>CM077664.1:79851984-80451984 GCA_039707655.1 Elymus sibiricus
GACGCCCGTCGTGGACGGAACTGGACGCGCGCCATGGAAAACAGGGCAAAACCACCGACGAGCCACCGACGCGTACACGGACCCAGAAACGGGTACGAGGGGTCCGGGAAAAGACGGCCCATACGCCATGGAAACCGGGCCAAAACTAGCTAATGAAGGGCAGGAAACGGTGCCATGGCAGCGAAAACGTGTGTCATGGCAGAAAAACGCTGCCACGGCAGCGTTTCAAAATAGTGTACCCCTCCTTCACAAACTGAAGGGCAGGGGTCCCAAGGGGGGCTAAAACCCTCGGGTATAGTAGGGAGGAGGGGTCCTCCCTGTTGGGCGTCGGGAACTCGGGCTGTTTTTCGTAGGAAAAACATCCGTTTCTCCCGTAGCCCAATCTTTCCCAACGTTGCCTCGGATGTCCCGTCGTTTTGCCATGACGAGAGTGGTGGCCCGGTCCCGTGTATGTCTCGTGAGAAATCCTGACCCAACAGCCGAACGTGGCTCGGGAAACAGGAAAGTACCCCGTTTCGCACACGGTCCGACCGACGGTAAACAGTCGCAACGGTGTCCCTCGAATGTCGCCTCCGGAAAACCGTTGCCCCCCGGGGGCAACGTCATCGCTGTCCTGGTCCCCTGTACGTCTCACATGAAATTCTGACCCAACAGCGGAATGCGGCTCGGGAAACAGGAAAGTAGCCCGTTTCGTGCACGATAAGACCGCTGGACAACGTTGCACCGACGTCCCGATAAAGTCGCCTTCGGAAAATCGTTGCACCCGTAACTTTATTGCTGCGGGTGTGACACGCGTGATTTGGCCTTGCAGGACGCCTTCGTGCAAGTGATCCTCCCGTGCTCTGCACGGGCGGAGGCTCCGTTGACTGCTTTTCTTAATATTACAGAGGGAGGATCGAAGGGGAGATTGGTACTTTCCCTTTCAGCGGCCAAAGAAAAGCAACACTTTTTCATGTGATTTCAGATGAAACGACCAGAGTGTGTAAAATCTGGATTGCTACAAACAGGTCAAGGTTAGTTATGTTTCTCCTTTTCTTATTCTCTAGATAATGCTATCAAGCAAGATCACCTTAGGACAATATAATCTACTATTTACTTTCTTTGTGTTTCAGTACGTTCAAACTATTTACATGTGTGCAAATGGGCAGATTTTGATTATACGACTTGGTGTCTTATTTGTTCTGCCTAACTGTTGGATCATAGCTCTTATGTTATCTACCTATAACCAGTGCATGCCAAAAAATAAAAATAAAACCTATGGCCAGTGATATGTTTATGGCTGGATGTCTACTGCTTCTGTCAAGGCCATAGTAGATTCGATCGACACTGATATATCTAAACAACAACTGTTTCATTTGGATCACATAACATCATTTTTGCTGAAAAATCAGATGGTTTTATTCAAGTTTGTGGGTGTTTTCCCTGATCTGTTTGCAACTTGGCATGAGAGGTTTCCGTTTATGCATGTAGTTATTTTGGTCCAGAAATCAACCATTGATGATGCTTCTTATTTTGAAGCGACTAAGTTCTTCCCTTTGGATAAGTTTGTGCATTCCGACGAGTCTCTGACAAAATAAATAAAGAGGGCTTTAATGAGTTGATTGTGTCATTCTTCCGTTGCAACGCACGGGCATTTTTTATTGGATTTACTGGTTACATGTGATGCGCTCCCCAAAGTCACAACAGAGGTGATAAACTCTTAGGTCTTTTTGGTAAAATAAATTCGTTCTTCTGTACATTTTGTTGTACGAGTTTGATGCGGCAGGTTGGAAATTTAATGGATTTTGTTTGGTTCCTTCAGACTGAGAGGCTCTAATTCTGCTCGGTTGATTAGCTGAAGTTATACGCACATATATGCCTATGTCCTACAGGCTGTTTGTTGTAATGCAAATAAAGCATTTCCCGGCAAAACACCCAACAACAAGATATTCTTTAGGGATGATTTATTCAGAAGCCCAAACAATGTGGGTGTATTTCTTGCAATTAGAATTACTAATATCCGTTTGTTCGAGTATAATTATTTGGCAGAGAACTTCTTCTAGATGCTCTGCGTCCTCTCAGAGCAATGCACTGTGTTATTTAGCTGCGTAGCATATTATTCACATGCCAAGCTAAATGCAGTTCTGTCGTTTAATTAACAAGAGTACATTTTACATTATCAGAGCATGAGTAGCCTTGATGTAGAAAGCCTGTTAGCAGCACTTTTTTAATTACTTGCTATTGATTTTATTCAGCGGTGACAATTCAAGGAAGAAAGCTATTTTATCTTTTCAATATACCCTTAGGAAGATTACCAGGGAGCTCTTTGATGACTACAAAAGTTAAGAGTGTAGTATGCAAGTTTAGAGAGGAACATATCGAGTTTACCATTAACTAAAACATGACAGTTTAGACAAACAACAGACTTCAGCCTCTTGTTTAATTGGATTAAAGATGCACACCTGCCTTTTCTTGCGCTGTGCTCAGAGCATAGAATTCCATTCTGTTAATTCATCGATCATGGCAGGATTTAAACTTCTACAGGAAATTAGTGATTGTTTGTACTGCATTTCAAAGTTAGAATTAAAGGAGACACGGGCATGACAATTACATTATTTGAAGGTCTATTTTGTGCACAATCTGAATTTATTATTGTGTTGGCGAGCTATGCAAGAACGGTGGTGCTGCAGCACTGAAGTACGTATATTACTTACAATGACAGGCATTTGATGGCCACCTTTACAGAAGCTCCTCTCTGGAAACATGGAGCAAATGACTATTATTTGAAATCTTCTGTGCATTATTATTTTTGGTTATGTTCCAAAATCCTAGCTGCATAGCAAAGCACATTAGTGGAAATATGAATCATTTTTTTCTACTGATTCTTGTTCAATTACTTTTATGAAAGGAAAGGGTATGCACTTTTCACTATCAATCTTGGAGTAAGACGCCTGCAGGTGAGGAGTAGTTGATGAAAGCTATTGGTTACCACACCTCTTATTAGTGCCAAGTTGTAGTATCTGAATTGCTGCAGTGTTCTTTCATAGTCTTTCTTAGCTTTTTTTTATTTCCCATAGAATGGCTGACCTATATAGTGTTGTAATGCCCATAACTACAAACTGCCGGGCAAACATGTTGGCATCTGCCAGTATTTCCCTTCATATTGGAAAGACTGAAAATGCTGAAGAGCTGCCTGGCAAGCATACTGGCAGCATACTTCCGGTGAGACTTCAGTTTCCATCAACAAAGTGCTCCTAAGATTAGTTAAGTAGATTCTGTTTTATTAAAGGACTCATAAAGCTTATTTGGAATTGGATGAGGTTACTTTATGGAACAACGTGTGATATGCTAATTAATAAACAGTTACATAAGTTCATTCACGAGTTCACCATCAATTTGCTATGGTTGTCATAAGTCATGGACTACTAATGATATAAATCTACAGATTGACCTCTTATTATACCCTGAGTGCCGTCGATTTCAAGAGAAGAACGAGGCATGCTACCTGCTTTATTCTTCCTTGCATAACTACATATGCAGCTGGACTTTATCATTTGTCACACTGATTTATGCACTGTAATTATGCAGCCACCCATTGCGTCAAAGCGAGCCTGCCTTGGTCCAGTGAGATAGAGAAGTACTAATCAAGAAGGTAGCACGTTCGCAAGTTCAAGCTGGCCATGAGCTCGCTGCTCTTAGTCGCTCCCAGGAACGCACTGCGTGTTGGCTGGGATCTTACCCAGATAGTATCTCCAGTATAGTAAAGGCAGATTGTACCCCTGATTAGTTGAGTCATATAATTTCTTTCCACATTTTTTTTATGTTTTAGCCCATGGTTACTTGGTTAAAGAGTGTTATGATTTTTGTTCTCCCGTTGCAACGCACGGGCATTTGTGCTAGTATATGATAAAATATGCAATAGACCAATTTAACAAAGAAGATAATTATGCATGAGTATAGATACTCATAGGGGTAGGGTGTGTGCGTGCGTGCGTTCATAGCAATGAAGATAATTATAGTTCACCTTAATACCAAACACACGTTAATCAACATGTTTTCCAAGGTAGGGAAAAAACTGACCCAGCTTGCTAGTACTCGGTCGACAGAGTATCAAACACAATAAGGTGCACTGTAAGGGCGAGTAACCGTGATGTCCACGTGTCATTTTACTGTGCCGAAGGGATTCCCCCCGTTAACACCTTCCCTGTAAAACGTAGCGATGGCATCGGCCTCTTTTCCTTCTCCAGCCTCCCACGCAACTTCCTCTCTCACACAGCCCGCTTGACCGCGACGCTAGGGTTCCTAGCCGCCGCCGCGCGCAGCCGGCCGGAGCCACCTCCACTCCGACGCCCATCGATGGCCCTCTCCACCTTCGCCCGGAGCTGCTCCGCCCATCTCTGCTCGCCATCGAGCAGGACTCGGCCCGCCCAGCAGCCCTTCCACGCCGGTCGTCCAGACTCCGGAGCTGCGCTGCCCACCACAGCAAGGTAATCTCCCTCCTTCCCTTCGTCCTCCCCCCTCCACCTTTGAGGAGCTGAGTTGTGAAGGGCACGAAACCCTAGCGGCAGCAGCGGATTGATGCGGGAGATGATAGTTGCGGCTACTCTGCTGTTTCGATCAATTTCATAGGTATTGTGTAACTTCACTCTTTGTATACCTATAATTGTTCGATGTCATCTCTCCTGGCTTCTTGACTATTACCATTAACTACCTTTTCTTGGCTGTTAGTGAAGGCAGTAATAGCCTAATAAGTAATGACATGGGTTAGCTTACTGCATTTGTTTTGTAGGATTCAAGGTTGTTGGGGGAATTGCATGTTGCTCTTCTGAAATCTATCAAAGGATATTGAGGATGTCGCCCGAACTCCATCGGTTGCATTGGGGGTAAATCCAGGAGGTGGCCATCCACAAATTGTTGAAGGTGTGTGTATGTGTGTGTGCGCGCAGATATCCTGAAAGCTCTGATTGTTCCTTAAGATCATTTGTTGTTTGCAAGCTATCTATATATTTTAAACCTTTTTACAGGCATATTCTTGGTGATTCAATATACGAAACTGGCAGCGCCACCTCAATATTCTTACCTGGCCTGAAATTTTACGTCAGTTTGCTTTATCCGCTGGTTTTGGACCTCAGCTGAAAAAAAGGAATGCTGAAGATGTTTTTTATCGTGATGAAAATGAGGTTTGTATGCTATCTCATACTTGTTCATGACAAGAAAAACTTCTGGAAGAGTTTTAACAAGATACATATAAAATTTGATATATATAGGGCCAGGATGGTCAGAATGTCATATCCACTCTTCAAGATGGTTCAGCAGCCATGCTTGCTGCCGCTTTGATGAAAGCCCATGGAGGTGGCCGGCATGGGGGCCATCGACCTGGGCTGCCTTATGGCTGAGGGGCGACGGCCATCTCAGGGCAGAGGGAGCCGGTGTCGCCGGAGGGAGATGGTGGTCCAGTCGATTGGCGTCGTGGTTCGGCTTGGCTTGGCGATGGCGTTGGGATCGAGCATTAACGACGCTAGAGCATGTCACTTGCATCGGTGCATTTTCGTTGATGATAAGCCATGCGAAGTAGTTCACATCTGCAGTTCAGGCGCACATCGCCTTTCCTTTCATCAGACTTTAGTTCATTCGATTTACTTTCAGTTCGTCCTAGTCATATTGTGATTGTTCCAGTAGTTCTTGATGATGAGGTATGAGACCATGATATACTAGCATTTTATTTAAATCCCAATGGGAGCAGGTCAATGAACCATTGGTGTACCAACATTTAAGCAAGCAAGTTTCACCCATTTTCATTTTTAGCACATAGTTTTGAGCAAAACTTTCTGACTGCGCAACTTGAAAGAGTCCATGCCAATGTACGTATTGCAATTCTCTGAACTATTTTTGAAATTTGCAGCTAGACTCGGTTACAGTGTCTAGCCTTCAAATGGGAGCTGCAATATTTGCCTTTGTAGCTGCATGAGTGTCACTTTTTGTTATCACTGATCCTTCCAAACTGAAGCTTAGACTAATTATAATTTACAGTTATAACTACTTGAATTTCATGAATTTTCACCCCTCATTTGAAATATTTTACTATCAATCCTGAAACAGAACGACATCAGTTCATCCCATTGTATAGAACCATCGATTGATAAACTACCAATCAAATGTGGATGCAGCAAAATCAAGAAGAGTGTGACTTTTAAATGGGCAAGACAAAGAGCTGATATAACAACCAACCCATGATAATTGACAAGAAAAACCAAGATTGCATAACATAGGTCTTGATGCTTCCAGTGCTTTGAAAGATTGTTTGGGGATGATCATGTGTCGCCTTTAGAGTTGTTCCATTGTCTGTTGTGTCTCTAAAACTCCTAGCAGATTAGAACACATATGATCTTAGGTTTTGGTGACTTATCTTACAGACACAACAGACATAGCGCCCGGCCGGCGGGCACGGCGCGCGTGGATGCTCAGCTGACCCATCGACTCCGGGAAGCAGCGGCAGGCGGCGATGAGTGAAGGGACACACGACTGTGCCGTCGTCATCATGAACATCATCATGTTGGTCGACACCTTCCTTGACGCGGTGAGAACTGTTTTTTCTTAATCAAATTACTTAATTTTCTTCCACTGCATCAGATTAACTTGGAGATCATCTCCTGCATGCAGAACAACTAGATGGAGATGTCCCCTTCGGTCGTGTGCAAGGCAACAATGACCATTCAGGTCATACACCATGGCGCTGCTTCTGGCCATCTTGGCAGTGGATCTCTCATATTGGTAATCACTGATTGGTGCTTCAGGTTTGATCCTCCTTCCCTCTTCCACTAGATTTTTCCAATATGGTAAATATCAGCAGAAAAGAAATTGACTGCTGAAGTTAAGAAAATATATGTGTACAAATACGTCAATATTATAGATGTCCAGGTAGATTAGGAATTTAGGATTAGCTACATCTTCAGACTGGTGCTGAGTTACATACGAATAGTGACTTATTGTGTTCAATCTGCAACAATAGGCTAAAGAAATGTAGTGTATTATATCCAGAATGTTTAGAAGGGAACGGTTAAGTTAATAAGATTGTGTGCATCTAAAGAGAAGGTTTGGAGTTCAAACAGCTCTCATAAATTTACGCAAATGATATCCACTTCAAAAATGTCAATCCTATGTTCGCAGCAAATGTTGTGTCTTGTTTTTACAGAGGATATATTGAAGCAGTAAGAGATCTTGGGCAACACATTCAGTTATCTAGTGATGTTCAGTTTGATGACATTGTTGTTGCCTGCTGCAGGTATTTCATCAGCACCCACTCTATCCTTTTCTATGGAGGTAGTTATGTGTGCTTGTGTCAGGCCTAGATCCTGAAAGTTGTGACACTGACACTTCACGGCTTGATGATATTGAACTTTATGCAGTGGTGGAACCTCATCTCTTTAGGATCAAAATTGAGTATCTTAACGGCAAAAGTATGAACTTTCTTTGGCTATTTTCTTACCCCGGTGAAGTTTAAATACTAATTATCCACTCGTAGGATAGGTCCATGCTTTCTTTGTTTGTGATGACCCTGAATACTTCTATGATTATTCAAGGCCTGATTGATGGACTACAATCTGGCTTGGATTCACATGATATGGTCAGCATTCAAACTGTTAGTATATTTTATCTTTCACCATGAAGCTCTATCATCCATGTCCTTATATGCAAGTCTAATTAGAACAGGAAATGATTTCCATCGAGAGTTTTGTACTAGCTGTAGTTCTGTACTTATGTGCAAAACCATGCTACTCTTGTCATCTCTCATCTGGCATCTTTTAATCCCGCTGTCCAATGCGCTGACGCCCTCCGAGTTTGAGGATACCGTCGCACAGGTGAGGGTCTCTCTCGCTTCCCTCTCGTCGCCGGCTTTGTGCCATTCATGTGTTTCTTTTCTATATATAGGATTGCTCTTTCGTTTTGGTTTGTCAAGCTTTGACATGGTTGTGGTGGTTAATATCTCTGTAGGTGTTCTTTGACCTGGAGAATGGCAACCAGGAGCTCAAGAGTGACCTCAAGGACCTCTACATTAACACTGCAATGTAAGTCGCCTTCTGCTATATCCAGATCCTCCTGATCTATTATGCATGTTGATCTATATGGCATCAGTGTACGAGATAATGATACAATTGTTATGTGTTTGCAGACAAATGAATGTTGTTGGGAAAAGGAAGGTTGTGTCGTGGTGATCCATGTGTCGTACCATCTGCGCAAGGAGTTGCTTAAAGGGTAAGTTTGCAACCTATATGAAATTCAGTTAACTTATGTTGATGATACTGATGTCACATACGTCGAGAAAACTAAATGGTTTCCTGCATTTTCTTTTACATAAATTTCTGAACTGGAAACTCGTATCCCATCATACGGACGCAAAACTGACCTGGTGATTCAGGATAATGAAAAAGGTGTTTCTTGCAAGAAAAAAGAGCAAACAGTTTGCAGTAACATAG
This sequence comes from Elymus sibiricus, assembly GCA_039707655.1. NCBI lineage: Eukaryota > Viridiplantae > Streptophyta > Magnoliopsida > Poales > Poaceae > Elymus > Elymus sibiricus. Next base: position 79,860,438 of record CM077664.1, read on the forward strand.
ATGCCATGTTGTTGAGTAGTAGTACTGGTACTTCGGTTAGGCCATTACTATCAATCACAAGTTTCAACACTATACTCCATGCTGAAATCGTTTCATTAACAAATATCGATGCTCTCATAATGCTTCTTGGATGATCGTGTTCTATCTGTGGTTTCTTCCTGTGACATGTATTTGGCCTTTAAACTTTCTTGCAATTGCTAACCTTTTTAACTATGTACCTTGCTGAATTCTGATTGTAAGTATGGAATAGCTTACTGTTTTTGCTAAGCAGATTGACATCTCTCCACAATTTTTTTAGTTGTTCCTACTGGATTTTGAGCATTAGTTCTTATATCCCTGCAGGAATTTTGATCGCACCGAAGCATTACGTCTTCAATTAGAAATCTCATTGCATTAGTTCTTTATCATGATTTAGGTATCTTCTACTGAGGGTGGGTTTAAAATCTCAGTGCATATGGGTTTCTGGGACTTTAATATTCGACATGCTTGCGGTGAGTTCCACTTTGGAATAATAAGCGATTAGTAGTGGTATTAGTTAAAAAGGTTCTTAGGAAAAAAATCTGTAATGGGATGTATTGGTATAACTTGGAGTGGTAGTAACACAAGATATTGTAGTTCCCCATCGTTATGCTTTACTCTATCGTTATGCTTTACTCTATGTGACACCCCGACTTAATCATGCACTAATCATACACGCAAATGCACACGATCAAGCCTAAGGACTCGCTTAAAGATATCACAGCACAACTCTAAACACAAATAAAAGTCATACAAGCTTTATATTACAAGACAGGGGCCTCGAGGGCTCGAATACATACGCTCGAGTCATACAAGCATCAGCGGAAGCATCAGATATCTGAGTACAGACATAAAAGTTAAACAGATAAGCCTTAAGAAGGCAGGGCAAAACAACGACACTGGATCGAAAGGCGCAGGCCTCCTATCTACTCCTGGTCGTCAGCGGTCTCCACGTAGTAGTACTCTCCACCAGAGGGGTAGTAGTAGTTGTCGACTCGGGCAGCTGGCTCTGGGGCTCCGTCGTCTGGTCGCAGCAATCGGGTATGGGGAAAAAGAGGAAGCAAAGCAACCATGAGTACTCATCCAAAGTACTCGCAAGACTTACATCAGATCTATTCTAAGTATGCATCGGTATCAAAGAAGGGCTGTATCAGTGGACTGGACTGCAGAAATGCCAGAATATAGAGAAAGGCCTAGCCTACCGAAGACTAGCATCTTCAGAGTATTGCAGCATTAGAAGAGTGCAGATTAGTACATAAATATAGTAGTAGCAACAAGTAGCAACAACGCGCAGAGATCCTTCCTCGACTCCCTGCGAGAAAGCAATCCCGGAGCTAACATATTAAACCAGTTCTAGTTGTAGAAGATCGGGATATTTTTCGAGCGTCTTGTTACCGTGGACACGGCTATTCGAATAGATATACTTCCCTGCAGGGGTGCACCAACTTACCCAACACACTCGATTAACTCTGGCCGGACACACCTACTTGGGTCCATGCCCGGCCTCGGCTGATCGACACGTCGTAGCCCTACTTAGGCTCAACAGAGAGGCCATCATGCCGGTCTACACCCTAAGCGCTCAGGGGTCTTGGGCCCATCGCCCTTTGTACTCCTGCACGTTGCGTGGGCAGCCGGGACCAGACCTAGCCCCTGTATACACACGCAGGCTTTCGCGGTCCACCCGGGCGCGCGCCGCTCAATCGCTGACGTCTGAAGAACTTCGCCTGATACATACGACGCCGAGTGCCCATACTATTCCCGCGTGGTGGTTAGTGCGATAAGGCCAGAGGCCTACTCAGATTACATATCCTAACCCATTAATGCGTTGGGAGCTCGCGGAAATAAGCAGAGTCTCACGATCATGTGACCCCGTCGCCCCGTCTCGTGGACTTACGGCAAGGGCCAAGAATGCCCGGCCGTGCCACGTAATCATCTCGCGGGTACCCTCATGGTCAACCCGACTCCACATCTCTCGCGGGTACCCCTCGGGGTCGACCCGTCTTTAAACAGTGACTGAAAATAATTATGTGGCAACCGTGTGTCCATTACATCCAGAAGGAATCCGAGGAATCACCCTCATTGGATTCCCACTAGATGTATCCGTCAAGGTGAATCCGGAGGAATCACCCTCGATGGCATTCACACTTACGGGGTTGCACGACAGAAGCTTCATCGGAGGTGGTGAAAGAGGAATCACCCTCGGTAACCCACAACCGACTAGCTGTACTACAGAGGCAACCTCGGGAGTGAGATAAGAGGTATCACCCTCGGCACTTGTTGGTAACTCTGCAGTCGTACAACTTAGGGGGTGTGCGGTGATGTGCTGGTCTTAGCCTGTCGATCACATCGATCGAGGCACTGGTAACTAAGCGGGGCAACTAGAACAAGGAAGAGGGGCCACAGATGGTTCACTACCAACCTATACTAAACATTTAGGATAGCAGGTAAGGTATCAATAGCAGTTTACAAAAACAGGCTATGCATCAGAATAGGTATTTCGGAATAACAACTGTAGCAATTCTAATGCAAGCATGAGGGAGAAAGAGTAGGTGATATAGGCATGTTCAAGGAGGTTTGCTTGCCTGGAAGCTCTGCGGCAAAAGAGGGGTCGTCGGGGATGTAGCAGTCCTCAGGGGCAGCGTCGGTCACTGGGTCTATCAAAGAAGAAGAGGGAGAAGAAACAAATAAATACAAGCAAACAATGCAACACAGATGCATGGCATGGCAATATGCAGTGCTGGTGGTGACCTATCGCAGTGCTACACATTGCAGATGAGGCGGGAAAATATCTGGGATATTTTTCCCGGCCTTTAGGTAGTTATCGGTATACTGAACCGGAGGGGAAGGTTCCATGTTCAGATAGCTAGGAGTGATGGTCAAGCATTTTGACCACATATTCGGATTCGTCTCGTTTTTTTTTGATCAACTTTCATGTTGAAAACTTTTCGATCCGAGCTACGGTTGAATTTCTATGAATTTTCAAAGATTTAACCCATTTTCTGAAATTCTAGAAATTAAATCTAATTTGAAATTAACAGAAAATGCTTTACTACGTCAGCATGATGTCAGCCAGTCAACCCCAGTTGTTCCAGGTCAAACCTGACAGCTGGGTCCCACATGTCAGTGACAGAGAGCTAAACAGAGATTAAAATTAAACTAAGAAAGGTTAATTAGAGGGTGGGCCCCATCTGTCAGTGTCTAATTAACTAACTAATTAATTTTACTTATAAAAACAGTTTAGTTAACGGGTGGGACCCGCCTGTCAATGGCTGTGGTTGCCCAGTCAGCACGTTGACTGGGTCAACCCAGTCAACTGGGACCACTGGGCCCACTGGTCAGTGGCCCAGGGAGGTCCACGTGGCGGCCACGTCGGCGGTGGCCGACGGCAAGTCGCCGGCGACACCAAAACACGGCGGCGACGTGCTGGCCGCGTCGGGATTTTGCTACGGCAAACCATTTGGCGCGCGCGATAGCTCGTTTGAACGAGCGGACGACGCCGCGTCGTTTGGTGGCGGTGGCCCGGCCGGAGTTGACCGGAACGACCACGGCGAGCGGCGGCCGAAATCGGGCAACGACGTTTACGGCGATGCGGGGCACGGGGAGGCAAGCTAGCTAGCACGTCGGGCTCCTACGCGTGCGCCGAGCACGTTGCCGTGCTCGGTTGAGCTCGACGGCGAGCGTGGCCACGACGACGAGCATGACGGCGGCGATGGGTACGGCCACGACGAGAAGCTAGCTAGGGGACACGCATGAGCTCGGAGAGAGAGGGGAAAGGGGTGGTGCTCACCGGGGAGGCTCACGGTGGCGCGGCCCAGCGACGGCGGTGGCCGCGGGATTGACGACGGGCGGCGACGGGCTCGTACGGGTGAGGGAGAGAGAGCGCGGGCGAGCAAGGGAGAGAGGGGAATGAGAGGATGAGGACGACGAGGAGGCCGAGGGGTGCATCCTTATCCCCTCGCCGGCCCTGTAGCGCCGCGGTGTCGCCGTTTCGCCGGTGCGCGCGCGCGCGGCCTCTGCGACGGCGACACGGGGAGGGGAGAGAGCGGGAGGAGGGAGAAGGGCCGGAGTGGGCTGGGCCGAGTGCACTGTGCACTTAGGCCCAGTCGAATTAGGCCTTTTTATTTATCTTTTCTGTTTTTCTTTTACAGAAGAGTTTTGCAAAATAAATGAGCTGCCAAATGCTTTTGCAAAAATGTGAAACTTGTCCACAAAAATACATAACATTATTCTGCACTGCCACAAAAAGTTTGGGTAATTTTTGAAACCATTTGATTTTTTCATAATTGAAATGGCATTTAAATTGTTGTTTTTGCACTGTTTTAAATGCTCTAGTCCAGTTTAGCAAATAGGTGATGTTGTTTTCTGAACAAGAATTTGTTTTGGAATATTTGCTACAACATGAACTATTTTCTAGCAATTTTTGAGCAATTTCAAATTTCACTTATGATTTGAATTGAATTCAATGAAGGAATTTGAAACGAGATTTGAATCCACTTTGATCAAGCATTGCAAATCACAGAGACTTAGCTTAATCATCAGGGATCACTGCTGCTCATTACAGAGAGGTGTTACTATTCTCATCCTCTAAAAGAAATTCTCGTCCCGAGAATTCAGAAGGTAGAAGGGAAAAGATCGCGGTATTCTTCCCGAAGACGATCCTCGCGTTCCCAAGTGGCTTCATCTTCTGTATGATTCGACCACTGCACTTTAAGGAACTTGGTTGTCTTCTAGCGGGTCCGCCGTTCAGCTTGATCGAGAATGCGGATCGGATGCTCTTTATAAGATAGATCATCTTGTAAATCGAACAACTCATGATTCACTGCTTGGTGCGGAGATTCCTTGAAGCAACGGCGAAGTTGCGACACATGGAAGACGTCGTGGATGTCAGAGAATTGCGGCGGCAACTCCAATTTATATGCCACATGTCCACGTCTGGCGAGAATGCGGAAGGGGCCGATGTAGCGAGGAGCTAACTTGCCCTTGATTCCGAATCGATGAGTACTCTTCATAGGAGTGACACGCAGATAAGCTTGCTCACCAGGTTGATAGATCGATCCCCAGTGTTTACGATCATAATTGCTCTTCTGGCGAGACTAAGCCGCCTTGAGATTTTCTCGGACGATGCGGACTTGCTCTTCAGCGTGTTGGATAATATCCGGACCAATGAGCGGCCGTTTCCCAGTTTCTGACCAATTCAGAGGGGTTTGACACTTACGTCCATATAATACCTCAAAGGGGGCCATTTTCAAGCTAGCTTGATAGCTGTTGTTATAAGAGAATTCGGCATACGGGAGAGATTCCTCTCACTTCTTGCCAAATGAAATAACACAAGCATACAACATATCTTCAAGCACTTCATTAACTCGTTCAACTTGGCCTTGGGACTGGGGGTGATAAGCAGAGCTCCAGGTTATATAAGTTCCCATAGCTTCTTGGAAACTTGCCTAGAACTTTGAAGTGAAAAGGCTGCCACGGTCTGAACTGATCTCCTTGGGAATACCTGATGACCCACAAGTATAGGGGATCAATCGTAGTCCTTTCGATAAGTAAGAGTGTCGAACCCAACGAGGAGCAGAAGGAAATGACAAGCGGTTTTTAGCAAGGTATTTTCTGCAAGCACTGAAATTATCGGTAACGAGTAGTTTTATAGCAAGATAATTTGTAACAAGTGACAAGTAGCAATAGTAACAAAGAGTGCAGCAAGGTGGCCCAATTCTTTTTATAGCAAAGGACAAGTCGGAACGATCTCTTATAGTAAGTAAAACGTTCTCGAGGACACATGGGAATTTCATCTAGTCACTTTCATCATGTTTGTTTGATTCGCGTTCGCTACTTTGATAATTTGATATGTGGGTGGACCGGTGCTTGGGTGCTGTTCTTACTTGAACAAGCCTCCCACTTATGATTATCACCTCTCGCAAGCATCCGCAACTACGAAAGAAGAATTAAGATAGCTCTAACCATAGCATTAAACATATGGATCCAAATCAGCCCCTTACGGAATAGCGCATAAACTAGGGTTTAAGCTTCTGTCACTCTAGCAACCCATCATCTAATTACTACTCCACAATGCATTCTCTTAGGCCCAAAGATGGTGAAGTGTCATGTAGTCGACGTTCACATGACACCACTAAGAGAATCAACAACATACATATCATCAAAATATCGAACGAATACCAAATTCACATGATTACTTATGACAAGACTTCTCCCATGTCCTCAAGAACAAAAGTAACTACTCACAAATCATCTTCATTTCCAAGATCGGAGGGGTATTGAATAGCATAATAGATCTGAACATATAATCTTCCACCAAATAAACCAACTAGCATCAACTACAACATGTAATCAACACTACTAGCAACCCACAGGTACCAATCTGAGGTTTTGAGACAAAGATTGAATACAAGAGATGAACTAGGGTTTGAGATGAGATGGTGCTGGTGAAGATGTTGATGAAGATTGGTCCTCCCACGATGAGAGGATCGCTGGTAATGTCGATGGCGACGATTTCCCCCTCCCGGAGGGAAGTATCCCCGGCAGAATCTCTCTGCTGGAGAGCAAAAGTGTTCCTGCCCAAGTTCCGCCTCGAGACGGCGGCGCATCATCCCAAAAGTCTTCTCTATATTTTTTCTAGGGCAAATGGACTTATATACCAGAAAATGAGGGGGGCCAGAGGCTGGCCAGGGGCCCCACGAGGTACCAGGGCGCGCCTGGGGGGGGTGGCGCGCCCTGGTGCCTCGTGGGCACCTGGGTGGCCCCCTCTGGTACTTCTTGCTTTCAGTATTTTTTATTTATTCCAAAATAAATCTTCGTAAAATTTCAGCTCATTTGGAGATGTGCAGAATAGGTATATCTGACATAGCTTTTTTAGGTCCAGAATTCCAGCTGTTGGCAAGCTCCCTCCTTGTGTAAATCTTGCATATTAAGAGAGAAAAGGCATTAGAATTGCTCCACAAAGTGTTATATTGATTAAAAACACTATAAATAACTGTAGCAAAACATGATGCAAAATGGACGTATCAACTCCCCCAAGCTTAGACCTCGCTTGTCCTCAAGCGAAAGCCGATATCGATAATCATGTTGTAGGAACGAAGTATGTCTACCAGAGGGGGGGGGGGGTGAATGGGAGTTTTAAATTTTCTTCGGAAATATCAAAACTCTCAGAGCTCAGCAGCGGAGCGAATGAAAACAACGTACAGTGAGCGAATGCAAACTACCGAATGGAAATTAAGAGCATGCATCGAGGCAAATCACATGATTGAAAATATGTCATACAACACAGTTCGAATGTAAAGGGAAGTAGCAGAGGTGACCAGTGATGCTCGATGGCGACAAGGGATTTGGTAGACCAGTTCGCCCTTCTGCAAAAGGACTACGTCTGGTTGGAGGGGTTGTGATTTAACACAGAAGATAAACTCTCTTCGCCCTATTCTCCTCGACAATTGGTTCGTCAACCAATGCCGATCACTCGTGGTAGATGCTTGAGGCGATCTCCGAACCTTTACATACTTTTTCTTCGAGAACCACAATTACTCTTGGTCTCTGAAGAGATTGACACCTAACCGTCTAGAGAGTTTGCAGCTCTCAAGAGTAATAGGCGGAGCGTACTAGACTTATATTCGAGTGATGCTGAACCACTATCTAATTTTTCGGCTCTAGGGTTTTCTCTCGGTGGATTTTAAACTCAAATCTCTCGGAGAGGGGGTTGCTCAACAATCTTCTCAGAATCAAACGGAGCAGCCACCGGACAACGCCGGTGCGGGGTGGCTATTTATAGCCGCAACCTTCCCTGATGGGAAATGACCATTTTGGACACGCGGTCCAGCCAATGGCCAACCGACACGTTCACAACGGTCGGATTTTAAGAGCAACGGTAACATTACTTGAGGAGCAAGTAATGCTAACTCCTCGGTCAGAGACAGATCTCTCGCAGCGAAGAAGATCACAGTCTCTTGCTGGCAAGTATTTGCTCAGAGCATAAAGAGATTTCTCTCGCAACTTTCATAGGATTTGGGTTTAGCATCAGAGAATCAAAGCTTCGAACGCTACACCCCTCTTAGTAGTACGGTGGTCCTATGACTCAATAAAGAGAAGAGAAACAACGAAATAAATACTACGACTTTACTTCGTCTTCAATATTCTCGGACGCAGTCACTTCCTTCGGACAAGCACCGAACCAATTGCTTCACATCAGCAATTTTTGAGGGGTCACTCTTGTCATCATAATCTTCGGTGATAACCTTCACTGCCACGCAGGGGATTTTCTTTGGAGTTTGAACCAAACTCCTCTTGACTCCAGGGACCTGTTGTAGGGTAACACAGCAAAAAACAAAAAATTTCCGACCTACGCACCAGCCCAGGACCACTATGGAGACTGCATACATGGTTTGATCTTTTCGTTACCGACTTGTAGCGCAACGGAAGTAGAGTCGATGACGATCGGCGGTGCAGATCCTCGCAGCTAGGATTTACAACCTCCCAACCGCGAGGATGTACTCCCTTGACTGCCCCTTGGACAGTCCTCCGGGAGGCAGTCAGACAGTCCCTCGGACGGTGTCGCGGACATCCCTTCGGGAGGACCTTCGAAACTCGGACGGTCACTCGGACAGCCCTTCGGGAGGACCCTCGAAACTCGGACAGTCACTCGGACAGCCCTTCGGGAGGCACTCTCGAACTAAGACCAAAACTATGATCTCTCTACAGAGTTGCACACATACGGTGTCATCTATCCGGCAGGGCTTCGTCGTCCAGAACTAGTTCCCACTGGAACCCAGACAGCCTTTCGGCTCTACGAAACTATTTCGCGGGAAGGGAGAGAGAAAGCCAGATAATTGCATGGCAGTGTATGAGAACTCATGTGAGAACTTGGATGAAAATGGAGAGCACCCTCCACCCCTATTTATAGGGTGAGAAGAGATGGTAAAATACCAAAATGCCCTCAGATATTTTCACACTATTCATAATAGTGTTTCCACTGTTCACGAGATATTTTCTCCCAATAGTGTTTCCACTATTTATAATAGTGTTTCCACTAGTCGTGAGATATTTTCTCCCAATAGTGTTTCCACTATTCATAATAGTGTTTCCACTATTCGTGAGATATTTTCTCCCAATAGTGTTTCCACTATTCATAACACTATTCATGAAAAAAATCGCGACCGTTAAATCCGAAAATATTTCTGTGAGTCTTAGAATAATTCCAGTACCCACTAAAATGATTTTGGATTTGTTCCGAAATAATTTCGGATTAGTGATTTTCATCTGCGAAAAGCAACCAAACCGGTTCCGGCAGCTCCGGAACATTTCCGGTTTTTGTCCCGGAAAAATCCCAGAAGTTACCAGAGCAATTCTGGCACCCTCCAAGAATTTCCAGGCGTGTGCCGAAACCAATTTGACTTAATGGTATACCTCGAAATAACTTTTCAGTTTTACCGGAACTATTCCGGTGTCCTCTCCAGAACGTTTCCGTTGCGTCCGAAACTTTTTCGGTGATTTTCTCTCAGACTCCCTGTCTAGTATTCAGCAGATAGATGACCCTTAAGCGTGTGACCCTATAGGTTCGGTGAAGTATAGACATGACCCGGAACACTTTCCGATCAATGATTAACATCGGAGCCGTGGACACCCATATTGACCCCTATACCCACACGAATGAATATTCGAGTGAACCTCCAGTTGCCGTGTGCTATTCCTGTTGCTTCACGATATATTACAAACACCAGAGGTGAGATTTATTGGCATCCCCGCGGATCAACAACTTGTACACTATGCCAGTTACCTCGTTACCGTTTTTGTTCTCTTTTCTCGTTTTCGCGTTCCGGCATCCCAGTGATCAAATCACAATGTGTCTGGCCAGACGATGGTGGATACCGTAACACCGAGAGGGCCCGAGAATATCTCTCCATCGTCGGAGGAGCAAATCCCAATCTCGAGCTATCTCGTTCCTTGTCATACTTTTCCGTGAACCCGTAAGCCGCCGTAATAGCCACCCAGTTACGGATGACGTTTAACAAACCCCAAAGTTCACGAAGCAAGTACGAAGGAACTTGATACTCTCATGGTCTAAGGAATTATGCAAACATTAACTATCTCTGTGTTATTAACCATTAACTTGTGACGAATGAATCTCATAACATAACATCAATCGGGTCGATTCAACACAAGTGTTCTCCTAACATTGTGCCCTCAAAATTGCCGGCATAGGCATGCCCATGATCAGGAAAACAGAACCATCATGCAACACTTGAGCTAGTCTTAGAGGCCAGACTAGGAATACATTTTACCGTTTATTATTCCACACATGCATATGAGTCTTCCTCCGAGCCTCGTGGTTATTGTAGACTCGAGAACCATAGCAATTATAGCATGGAACATAAACATAATTATGAACATGGAGATAAACAATAACATTTATTATTTCCTCTAGGGCATATCTCCTACACCTGTTACTTTGTGTGCACTAGCAAACATATCAGTCCCTCACTGTTTATGTCAACAATCTCCAAAACATAAGGAGGCAAATTATTGCACCAACAATCTCCCCCTTTTTGGATGATTGTTGACAAAACAGATAATCATCGAAGAGAAGATAGATAGGTGTAAAGTAATTCCAACAAGAGTGACTAAGTGTTACTTTGCTCGATGATGAAATAGACTCCCCCTAAATGTATGCAGGGAAGAAAGATATGAGATAAATTCTCCTGCAAATATTGAAGTATATGGAGGTAATGTCAATCATTCGAGACATTGATTCGCACTGATGAGATATAATCCATCGAGATCGTAGTGCAATCAAGCATAACTTCTGATAATAATTCCACCTGCAAGACAAATGCTTCGAGAGAAATAGTGCAGCAGCAGGGGTTATTAACATTACAGCACAGAAGTTATCGAGTTTTACAACATAGTGCAGATAGACTTAAACCAGAAGTTGCAAACTCACACGAAACTAAAACCAAACGAAACACCAAAAGCAAATCTATCGAGACTCGATGTAATTCTCCCCCTTTTTGTCAACAACTGTCAAAAAGGTGACGAATAACATGAGTGCAAAAACGCAGAACTTGATTCAATCGGTGGCATCCCCAGAAGAACTGTCCAATGTGAGTTCGTCTTCGGAAGTGACGGGATTGTCTTCGTCTTCAGCAGCAACAGATTTTCCTTCAGGAATAATAACTTGGGGCTGAGCAGACGAGGGAATAGCTGGAGTAGCCACAGGAGGAACACGGGATTGCACATTGCCTTCGGTAGGTTTTTCTGTTGGTGAGGTGGCTTCAGACTTGTCAAGCAGTTTGCAAAGCTTGAGATGAAGAAGATCAGTGGTTGGCTCACGAACAGGTAGAGGAGGGGCACTCCGATCTTGAAAATCTTCAACAGTGAAGCCTTTGTCAATATAGTCATAGAGCTCTTGGAGATTGACATTCAGGAGTTGTTTCTCGGTGAAGAAATTGCGAAGCAATTTCCAGAGTCTCTTCTTGTTTTCATCAGCTATCAGATGCATTATCCTTGTGCGATTGTTGAGGACATTTAGCTCGGAGGCGAGATGTTCTTTTTTGCGTCGATCCTCAGCTATATGCTGCAGCAGCAGTTGTTGTGTATGCAAACTTACTTCGAGTTGCGAAGGAGGTTGAGGCAAAATCTTTCGGTCGCGCTGAGGCAGACATGGCCCATCGAATTGCTTGTGATAGTCTTGAGGGCTTGAGGCAGGCGATTTCCCCGAAGTGATATCATCCATGACTTGCAAGGTGTCGCGAACAGGAGGAATGAAGCTTTTATGGCTTTCCTTTGCAAGATACACTGTGCGCATTGCATGATCAACAACTTTCTGGATCCAGGGCGCGAACACTTTGATGCAGAAGGGATATTGAGCAGAATCCTTCAGAATGCGCAGGAACATGTCTTCCACGTCGAAGATGTATCGCTCAGAGATTGCATATATAGCATTTCGAAGAACATCTGAGATGGATTTGTCCGGATTCATACCCGCCAGAGGGCAAATGGTGTAGGAGAGCATGTGGAATAGCGTCTGATTCTCGAAGGTTAAGTGCTCAGGACGAGGAGGACCAGTGTAGTCACGAATCTTTTCTTGATCCATTGTGCATCGAAAAATTTCATCTGATATGACATCAATGTTGTGAACCCGAATTTCAGTGTCACCATGCTCAAAGCGAGCGAAATGGAAGTGCGAGACAAAATCCGTTGAAGTGCATTTGATGCGTTTTCCTTTGGTCATCCACTCCATAATCCATTTTGAGCTATCAGACTCATCGCCAGAGATGTACAGTGTGGCATAGAACTGAAGAATAATCTCTCTGTTCCAAGGATGCTCGAATTCAAATACCTTGGTGAGGCAGAAATCATCCAGATCCTAAAGCAATTGATTGAAACAACCAATATTGCGCATTGCAGAGATGTTCAAATATTCGTGAGGAAATATCTTTCTGCTCTCATAGAGGACCCGAGAGTAATAGATGGCCTGTTCCTTAGTCCAGAAGCGAGGCGATTCCGAAGTGCGCGGCCCATCATACGGACTAGCTTGAAAGAATTAGGGATGCGCATTCCGATTGAAAAGAGGACCTTTTGCGCCTGCTTCTGACGAGAACAAAGGTAATTCTTCACGAGGGTATGGGTATTTGAGTTCTTCTTCAGGAGAGAGATATTCATCACCATAGACAACCGAGTTAGTATGGCGAGCAAAGACAGATTTTCGTTCGGAAGGACCAACATCTGGTATTCGTGTCGCTGTGTCGATAGATAACTTGAGTGGAGACAGAGCAGGTGTTGCAACAGAGGGAGGTGCTGAGGTAGTAGGCAGCAGGGCAGTTTCATTCACTGTAGGCACTGAGGTTGAGTCATTCACTGGAGGTTGAAGCTCCACTGGAATCTGTTGTTGCTCGACTATAGGAGAAGCCGAGACTTTTGGAGCTTCATGAGCCGGAGAAGCTTGGGGCTCGGAGCGAGGGATTTCACCTTCCTCAGAAACAAATTGTTGCGAGGGAATATCAGCCCGAGCAGGGGAGGCCACAGGCACTGATTCAGTTGGCCTTGGCGAGGGAGGAGCATCCGAGTCTTTGACTGGGGGGTTCGAAGGAATAGCTGGCTCAGGAGATTTGTCCTTCTGAGACTGAGCAACTTGGCGAACAGGCGACGGTTCCTTCGGAGCAGGAGGTACATTTTTATTTGCAATTTTCTTTCGTTGCTTGATCTTTTGCTGAGCAACTTGATCAATGTGACCCTTGACCAGATCATTGTATCCAGTGACTTTGGCTTGATGTTCATCACAGATCTTGCGAACAATTTCATCTAGATCCGTGTGAAAGCGTAACCTTCGGTGACGAAGGAGAGTCATGGCACGATTGACATCCTTGTAGGAATCTTCGAGTGCTTTAATGACAAATTTTGAAGAGGCAGTTTTCATTCGTTCATCGAGGTCCAGTAGCTCGGCAGAGAGAGAGTTGATCTCAACTGCATCTTCCCTCAGTTCTTGAACTACGGAAGTGGCCTGAGTAATAACTTCGGCAGGAATAGGTAGAGATGCCACTTCTCCATCGAATGGATTGTCCACAAATTTATCGAGCTGTTCCATGATAAATATGTGATCATAGTAATGAGGAGCATCAGACTTGACAGAAGGAGCAGTCTGGACAGGAACATGCTCGGAAGGAGGCTTTGAAGCTAGTGGCTGAGTCAAGGTAGGCGCAAACTTAGCAGCCTTCTCCTTCGGAGCAGTAGCGTGTGGAGCATCTTTTTCGGTAGGCGCCTTGATTTTCTTCAAGTCAGGCTTGGGAATACTTTCGCCTAGCTTCGCAGAACTCACAGGAGTGTCAACCACCAAATCTTTCAAATTGATAGCATCTGGATGAGAGGTTGTGTTCACATGCTGTTTCAGAGTAACAGTGGTAGCAGAGGTTTTTCTAGTAGGGATCTTCTTCGGTGGTGCTTCTGGAACCAAATTAACCCGAAGATCAGGCAACACAGTTGATGTGGTAATATTCACTTCCTCGCTGAGAATAGCGGCAACTTCTTCCTTGGTGAGTGGAGGGTCATCATCCGAAGAATCATTCATGTGAAATTCATCTGCTGGTTCAGCCTTTTTCTTCTTTGGTGCACTCTTTCTTTTCGCAGCAGCGCTGGGATCATGCTTGCGTTTAGAGCGGCCTTCGGATTTTCCTTCGGCCTTTTTCTTCTCCACATCATATTTGAGAAGGCAAAGGTTTTCCTCTTCACGAGCCTTTTGCTTTTCAGCCCTCTGGGCTCGCTTGATGGCATTGCGCTGACGCTTAGCAAGCTCATCAGGATAAGATTCGGGTGTGCGAAGGGAAGACTCATGAGCATTTGGCAGAGGAGGTGGTCTCTCTTGGGGACCATTTGCCTTGATGAGGGAAATTTCCCGGCAGTCACCCCATGGTGGATATAATGCAAAGTTCTGAGCAAACCGAGGATGAACAAATTCATAGTTGAACCATTTGCGCACCCAGTGACGTCGAATCCATTGTTGACGTGTATCTCTCTGGTGTTTTGTTTCTCCCGGAACAGTATCGTACTGATCATGAGAGATGTACTCTGCTGTGTTTGTGTATGCCTGTCTGCCACCCCTCTTCTTCTTCGGAGCATTCTCTTCTTGCTCATCGGCATTTTGCTCGGTTCTTTTTCGTTTGCTGGTTGATGGGCCTACCGTTGGGCCCTTAGCATTTGGAGCTTTGGATTCATTAGCAGTGCCCAGTACAACATCATCTCTGTCAGCCAGGCTCCGTTGAGCTGAATCCTCAACTGACTGCATTTTCCTGTGAACAAAGAGAGATGCGAGGGAAAATGGGGACAGGGTTACGAATGCACACAACGAAGAATTTGAAAAAGAAATTGTTTTTGATGAAGAAGTAGATGTAGACTTTGAGAAATGTTTCGGACGAAGGAAATGTGTAGAACGAACTAGTAGGTTCGAGGAATATACTAGTAAACGTGCTAAGCATTCCGTTCGTACGAGACATAACACAAACCCTAGATCTGAATTTTTTTGGATGCGAGGGACAACTACAAACCACATCCGCACAAGTTACCTAGCAGTAAAGATCTGAAATTGCATTAAAAATAGGCAATTTCTACCGCGGACGAACACGAACAGGATGAATGGAAGAACGGGTTCGCACTGCACATACCCTAACTCGGTGATGTGCAGCAACTACGGCGGCGCGGAGATGAAGATGTTCCGCGGCGGCGAGGAATGACTCTGACGACCTCTTTCCGGCAGCGAAGCGGCGAAGATGATCGACGTCATCGATGTTAGGGCATATTTCTCCCTTAGTGGTTTTGGTGATTGATGACAATGCTTTTGCGGACTAATCGTGTGCATTGAGCATTGCAGATATTCCATCAGTTGACACAAGACGATTGTTGCCCCTCGATGAATTAGAGTGAAGACGGTTTATTTTCCTTCGTTTCATTTTCGGTGGACTTGAGTCGTAGGAAATACCGTACTATCAAGAGGGGGTCCGCTTCGGAAAGGTCTGGGTGGAATCAACACGTACACTTTCTTTTGCACCCTTCGTTCCTTTCCGCTTCTTTGGAGTATCGCCTTCCGTTTCGCAGGAGTGCTCGGACAGCTGCCAGCGGTAGTACCGCGGCTGGCAGCGGTAGTACCGCTTGTAAGCGGTAGTGCCGCTGCCAGTACCGCTCGTACTACCGCCTCGATTCGGGACACGATTTTTCGTGTCGGGTTCAGCGGTAGTCCAGCGGTGGTCCCACTGGCATACTACCGCTGACCCCTTTTTGACCCAACCGGGCAAGCGGCAGTAGCAGCGGCAGTAGGAGCGGTAGTACCGCTTGTAAGCGGTAGTATCGCGCCTACCACCGCTGCCACTTCCGCTCATGGCACTGCTCTGTGTAACCTCCTCTGTTTTTCAGCGGTAGTAGAGCGGCAGTGGCGAGCGGCAGTACCGCACGTAAGCGGTAGTACCGCGGGTGCGGCAGTACTGCTCCTCCCCTGTCCTGCTCTGCTCTCCGAGTGCCCTGTGCTGCAACCCCAGCGGTAGTACCGCTGGGGAGAGCAGTAGTACCGCTCCGGCGGCACTACCGCGCTCTTTTGCACTGCACTTCATGCACTACCGCCAGGGCGGTAGTACCGCTCATGTGAGCAGTAGTACCGCTCTGTGCGGGTTGAAAACTGGGTAACGGTTGGTTTTGTGCCCCCACTATATAAAGGGGTCTTCTTCCTCAAGAAGACTACCTCTTCCTCCCCAAACTCCATTGTTGCTCCAAAAGCTTGTTTTCACCCGATCTCTCTCCCTAGCCAATCAAACTTGTTGATTCTTTAGGGATTGGTTGAGAAGGCCCCGATCTACACGTCCACCAAGAGAAATTTGATTCCCCCCACTAATCCGTTGCGGATCTTGTTACTCTTGGGTGTTTGAGCACCCTAGACGGTTGAGGTCACCTCGGAGCCACATTCCATTGTGGTGAAACTTCGTGGTGGTGTTGGGAGCCTCCAATTAAGTTGTGGAGATTGCCCCAACCTTGTTTGTAAAGGTTCGGTCGCCGCCTTCAAGGGCACCACTAGTGGAATCACAGCACCTCGCATTGTGTGAGGGCGTGAGGAGAATACGGTGGCCCCAGTGGCTTCTTGGGGAGCATTGTGCCTCCACACCGCTCCAACGGAGACGTACTTCCTCTCAAAGGGAAGGAACTTCGGAAACACATCTTCGTCTTCACCGGCTCCACTTGTGGTTATTTCTTACCTTTACTTTGTGCATGCTTTACTTGTATTGTATCTTGTGCTTGCTTGCGTGTGTTGTGATTGTTAGCATCATATAGGTTGCTCACCTAGTTGCACATCTAGACAACCCATTTTGTTGCTAACCCTAATTTGTTAAGAAAAGCTAAAAAATTGGTAGTTGCCTATTCACCCCCCCTCTAGTCAACCATATCAATCCTTTCAGTCGAGCTCGAGGTGGAGCAGTGCGGTAGGGCTTCGGAAGGTAACGGTGGCGGAGATGCGAAGTGAAACGAGGAAGGGTGGCGGCACAGTATTTATATGCGAGGAGGAAATAACCGCACCCCGTGAATCTGATCGGACGGCCATAGTCAGAGGACTATTGCGATTCAACGGACCGGATAAACTGGCAGTTGATGAAGAGCACGTGGCAACCGTCACCAAAGAACGTGGTCCTGACTTGGGCGGGAAAACCCAAATTTTGGACGGCTTTCCTCAAAACAGATTAAGTTCGGACCGAAACTTTAACGAGGTCAAGGACACCAGATAAAGTTTCGGTTCCAGATGAATTTTGTACATTCATAACGGAGCAGCATAGACTGGAAGAGATAGATTAGAGGGAAAACAGGGTCCTAGGTATTTCACTCAGACGAAGAAACACAAACACCCGAGAGAGAAGCTATGAGTGAAATACATTCGGACTAACACAAAAACTTCAAACGCAACTCATCGAAGAGAAATTGTGGTGGCGTTACCCACCGTATAAGAACTGTATGACCCCGAGCATCGCGCAATTATTGTGGCACCCAGTTAGTCTAGTTCTTCGTTAATGTATTCACTCTCAGAAAGAAAATTTCACTTTGTCGAAATTTTCAAACTCTTCGAGTGTTATGCACCCATTCCTTCTAAGATGTGGAAGTGATGGTACAGGTGCCGAGTCCAGCTTACTGCACGTTTGCGGAATCTAGGATATTTAGCTCACACCATAACGCACAGAATCTTTTCTCATCGAGAGGCTTGGTGAAGATATCGGCGAGATTCTCTTCGGTATTGACGTGACTGGTAACAATATCCTCTCGAGTAACATGATCGCGTAGGAAATGATGTCTGATCTCAATATGCTTGGTGCGAGAGTGCTACACTGGATTGTGTGCAATTTTAATCGCACTCTCATTGTCGCACAATAGAGGAATCTTCTTGACCTTGATGCCATAATCCTTCAGAGTCTGCTTCATCCATAATAATTGAGTGCAACAAGCGCCAGCAGCAATATGTTCGGCCTCAGCCGTAGAGAGCGAGACACAATTCTGCTTCCTTGACGACCAACATACCAATGATCTACCGAGGAAATGGCATGTCCCCGAAGTAGATTTCCTGTCAACACGGTCACCTGCATAATCTGAGTCTGAATATCCAACGAGGTCAAACTGTGCTCCCTTAGGATACCATAAACCTAAGGTGGGGGTGTGAGCCAAATATCTCAGAATACGCTTGACCGCTTGGTGATGCGATACTTTCGGTGCAGCTTGAAAACGAGCACACATACAAACACTCAACATGATATCAGGTCTGGATGCACATAAGTAGAGCAAAGAACCAATCATCGAATGATAAACTTTCTGATCGTAATCTTTACCGTACACATCTGCATCCAGCTGGCCATTCGTGGGCATGGGAGTTTTGTAGCCCTTCTGTTTGCAATCTTGCATTTTGAACTTCTTCAGACAGTCTCTCAGGTATTTCTCCTGAGATATGAAAATTCCATTGTCCTGTTGACGAATTTGCACTCCGAGAAAGAACTTGAGTTCACCCATCATAGACATTTGATATTTCTCGGACATCATTCGCCCGAATTCCATGCTGCATGCATTGTTAGTACAGCCAAAAATAATATCATCCACATAAATTTGACACACGAATAGATCCCCATCGATAGCATGAGTGAAAAGAGTGGAATCAGTGGACCCTGGCTTGAACCCTTTGTCGAGCAGAAACCTCTTCAGAGTGTCATACCAAGCTCGAGGGGCTTGCTTCAGCCCATACAGAGCTTTTTCAACCTGAAAACTTTGTTAGGAAACTGAGGGTTTTCAAAGCCAGGTGGCTGCATAACATATACTTCCTCATCAATTTCACCATTGAGGAAAGCACTTTTCACATCCATTTGATAAAGCAGAATATCATTGTAATTTGCATAAGCGAGAAGAATACGAATTGCCTCAAGGCAAGCAACAGGAGCATATGTTTCACCGAAATCAATACCTTCTACTTGTGTATACCCTTGAGGGACAAGACGTGCTTTGTTTCTCACAACAATGCCATTTTCATCTTGCTTGTTCCAGAAAATCCATTTTGTGCCGATGATATTGTGCTTCTTAGGATTCGGTTTGTCAACCAATTCCCACACATCATTCAATTCGAATTGCACCAACTCTTCTTGCATGGCATTCATCCAATCGGGATCATTCATAGCTTCTTCATACTTGGTAGGTTTTGTCAATGAGACAAAGGAGAAACTGCCACAGTAGTTAGCCAAACGAGTGCGAGAGCGAGTTGTGGGTCGGTAACCTGGATTCTCGAGATCTTCGAGGATTAATGCAGGGTCAACTCGATTTGCCACTCGTGGGAGAGGATTTCCTTCTTGATGGTCATTTTCATTTTCCTCAGTATCAACATCAGGATTGGCATTAGTATCGCCATTTTCATCTTGATTGCCATTTTGATCGGCATTTGCATTTGCATTTGCATTTGCATTTGGGTTGCCATTTGTGTTCGGTGCGGCATTTTCTTCAGCAGTAGATTGGCGTGTTCGTCGAGCTATGGGGGCATCATCATCGGAAGAGTCAGGTGTATTTCCTTCGACTAGCCTGACGTCCCCAATGGCCATTTGCCGAATAGCATCCGAAATCGGAGGTTCATCTATCACATTAGGCAGGTGCTCCTTTTGAGAGCCGTTAGATTCATCAAACCGCACATTTACCGTTTCCATAACTTTCCCGTGGTGAGAGTTATAGACATGATAAGTATGCGAGTTCGAGCCATAACCAAGAAGAAAACCTTCATGTGCCTTTAGTGCAAACTTGGAATTATGATTCATGTCACGAATATAGCAAGGTGCACTGAAAACACATAAATAAGAAACATTTGGTTTCTTGCCAGTGATAAGCTCATATGAAGTTTTCTTAAGGAATTTGTGAAGATAAACACGATTCACAACATGACAAGCAGTGTTAATAGCATCAGCCCAGTAACAAATGTGAGTTTTATACTCACTGAGCATTGTTCTCGCCATTTCGATGAGAGTTCTATTCTTTCGCTCAACAACTCCATTCTGTTGGGGAGTGTATGCGGC
The DNA here is from genome assembly GCA_039707655.1 of Elymus sibiricus. Lineage (NCBI taxonomy): Eukaryota > Viridiplantae > Streptophyta > Magnoliopsida > Poales > Poaceae > Elymus > Elymus sibiricus. The sequence goes on from CM077664.1 coordinate 79,880,513, forward strand.
AGGGAACTCATGAGTTATACCATTTTCGTCGAGAAAATCTTCGATATGAGTATTTTTGAACTCAGTACCATTGTCGCTTTTGACATGCTTAATTCGCACATCATATTCATTTTGGGCCTTCTTGGCGAATCTTTTGAAGATGTCTTGGGTGCAGGTTCTGTCTTCGAGAAAGAATACCCAAGTGTATCGAGAGAAATCATCAACAATAACCAGACCATAATGACTGCCTCCGAAACTTGCATAGTTTTGAGGCCTGAATGAATCCATATGAAGAATTTCCAGTGGTCTTGTTGTGGTCATGATAGTTTTTGACGAATGGTGCTTCTTGGCCAATTTACGGGCTTCACATGCAGCACAGAGACGATCCTTGTCGAATTTCACATCAGGAATGCCACGAAGATGATTTTTCTTCACAAGAGTCTGCAAATTTCTCATACCTGCATGACCAAGTCTTCGATGCCACAGCCATCCTTCGGTTGCTTTTGCAAGCAAACAAGTTTGGACTGAGGGACCCTTAGAGAAATCCACAATATATAAATCACCCTTTCTATTTCCCTCGAATACGAAGGAGTTGTCAGAGGCCATAAAGACGATGCATTTGGAAGATGAAAAAATAACTAGCATGCCTAGATCACAAAGCTTGCCAACAGACATGAGATTGAATCCAAGAGACTGAACAAGTAAAACATCATCAATGTTCTTGTCCTTGGATATAGCAATTTTACCTAACCCAATTACCTTTCCTTTGTTGTTGTCGCCGAAAGTAATATACTTCTGAGATGAAGCAGTTAAGTTGGGGTCGACAAACAACGACTTGTCTCCGGTCATATGACTAGTGCATCCACTATCCATTATCCATTCAGTACACCCGGAGACATAGTCCTGCAGAGAAATCAGGTTTTCTTAACCACCCACATTTTTGTAGGTGGCTTCAAAACATATGAGCGAGCAGGATATGATTTCTTTTGATAGTCATAAGAACTGTAACTTGAATGAGTACGAGTATAATCGAAAGAGTATGCATTGAAATTCCTTCTAGACGAATGAGCATAGCGATTAGATGAGGTATGCATGTACTCATTTTGTCGAGCCTTTTCCAGGATGTATCGAACATTTTCTTCCTGCATGGTTAGTAACCTAGTAATAGGCAATGCTTTGATAGTTTTCCTAGGCACCCAGATAGCATCCTTTGGGGGGCCATTTCTGCTGTTTGGTCCAACATAGCGAGCAACAGCCTCACCACGTTTGTTTTTGAACAACTTATAGTTGTCCAGAGAATCATCATATGAGTATTCAGGGATAGGAGAGTCATATCCCGAAAGTAAAGCTGGATCGAGCGTTTTCCTCTTGGCAGGCACCCACACAGTGCGAGGATATTGATCAGGTTCCCAGTAGGAGCCATTTTCATTCAGTTTCCTTTCGAAACCGATACCTTCTTTCCTGGGATTTTTGTGAAGAATGGATTTCTTCAGAACATCACACAGGGTTTGATGCCCTTTGAGAGACTTGAACATTCCTGTCTGAAGAAGATCCTTCAACCTAGCATTTTCATCAAAAACATAACCATTTTCCTCGACAGAGGGGTTAGCATTCACGGAAGATTCAGCATTTGATTCAGCGTTACTGCATTCAAGGCATTTTAAGCAAGGAGGTACAAACACTTCAGGTTTCTCTTTGAGTTGTTGGGTGAGAAGAGAATTTTCTTTGATCAAGTCATCATGTGCCTCTCTCAGCGACTCGAGTTCCTGTTTCCGTTTCAGGTAATCATAAGTCAATCTCTCGTGGTCGGCTGAGAGAAAATCATGACGATCTGATAGTTCTTTCATTCGAAACTCGAGAGCGGAATGCTCTTCTGTCAACGACTGATTTTTCTCCATCTCCTCAACCAACAACCCTTCAGACTTCCTGAGGGTTTTCTCTATTTTCTCGAGAGAGTTTTGTTGCATATTAGCAATTTTGATCAGTTTAGCATGGTCATCCTCATCAGAAGAATATTGATCACTGGAGTGAACCTTGTGATGTTTGGAGGATACCTTTTCTTTCGAAGCTTTGGCCATGAAGCAGTATGCAGGAGACTCATTGTCGCTCGAATGATTCTCGAAGAAGTTCGATGCAGGAGTAGAAGCACATGCTATTCTAGCCATGCCGGAATCAGAATCTTCATCGGATTCATCAACTTCTTCGGAGTCAGATGATTCTTCTTCATCGGAATCCATCTCCTTGCCGATGTACGCCTTGGCCTTCCGAGAAGTGTTCTTGCGGTTGGATGAGGACTTGGAGGGATTCCTTGAGGAAGATCTTGACGAGGACTTGGAGGAGCTATCCTTCTTCTTGAAGAACTTCTTCGTTTTCTTCTCATCATCGGAGTCGTAGCTTTTGCTCTTGCCTTTGCCATGGTTGTTTCCTGAATCATATCTTCCACTAGCACGGATTTCAGCTTCCCAGAGAGGGCAATCCGAAATGAAATGTCCTGGCTTTTTGCACTTGAAGCAGGTGTAATCTCCAGTAGGTTTTGATGAAGATTTGGAGCCGCCAGAGTTGCTAGATCCTTTCTTCTGAAACTGATTTTTCCTATGAAGGCGCTGGAATCTTTTCGTGATCAATGCGAGATCCTTGCTGATCATTTCTGGGTCATCTGAATCTTCTTCGGCATTTCCTTCTGAGGAAGATTCAGCCACAGCCTTGAGAGCATGACTTTTTCGGTGACTTGAGCCATAGAGATCTCTCTTTTCTTTTTCTTGTTCTTCGTGGGTGTTTAGCCTTTCCATGATATCAGCAGAGTCGAGAACTTTGAAATCAGCTCGTTCCTGAATCATCAGAACTAGAGTGTCGAACGAACTGTCAAGGGATCGGAGCAGTTTATTCACAACTTCGTGATCAGTGATGTCTTTGGCGCCGAGACCTTGTAGCTCATTTGCAATGTCACTTAGACGATCGAAGGTTTGCTGGCAGCTTTCATTTCCAATTCGCTTGAACTGATTAAACTTCGCCCGAAGAGTATCAATGCGAGCTTCTTTCTGAGTTGAAACACCCTCGTTTATCTTTTCGAGAATGTCCCACAATTCCTTTGCAGTTTCACACTGACGATAGCGAAGAAATTGAGCACGAGAGAGATAGCCACCAATTTCATCTTTGGCTTGAGCATCCATCTGAATGAGTTTCTTCTCGTGGTCAGTGGGGACCTGGGGCACTTCAACCACAAAACCATTCTGCACCACGTTCCACATATCATCTTCAATAGCTTGGAGACGGATCTTCATCTTCTCCTTCCAGAAGGGATAGTCCGTCCCATCGAAGATGGGAATCTTGAGGTGCGGCTTATAGCTCACTGAAGACATACTTAAACTCCAAGGTGGTTAGACCAAAATGAGCAGAGTCAAGGAGTACCTTGCTCTGATACCAATTGTAGGAACGAAGTATGTCTACCAGAGGGGGGGGTGAATGGGAGTTTTAAATTTTCTTCGGAAATATCAAAACTCTCGGAGCCCAGCAGCGGAGCGAATAAAAACAACGTATAGTGAGCGAATACAAACTACCGAATGGAAATTAAGAGCATGCATCGAGGCAAATCACATGATTGAAAATATGTCATACAGCACAGTTCGAATGTAAAGGGAAGTAGCAGAGGTGACCAGTGATGCTCGATGGCGACAAGGGATTTGGTAGACCAGTTCGCCCTTCTGCAAAAGGACTATGTCTGGTTGGAGGGGTTGTGATTTAACACAGAAGATAAACTCTCTTCACCCTATTCTCCTCGACAATTGGTTCATCAACCAATGCCGATCACTCGTGGTAGATGCTTGAGGCGATCTCCGAACCTTTACAGACTTCTTTTTCGAGAACCACAGTTACTCTTGGTCTCTGAAGAGATTGACACCTAACCGTCTAGAGAGTTTGCAGCTCTCAAGAGTAATAGGCGGAGCGTACTAGACTTAGATTCGAGTGATGCTGAACCACTATCTAATTTTTTGGCTCTAGGGTTTTCTCTCGGTGGATTTTAAACTCAAATCTCTTGGAGAGGGGGTTGCTCAACAATCTTCTCAAAATCAAACGGAGCAACCACCGGACAACGCCGGTGCGGGGTGGCTATTTATAGCCGCAGCCTTCCCCGATGGGAAATGACCATTTTGGACACGCGGTCCAGCCAATGGCCAACCGACACGTTCACAACGGTCGGATTTTAAGAGCAACGGTAACATTACTTGAGGAGCAAGTAATGCTAACTCCTCGGTCAGAGACAAATCTCTCGTAGGGAAGAAGATCACAGTCTCTTGCTGGCAAGTATTTGCTCAGAGCACAAAGAGATTTCTCTCGCAACTTTCATAGGATTTGGGTTTAGCATCAGAGAATCAAAGCTTTGAACGCTACACCCCTCTTAGTAGTACGGTGGTCCTATGACTCAATAAAGAGAAGAGAAACAACGAAATAAATACTACGACTTTACTTCGTCTTCAATCTTCTCGGACGCAGTCACTTCCTTCGGACAAGCACCGAACCAATTGCTTCACATCAGCAATTTTTGAGGGGTCACTCTTGTCATCATAATCTTCGGTGATAACCTTCACTGCCACGCAGGGGATTTTCTTCGGAGTTTGAACCAAACTCCTCTTGACTCCAGGGACCTGTTACTCTGTGTGCACTAGCAAACACATCAGTCCCTCACTGTTTATGTCAACAATCTCCAAACCATAAGGAGGCAAATTATTGCACCAACACATGTCAACATGTTTAGAGAGAGAGAGATGTCGATAAAAACAAAATACGGACATAGTAGCATCATGATCATTATTATAACATCAATATTTATTATCATAAAACTTCTCATGAGCAAGTAACAATTCATCACAATAATGAAGTATAAGGCATAAACTTTCTTGAAAACTAACAAACTATGTTCTCAGTCAACAATGCAATTGCAATTCATCATATTTTCAGGAAGGGTCTCATGTAGGAGCTATTTAGCAAGTCCACATACTCAACCATCATTTAGTCTTCTATGATTGCTAACACTCACGACATATATATGAAGCAAAAAGTTTCAGCCAGACACATAGAAAGATAGGGGCTTGTGATTTCGCCTCCCAACTTATTCACCTCAAGGGTGATGTCAACAATAATAACTCATGATCACTCATATCCAACTGGATATATGTGCCTAGATCTTTCCCCACCACATGATGCTTGCAAAAGAGAAAAATAAAAAGGAAATAGAGGAGAACACTATTGATTCTTGCATAAAAAGTAAATACATAAAAGTAAAGGACAGGTCCTTTGCAGTGGGAAGCAGAGGTTGTCATGCGCTTTTTGTTGTTGGATGCAAGAGCTCTTAATGCAAAGGAACGTCACTTTATATTGCCCCTTGTGATAGCAACCTTTATTATGCAGTCTGTCGCTTTTATTTCTTTACCATCACAAGTTCGTACAAAGCTTATTTCCCTTACAATAAAAGTTCAGACATATTTAGAGGCAATTTTTATTGCTTTTTGCACCGATGACAACTTACTTGAAGGATCTTGTTCAATCCCTAGGTAGATATAGTGGACTCTCATGACATGAAACTGGGTTTAAGGGTTTTGGATGCACAAGTAGTATCTCTACTTGGTGCGGATTTTTGGTTAGCAAAGATATTGGGCAAGCACCACATGTTGGAGGATCTATAACAATATAACTTCTATGTGAATATGAACAAACATAATTCATTACGTTGTCTTCCTTGTCCAACGTCAACAATTTGACATAAACTACTTAATGGGGGCTCACAATCATAAAAGATGTCCAAGATAGTATATTTGCATGTGAATCTTCTCTTCCCTTATTAACTTTTTCATGAATTGCATCATTGACTAATGCTATGTTTGTTAACTTGCAATAAATTTTACCACTTATACTTTTGTTTATTGAATGTCATTACTTTCCATAAGATTAGCATATGATCCTTTTCATTATTTTCATTGCTAGAATTGAAACATGAAAGTAAAGAAGCAAAAACTCAAACTACTCTTTATTATATAACTCTCAACTCGATTATATAGATAGATAAATCACGAAGCTAACACTCGAAAATAGATCATACTAAACTTTTATTCAACTAGATCACGAAAAAACTAAGGATCGAACTAAAAATAGGTAAAGATAATAAAAGTGATGGTGATATGATACCGGGTGATGTCTACTACACAACTTGTTCTTGTAGACTCATGTTGGGCCTCCAAGCGCAAAGGTTTGTAGGACAGTAGCAATTTTCCCTCAAGTGGATGACCTAAGGTTTATCAATCCGTGGGAGGTGTAGGTTGAAGATGGTGTCTCTCAAGCAACTCTGCAACCAAATACAAGAAATCTCTTGTGTCCCCAACACACCCAATACAATGGTAAATTGTATAGGTGCACTAGTTCGGCGAAGAGATGGTGATAAAAGTGTAGTATGGATAGTAGATATAGGTTTTTGTAATCTGAAAATATAAAAACAGCAAGGTAGCAAAAAGTAAACGGGCATGAAAACGGTATTGCAATGCTTAGAAACAAGGCCTAGGGTTCATACTTTCACTAGTGCGATCTCCCAACATTGTTGACATAGTTGAATCATATGTAAATCCCTCACATGCGACAAAGAGTTCACTCCAAAGTCACAAATAGCGGAGAACAAACGAAGAAAATGTTGTAGGGTACGAAACCATCTCAAAGTTATCCTTCCCGATCAATCTTATGAGCCATCCCCATTAATTGTCACGAACAGCCCTAGAGTTCGTACTAGAATAACACCTTAAGATACACATCAACCAAAACCCTAATGTCACCTAGGCACTCCAATGTCACCACGAGTACCCACGGGTTTGATTATACGATATGCATCACACAATCTCAGATTCATCTATTCAAACCAACACAAAGAACTTCAAAGAGTGCCCCAAAGTTTCTACCGGAAAGTGAAGACGAAAACGTGTGCCAACCCTTATGCATAAGTCCCCAAGGTCACGGAACCCGCAAGTTGATCACCAAAACATACATCAAGTGACTCAAGTGAATATCCCATTGTCACCACAGATATCCATATGCAAGACATACATCAAGTGTTCTCAAATCATTAAAGACTCAATCCGATAAGAAAACTTCAAAGGGAAAACTCAATTCATCACAAGAAGATAGAGAGGGGAAAACTCCATATGATTCATCTATATCAACAAAGCTCACGATACATCAAGATGGTCTCAAGAACACGAGAGATAGAGATCAAACACATAGCTACTAGTACATACCCTCAGCCCCGAGGGTGAACTACTCCCTCCTTGTCATGGAGACCGCTGGGATGATGAAGATGGCCTCCGGTGATGCTTTCCCCCTCCGGCAGGGTGCCGGAAAAGGGCTGTAGATGAGATCGTGGAGGTACAGAGGCTTGCGGTGGCGTAAAAACTCATCTAGGGTTATTTCTGGGGGTTTCTCTATATATAGGATTTTTCAGCGTTGGAATCAGGTCAGACGGAGCCACGTGGGCCCCATGAGGTACCAGGGCGCGCCTTGGGGGGGTGGCGCGCCCTGGTGCCTCGTGGGCACTGGGTGACCCCCTCCAGTGGGTCTTGGTTCCAGTATTTTTCATTTGTTCCATAAAAAATCTCCAAAAAGTTTCATCCAATTCCAAGAACTTTTATTTCTGCACAAAAAACAACACTATGACAATTCTGCTGAAAACAGCGTCAGTCCGGGTTAGTTCTGATCAAATCATACCAAAACCATATAGAATTGTTATAAACATGGCATGAATACTTCATAAATTATAGATACGTTGGAGACGTATCACCGGGGCACCTCCCCCAAGCTTGGCACAAGCCAAGGGGAGTGCCCATACCCATGTGCTCAAGTCTCCTTCTTCGGTGATGGTGGTGATGATGAAGTGGCGAGCTTGTCCTTCAGCTCAAGCAGATACATCAATCTGCGATTGATGCTCCGAAGGACGATGTTATGCTCTTCCAACAAAATAACATCACGAGTGAGAGATGTATTCTGAGCACTAACTATTTCAAAGACTCTTAGGGCTTCAATTACGGAAGGGGGAGAGATGGTCATATAAGGGTTGAAGGATATCTCCCTTCTCTGCGGTCTCCTCCATGGGGATGGCTTGCCCTCCTTCCGGAGCCTGGGCTCCTGCAACTTCCTCGACCTTGTCCTCCTTGCCATTGTCTTCTTCTCCCAACGACAAGTTGTAGTAAACCTCGCTGTAGGGGCGTTTGCCCGACGATGGTTGCACAATGCGGTGCTTGGCACAGAGCTTTTGGGGAGCCATGGCGATCTAGATCTGTCAGAAAAATAGCACGAAACAAGAACAAAGGAGATTTCTGCGATATGGTGGTCAAAACGTCCGGGAGTATATATAAAGATTTTTTATCTAGCAAAACAAGTAATCCAGGAGAAAACGGAGTCCGGAAGGCTCACGTGGGGCACATGAGCCACCAGGGCGCGCCAGGGGGGGTGGCGCGCCCTGGTGCCTCGTGGGCACCAGGTGGGTCCCCTCGGCTGTTTCATATTTTTGTATTTTTTTTCTAATATTGCAAAACTGACAGAAAGTATTTTTATGGAATTTTTGGAGTCGGTTTACTTACCATATCACATACCTCTTCCTTTTCAGTGTTCTGGAGTGTTCCGGAAGGTCTCTCTTATGTATTCCTCCGGTGTAATTGTTTCAATAATATTAGTTTCAACATTAATAGGAGTACCTAAAATATAGTGCTTAATTCTTTGCCCATTCACCACTCTCGGATTAGTGCCTTCGGAGTTGTTTATTTTGATGGCTCCGGAGGGATAAACTTCTTCGATGATATACGGTCCTTCCCATTTAGAGAGAAGTTTTCCTGCAAAGAATCTCAAACGAGAATTGTACAATAGAACTTGCTCACCTACTTTAAATTCCCGTTTTTGAATTCTTTTATCATGCCATCTTTTAACTTTTTCTTTAAACAATTTGGCATTTTCATAAGCTTGGGTTCTCCATTCATCTAATGAGCTAATATCAAATAACCTCTTTTCACCGGCAAGTTTAAAATCATAATTTACATCTTTAATTGCCCAATATGCTTTATGTTCTAACTCAAGAGGTAAATGACATGCTTTTCCATAAACCATTTTTATAAGGAGACATGCCCATAGGATTTTTATAAGCAGTTCTATATGCCCATAATGCATCGTCAAGTTTCTTAGACCAATTCTTTCTAGATCTATTGACGGTTTTTTGCAAAATTAATTTTATTTCTCTATTGCTCAATTCAACTTGACCACTAGTTTGAGGGTGATAGGGGGATGCAATTCTATGGTTGACATCATATTTAGCAAGCTATTTATGGAATGCACCATGAATAAAATGTGAACCACCATCAGTAATTAAATATCTAGGGACTCCGAACCTTGGGAAAATAACTTCTTTAAGCATTTTAATAGAAGTGTTATGATCAGACTACTAGTTGGAATAGCTTCTACCCACTTAGTTACGTAATCAACAACCACTTAAATATGAGTATACCCATTGGATTTAGGAAAAGGTCCCATATAATCAAATCCCCAAACATCAAATGGTTCAACAGCAAGTGAATAATTCATAGGCATTTCCTGACGTCTACCAACATTACCAATTCTTTGACATTCATCACAAGATAGGACAAACTTATGAGCATCCTTGAAAAGAGTAGGCCAATAAAAACCAGATTGTAATACCTTGTGTGCAATTCTGTCTCCCGCATGGTGTCCTCCGTAAGCCTCGGAAAGACACTTCCGTAGGATTTGTTCCTGTTCATGCTCAGGTATACAATGTCTAATAATACCATCTACTCCTTCTTTATAAAGATGTGGGTCATCCCAGAAGTAATGTCTTAAATCAAAGAAGAACTTTTTCTTTTGTTGGTATGTAAAGCTAGGTGGTATGTATTTAGCAACAATGTAATTAGCATAGTCTGCATACCATGGAGTATTACGAGAAGCATTTATGATAGCTAATTGTTCATCAGGAAAATCATCATTAATAGGAAGTGGGTCATCAAGAACATTTTCCATTCTAGACAAATTATCTGCTACGGGATTCTCAGCTCCTTTTCTATGAGTAATATGCAAGTCAAATTCTTGTAGCAATAAGGCCCACCTAATGAGTCTAGGTTTAGCATCTTTCTTTTCCATAAGATATTTAATAGCAACATGATCGGTGTGAACAGTTACTTTAGAATCAACTATATAAGATCTGAATTTATCACATGCAAACACAACTGCTAGAAATTCTTTCTCAGTAGTAGCATAATTTCTTTGGGCACTGTCTAGAGTTTTACTAGCATAATGGATAACATTTAATTTCTTATCAACTCTCTTTCGTAGAACATCATCAACAGCATAATCACTAGCATCACACATAATTTCAAAAGGCAAGTTCCAATCAGGTGGTTGAACAATAGGTGCAGTGGTTAAGGCTTTCTTAAGTGTTTCAAAGGCTTCTAGATAATCATCGTCAAAAACAAATGGAATATCTTTTTGCAAAAGATTGGTAAGAGGCCTAGAAATTTTACAGAAGTCTTTAATAAATCTCCTATAGAAACCAGCATGACCAAGGAAACTTCTTATACCTTTAATATCTTTAGGACATGGCATTTTCTCAATAGCATCAACCTTAGCTTTATCAACTTCAATACCTCTTTCAGAAATTCTATGCCCCAAGACAATGCCTTCATTCACCATAAAGTGGCACTTCTCCCAATTCAAGACAAGATTTGTTTCTTCACATCTCTGCAAAACTCGATCAAGGTTGCTTAAGCAATCATCAAAAGAAGTTTCGTAAACGGAGAAATCATCCATGAACACCTCAACAATCTTTTCACAAAAGTCAGAGAATATAGCAGTCATACATCTTTGAAAGGTAGCAGGTGCATTGCATAAACCAAAATGCATACGTCTATAAGCATAAGTTCCAAAAGGACAAGTAAAGGTGGTTTTCTCTTGATCAGGTTGTGATACGGGTATTTGAGAAAAACCAGAATAACCATCTAGGAAACAAAAGTGTGTATGCTTAGACAATCTTTCTAACATTTGATAAATAAAAGGTAAGGGGTAATGATCTTTTCTAGTAGCTTTGTTTAATTTTCTAAAATCAATTACCATCCTATAACCAGTTACAATTCTTTGTGGGATGAGTTCATTTTTATCATTAGGAACAACGGTAATACCTCCTTTCTTAGGGACACAATGAACGGGACTTACCCATCTACTATCAGCTATGGGATAGATTATACCTACTTCCAGAAGCTTTAATATTTTAGTTCTTACCACCTCTTTCATCTTAGGATTTAATCGTCGTTGGTGGTCGACAACTGGTTTAGCATCAGGCTCCATATTAATTTTGTGCTGGCATAGAGTGGGACTAATGCCCTTAAGATCATCAAGAGTATATCCAATAGCAGCTCGGTGCTTCCTCAGTGTTTTTAGTAATCTCTTTTCTTCATGCGCTGAAAGGTTAGCACTAATAATAACATGATATATCTTCTTTTCATCAAGTAAGCATATTTCAATGTATCAGGCAATTGCTTCAATTCAAATACAGGATCACTGATGTCTACTACACAACTTGTTCTTGTAGACTCGTGTTGGGCCTCCAAGCGCAGAGGTTTGTAGGACAGTAGCAATTTTCCCTCAAGTGGATGACCTAAGGTTTATCAATCCGTGAGAGGCGTAGGTTGAAGATGGTATCTCTCAAGCAACCCTGCAACCAAATACAAGAAATCTCTTGTGTCCCCAACACACCCAATACAATGGTAAATTGTATAGGTGCACTAGTTCGGCGAAGAGATGGTGATAAAAGTGTAGTATGGATAGTAGATATAGGTTTTTGTAATCTGAAAATATAAAAACAGCAAGGTAGCAAAAAGTAAACGGGCATAAAAACGGTATTGCAATAGAAATTCTTCTTGCTACTTGTAGCTTGCGTTGGTATTTCCCCGAAGAGGAAGGGATGATGCAGCACAGTAGAGATAAGTATTTCCCTCAGTTATGAAACCAAGGTTATCGAACCAGTAGGAGAATCACACAACACCTCGTTAGCAGCACCTGCACACAAACAAAAAATCCTTGCACCCAACGCAAACAAGGGGTTGTCAATCCCTTGGCGGTAAGATTGCAAGATTAAATTGTATATGATAGATTGATAGATTGAAACAAAAATACAAAATAAAATAAATAAAGAAAGATGACAGCAATGTTTTTAGGGTTTTAGTAATATGATTTTGATAGACCCGCGGGCCATAGGTTTCACTACAGGCTTCTCTCGAGAAAATAGCATACGGTGGGTAGACAAATTACTTTTGGGCAATTGATAGAAAAGCAAATAATCATGATGATATCCAAGGCAATGATCATGTATATAGGCATCACGTCCAAGATTAGTAGACCGACTCCTGCCTGCATCTACTACTATTACTCCACACGTCGACCGCTATCCAGCATGCATCTAGTGTATTAAGTCCATAGAAGAACGGAGTAATGCCTTAAGAACGATCACATGATATAGACAAGATAAACTCACGTATGAATAAACCCCATCTTTTTACCCTTAGTAGCAACGATACATACGTGTCATGTCCCTTTCTGTCACTGGGGTTGAGCACCGCAAGATCGAACCCACTACAAAGCACCTCTTCCCATGGCAAGATAAATCAACTCAGTTGGCCTAACCAAATCAATAGATCGGAGAAGAAATACGAGGCTATAATAATCATGCATAAAAGAGTGCAGCAAAGACTCAAATAATTTCATGAATAATCTGATCATAAACTCACAATTCATTGGATCCCAACAAACACACCGCAAAAAGAGATTACATCGGATAGAACTCCAAGAACATCAAGGAGAACATTGTATTGAAGATCAAAAAGAGAGAAGAAGCCATCTAGCTACGGCCTATGGACCCGTAGGTCTGTGGTAAACTACTCACGCATCATCGGAGAGGCAGCAAGGTTGATGTAGAGCCCCTCCGTGATCGATTCCCCCTCCGGCAGATTACCGGAGAAGGACCCCGGATGGGATCTCTCTGGAACAGAAACTTGCGGCGGCGGAAAAAGTATTTCGTGGACTCCCCTGAGGGTTTCTGATTTTTTCTGGAATTTATAGTGCTGGAATTAGGTCAAACGGAGCTGGGTGGGCCCCACGAGGTACCAGGGCGTGCCACCCCCCCCTGGGGCGCGCCCTGGTGCCTCGTGGCACACTCATTCATCTTCTGGCCCTCTCCCAAAGCTTCTAGTGTTTATCTTGTCCAATAAAAAATCTCCAAAAAGTTTTGTGGCATTTGGACTTCGTTTGGTATTTATTTTCTGTAAAACAAAAACAGGGCAGAAAACAGCAACTGGCACTGGGCACTAAGTTAATAGGTTACTCTCCAAAAATGATATATAATTGCTGTAAATGATCATAAAAACATCCAAGATTGATAATATAACAGCATGGAACAATCAAAAATTATAGATACGTTGGAGACGTATCAGCATCCCCAAGGTTAATTGTTGCTCGTCCTCGAGTAGGTAAATAATAAAAGAAATAATTTATGAAGTGTGAATGCTAGTATAGTGCATAAGTTTGATCAATGATAATTTCAATCACTTTTTCTAGCATCAATATATATCATAATCAGTAGCTCATCTCATAAAACTTCTCATGATCAAGTAGCAAGCTATTCACATGTTTAAAGTATAGGCCATAAACTTTCTTCAAAAATAACAAACTATGTTCTCAGTCATCAAACAATTGCAATTCATCTTATTTTCAGGAAGGGTCTATGTAAGAGCTTTGATCTAGCAAATTCCACATACTCAACCATCTTTTAGTCTTCCATGATTGCTGACACTCAAAGCATATTTTTAGAACAAACCGTTTCAGTCAAACACATAGGAAGATAGGGGCTTAATGTTTTGCCTCCCAACTTATTTATCTCAGGGATAACGTCAACAATAATAACTCATGATCATCTATATTCAACTGAATATGTGTCTGGATCTTTCCCTACCACATGATGCTTGCCAACTAGAGAATAATTGAGGTTGAAACGAGAAGAAATAATATTGACTCTTGCATAAAAGTAAATACATAAAAGTAAATGCATAAAAGTAAAAGATAGGCCCTTCGCAGAGGGAAGCAGAGGTTGTCATGCGCTTTTTGTTGTTGGATGCACAAGCTCTTAATGCAAAGGAACGCCACGTTATATTGCCCCTTGTGATAGCAACATTTATTATGCAGTCCGTCGCTTTTATTTTTTTACCATCACAAGTTCGTACAACGCTTATTTCCCTTACAATAAAAGATCAGACATATTTTAGGAGCAATTTTTATTGCTTTTTGCACCGATGACAACTTACTTGAAGGATCTTATCCAATCCATAGGTAGGTATGGTGGACACTCATGGCAAGAAATTGGGTTTAAGGGTTTTTGGATGCACAAGTAGTATCTCTACTTAGTACGAATTTTTGGCTAGCAAAAGATCCTAAGCAAGCACCACATGTTAGAGGATCCATGACAATATAACTTCTATGTGAATATAAACAAACATAACTCATTACGTTGTCTTCCTTGTCCAACGTCAACTACTTGATCAAGCTTGAAAATAATTAATGGGGCCTCACAATCATAGAAGATGTCCAAGATAGTATATTTAGATGTGAAATTTCTCTTCCTTCAAAATTCTTTCATGAATTGTTCAAGTGACCAATGCTATGTTTGCTAGCTTTCAATAAATTTTACCACTTATACTTCTTGTATGTGAAGTCACTACTCCCCATGGGACAAGCATATGAAGCATATAAAATTTCAACTTTATGATATTCAATTCTTTCACAATTTACTCATAGTATATAAGTGAAGCAGAAGAGTAAATGACAAACTACTCCAAAAAGATATAAGTGAAGATCAAATGAGTAGTTAAGTAAATAGGTAGCTATGCGAGGACTCTCTTGATAACCCACAAGTATAGGGGAGCACAACAGTTTTCGAGGGTAGAGTATTCAACCCAAATTTATTGATTCGACACAAGGGGAGCCAAAGAATATTTGCAAGTATTAGCAGTTGAGTTGTCAATTCAACCACACCTGAGACTAAATATCTGCAGCAGATTGATCTGTAGCACAGTAGTATGATAGTTTGATAGCAGTAGCAATAATAGTAACAGTAGCAGTAACGGTAACAGCAGCAGTAGTAGCAATTGTAACGGCAGTAGTAACAATAGTAACTTAGCAAGATTCAATATATGAAAAGCTCGTAGGCATTGGATCGGTGATGTTTGTTGGATAACATTCATCATGTAACAGTCATAACCTAGGGCGACACAGAAATAGCTCCAATTCATCAATGTAATGTAGGCATGTATTCCGTATATAGTCATACGTGCTTGCGATAAGAACTTGCATGACATCTTTTGTCCTACCCTCCCGTGGCAGCGGGGTCCATAAGGAAACTAAGGGATATTAAGGCCTCCTTTTAATAGAGAACCGGAACAAAGCATTAACACTTAGTGAATACATGAACTCCTCAAACTATGGCAATCACCGGAAAGAATCCCAATTATTGTCACCTTGGGGTATGCGGATCATAACACATAGCAGGTGCATATAACTTGCAAGATCGGATCAAGAACACAAATATATTGAGGAAAACATAAAGGGTTCAGATCTGGAATCATGGCACTCAGGCCCTAGTGACAAGCATTAAGCATAGCAAAGTCATAGCAACATCAATCTCAGAACATAGTGGATACTAGGGATCAAGCCCTAACAAAACTAACTCGATTACATGATAAATCTCATCCAACTCATCATCGTCCAGCAAGCCTACGAAGGAATTACTCACTCCCGGCGGTGAGCATCATGAAATTGGTAATGAAGGATGGTTGATGATGACGATGCCGGAAGATCCCCCTCTCCGGAGCCCTGAACGGACTCCAGATCTAGCCTCCCGATGAAGAACAGGAGGTGGCGGCGGCTCCGTATCGTGAAACGCAATAAAACTTCCTCTCTTATTTTTTTCTTTGGGAAAATGAATTTATAGCATTGGAATTAGGTTATACGGAGCCACGTGGGCCCCGCGAGGTACCAGGGCGCGCCAGGGGGGGTGGCGAGCCCTGGTTCCTCGTGGGCACTGGGTGGCCCCCCTCCAGTGGGTATTGATGCCAATATTTTTTATATATTCCATAAAAAATCTCCAGAAAGTTTCATCCAATTTCAAGAACTTTGATTTTCTGCACAAAAAAAGCACCATGGCAATTCTGCTGAAAACAGCGTCAGTCCGGGTTAGTTTCATTCAAATCATGCAAATTAGGGGCCAAAACAAGAGCAAAAGTGTTTGGAAAAGTAGATACGACGGAGACGTATCATCTCTCTCATTTAAAAATTTCAGATCTTAAATATTTTATTCAAATAGCAGAGAAAACAAAATAAAATGACATTCCAAGGATAGCACATATCATGTGAAGAAGCAAAAACTTAGGCTCAACCAAAACTGACCGATAGTTGTTGATGAAGAAAGGTGGGATGCCTACCGGGGCATCCCCAAGCTTAGATGCTTGAGACTTCTTAAAATATTAATTTGGGATGCCTTGGGCATCCCCAAGCTTGAGCTTTTGTGTCTCCTTAATTCCTCTCATATCACGGTTTCCCTAAATCTTAAAAACTTCATCCACACAAAACTCAACAAAAACTCGTGAGATAGGTTAGTATAAATCAACTCAAAACCTTAACATTCTCTACTGTAACAAATCACTAAAATTATAATTAAACATTGCATCCTAAATGCCTCTGCATATTTAATACTCCAATCCTCAAATAGAAACATTAAACAAGCAAACATATGCAAACAATGCAACTATAACAGCAATCTGCCAAAACAGAACAGTCTGTAAAGGGTGAATAAGAATCCATACTTCCCTAACTCCAAAAATTCTGAAAAGTAACCAAGTGACATAGAACTCATGCATGCTTACTGTGTAAAAATTTCAGATTTTTATCATGTTCTGACTATTCAGGAATATTCTGGACATAACAGAAAACTTTCTGTTTTCAAACAGCAACACATGAACTTGCAAACTGAGCATGGTAAAGGCTATAATTGGCATTTTATTGAATTAAAAGACACAAAACGTGATTATTTATAGCAGCAAGCAAATATCAACAAAATAAAATGACTCTCCAAGCAAAACTCATATTATGTGACGAATAAAAATATAGCTCGAAGTAAGGTTACCGATAATGTTGAAGACGAAAGAGGGGATGCCTTCCGGGGCATCCCCAAGCTTAGTTGCTTGGGTCTTCCTTGATTATTACCTTGGGGTGCCTTGGGAATCCCGAAGATTAGGGTCTTGCCACTCCTTATTCTCCTCATATCGATATCTCACCCAAAACTTGAAAACTTCAATCACACAAAACTTAACGGAACTTCGTGAGAACGGTTAGTATGATAAAGAGTAAACCATCACTTAGGTACAGTCCAAGACAAGATTCACAATTGTTACCATATAATTCCTACTGTATTCTATCATTTTCACAATTTATATCTCATAATATAAGCTATGGAAACATTAAAACAAGCAAACTATGTATTGAAAACAGAATCTGTCAAAAACAGAACAGTCTATAATGATCTGAACAAGTACCATACTTCTGGAACTCTAAAAATTCTAAAAAATTAGGACAACGCAAAAAATTTGTGTATCAGTACTGTATAAAAATTTCAGAATTTTTTGACGTTCCAGTAAAATCTGAAAATTCAGGCACTGGACACAAAAGTTTCTGTTTTTGCACAGAATCAAATCAGCAAGTATCCACACTATCCCAAAGGCTTTACTTGGCACATTATTGAAAGAAAACATATAAAGCATGATTACTACAGTATATTAATCGTGTGGACACACAAAAACAGTAGGTATAAGTATTGGGTTGTCTCCCATCAAGCGCTTTTCTTTAAGGCCTTTTTAGCTAGGCATGATGATTTCAATGATGCTCACATAAAGGTAAAAATTGAAACACAATGGGGGCATCATGAAACATATGGCAAGCACATTTAAGCCTAACCCACTTCCTATGCTTAGTGATTTTGTGAGCAAATAGTTTATGGGAGCAAGAATCAACTAGCATAGGAAGGCAAAACAAGCATAACTTCAAGATTCTCAACACATAGAGAGGAAACTTGATGTTGTTGAAATATGTAGAAGCACATATTCCTCTCTCATAATAATTTTCAGTAGCATCATGAATGAATTCAACAATATAAGTATCACATAAAGCATTCTTGTCATGATACATAGGCATAGAATTTTTATTGCTCTCCACATAAGCAAATTTATTCTCATCAATAGTAGTGGGAGCAAACTCAATGAAATAACTATCATGTGATACTTGATTGGCATAATCCAATGGAAAATTAAAATCATGATGAAAAGTTTCATAGTTATCATTATTCTTTATAGCATACATGTCATCACAATAATCATCATAGATAGCAACTTTGTTGTCATAATCAATTGAAACCTCTCTCAAAATAGTGGAATCATCATTAAATAAAGTTGTGACCTCTCCAAATCCACTTTTTTCAATATAATCATCATAAATAGGAGGCACGCTAGCATCATAACAAATTTGCTCATCAAAACTTGGGGGACTAAAAATATCATCTTCATCAAACATAGCATCCCCAAGCTTGTTGCTTTGCATATCATTAGCATCATGGATATTCAAAGAATTCATACTATCAACATTGCAATCATGCTCATCATTAAAATATTTTATGCCAAACATTTTATTGAATTCTTCTTCTATCAATTGAGCACAATTTTCCGATCCATCATTTTCAAGAAAGACATGACAAAGACGAATAATATGAGGCAACCTCAATTCTATTTTTTTTGTAGTTTTCTTTTATAAACCAAACTAGTGATAAAACAAGAAACTAAAAGATTTGATTGCAAGATCTAAAGATATACCTTCAAGCACTCACCTCCCCGGCAACGGCGCCAGAAAAGAGCTTGATGTCTACTACACAACTTGTTCTTCTAGACTCGTGTTGGGCCTCCAAGCGCAGAGGTTTGTAGGACAGTAGCAATTTTCCCTCAAGTGGATGACCTAAGGTTTATCAATCCGTGGGAGGCGTACGTTGAAGATGGTATCTCTCAAGCAACCCTGCAACCAAATACAAGAAATCTCTTGTGTCCCCAACACACCCAATACAATGGTAAATTGTATAGGTGCACTAGTTCGGCGAAGAGATGGTGATAAAAGTGTAGTATGGATAGTAGATATAGGTTTTTGTAATCTGAAAATATAAAAACAGCAAGGTAGCAAAAAGTAAATGGGCATAAAAACGGTATTGCAATAGAAATTCTTCCTGCTACTTGTAGCTTGTGTTGGTATTTCCCCGAAGAGGAAGGGATGATGTAGCACAGTAGAGATAAGTATTTCCCTCAGTTATGAAACCAAGGTTATCGAACCAGTAGGAGCACACAACACCTCGTTAGCAGCACCTGCACACAAACAACAAATCCTTGCACCCAACGCAAACAAGGGGTTGTCAATCCCTTGGTGGTAAGATTGCAAGATTAAATTGTATATGATAGATTGATAGATTGAAACAAAAATACAAAATAAAATAAATAAAGAAAGATGGCAGCAATATTTTTAGGGTTTTAGTAATATGATTTTGATAGACCCGGGGGCCATAGGTTTCACTAGAGGCTTCTCTCGAGAAAATAGAATACGATGGGTAGACAAATTACTGTTGGGCAACGCCTTTGTGAAGCTGATTAGTCAGAGGCTTGGCAATCTGTGAGAAGTTCTCAACAAATCGATGGCAATAGCTTGCGAGTCCGAGAAAACTTCTGACTTGCTTAACATTCTTTGGGGGAGTCCAATCGAGAATAGCCTGGACTCGTTCTGGGTTAACAGCAATGCCATCCTTGGAAATCACATGACCCAGGTAGGTTACTTCGGATAACCAGAATTCACACTTGGAATATTTGGCATATAGTTGGTGCTCTCAAAGTTTTTCCAGAACAAGTCGAAGATGTTCAGCATGTTCTTCCTTATTCTTGAATATACCAGAATATAATCCAGATAAACCACGACGAATTTGTCGAGGTAATCCATGAAGATATAATTCATCAGGCGGGAGAACGTTGCTGGAGCATTAGTTAAACCGAATGACATGACAGTGTACTCATAAGAGCCATAGCGAGTAACAAAGGCAGTCTTGGGAATATCCTCTTCGCGGACTCGGATTTGATGATAACCCAACCTCAAGTCGAGTTTAGAGATAAACTGATGATCCAGCAAGTTGATCATACAGGTCATTGATCCGAGGAAGCGGATACTTGTTCTGAATGGTTGCCTGGTTGATAGGTCGGTAATCTTGTACCAACAGGTTCATACCATCTTTCTTCTTGACAAAGAGAGAAGGTGCTCCCCAGGTAGAGGAACTTGGATGAATGAAACCCTTACGAAGGGATTTATTGATTTCCTCCTTAAGCTCAAGAAGTTCATGCGGAGGCATCTTGTAGGGACGCTTCGCAATAGGAGTGGTGCCTGGTTTTAGGTCGATGACAAACTCGACAGCTCTAACAGGGGGTACTCCTGAAAGTTCTTCCAGAAAGACATCTTGGAAGTCGCGAACGACTGGAACGTTTTTGATCCCCTCAAGAGGAGAAGCGTTCAACGCATTCAGTGCATAAATTTGAGCCTCGGCATTATGAACGAGATGAGCATGGTAATTTACTATCTCATCCGAGGGGTGCAGTAGTTGGACGGATTTAGTGGCACAATTGATTAAGGCGGTGTGAGCCTTCAACCAATCCATTCCCAGAATGAGATCGACTTTGGAATATTTCAAAATAATGGTAAATGCATGGAACTCCAACCCTTCAATTTCAATGGTGACATCGGGGCTGAACATGGAGGTTCGACATTGGCCTGCGGGAGTGTTAACCACTAACGATTGGTGCAACTCTTCACATTTAATGTCATGCATGAGTGCAAAATTTTCTGCTATGAAAGAATGCAATGCTCCTTCATCAAATAAAACAGAAGCTGGTACTGAATTAACAAGAAGTGTACCCATCACAGTAGCCGGTTGGTCTTGGTCCTCATTCATGTTGACATGATAAGCCTGACCACGACCATAAAAAGGCCTGGCATTGTTGTTGCGGGGCTGGTTGTTGCCACGGCCATTACCACGACCAGCAGATGGAAGTGCCAACTGATTCTGGTTCTGACGGCAGTCTTTGGCACGGTGACCCGGACGTCCACAGGTGAAACACAGTCCATCCTCAGGACAGGGAGCAGGAGCTCGAAACGGTGCAACTTGGGGTCTTGGCTGCCTCAGAGGTGGAGGAGGCATACGAGGTGCAGCATAGGACGGCCTTGGAACAGGTGCAGTCGGACGGTACATACTGTGAGGGAGCCAAAAGCGGCGCTTCTGGGAAGATGAGCCCGAAGATGAGCCCGCTTCACGAGTGCGCTTAAGAGCGTC
Organism: Elymus sibiricus; assembly: GCA_039707655.1. Lineage (NCBI taxonomy): Eukaryota > Viridiplantae > Streptophyta > Magnoliopsida > Poales > Poaceae > Elymus > Elymus sibiricus. Next base: position 79,902,018 of record CM077664.1, read on the forward strand.
CTTGTGCTCCTTCAGACCAGTCTCAACCTGTATAGCCTTGTTCACCAAGGTGGCAAAGTCGGCAAAGTCTTGGACTAGCAGTGCGAGCTTGATATCTGGGTTGAGCCCTTCACGGAACTTCTCCTGTCTGCGGGCATCAGTAGCAATATCCTCTTTAGCGTAGCGAGATAGTTCCAGAAATTCCCGCTGATAGGCTTCCACAGTCTTGTTGCCCTGGGTAAGGTTGCGGAACTCACGCTTCTTCCGGTCCATGACTCCTTGCGGAATGTAACGGGCACGGAAAGCAGCTTGTAATTCCACCCAAGTGATGATGGATCCAGCAGGTAGGGTATGCCTGTGAGTGTCCCACCATTGAGCTGCGGGTCCCTTCAGAAAGTATGGTGCAAAAGTGACATAGCTGGCAGGGGCCACATTCGCAGACTCCATCTCGAAGGTGATGTCGCGGAGCCAGTCATCAGCGTCAAGCGACTGAACTGAGTTGCGGAAGATAGTTGGATTAAGGCGCACAAACTCTTGCAAGGTTATTGCGGCTGGCTGCTGATTGGCATTCGGATGAGGAAACTGATCCATAAGTCCTTGCATGAACTGGCGGTGCATTTCAAATTGTTGCATCATTGCAGCCATATAGTCGGGCGGTGGTGGATTGTTGGCACCACGGCCATGACCTGCGGGTCTAACCATCCTGCTAAAATCAACAGGGGGTAATTTAGCAACAAGCATTGCAGTTGTATGGAATCATTCATGAAGTAACACGCACAACAGAAGGAAGTGCAATAGATACATCACATAGTCAAACATGACATATAGATCCATACACAGATTCGGTTACAAGCCAGCGTTACAACAGCAAAAAGGTAAGCTAGACAGCTAGGCGGCACACAGGCACGCGGTGGAGGGATACAACAACGGGACATAGCGATAGCTACATCAACGTCGGAGAAAACCACTGAAGCCAGGCAGCTGCAGGTGACGACGCAGGGTACCCTCGATATAAGGATCCTGCGCTCCGTGAACACTCTGGTGCAGAACCTGGTCCCGAACTGGAAGAAGAGGACCACATGGAGGAGTACAACCTCCAACACCAGGCCACTCAAGACCTGGTGGCATCTTCGTCCTGCGTGGGTAAAGGATGTACTCTGGATGCATCTGTGCACTGACTGCTGGTAGCAACTGTGTCAGAGCGTCATAAAGACGAGCACGAGTGGCGTACAACTCGACAGCAAGAGCTCGGGCAGTGCGATCCTAAGCCTGAGTGTACTGTACCAAAACCTGCGGGTCATAACGACGTGGCACGTAAGGGGTACAGACAGCAGTGTAATATCTAGTCTCATCCCCAGCGGGGACATATGGGATATATCTGAAAGCAGTCTCCTCCAACCGACTGTGCTCTCCACGGAGACGAGCAATAGCAGTATAGGCAGCATCATAGACGGCCATATCAACAGTCACTCCAACACCATGGAAGGTGTGCAACTCAGTGATGGAGTTGTTCTGCCGATCAAAGATACGAACCACAGCGTGGTACTGCTCCTGGTTGAACTCACGGTAATCCTCGTAAACTATGTACTCGGGGTACCAGCGATATCCTAGCCTGGTCAAGAGATCGACCAAGATAGTAGGGAACCCAGTCGCATCAAGAGCCATGGTGTGGCATACGAGCTGTCTTGCGGGACACATCTGAAACAAAGGAGTACAAGATGTCAAATGACAGTGTGAGAAGCATATGATAACTTGGAAAGGAATGATTGCAGATAATCCAGCTCTCCGGGTGAATGTGAACACGAGATCCTAGTGTTAGAGTTAGCAAAACTTTAACCCAAATAGAAGAGAGATCAGAGTCCCAGAGTATGTAAGAGGAATAAAAGATCCTAATACCACCCATTGGCGACGTGGGCCCGTAAGCCACACAGCCATGTTAGTAAAACAGTTTTCAAAGACTAGACTCAACTTCGGCCAAGGAGTTGGAAGGGGGTTCCTATAGGCAGTCGGCTCTAATACCAACTTGTGACGCCCCCGACTTAATCGTGCACTAATCATACATGCAAATGCACACGATCAAGCCTAAGGACTCACTTGAAGATATCACAGCACAACTCTAAACACAAATAAAATTCATACAAGCTTTATATTACAAGCCAGGGGCCTCGAGGGCTCGAATACATAAGCTCGAGTCATACAAGCATCAGCGAAAGTATCAGATATCTGAGTACAGACATAAAAGTTAAATAGATAAGCCTTAAGAAGGCGGGGCAAAACAACGACACTGGATCGAAAGGCGCAGGCCTCCTGCCTGGGTGCCTCCTATCTACTCCTGGTCGTCGGCGGTCTCCACGTAGTAGTACTCTCCACCAGAGGGGTAGTAGTAGCCGTCGACTGGGGCAGCTGGCTCCGGGGCTCCGTCGTCTGGTCGCAGCAATCGGGTATGGGGAAAAAGGGGAAGCAAAGCAACCGTGAGTATTCATCCAAAGTACTCGCAAGACTTACATCAGATCTATTCTAAGTATGCATCGGTATGAAAGAAGGGCTGTATCAGTGGACTGGACTGCAGAAATGCCAGAATAGAGAGAAAGGCATAGCCTACCGAAGACTAGCATCTTCAGAGTCTTGCAGCATTAGAAGAGTGCAGATTAGTACATAAATATAGTAGTAGCAACAAGTAGCAACAACGCACAGAGATCCTTCCTCGACTCACTGCGAGAAAGCAATCCCGGAGCTAACATATTAAACCAGTTCTAGTTGTAGAAGATCGGGATATTTTCCGAGCGTCCTGTTACCGTGGACACAGCTATTCGAATAGATATACTTCCCTGCAGGGGTGCACCAACTTACCCAACACACTCGATTAACTCTGGCCGGACACACCTACTTGGGTCCATGCCCGGCCTCGGCTGATCGACACGTCGTAGCCCTACCTAGGCTCAACAGAGAGGCCAGCATGCCGGTCTACACCCTAAGCGCTCAGGGGTCTTGGGCCCATCGCCCTTTGCACTCCTGCGCGTTGCGTGGGCGGCCGGGACCAGACCTAGCCCCTGTATACACACGCAGGCTTTCGTGGTCCACCCGGGCGCGCGCCGCTCAATCGCTGACGTCTGAAGAACTTCGGCTGATACATACGACGCCGAGTGCCCATACTATTCCTGCGTGGTGGTTAGTGCGATAAGGCCAGAGGCCTACTCAGATTACATATCCTAACCCATTAGTGCGTTGGGAGCTCGCGGAAACGAGCAGAGACTCACGATCATGTGACCCCGTCGCCCCGTCTCGTGGACTTATGGCAAGGGCCAAGAACGTGCCACGTAATCATCTCGCGGGTACCCTCACGGTCAACCCGACTCCACATCTCTCGCGGGTACCCCTCGGGGTCAACCCGTCTTTAAACAGTGACTGGAAATAATTATGTGGCGACCGTGTGTCCATTACATCCAGAAGGAATCTGAGGAATCACCCTCATTGGATTCCCACTAGATGTATCCGTCAAGGTGAATCCGGAGGAAGCACCCTCGATGGCATTCACACTTACGGGGTTGCACGACAGAAGCTTCATCGGAGGTGGTGAAGGAGGAATCACCCTCGGTAACCCACAACCGACTAGCTGTACTACAGAGGCAACCTCGGGAGTGAGATAAGAGGTATCACCCTCGGCACTCGTTGGTAACTCTGCAGAGTCGTACAACTTAGGGGGTGTGCGGTGATGTGCTGGTCTTAGCCCGTCGATCACATCGATCGAGGCACTGGTAACTAAGCGGGGCAACTAGAACAAGGAAGAGGGGCCACAGATGGTTCACTACCAACCTATACTAAACATTTAGGATAGCAGGTAAGGTATCAATAGCAGTTTACAAAAACAGGCTATGCATCAGAATAGGTATTTCGGAATAACAACTGTAGCAATTCTAATGCAAGCATGAGGGAGAAAGAGTAGGTGATATAGGCATGTTCAAGGGGGTTTGCTTGCCTGAAAGCTCTGCGGCAAAAGAGGGGTCGTCGGGGATGTAGCAGTCCTCAGGGGCAGCGTCGGTCACGGGGTCTATCGGAGAAGAAGAGGGAGAAGAAATAAATAAATATAAGCAAACAATGCAACACAGATGCATGGCATGGCAATATGCAGTGCTGGTGGTGACCTATCGCAGTGCTACACGTTGCAGACGAGGCGGGAAAATATCTGGGATATTTTTTCCGGCCTTTAGGCAATTATCGGTATACTGAACGAGTGGGGAAGGTTCCATGTTCAGATAGCTAGGAGTGATGGTCAAGCATTTTGACCACATATTCAGATTCGTCTCGTTTTTCTGATCTTTCATGTTGAAAACTTTTCGATCCGAGGTACGGTTGAATTTCTACGAATTTTCAAATATTTAACCCATTTTCTGAAATTCTAGAAATTAAATCTAATTCAAAATTAACAGAAAAGGCTTTACTATGTCAGCATGATGTCAGCCAGTCAACCCCAGCTGTTCCAGGTCAAACCTGACAGCTGGGTCCCACATGTCAGTGACAGAGAGCTAAACAGAGATTAAAATTAAACTAACAGAGGTTAATTAGAGGGTGGGCCCAATCTGTCAGTGTCTAATTAACTAACTAATTAATTTTATTTATAAAAACAGTTTAGTTAACGGGTGGGGCCCGCCTGTCAGTGGCTGTGGTTGCCCAGTCAGCACGTTGACTGGGTCAACCCAGTCAACTGGGGCCCCTGGGCCCACTGGTCAGTGGCCCAGGGAGGTCCACGTGGCGGCCACGTCGGCGGTGGCCGGCGGCAAGTCGCCGGCGACGCCAAAACCATTTGGCGCGCGCAATAGCTCGTTCGAACGAGCGGACGACGCCGCGTCGGTTGGTGGCGGTGGCGCGGCCGGAAGTGGCCGGAATTGACCGGAACGACCACGGCGAGCGGCGGCCGAAATCGGGCAACGGCGTTTACGGCGATGCGGGGCACGGGGAGGCGAGCTAGCTAGCGCGTCGGGCTCCTACGTGTGCGCCGAGCACGTTGCCGTGCTCGGTTGAGCTCGACGGCGAGCGTGGCCACGACGACGAGCATGATGGCGGCGATGGGTACGGCCACGGCGAGAAGCTAGCTAGGAGACGCGCACAAGCTCGGAGAGAGAGGGGAAAGGGGCGGTGCTCATCGGGGAGGCTCACGGTGGCCCGTTGATAGCTTTGGAGCACAGCACGGCGGCAAATCGACGGCGAGGTCGACGGCGACCGAGGAGGAAGAAGAAGGCGGGGACGGTGATGCGGTGCTCCCCGGCTTGCGCGTGTGGACGGGGACGAGGTAGTCGACGACGGCGAGGACGATGGACACGGTGGCGCGGCCCAGCGACGACGGTGGCCACAGGATCGACGACGGGCGGCGACGGGCGCGTACGGGTGAGGGAGAGAGAGCGCGGGCGAGCGAGGAAGAGAGGGGAATGAGTGGATGAGGACGACGGGGAGGCCGAGGGGCGCATCCTTAGCGCCGCGGTGTCGGCGTTTTGCCGGTGTGCGCACGCGGGGCCACGGCGACGGCGACACGGGGAGGAAAGTGGGCTGGGCCGAGTGCACTGTGCACTTAGGCCCAGTCGAATTAGGCATTTTTATTTATCTTTTCTGTTTTTCTTTTACAGAAGAGTTTTGCAAAATAAATGAGCTGCCAAATGCTTTTGCAAAAATGTGAAACTTGTCCACAAAAATACATAGCATTATTCTGCACTGCCACAAAAAGTTTGGGCAATTTTTTAATCCATTTGAATTTTTCATAATTGAAATGGCATTTAAATTGCTGTTTTTGCACTGTTTTAAATGCTCTAGTCCAGTTTAGCAAATAGGTGATGTTGTTTTCCTGAACAAGAATTTGTTTTGGAATATTTGCTACAACATGAACTATTTTCCAGCAATTTTTGAGCAACTTCAAATTTCACTTATGATTTGAATTGAATTCAGTGAAGGAATTTGAAACGGGATTTGAATCCACTTTGATCAAACATTGCAAATCACAGAGACTTAGCATAATCATTAGGGATCACTGTTGCTCATTACAGAGAGGTGTTACACTCTACAAATTGATATTTTCTAAATTCAGGAAATTTTAATTTGAAATTTGTTATTTGTTAGGTTTAACTATTAAAGTACTCTCCTACTAGGCTGTTTCAGTTCTAATTTTGTTGATGATAAGAAGAAGTAATGCCATCGTCCGGGAAAAAAAGATAACCAGATAGATAACCGGATGAGCTAAAGTAAAGCGGAACGCATTTGCAGCCAAAGATATAAAATGGAACGCATTTGCAGGCAGTGAAGCACGTCTGGCTGTAGTACAAGAAGTACGCGCAGATGAGGAGCCAGGACGCCAACGGTGCAAACCCGTTCATGATTGAGAGGACCAGCCACAAATAGCATATACATAGCCCGCCTAGCAAAGTTTCTGCGTCAAGATGCTCTTCTGTCATGTATGCTGTGATCCAAATTGCCTTCCTTCACTTTTGGCTGCCATAATGTTATGTATCATCTAGCCGGCTCTTAAGCTGAGTGCTACTCTGAGACTGTCACACGTAACGGATCTCATCTACTTAATGTTGTTTATAAAGAGCTTGTCAACTGCGTATGTATGTATCACACCATAACAAAAAAGGCTAGCCGAATGGGCGCTACCTACTTAGCACCGCCCCAACTTTCTCTCAAGAGGCCCGCCAACCACTAGTATATACCAACATCGTCCGCCGCCGTCGACGTCCTGGTCAGCGCCACGACGGCCATACGTGATCTTATCCTATCATCTCCTTCCTGAACGCAGACTAACAAAAAAAGGCAAGATTCTCGGACGTCACGATGCCGGCCCCCACAAGTGGCTACTAAGGTTTATTCCAACGAGTCCATTGTTTATGTCAGTCACCCCAGTCATTGTTCGACACATCCGTCGTCGGGTCGATATTACTTCAGTTAAAAATAACAAGCAATTAACTATGCCGTACAAGCAGACAAGTGCTGCGGGCAAATCCAGCTAAGCTAGCCTTGGGTAGGAATATCGATCTGCCTCAGTTACATGCTGTGTGAGCAATTCAAATGCTCCAACCAACCATTGCCGGTTACGTGCTCAGCCCGGCGGCGATACGAACGTACCGTGATAGCAAACCGTCTGCCAATGCGTGAACGAGTGAACAGACATCACAGAAACGAACGTGAAAAAGAAGATAAAATAGAATGTGGATTAGCCTCTGCTCTTGTGGTAGGAACAAGAGTGTGCTCACCTCAAAGTATTCGAGTTAGCCGCCCATATACTACGAACGCGGAGCCTAATCAGCTTACGGTGTAGTGCATATCCACTCCATGTACAGTGAGGACCCCGCATGGGGCATGGCGGCATCATTTCCAGATCATGTGATGGACCTGCGCGCGCAAGTGCATGAGCGGGACAGTGTGCCTACTCCGTTAAATCATCTTCTTATTTTGCTGCCCCCACCCACCCCCCACAAGCTCGGAATCTCCCCCGCCCGTTCGTTCAGCCGTTGGCCGTCTCCACGAGTCCATCCGCACCCGCGGACGGCAGGCAAACAGCGCGTATACGCGAGGTGTCTGCCCCCTCTGTATTTTGCAGGCGCGCTTGCTGCTGCTGCTGCAGCTGAAATCGATTCGGTGCTGATTCCCCGCCTTTGGTGTGACCATGCTGATGAACAGGTGGTTTGAGCTGTCGAGGGGGCGAGGTCATCGGCCATGGCGACGGCGTTCAAGGCGTTCTTGAACAGCCCCGTCGGCCCCAAGACCACTCACTTCTGGGGACCCGTCAGCAACTGGGGCTTCATCCTCGCGGTACGCGCTCCACGATTCTCTGTCTATCTACCTGCTTTATCTATATAGTTTTCCCAAATTAATCACGAGAGTGCTGCAATTTCCTAGTGATGTTTTTGACACCGGTTGCAGTTTATGATCATCTATATACGGGGAACTTCTCTCTTACTCTCTCCATTTCACTGATTGCAGTTCTAGCTTTACGTCAAAATTCTTTAAGTTTGACTGAGTCTAAAAACATATTAACATATAGAACGCCAAATTAATCATCTTGCAATCGTCCCAAATGATCGAGAGGTGGTGGAAACGGGGAGGGAGACCAAGAAAAGACAGATATTTTAGGTTTTTTATTTGCATGATAATATTCTCTTCGGTGAGCCTATCATGCCCCAAATCTATTAGAGCATTGCTAATACTACAGTCACAACTGAATAAATAAAGTTGTCGTGTCACCTACAGCCAACCTAATACCTCTTAGCGACTCACCGCACTTTCACGATTTAAGGTCTCCTAACTTTGTAGGAATTCTAAAGAATATGAATTTTGTAGAAAATTTTTCTTAGAGCCCTTTGGTTTGTAGGAATAGATTCCTATTCCTATGTAGGATAGGAAGCAATCCTCACATTTCAAAGAAAAAAAACATTAACCTAGACTCAATGGAAAAATCCATATCCTATCCATCAAATGGCATCTTTTTTCTTATACGAATTGAGATTCATGTCGTCTCACTTTCTATGATTTTCCTATTCCTATGAACCAAAGGAGGCCTAATTATATACTTAAATATTATTAGAACCCATGAATTCCAGTCGATTCATATGCATCAGTGTTGTATGTCTCTTACTCGTAAGAATAATTCATTAATTTGTTACTTACTATCGTTACAAAAATATTGTCGGATTTTGAAGCATAATCTCTTTCTAGGAAGTTCGTGAAACAGTGTAAATGAATAATCTTTTCAAGTTCGCCTCTCATTAAATTCTTTAACACTGTAACTCAATAATCCCTCGGTTGTTATTTCATCTCCAGGGTATGGCTGACATGAACAAGCCACCTGAATTGATATCCGGCCATATGACTGCAGGTTAATTGTCTGACAAGTCACAGATTCTAGATATAGTTTGATGATCAATACATCTTCAACTATCTTTAACGACTACTATTGTGTTGTGCAGTCATGTGTGTGTATTCTGGCCTATTTATGAGGTTCGCATGGGTGGTACGGCCCCGGAATTATTTTCTTATGGCAACCCATGCCTCCAACGAAAGCGTTCAGCTCTACCAGTTATCTCGCTATGCTAGGGCTCAAGGGTAAGGCTTCTGATGTGAACTTTTTCTTGCCATATTACTACTACTATATTAGCACAGTATCCACAAAAAATCACCAGATTAAACATGGTTATCATTTTCTTGTTTGTTGCGTACTTATCAAATGCTAACATGACACTTAATTAATGCAACAATAGAGTGATAATATAGATGTTTGGGCTTGGATTTTGCAGTTACCTAGAGAAGAAAGAGCCTGAGGCCCAACAGTAACGATGGCCCGACGAACACTGTAGACACTATTATGTAAAGAAAATTGGTTTCAGGCAATTTGTAATGCTTCTAATCGTACCGTTTATGTATTAATTACACTGTCCGAATACACCAAAATGGAAACCCCTATGATACGGAACAAGATCCTTTGACATAGGAGGAATTAGAAGGACGTTAATGTGCATCGTCTATCCATGCCGCATCCGACAACTCTAGGCATCAGACTATAGATACTTTGCATCTATCAGACTAGCTGGAGGCCATCCAATAAGGTGCACAAAGGTCGTCTGATCTACTAATCAAGCCCACGCGAGATTTGTTGAGTTGGTTTGTTAATTGACTGCTTTACAATTTATTCCTCCTTCGAATAAACTATCCTGAATATACAGCCAATACAAGCACCCTTTGTGTTTTTTCGAACGAGACTGTGTACGATTATAATTTTTTATAACATGTCTCTATATTTATAACGTTGTGACCAATGTTACATCATTTAGCAAGAGAGGGATGAGATCCCCAGGAGACTTATCAAGGAAACTGTTACAAGAAGGGCCTTTAGCCAACTTAGCTAATTCATGTGCAACAATATTAGCTTCCCTAGGATAGTGCACAAATGAAGTAAAAGGGAATTTGCACGCCAGTTGATAGCAATCACCAAAAAATGCAGCTGCGGGATGCACTGATCGGCCTCCCTCGTTCATTGTATTGATAACCTGCAGATTGTCCAAGTTCACTATGATCTTGTTGCACCCAATTGTCTATGCAAGAGAAAGTCCATACCGCAGAGCTATAGGTTCAACAAAAATAAACATCAGGGCACATATCAATTCTCCAATTACTTGCATTAATAAAGTTCCTCTTCTCATCCCATATAATAGGTAGTCCCCTCCAAGAGATCTTGATCGAATGAGGCATCTACATTAAGCTTCACATGCCCCTAGGAGGTAATGTATTTCCTTGTTGCTTTAGGGGCTGCAGTAGTAGTGAAATTTGCTAACAAGATCCAGATGGAAGTGGCAATTTGAGTCGCATTTTGGCTTTGCTCGCCATGGGGCACTATTCTTCTCTCCCACCATAAGTACCAATAAGTAATGGCTATCATTTCATGTACATTTCTTTGTCCCATACAAGCAATATCATATTTCGACATCCAAAGGAGAAACTCAAGAATGCATTCGCCCGGTCTATCAAGTAGACATGCCTTGCAAATCGTATCATACAACCCCAGTATATTCCATACTTGCGCAGCTATCGGGCATTAGAATAAGATGTGTAGAATGTCATCAACCCCTATCTTGCATGTTGGACATTGAGGAGATACCTTAATGTGTCTATATGCCAGATTAACTCCGCACGGAAGAGTTCCATGAAGAGTTTTCCATCAGAATTTTTTTACCTTCACCAAAAATACCAAGCTCCACTTTTTTTTGCCATATCTTGCCAACTTTTGTTGCCCCTAGGCCATTGGAACATTGAAGCTTACCACCAAACAGGTGATCCCATTCAACCTAATATGCAGACTTAAGTGAGAATATATAATATTTTGTTAAACCCCGGGCAACAAAATCATCCATCTCATAGCTAGTCAGTGGAATATATAAAACACTGAATATTAACTGTCCAGAAAGTTTGTCGGGTCAGCTCTTCATCCTTTTGAATAGTACTTGGATAAATTAGGTCCTCAACTTTTGATAGGATTGCCACGTGCAATTGTAACCTTCCTGTTAAAAGTAACCCGGTAGCCAAGAATCTCCCCAGATCTATTACCCACACTCCAAATACACCCATGTTTAAGCGTGTTAATACTGACCATAATATTTTGCTATGTAAAAGAAGCGCCCTTCTTTATTGTGGAGTTTAACAAATCACCATCTAGAATATACTTGGCCTTGAGAACAAAGTACGCAAATAATCTGGATTATCAATTAACCTCCATGCTTGCTTGGCTTGCTAGAAGTGCCAAATTAAACAATGAATGTCACTAAATCCCATGGCTCCTTTACTTTTTGGCACACATAATTTCCACCTTGACATCCAATGCATTCTCTTCTGGTTGACGTCACTCCACCAATAGTAGGACATCGGGTCAGATATTCCTTTACAAGTTTGTATAAATTTTTTAAAGATGACATTGCATATGACGATATTTCCTGTGCAACTGGCTTTAGAAGAATTTCTTTATCGCCCAAAGATAATTGTCTTTCCTTCCACCCTATGGAGAACTCGGTGCACAAGATATTGGAAGCAAACAGTTTTATCCATCCCAACTTTAGATGGTAGCCCCAAATAATTATCGTTAAGAGCTTCAGTTATAAAATTCAATAACGATCAAATCTAAGCCTTCATATCAACATTAGTATTGGGGATACAGAAAATATTGGATCCATACTCACCAATTGTCCCGGCATTGAACAATATGATTCCAACACTCTTTTCAAACATTGTGCATTCTCCACATCAGCCTTCATTAGAATCAAAGAGTCTTCCGCAAAAATTAGATTAGAGATGGATGGAGCATCTCTGCACACCTTCACTCCATTTAAATTCCCAAATTCTTCTTCATGTGCAAGCAAGGGAATCAACTCCTCAGTACATAATAAAAACAAATAGGGAGAAAGGGTATCACCCTGCCTCAATCCCCTAGTGGTTTAAAACTATTTGTTTCCATATAATTGAAATGAACAAAATACAGGAGATATGCCCTAGAGGCAATAATAAATGTTATTATTTATCCCCATGTTCCTGATTATGTTTATGTTCCATGCTATAACTGCTATGGTTCTTGAGTCTACAATAACCACGAGGCTCAGAGGAAGACTCATATGCACGTGTGGAATAATAAATGGTAAAATGTATTCCTAGTCTGGCCTCTAAGACTAGCTCAAGTGTTGCATGATGGTTCTGTTTTCCTGATCATGGGCATGACTATGCCGGCAACTTTGAGGGCACAATGTTTGGAGAACACTTGTGTTGAATCGACCCGATTGATGTTATGCTATGAGATACATTCGTCACAAGTTAATGGTTAATAACACAGAGAAAGTTAACGTTTGCATAATTCCTTAGACCATGAGAGTGTCGAGTTTCTTCATGCTTGCTTCATGAACTTTGGGGTTTGTTAAACGTCATCCGTAAATGGGTGGCTATTACGGCGGCTTACGGGTTCATGGAAAAGTGTGTTAAGGGACTTGATAGCTCAAGATTGGGATTTGCTCCTCCGACGATGGAGTGATATCTCTGGCCCCTCTCGGTGTTACGGTATCCACCATCGTCTGGCCAGACACATTGTGATTTGATCACAGGGATGCCGGAACACGGGAACGAGAAAAGAGAACAAAACCGGTAACGAGGTAACTGGCATAGTGGACAAGTTGTTAATTCACGGGGATGCCGATAAATCTCACCTCGGGTATTTGTAACATATCGCGAAGCAACAGGAATAGCACACGGCAACTGGAGGTTCACTCGAATATTTATTCGTGTGGGTATAGGGGTCAATATGGGTGTCCACGGCTCCAATGTTGATTATTGATCGAAAAGTGTTCCGGTCATGTCTATGCTTCACCGAACCTATAGGGTCACACGCTTAAGGGTCATCTATCTGCTGAATACTAGACAGGGAGTCTGAGAGAAAGTCACCGGAAAAGTTTCGGAGACAACGGAAACGTTCCGGAGAGAACACCGGAATAGTTTCGGTAAAACTAAAAAGTTATTTAAGAGTATACCATTAAGTCAAATTGGTTTCGGCACACGCCTGGAAATTCTTGGAGGGTGCTAGAATTGTTCTGGAAACTTCTGGGATTTTTCCGGGATAAAAACCGGAAATGTTCCGGAGCTGCCGGAACCGCTTTGGTTGATTTTCGCTGAAGAAAATCATTGACCCGGAAATGTTTCGAACTGCGTCCAAAATTGTTTTAGTGGGTACTGGAATTATTCTAAGACTCACAGAAATATTTTCGGATTTAACGGTCGCAGAAAAATGTCTTCGTGAATAGTAAAAATGCTTTTTGGGTTGCTTTTTGGAAAGCCACTTTTTAGGACTTTAGTCAAAGTTCTAAAAGGGATTGACTTGCAAGGGAAGGAACCCCTTTTGGGGGGCCCCCATGGGGTGGCCGGCCAAGGGTGGAGCTCCTCCTTGGAGCTCCACATGGCCTCCTATTATGCCCTTAATGCCCATCATATGTGACCTAATGCATGGGTGTTTTGGTAATTTTTGGAGGCACCCTTCCCCTTGGCTTTCCTATAAATAGAGGTGGAGAGGAGCTCTCCACACTCACTCCAACTCTCTCACACAATGCCATACAATGATCTGGCTTCTTCTCTCCCTCCCACGAAAAGAGTTTCGTAGAGCCGAAAGGCTGTCTGGGTTCCAGTGGGAACTAGTTCTGGACGGCAAAGCCCTGCTGGATAGATGACACCGTATGTGTGCAACCCCGTAGAGAGGTCGTAGGTTCGATCTTTTTGCCCGAGGGGCTGTTCGAGAGTGCCTCCCGAAGGGTTGTCCGAGTGACCGTCCGAGATTCTGTGTGTGCCTCCCGAAGGGCTGTCCGTGACACCGTCCGGGGGACTGTCCGACCGCCTCCCGAAGGGTTGTCCGAGGGACTGTCCGAGGGGCAGACGAGGGAGTACATCCTCGCGGTTGGGAGGTTGTAAATCCTAGCTGCGGGGATCTGCACCGACGATCTACATCGACTCTACTTTCGCTGCGCTGCGAGTCGGTAACGATCAGATCAAACCATGTATGCATCTCCATAGTGATCCTGGGCGTGCTCGCAGTACCGAAATTTTTTGTTTTCTGCTGCATTACCCTACACAAAATACTCAACTGTGGTCATACATTGCATAACCAAATTGACCCAATTTTTATGGAATCCGAACTTCAGAATGGTCTCTTTAATAAATAAGAAACCACTCAACACAATCATGCGCTTTGTGCATGTCCAATTTTACCGCACACAGACCAGTCTTGTCTTCTCTTTTATTTTTAATTGTGTGAATACCCTCATAAGCAACAAGCACATTATCTGCAATTAGTCATCCCGAAACGAATGCCCTTTTTGTTGGACTAACAATATAGGGAGGAATACTTTCAGCCTTTTTGCCAATCTTTGAGATTACCTTATAGACCACATTACATAAATTGATAGGCCTAAATTCGGTAACTTTCTCTGGGGAGTTTACCTTTCGAATCATAACAACCACAGTATTATTCCATCCGTCAAGGATTTTACAATTGTTTACTGTCTAAAACACTTCCTCAATAAGATCCTCCCTGAGCATTGGCCAAAATCTTTTATAGAACTATACGACACCCTGCGCATTGCCGCAAAGTTGGATATATAGTTTCTAAATATTGTGTAGAATACTAATTCAGTCCTTACGATTTTAACTATGTGAGAAATTACTGCATGAGCAAAAATAATATTAACATGAAAATTTTCTGCATGTCACAATAAAATATAATGTGATTTAAAACCCACTTAGTATGCATTAATGCATGTTGCATAATAGAGGATTCTCATGCGTACATCGTACAAATGCTAGTGGATCAAGCTAGTAAATCCAACAGCCACAACAATTTTGATGATGTGAAAGCACGCATGCTTAGATAATTAGAAGTAGTGTGAATCACTCTCTTAGGTATGTAGGATATGATACCACATGAAGCTCGTCCGAGCTAGGGACCTCGAAATCACCAATTTTAAGTAGAGCTTTATGTACGTTTTCCGAAGTGAAAGGTGCTAATAAAAGCTTCATTCATGCCCTGGGTTACATATCTCTTCACCCATGACAAAATAATAGGATATGGGTTTGCAACTTCCGAAGTAAGCAGATTAGCGAAATAATCAACAATATGGCTATTAAGCTGATTCACACCTTCAAACACGGACCCATCATTATCCACTAGTTTTTATATGATTCCTCTTCTTTCTCGTTGTAGCCCATTATAAAAATACGAAGCATTGCAGTCTCCATGCATGTAACAGCTAAAATCAGGGAAGTAGCTATTGATCGACATACATTAGTACCTAAATTGCAGATCCTTTTATGTAAGAATAGGATTTTGAAGTTAGGCAGCTCGTGATGTGTCGTGGGTGCAAGTCCGACAGTAGTGTGTAGGGGTACGGATGAGAGGGCAGAGCCTAGCTACGGCGCAGGTGTTACACTCGGATTTACGAGTTCAGGCCCCTCAGCGGTGGAGGTAACAGCCCTACGTTTCGGTGCTCTGAAGCTTGATTACTTGAGTGTATGTGTTAAAATAGATTAAGAACCCCTGGAATGGAGCTGGGGGCGGCTTATATAGTCTTCGCCAGCCCTCCCATGCATGCCTCCATTACCAGGGGTTAAGAGGGGGTTTAAGGGCGCCAGGTAACGGGCGCATTGATTACAATTAATACAGGAGAACGTGCGTCCCGACCGTTGCGCTCCTGGAGTCTCCTGGTCTTCTCTGGTCGAGTGACTTTCGGGTGCTCCGAGTGAAACAAGCTGGTCGAGTGAACTCTTGCCTCCCGAGTGGTTCGTCGAACTCCGAGTGAGTGTCAGTTTGCAGAACTCTTGGTTGCTGATCTGGCCCTGGGGCCCAGTATAAGACGTGTGGCGTCCTAGGGTAGGGTCTATAGGTCAGGCCTATTACCCTATCCCTAGTATATGCCCTCGTCATTAGCTCCCGAATCGGTCGAGGTTTAGCGGGTCGAGTCAAGACGAATTCCCAGGCGAGTCGAGCGCTACAGGGGCGCTCGAGGACTCCCGCCGGTCTCTAGTCGGCCTTGTCTTCGTGCGGCACCTCGGCGGATTCTGGACCATATGACGTCAGAATGGAAGTCTCCACCCGAATGGGACGGTGGCTGTCAACCGAGTGAAGTGAGTTATCTTCAGCCGAGTGAAACGAGTAGTCTTCATCCGAGTGGAACGAGTAGTCTTCATCCGAATGGAACGAGTAGCCTTCATCCGAGTGGCGGAACGGATCCGCGTGTTTATGGAATGTCTTTAAAGGCGAGTCATCGTATTGCTGGAATCCGGATCTTGCGGGATTTGAAATCGGCGACGAGCGCGCGAACGGTTGCGGCGCGGTGAGTGGGGAAAGTGGGGTATGACGCCTCGATTTTAGCCCCCCTTTTCGCCATGTACAGCTGCAACTCCGCCAGCGAGATTCGAGGAGATCTGCGGGCCCGGGACGTGCGGAAGTGGATTGGAGAGCGGGACGGGCTACGCCATAAGAGGCCGCTGCGCCGGAGAGGGAGAGAGGACAGATCCCCTTTTCCCTTATTCTCCCAGCCCGCTCACTCTTCTCTCCCGAGATCCACTCCGCGTGAATCCCCTTTGGTCGTTGGAGAGCTCGGCGGCGATGGCGAAGGACAAGACGGCGAAGCTCGAGAAAGCGAAGAAGGCGGCGAAGGGGAGGAAGGCATCAAGCTCCCGAGCTGCGCTCCCGCCTGGGTGGATCCAGGGCGACTGGCTTCCGCCGACCACCACGATCGACGACGTCAGCGGGCTCGTCGTGGACGGGCTGATCCGCGACGGGACGTGGAGGTTGCCGGAAGAAGGGGAGACCGAGCCCGCGCCGTGCCCCGGGGAGCGAGTGCTCCTCACCACACACGTGGAGCGAGGTTTCTCCATGCCACCCCACCCCTTTTTCCGCGGATTCTTGAACTTCTTCGGTGCTCAGCTCCATCACTTGCCTCCAAATGCCATCACGTATCTTGCTGCATTCGTTTCTTTGTGCGAAAATTTTCTGGGTTGTCCGCCGCACTGGGGTTTGTTCAAACATATTTTCACGTGTCGATCTCAATCGGTTAAGAAGGTTGACCCTGATGGAGAGAGGACGCACGTGATTCAGATGTGCGGTGGCTTAGGTATTTAGATGAGGGGTAAGAGTGCATTCCCATCTATGTCCTTTCCCGACTCGGTGAGGGGTTGGCAGTCGACCTGGTTCTACTGCAACGACCTGCCGTGTTCTGGCTCGTCGACTGGCCTTCCTCCTTACACGACTGAGAGAGTTCAGACTCCTCCCTCGCTGACGGTTGATAAAAAAGAGAAGATGGATGTAGGGATCTTGGTGACCGCCATGGTTAGTCTGATTTAGGGTGGATTGACTGGCCTGGACCTTCTGGAGGCCTTCCTCAGTCGGAGGATCCAGCCGCTGCAGGAGCGGGCTCACCCCATGTGGCTCTACACTGGAGCCGGTGATCCGACCCGAGTGCATCCGGAAGATGTAGAGGAGAAAACGGTGGAACAGTGGATCTGGTGCATCACTGGCACACGTGACAATCCGCGAGGGTCGAGACGGGTCCCACCCTACGACGCCAACAACCAACCGTTGGAGGTGAGGCACGAATTTCCGAGTGAATTACCGATGTGCAAATTATCCGAGTGAACTCAACGATCCGAGTGAACTGACTGAAATGTCTGTCTTTACCCTTCGTGTCTTGCAGGAATTCCAGAAGATGTTATCGCCTGTGCCGAATGGAGAGCAACTTGCCGGAGGCGTGGAGAGCGAACATGGCAGCGCCGGGGGCAGCTTCGCAGAGGACAGCGAGGAGGAAAGTGAGGAATCGGAAGGGAGCGACGAGGTCGAGTCTTCTCTGTCTTCGGAGCTGCGCTCCGAGCACCGCTCCAAACGAACTCATGATCCGAGTGTCGACCCGGAGAAGGAGGCGGTTCCGAGTGCTAAGGCTCCGAAGCGCACCCGGACGTTGTCGCCTGCGCCGACTGAGAAGGCCGCCAAGCAGCCCAAGGTCGCTTCCCCCAAGCCTCGGAAGGCTCTGCCCCGGATCAAGGTCACTGTACCTGTCGCCTCAACGTGAGTATCCTTCTCAGTTTTTCTTTTCTGTATTTGTCAACTTTCGTGATTCTTCTGACCGAGTGCATCTTATGAACCAGTGCTGCAACCTCGACGACGTCTCCCATGCAAACTGATGGGGACCGCGCCGAGGCCGAGTCGGCAGACGCGGCCACTTCTCAAAAAGGTAACAATGACTTCATTTTTGCTTCGACCTGTCATTCGACTGAAATGCCTTCATCCGATTGAATTGTGTAATGCGACTGATTGCGTCGAGTGATCGTAGCACTTGCAGAGGTCATCCACGTCGGGGACGACGATGAAGAGCCGCCGAGGAAGGACACCGTGAAGGGGACCGCGACTCCGACCGCTCCTCAGACTACCACGCAGAAAACGCCATCGAGCAAAGCGTCTGAAGCTCCCCCTGCCCCCGCCGTGATTGTGCCTCTGGGGCAGACTGGGGCTGGTTCTGCCGCGGCTCCATCGACTGCTCTGACTTCGGCTCCGACTCCTCCCGTCAACATCTTCAGTCTGTACAAGGTGCCAGAGGACCAAACTGGGGCCAGCAAGGAGGCGATGATCCAAGCGGAGCTGATGACCCAACGGCTTAGGGAGATGTGCGCGGCTGGGAAGCTGGCATATGATGCCAGTGCCGCTCTCCAGGAGAACTTTCGAGTAAGTGCCCTTGTAAGTTGATCTCCAAGTCTTTTTTCTTCAGTAGGAATGTCAGTTGGAAAATATCCGGTACACCGACTGGGTGTTTTTTGTGTTTGGCCATCACTCGGATCGGGCGGACCGTTCCGAGTGGATACCGTTCTAGTGGGGGCACGCTGAGTGCACCCACTGGGTGTAGTCCCCGAGACTGCCGTCGACTGTAGGCAGTATGCGGGAGTCTTAGAGCTTAGAACCTGTTCTGTTGTTGTTGCTGTTGTTTTTTTTGTGTTTGGCCATCACTCGGATCGGGCGGACCGGTTCGAGTGGATACCATTCCAGTGGGGGCACGCTGAGTGCACCCACTGGGTGTAGTCCCCGAGACTGCCGTCGGCCGCGGGTGGTCGGCGGGAGTCTTAGAACTTTTTGTCTCTCTTTTTTTTGTGTTTGGCCGTCACTCGGATCGGACGGACCGGTTCGAGTGGATACCATTCCAGTGGGGGCACGCTGAGTGCACCCACTGGGTGTAGTCCCCGAGACTGCCGTCGACTGCGGGCAGTCGGCGGAAGTCTTAGAACTTAGAATCTGATACTGGTCAAGCTTGCTCCTCCCTGTCAAAGGGTACTTCAGGATCTAATACTGGTCAAGCTTGTTTCTTCCGGGAGCGCCAGTCTTTGGGCACTCGGAATATCTCTTAACGTTAACTGATCTGCTCTTTCTTGTGTTTCAGAAAACTTGCGAGCTTGGGACTCAGTACGTGGCACTGGAGAAGGAAACGGTCCAGCTTCGAGTGAATTTGGAGGTGGAGAGAAGGAACACTGCGCGCGCTCAAGCAGAGCTCAAGACCATGGGAGGTAAATTTCAATTACTGAGCACACTGCTTTCGCCTTTTTCCATTCTTTGAACCGAGTGACTTCACTCGAACAGATGTGCGTAGTGAAAACCACCGACTCCAAGTGCAGCTCAGAACCTCTGTCTCTTTAGAAACTATGAAGCAGGCACTCGAGAATAAGGATCAGGAACTAGCGGGGGCTCAGCAGGTGGCGAAGGAAAAGACCAAGGCTGCTGAAGAAAAGCTGGCCACATTCGGGAAGCTCGAAGCAGAGAACACGTCGCTGAAGAAGGAGGTGCTCGAGCTCAAGAAGCAGCAGACCGAGTGGGAGAGCAAGCTCAAAGCCCAGGCGGAAGTCTATGAGCAAGAGAAGAAGGCTCTGAACGAGAAGATCACCCAGCTGATCGAGAAGAAGAACGCTCTGGAGAGGTACATTGAAGAGTTCACGGAGGAAATGTACACCAAGCTTGCAGGTAACTTATAGCATCCGAGTGCATTTCAACTTTACTCCGAGTGAACTTCATGCATGCTGATGCTCGACACTCTTCTTTCCTTGTTTACAGAGTACTGCCGGGATTTTGAGCTTGAGACTGACAGGATTGAGAGGGATCTGGATCCTTCCAGGTCACTCGTCGGTGACAAGGCTGCTCTAGGAGTCCTGCGGGTCGAATCTCGCATTGAAGACGTCCAAGGGTACATCATCCGTCTGCGGGGTGCACTCGGGAGGATCGACAAGGAGCTATGGCCTGAAGACACCCTCGACACCGATCTGGAAGCGATGATGGCTCGCCTCAACGAGATCCCCAGCCGAGTGCAAGCGTGGAAGAAGTCGGCTGCTCGCTGCGGGGCTGACGTGGCGCTCTCTCTCGTCCGAGTGCACTGCAAGGACGCCAAGGAGGAGAAGCTGAAGTCTCTCCAAGTCACCAACACGAAGAAACTCCAGTTTGAGGACTTCATGGAGACATTCATCAAAGCGGCCACTCGGATCACAGACGGCATCGACCTAGATTCCTTCGTCGAGCCGGCCAGCTCCACAGGAGCGTGAGAAAACTTTAAGTCTGAACCATTATCCTCGGTATGCCGAGTGGAACTGTAACCGTTAAACTCTTTCGGGCTTTGGGCCCGCGTACTCGTATTTGCTTTTGAACTCCAGGAGTTATTTGAATGCTTTCCTTCGAGTCTTTCTTTGAAACGTGTTTCAACTTAGGCGAAAGTTGGTTCGCAGCTAAGCCTCCGAGTGAGAGGGAAGCTCTTCACTCGGAGCGATGTTTTGACTTGGGCAAAAGCTGGTTCGCAGCCAAGCCCCCGAGTGAGAGGATCGCTCTTCACTCGGAGTAGCGTTTTAACTTGGGCGAAAGCTGGTTCGCGGCCAAGCCCCCGAGTGAGAGGGACACTCTTCACTCGGAGTAGCGTTTTAACTTGGGCGAAAGCTGGTTCGCAGCCAAGCCCCTGAGTGAGAGGGATGCTCTTCACTCGGAGTAGGATTTTAACTTGGGCGAAAGCTGGTTCGCAGCCAAGCCCCCGAGTGAGAGGGACGCTCTTCACTCGGAATAGGATTTTAACTTGGGCGAAAGCTGGTTCGCAGCCAAGCCCCCGAGTGAGTGGGACGCTCTTCACTCGGAGTAGGATTTTAACTTGGGCAAAAGCTGGTTCGCAGCCAAGCCCCAGAGGGAGAGGGATGCTCTTCACTCGGAGTAAGATTTTAACTTGGGCAAAAGCTGGTTTGCAGCCAAGCCCCCGAGTGAGAGGGACGCTCTTCACTCGGAGTAGCGTTTTTAACTTGGGCGAAAGCTGGTTCGCAGCCAAGCCCTCGAGTGAGAGGGACGCTCTTCACTCGGAGTAGCGTTTTTAACTTGGGCGAAAGCTGGTTCGCAGCCAAGCCCCCGAGGGAGAGGGACGCTCTTCACTCGGAGTAGCGTTTTTAACTTGGGCGAAAGCTGGTTCGCAGCCAAGCCCCCGAGCGAGAGGGACGCTCTTCACTCGGAGTAGGATTTTAACTTGGGCGAAAGCTGGTTCGCAGCCAAGCCCCCGAGTGAGAGGGACGCTCTTCACTCGGAGTAGCGTTTTTAACTTGGGCGAAAGCTGGTTCGCAGCCAAGCCCCCGAGCGAGAGGGACGCTCTTCACTCGGAGTAGCGTTTTAACTTGGGCGAAAGCTGGCTCGCAGCCAAGCCCCCGAGCGAGAGGGACGCTCTTCACTCGGAGTAGCGTTTTTAACTTGGGCGAAAGCTGGTTCGCAGCCAAGCCCCCGAGCGAGAGGGACGCTCTTCACTCGGAGTAGCGTTTTTAACTTGGGCGAAAGCTGGTCCACAGCCAAGCCCCCGAGCGAGAGGGACGCTCTTCACTCGGAGTAGCATTTTTAACTTGGGCGAAAGCTGGTTCGCAGCCAAGCCCCCGAGCGAGAGGGACGCTCTTTACTCGGAGTAGGATTTTAACTTGGGCGAAAGCTGGTTCGCAGCCAAGCCCCCGAGTGAGAGGGACGCTCTTCTCTCGGAGTATCGTTTTTAACTTGGGCGAAAGCTGGTTCGCAGCCAAGCCCCCGAGTGAGAGGGACGCTCTTCACTCGGAGTAGCTTTTTGACTTAGGCAAAAACTGGTTTGCAGCTAAGTTGAACGGCGTACACCCACTGCGGGTTGTAAGCCAGAGAATGCGTACGAGTGAACTTCAATGTAGAACTGGAAAAGTCATGCTTTTATTCATCAAATATCACTCGAGTACTTTTGTTACATCTCATCATCAAGTATAAAATCGTCACAGCAAATCCGCATTCCAAGCACGAGGCTCGTCTGCTTGCTTCCGAAGGTTGTACAGGAGGTACGCTCCGTTGTGCAGAACTTTTGAAATGACGAAAGGACCTTGCCACGTAGGAGCGAGCTTGTGAGGTCGCTGCTAATCCACTCGGAGCACAAGATCTCCTTCCTGAAAGGTCCGACTTCTGACATGTCTGCTGTGAAAACGTCGTAGATCTTGCTGATAAATGGTCGAACGAATAAGAGCCATCTCTCTCTCCTCTTCCAGGAGATCAACCACGTCTTGCCGTGCCTGCTCTGCTTCAGCTTCGGAGTATAGTTCCACTCGGGGCGAATTGTGGAGCAAGTCACTCGGCAAGACAGCTTCAGCTCCGTACACCATGAAGAAGGGAGTGCGATTGGTGGACCGATTGGGGGTCGTCCTCAAGCCCCAAAGAACCGATGGCAACTCGGTGACCCAGGCTCCAGCTGCATGTTCCAAATCGCGCATGAGTCGCGGCTTTAACCCCTGAAGTATCAGTCCATTTGCTCTCTCAGCTTGTCCATTCGACTGCGGGTGCGCCACAGATGCAGAGTCAACTCGGGTACCTTGGGCGGCACAGAACGCCCTGAACTCTTCTGAGTCGAAGTTTGAACCATTGTCAGTGATGATGCTGTGGGGCACGCCGTATCTGAAGACTATCTCCTTCATGAACTTGATCGCTGTACGAGAATCTAGCTTCTTGATGGGTTTGGCCTCAATCCATTTGGTGAATTTATCGACCGCGACCAGCAAGTGGGTGAATCCACTCGCCCCTGTCCGGAGGGGTCCCACCATGTCAAGTCCCCAGACTGCAAACGGCCAGACGAGTGGAATTGTCTTCAGAGCAGACGCAGGCTTGTGGGATAAGTTTGCATAGAACTGGCACCCGGCACAGTGTTGGACTATCTCCTGTGCAGCTTCATTGGCACGGGGCCAGAAGAAACCGGCTCGGTAAGCTTTAGCCACGATCGTCCGAGAGGACGCGTGGTGTCCACAAGTTCCCGAGTGAATCTCCTCCAGGATCAATCGACCTTCTTCCGGCGAAATGCAGCGCTGAGTCACACCGGTGACGCTCTTCCTATATAACTGATCGCCCATCATTGTAAAGGCCTTGGACCTGCGAACAATCTGGCGGGCTTCAGCTTCATCTTCTGGAAGTTCCTGCCTGAGCAGGTATGCAATGTAAGGCACTGTCCACTCGGGTGTGATTGCTAGGACCTCCATGACCAAATCAATGACTGCCGGGACCTCGACTTCAGTCGGATCAGAAGGACTGACCGCTTGCAGGGGCTCTTCCGTGAAGGGATCTTCTTTTATCGTCGGAGAACGTAAATGCTCGAGGCACACATTGCTGGGTATGGATTTCCGGGTGGACCCAATCTTTGCCAGATCGTCTGCCTCCTGATTCTTGGCTCGGGGAACGTGATGCAGCTCCAGACCTTCAAATTTCTTCTCCAACTTTCTCACTGTGTTGCAGTATCCTGTCATAGCGGGGCTTCTGATATCCCACTCCTTCATCACTTGGTTCACAACTAGATCCGAGTCTCTGTAGACCATCAGGCGCCGGACGCCGAGTGAGATGGCCATACGTAGACCATAAAGGAGCGCTTCGTACTCGGCTTCGTTGTTGGAGGAATCAAAGTGAATCTGCAGAACATATCTGAGACGATCGCCCTTCGGAGATACTAACACAACTCTAGCTCCTGAACCATTCAGCATCTTGGAACCGTCAAAGAACATGGTCCAGTGTTCTGGGTGACTCTGAGTCAGTTGTTGCTGTTCAGTCCACTCGGCTAGGAAATCGGCTAATGCTTGGGACTTGATCACCTTTTTCGCCTCGAACTTGATGTCCAGGGGCAGGAGCTCGATAGCCCACTTCGCCACTCGACCAGTCGCATCCCGATTGTTCATGGTCTCAGACAGCGGGGCGTCGCTGACGACTGACACAGTGTGCTCTTGGAAGTAATGGGCTACTTTCTTCGCAGTCAGGTAAATGCCGCAGACGAGCTTCTGGTAATGAGGATACCTCTTCTTGGACGGAGTCAGAACTTCAGAAATATAATAGACTGGGCGCTAAACTTTGTAAGCCTTGCCCTGTTCTTCTCGCTCGACTGTGAGGACAGTGCTGACAACTTGACCAGTGGCCGCAATGTACAAGTGCAACGGCTCGTTGCTATTCGGAGCGGCAAGCACCGGCTGGGTGGAAAGCAGGGCTTTGAGCTCGACAAACGCTGCTTGTGCTTCAGCAGTCCACTCGAACGAATCAGATTTCTTCATCAATCGGTACAGGGGCAGTGCCTTCTCACCGAGACGGGAGATGAATCGGCTCAGAGCCGCGAGGCAACCCGTGAGCTTCTGCACATCATGAAGACGTTCAGGACGTTTCATTCGTACAATCGCCCCGATCTTCTCAGGATTGGCATCTATCCCTCGTTCGGAAACGAGGAAACCGAGTAACTTGCCCCCAGGTACCCCGAAAGTGCACTTCGCCGAATTCAGCTTGATATCACACTTCCACAGATTTGCGAAAGTTTCGGCTAGGTCAGCCAGCAGGTCGAAACCTTTTCTGGACTTAACCACTATGTCATCCATGTATGTCTCGATGTTCCGACTGATCTGTTTATGCAAACACTTCTGCACCATGCGCATGAAAGTGGCACCAGCATTTTTAAGACCGAATGGCATGGTGATATAGCAGAAACACCCGAATGGGGTGATAAAGGCTGTTTTTATTTCATCTGGCCCATACAATCGGATCTGGTGGTACTCGGAGTACGCATCCAGAAAAGATAGTCGCTCGCAACCCGCGGTGGAATCCATGATTTGATCTATGCGGGGGAGCGGGAAATGATCCTTGGGGCAGAACCGATTGATGTGCTTGAAATCAATGCACATTCGAAGAGACTTGTCCTTCTTAGGGACCATGACGACGTTGGCGAGCCACTTGGAGTGGTACACCTCACGGATGAACTCGGCTGCCAGGAGCCGAGCAACTTCTTCGCCAATGGCCTTCCTCTTCTGTGTAGCAGAGCGACGGAGATGCTCCTTCACAGGTTTCGCCTTTGGGTCGACTCGCAAACGGTGCTCAGCCAGCTCCCTGGGTACACCCGGCATGTCGGATGGTTTCCATGCGAAGATGTCCCAGTTCTCACGGAGGAACTGGATGAGCGCTTCTTCCTATTTGCTGTCGAGTGTTGTTGATATGTTGGTGGGAGCAGCATTGGGATCTTCCGGGTGGACGTGCACAGGCTTCGTGTCACCGGCCGACTGAAATGCAGATTCTGCAGTTGGCTTCTTGGAGCGCAGCAGATCACTCGGATCGGCGTTCTTCTTGTACTCCTCCAGTTCCACCATGGCCATCTGCTCATCAGCTATCTTGGACCCTTGCTGCAAACACTCTTCCGCGCGCTGTCGACTGCCAGTGACCGTGATCACACCTTTGGGGCCGGGCATCTTCAGCTTGAGATACACATAACATGAACGGGCCATGAAACGTGCGTAAGCCGGCCGACCAAGGATGGCATGGTTGGCGCTGCGGAAGTCGACCACTTCGAAGGTCAACCTTTCCTTCCGGAAGTTCTTGTCGTCTCCAAAGACCACATCCAGGGCGATTTGCCCGAGTGACTTTGCTTTCTTGCCGGGGATCACTCCGTGGAACTGCATGCTGCTCTCGCTGAGTCGGGACATCGGAATGCCCATCGCTTGCAGAGTATCAGCGTACAGTATGTTCAGTCCGCTTCCTCCGTCCATGAGGACCTTGCGCAATCGGACTCCTCCCACGACTGGATCGACCACCAGCGCCTGCCGCCCAGGGGTGGCAATATAGGCTGGGTGGTCTGACTGATCAAAGGTGATCGGAGTCTTCGACCAGTTCAGAAACTTTGTCGTCGCCGGCACTGCCATGTTCACTTCTCGGTTGATAACTTTCAACCGGCTCCTGCTCTCTACATCTGCGAAGATCATCAGGGTTGCATTGACACTGGGAAAAGGTTCATCTTTGTCTCCATCGTCAGCGTCTTCTGGGCTCTTCTCACTCGACGGGCCCTCTCGGAACTGCTGAATTAACAGTCTGCACTGTCGAGTGGTATGCTTGGGCAATATCAGATTGCCCTCTTCATCTTTCCTGGTGTGGATGTGACACGGCAAATCGAGGACATCTTGGCCCGACTGATCTCTCTTTTTCTTCGGGATCCATTTTTCCTTAGCCTTCCCCTTGTTCTTGGCTTGACCGGCCAGAGCGGCAGCCTCAGCCTGAGCCGAACCATCAGCCTTGCGCCTCGGCTTCCGACTGGGATTACTGTTTCCGGGGTTGGGCTCACTGGTTTTCCCTTTGCCGTTACGGAGACGGTCTTCCTCTTCTCCGTTTGCGTACCGAGTGGCTATCTCCATCATTCGGCTCATGGTCAAAGATCCTGATCGACCAAATTTCAGGATGAGCTCCCGATATCTGACTCCTGCCTTGAAGGCGCAGACGGCTTGATGCTCTGTGATGTTCTCCACCACGTGATGCAAGGTTGTCCACCGATGGATGTACTCCCTCAATGTTTCATTCGGTTTCTGCACACAATGCTATAACTCAGACAATCCAGCCGGGCGTTTGCACGTGCCCTCGAATGTTTTGATGAACACTCGGGTCAAATCTTCCCAGCAGTATATGCTGGCCGGAGCGAGCTGATTGAGCCAGGCGCGGGCGGACCCTTCAAGCATCAATGGCAAATGCTTCATAGTCACATAGTCATTTCCTCCTCCAATCTGCACAGCCACTCGGTAATCCTCTAACCAAGTTTCTGGCTTGGACTCACCGGTGAACTTGCTTACTCCAGCTGCTAATCTGAAGTTTGGCGGAATCTCGGCGGCCCTGATGGCTCTGCTGAAACACTCGGGCCCAGAGACGAATGCTCCACTTCCACTCGGACGATCTCTGTCCAAGTTTTCTCTCTGAGCTCTGCCTCTGTCGACCATGTTATGAGCGAGAACGGATCTCGCGTTGAACTATGGGTCACGGTAGTCGACTGGCTCTCTCTGGCGATAACCGTCACCATGTCGGGGAGGGCTGGCCCTCCGATCGTTGCCGTAAGGATGCCTGGCGTTGTACGATCGGGGCGCGTACGAGCCATCCCGCGGAGGGGGCGACTGCATGTGGCGACGACCGTCCTGACGCCGCGGAGGCGTATTCCGACTGCGACCCTGCCCCGAGTACAGGTCCCGGTGGCGGTCTTGGTCGTTTCGCCGCGGAGGCGAGTGCCTGTTTCTCCTTGGAGACACTGGGCTGTGGGCCGACTAAACTGTGTCAGCCCTAACGGATCTGCTATGAATCCGGTTGCGCGACTGGGATACTGCCGAATTTTGCTCCTCAGCCGCCTTGAGCAGGGCCCGGATCTGCCGAAGACCCTCCCCCGCCTCGGATCGGGACGGCTCAATGGAATCTGCTATCCGAGTGGCCGCCGCCAGATTCTGGACGGGAGTGCGGAATACCTGGAAACTCTGCTGCTGGTCATTCGAGAACAACTGCCGCTGTCGCCGACTGGAACTGGGCTGATGATGTCTGCGGGCGCGATCATCGAGTGCCTTCTGGAGCGCTTCCAGACGATTGCGCTCAGCCAAGTTGGCCTGGCGCACGGCCTCCAAAGCCTGAGCCTCGGGGGTCATCCCAACGATGGGCGTCTGGAGGGCCTGCTCGGTCCTGCGTTGCTGTTCCTCCCTCTGCTGCCGAGTGAGAGGTCGGGGGATGTACTCGTCGTACTCGTCGTCATGCCGGTCCCTGCCGCCGCCAAGATCAGTGCGCGACGGGTCGCCGTTCTCTGCGCCGCCGCGGTCGTACCCAGGCGGACTGGGCGGGGAATCGGCCATCAGCACCTCCGCAGCGGGATCGCTGCTCTCGCACTCGGATAAGCTTTCCGAGTGCTCATACACGGAGGCGAACAGATCGAAGACAGGTTCATCAGGCTCGATTGCCGCGATCTGCGGGGCTGCAGCCTGAAGGGCCACCGCGTGCCTGATCCACCGCTGAAGCCGCGAGCGTCCGTAGCGCTTGCGACGACGGCTGGTGGAGAGCGAAGAAGTCGACTGATAAGGAGTCGACGGTTGCCGGAGAAGGATGCCGAAGGAACTCGCGCGGAAGTGCGCCACGCCGCGGACGGGCAACGCCTCGACATCCAGCGGGGCGTCCTGGAGCCACGCCGAATCGTCGGCGATGAAGCTGAGGACGCCGAAAGGGATCTCGTCGCCCAGAGTCAGTTCGCCGCCGGAAACCATGGTGATGATGGAAAAAATGCAACTACGCCGGAAGTCGCTAGACGCCTGCCCCACGGTGGGCGCCAACTGTCATGGGTGCAAGTCTGACAGTAGTGTGTAGGGGTACGGATGAGAGGGCAGAGCCTAGCTACGGCGCAGGTGTTACACTCGGATTTACGAGTTCAGGCCCCTCAGCGGTGGAGGTAACAGCCCTACGTCTCAGTGCTCTGGAGCTTGATTACTTGAGTGTATGTGTTACAATAGATTGCGAACCCCTGGAATGGAGCTGGGGGGTGGCTTATATAGTCTTCGCCAGCCCTCCCATGCATGCCTCCATTACCAGGGGTTAAGAGGGGGTTTAAGGGCGCCAGGTAACGGGCGCATTGATTACAATTAATATAGGAGAACGTGTGTCCCGACCGTTGCGCTCCTGGAGTCTCCTGGTCTTCTCTGGTCGAGTGACTTTCGGGTGCTTCGAGTGAAACAAGCTGGTCGAGTGAACTCTTGCCTCCCGAGTGGTTCGTCGAACTCCGAGTGAGTGTCAGTTTGCAGAACTCTTGGTTGCTGATCTGGCCCTGGGGCCCAGTATAAGACGTGTGGCGTCCTAGGGTAGGGTCTATAGGTCAGGCCTATTACCCTATCCCTAGTATATGCCCTCGTCATGATGCGCATGTCTAGTGCCATATTTGTAACAATCGGCGCCCCAGACTCTTTATAGCGATCTGGGGCATTTGTTTTAGTATGGAAGGCTAAGATCGTATGCCGCTGGTTTGATGTCGAGAGTATTTATTTGGTGTTTGTGATTGGCGGGTGCATCTTGTAGTTCTCATACACGACATGACAGTTTTTGTATTACCCTCGAATAGAAACCGTGGTAGCTTCAAAATTTGTGCTTAGCTGTTCTCAGCTAGTGAAAGTGCATCTAACTCCCTTGGTGGATTTTTGTAATTAATGTCAATATATCTCAAGGAACTAATGCCCCCTTCAAGTTTATTTCAGGGAAGTTCCTTGTGGATGCAACAAAGGAATGAAAGGCGACCCCTACAAAATTAGATAAACACTTGTGTTGGTCAAGCTGAAGGATTCTTCATTTTTCATTTTAGTGATCCAATATCACATTGAGTCCATAGGCATGCCGATACTATCAAAAGGGGATGAGGATGTTGTGATGAGTTTCTTTCTCCATGTTCTTAAAGATCAAACTCCAAAACCTTCAAAGTTCCTCCACTGTATCTACCTAAGCTTTCACACTTTGGAGCTGCCAAGCTCTTCCAGTCGGAACCGCCGAACAGTTCACCAGATATAGCCGTTCAAAACCCTTTCCATTGGAGTCGCTAAGCATTACATTAGGAATCATCGAAGCGTTGGGCAAACCTTTCGTTGCCACGTCGGAATTCCCGAAGTCATCCTGTCCAAATTTTCAAAGCGACAATAGAGAGTGTGCCACTACTGAAGTGTTCCCCTCAGAGACTCCGAATGTGATTTGGTCGGACCTTCTGAACCATCTAAAAGTTTCCTCCTTTATTCACGCCGGTGCTTCCGAGCTATGTAATAAAGTTGATAACGGACAGATTTCTGGTCCCTCCTATTTATACCCACACCTAACCGTATTTTCACTCAAAGCAAACTCCACTCCCATCATATATTCTGAGAGAGAACTCCACCTCTTTGTGTTGATTTCAAATGGCTCTCTACTCCAGCAATCCAAGGCAATCCTTTGAGATCTAATCCCCTCTTTCTTTCCACTTCTTCCTCTCCAATCCAAAAGTCATATCTTGAGAGAGTTTGAGTGTTGGGAAAATTATATTTTTAAGCATAAGAGAAAGGGATTCCTCACCAAGAAACCTCCATCTTATTACTTTTGGAGGGCGTGAGCCTCCTAGATCGGCTAAGTGCTTGAAAGTCTTAAGGTTTGTGAAGAATCCAAGAAAGGGCATGAAGATCGCCAACTTAGTGAAGAACTACCCTTAGTGAGGCTAGTCCTTTGTGGGTGTACGCCGTGATGGAATAGGTTGGTTGCTCCTTTTTCACCCTTCAAGGGTGAGTGTCCTCTGTGGACCATCCCTTAGTGGGATCTCTCAATCGTGATCCTTGTTATTTTAGGTTCTTCGGGGATCGAAGCCTCCATCAACGTTGATGTAAGGTAGCCAACTATCCAAACCACGGGTAAAATATTCACCAAGCCAACCCGTGTTTGCATTATCTAACTCTACCTTGTTACTTTCACTTGCATGTCTTTAATTTCTGCCTCTCATACTCTTCTGGACTTGCATGTGTAGGATGCTTGATAGATTGCTAGAAAAGACTAAAATTGCCAAGAAAAATGAAATTTGGGAAAAGAGTCCCATTTTGGCTTAGTAGTCTATTCAACCACCCCCCCCCCCCCCCCTAAACATACTTAATCGATCTTGTAGTTGGGCTTTGGCATGAGCAATCATATTTACAGCATGAATCATGCCCATAATAACAACTAGTAGAATGCCCGTGCGTTGCTACGGGCTACAATTCATATAAATGAATCAAACAAATAATTAATGTCGCCTTCAAGGTCGAAGCTCATTTCTTTCTCGTATGTTCGAGCATGTTCGGCCATCAAATGGGTGCCTAGCAGGCTCCCCAAAATCCAAGCATCTAGATGGTCCGAGCTCCCCTAAATCCAGCCCATATGTGGGGGAGAAATGTGGATGTCCGAACCAGATGACGCCCAGCTCACCTTCGCCATGGCGCCCTCTATTCTTCACACCGTACTTCCACCACGGACCGCCAAGGTGGAGTCCCCGACCACCGTTATCAGGGCGAGGAGGCGTGCGCCGCCCGTGACACCCTCCGAGCCAAAAAGGCATATCCGATGTCTCCTTAGTCATTGTCACGTTTTAACATATAGTTGAATGTCATGCATTACCACAAAATAAAAATATGATGTCCATGCAACTGATACACCACCGTGTCCATTATTAACTCTTGAATCAACCTACCTATGCATTTACCCTTCTATCCAAAGAAAAAAAATTGTACGACTTGATGAAAAATATACACGAACCTCTTGCTCATGCAATTTACAGCAAAGTCATCTCTGATGAAATGCAATTTGCCATATTTTCTAAAATAGAAAATTTATTTTGTCTGAACTGAACAGACAAAATCCAACCCGCACCCCGCTCACTCTCAACCCTTACTCTTATCACAAAAATCCACTAACTCGTGTTCTAAGTGAGCCAGTGATCGACGCCGCCATGGTAGGCCAGTAGCAAGGGACAAGGTCGGCAACCGCATTCAGATGTTATTCACTACAAGCCTACAACAAATTTTCTAGATAAAAAGATAATGCTACGCGAACATGCACTCAATAAAAAAATTGAATTACAGACCACGGTAAAAAGTATTTGCTGACTTAAAGTAAACAAATACTATTCTTTGTTGTTTTCTTTTCTATTTTAGTAAGGAAAAAAAATGAGTACATGCGTCGTCCCCATCAAATGCTTCAAGAAAGTAGGCGGTAGCACCAAAAATAAAGCAAACTTCCTACTGGCTTGGCAACTCAGCCAAGTATGTTTACATGGACCATCATAATGCAAGATAGATAAACTTAAACATAAAAAACAACAATGGACCCAGGTCTAGTGTTGCTCGAAGATCACTTTCCTTCTCATCCTGAGCAACAACTTCAGCTTTGTTTTCACATGATCTCTTTATAGCGTAGGTCAGGGTACTTGGTTCTCTACAAACATACAATTTGAATTAGACATCACCGATGCATGTAAACATTAATGGGAGAAAGCTATTCCGTGCTTTCAACAAATAAAGGTTAGCAGTTGTGCTGCTAGAACAACTCTCACAGCTAGCATGAATAGTAGAAGAATGGAATGGTTATATGGCTCTATGTAAATCCACCCATGGAAACAGGACAACAAAGCAAACCATGGAGAGCTAAGAATGACATGTACATCAAATAACATTTATAAATTAGCTGTGGAACATAGTACGTTTTGTCGGTTTGTTCTGTCAAACTACTCAATATGGCATTTCAGACAATGCAATTAAGAAATTTAAAAATTCTTAAAACCTGAATTAAATCATGCTATTCTTTGTTGACTACTATACTTAACAATTAAGCATTTTGACAAATGTAAAAATAAAAGAGATCATGATTCAAACAACCAGGGTGCTGAGAACTTCTATTCGATGCTAAAGAGGGAACTCGATTTCTAATAGAAACCATAGTATTTGTTTACGGAAACAAAAAAGGAAACGTCAACATCATGATCAAACATCAGATCACCGAATGATTAAACAAAAGCAATTTTGTTCAGGGCCTAAGGCTGACATACACCATCAAACGACAGTGTTGACAACATATATGCAAAAAATATTTCAAAAATGGGAACGGAAGAGGAAAACTTAACCAGTTAATTATACTGATGTGAGCTAAAACCCCAAAACAAGATTAGACTCCACAACTCTTAAACCTTAACGGGTTGCGCACTACAGAAACCGATTCTATATAGAATTGTTTTCATCATACATGATTCTGATAATAAGACTATCCTACCTCCAAACCAAGGCTATCTAAAGATCTAAAGATTTCCCGAGGCTCAGGCTGTTCTGAATGGAGTTCAGTTATCAAACCAGCTAGGTTGCCAAAAGATCGTTGTTCAATCTGACTGTCTGGAAGTTATTAGTACGCTACAGGTTAGAGGATTTTCGGCAATAGCAGCAGCTTCTACATATGAAGACATCAGCATTCAAGCTTCTTCTTTTGTGAAAGTTTTGTATTTCTTTTGCCCGAGAGAAGTCAATTTTGCTGTAACAGTTGTACTTGGGTAGATGACAAAGCCACCAGTTGTAGGCATCATCCGAAATTATTGAACAGGAGTAACAAAGACAACTACCGAAGAACAATTAATGCGTGCAAAAAGGAAGATAATATCACAAGTGTTTATAAATCACTACCCCACGAATTCCACAAGGCCATCAAGAGGAAAGTTGAAAAAAAGGAAAAAGATCAGTTTGATTTACTACATTTACCAATAACTACAGATATTCTATAACATTTCAGGCTACAACTATGAATTTAGGCACTTATTTTCTTCTAATACTGGAAAGCAAACTATACAGTGCTCAATTAAGCTTTCCATCTATATTTCATAGCATTTACAAGCACATAATGATAAGTAATTCCCATCAGCTCCAAATTGCAGTAAGCTAATATTAGTTTTTAATCTTGGGCTACCATATTTTTGTATTCTCTCAAGTTAAAAAAAACATGGGTTGATGCTCACAATTTTTTGAATTGAAAAAAATAAGCATGTAAGAGATCAGTTAGCTCCCTCCTCTGGTGAATGCACACCAGTGGTGTTACGAATAGGTCTTCCTTCTGATCTCTAGTCAAAAGAACAAAAATAAATATCTAGAGGAGGATTACAGAAAGTGGACTAACTCAGCAAAATAAGCAAACCATTCAATTATTAACATAGATTTGTGTAACCAGCTTCTAGACAAGGGCAATTACCATGCAGACTGAATATGTGGACATACATGTACTGATTCTTCATTCTTGTATACACAAATATGCATATAGTAATTAGTACTGTTCATGCACGACCAAACTAAAAAAGCATACAAGATTGTCTTCATACTTGAAGACCACTTAGGTGAGATCATTTCAATTCTGATAGGGAGAGTAGATAAGTTCCAAAATAATGGGAAGACAATATTACCCCTGTCGTAAAATATTGGAATGATCTAAAATTATGTGTGAGATTCATAGAAAAGCATCATTCATGAAGTGCGATATTTCTCTTGCTTTTATTCTTCTCAAGGGATAGCTCAACATAAGTGGAAAAGAAGCGACTAATGCCATTGAGTATTTTAATCAAACACAATGCGCCCAACTATATATGCCATCAAGTCTAATAAAACTGAACATGGTAAGACATATTCATATTGGTATCATCCCTAGTAGAAGCTCTATGTAATTTAATGAGAAATGAAATTAGCATGAAAAATGATCATATCCAGATCAATTCTCTTTAATGAGAAATGAAAACAACCCTATGCATGTCCCAAAAGAACAATGCCCTATGGCGACTTGCAAAATAACATGCGCCACAGAATAATTTACTTAATAATTAAGCATACAAGTCGTCATGGCATCAAACAGAAGACAAGGAAGATTAGTAGCTGACCTGCATCAGTACAGTTACACTAACAGGTAGCAACAGCGA
This sequence comes from Elymus sibiricus, assembly GCA_039707655.1. Lineage (NCBI taxonomy): Eukaryota > Viridiplantae > Streptophyta > Magnoliopsida > Poales > Poaceae > Elymus > Elymus sibiricus. The sequence continues at coordinate 79,936,799 of CM077664.1, forward strand.
GGTATTTTAGCATTATTCCATTGGTACCTGTACAGTACAGTGATAAATGTGTGGAGAAGTGTCATTTTGGTTGGCACCTTGAAGAAGGCATTGCTCTTGACCTGGTGCTGTAGGCGCGGCACTCATGGACTAAAAGAAACAAGAAGCCCATTTTGAAAACACATAGCAGCACACAATTATTAAAAGGCCTATTGATTGATTCGTATACGCAAATGTCAGCCGTACCTTGTCAAACTGTAGGAGGATGCTGAAGGCGAACTCAGGTTGAGCGCGCCATCTCCTCTAGTGTCTCCGTGAGGGCCCTGCCAAATAGAAATTCTTGTTATATCTCTAACCACCAGAATTCAACAGAAGCTGTGATACAGATTCATCAGCATCAAACTGAGTGGTCGATTATTTGACAGAAGCTATGTACAATTATTATTGTACAGTAAACAATCCCCAGCCCAATACGATCATGCCAGAGTCATAAAATGACTGTATTGACCAAAGAACAATCGCGCGGTGCCTCTAAACGGAGGTGCTAAGCAAGTCTCGAACATGAGAAGATATCAAGCAACATGTGAGCCTCTAAACGGAAGTGCCAAGTAGCATCCTTGGACATCCTGTATGCATTTTTTATGGAAGCTACTACCTATGTATCAAAATATAAGACGTTTTTGTAGTTCAATTTGAACTGCAAAAACATCTTATATTTGGTACGGAGGGAGTACTAAGCTCAGTTGGCCCGTTATGACAAAAGATCAGATAAGGATTGTTACCAGATCAACATTCCCTTCATTTGGGCGAGCAGCTATGTGCCGTACCATCTTGGCCAGAACACTGCCATGCGACTGGGGCAGCTCATGTTACCAACTATAATTGCTGCCTTGACACACTTTGTTCCGAAGATTGCACCTACCCATTGTCAGTGAATGCAAAAACAATGAGTAGCTCACTAAAGTGCTCAAATAAATCATTTCACAATAAATGATAATTCAACATAGAAATGGTTGATGTCAAATAAAATACTGTAGGTGACTGGTGGAGGATGAAAAGGCCCTCCTTCCGTGTCATATGTTGTAATGCCAAAAAAGGTCTGATTCAAAATTTCATGCTTGGTCACCAAAGATTATCATGTTGATGAGTACAAAAAATTGATCTCGGATCTCAGGGTCAGCTGTATCAGTTGCTTAACATGTTAGTGCAACATTATAGTTGAATAGAAATGGCTACTTAGTACGTATTGTGCAAGTATATTCAGTCAAACTAACATATACGTTCAATAATGATGATTAAAAGATACTACCTGCCAGTTGGATAAAGATCCAAGGCACCAGAAAAAGTTGACCAACCTATGAGCGGAAAACCAGACACATATTTTTATCTTTATTAAGCATACGATCGATCCACCATTACATGGATGTATCATGAAAATTTCCTTTTTACATCCATAAGTAGTACACTCCGCACATTCTTATACAAAAAAAAATTGGAATTTTTTGAACTTTTTTCTATTTTAAATCGCGGTACTGTTCACCGGGTTCATCTGAGCCCGGGCTCCGGGTTGAATTATCGATATATATGCCCTTACTCACTTTACAAAGTCATCATTCTATCATTCCCTTGCATATAGCAACACTACTCACTGGACCACTCAATAATCACACAACTATACTGTCCATGTAAAATTTGACACACCAATTAGCAAGATGAGTGCCTCTCAACAGCATATATTGGCGCAAAAAGGAAGTGTGATAATTTGATTAATCAAGTAGATGTTGAGCTAACATGTATATTTGTAAACTTATCTGAGCCTCTTGTAAGATTTGGGGCAGCCTGTCGGCGAGCCACTCATCAAAGTCCTCCTGCAATGACCGCGGATAGGTGGAGGGGATCCGGAGGATCTCAGCCGGAATGTGGCAGCTGGTGTACTTCTCGACGAGGCGGCGTCCGGCGGCAGCAAGGCGCACCGGTCAGCGCAGAGTGTGACCTGAGCGGTGTTAACGTCACCACCACAACGGAGTGCAGCAGGCGCGGTATGTTAGATCAGTTAAGAATTAAGTTGCTGCATTTTTTCTCGTGAAAAAATTTGTACAGTTTCACAGGTCTTGCATCGGCCAGGGACAGCACAATGTAAAAACCATATGCATCAATTCATGAACCCATGGCGGAAATCATGTGCACGTGGGAATTGATTAATCAGTACTTGGGAACCCATAGAGGAAATCATGCTAGCTATACCTCCATCCGTCCAGGTGAGTAACAACAGGTTTTTTGGACGAAGGATTCTAACTCTGGCATTTGCTTAAAAAGTTTTAGAGTAAGAAGGTGGACCTGTGGAAAAGATCAAGCCTTCCTCGGTGGCGCACAAAGGTACTGTTGCGAGGTGTGGAGGCACAACACAAGGGAACTGAAAGTAGCATTAGATGAGAAATTATAAGAGGCATCAATGGATGATTGAAGTTTTAGGACAGAAATTGCAGCAGGCAAACCAGGCTAGCTCGACGGCACGAGGACGGACGTTGAGGACAACTTCGGCAACGTTGGTTCCGTTCGGCAAAGCCACCGCAGTGTCGTCAGCGCGACATCGATGATAGGAGGGAGGGAGTGGCGCGTCAGGCAGTCCCGCTGGAGGGATGAGGGCGGGGCACGCTAGCGGCGGCGCTGCGCAGGGTGCGGGAGCGGCTCTGCCTTTCGTCCTCTCCCTCGAACATGAGGGATTGGTTGTGTCGTGGGCGTGGCAGGGAGCGGCGGCGGCGCTGGTGAGATGCGCTAGGGCATCGAGGAGACGACGCGATGATTTCGGACGGCAGCGGCAAAGTGGGGCGCATACGCACGATTGATTCGGTTTTTGGTGGGATGGTAAAAAACCAGTGGGAAGGGGTGGTGGGAGGTGAGATCAAAAAAAGCCAAACGAAAAAAGATCAGACGAAATAAAACCGTGGAGGCTATCCTACCAAGTAAGACATTAGGAATAGAGATTTGTGTCGTCCTGATCTTTTTCTGTTACCGATGTTGTAGGAGTGTACAACCAGAAACAAGTTCTTGCTAGGAGAGTAGGCCATAGCAAGGGCCAAGTGGCATCTCTTCTAGTTAAGGAATGCAATAATGGACACATCTCATCACTGCAACATTCTATACTTGTTGAAATTGTGTTGAATATTTTGTATAAGATAGTCCCTCTGTAATTTAATATAAGATGTTTTTTGACAATGTGATGGTGTCAAAAAATGTCTTGTATTTAGTTACAGAGGGAGTAGGTTACAATTGGACTTGGATTTGTAGTGTGTGTAGATAATGTATGGAGACATGTATCAATAGGACACTCATATCTTAGGCCTCCTATATAATGTGGAGATAGACACAAGATGCAATATATGCCAACCTAATAGCACATGCGCATACAGGGAACTAGCCGCATGTGATGGCGCCCAGGTGGCCGGTGTGCGATATTTTCGCAATATCAACGGGGAGGAGCGGCCATAGTTATGCCCTAGAGATTAAATGATGTCCGATGAACCTCGTTAACAAATATCGGTATCGTGCCTCATGTGATTGCTTGGTTCTCATAGATCGACTGTGCGCCTTAGATTATTTTAACAAGTGGTATCATGAGCAAGGTTTGGTATTTGGGGCTTGTAGATTGTCGATCTAAAGGATTGATGGGTTGACGTAGATTTACGATGCGGGAGTTGACAGGGTCATTGGAAGACGACAGAGTGCAGAACAATCGGTAAACCAAGCGGGAGTTGACAGGGTCATTGGAAGACGACAGAGTGCAGAACAATCGGTAAACCAAGCGGGAGTTGACAGGGTCATTGGAAGACGACAGAGTGCAGAACAATCGGTAAACCAGATAAGTTTGACACGGGAGATCCAATTTGTGAAAGACGTTGAAGATGAGGGGGCCAAGGACGTGTGTTATCTCGTGGCAACGAGAAGACAACGTTGGGAAGCAGCGTATGATGACATCATGCATGCACACAGACGAGATTAATCGGATTAGACGCCGAGTGTGCGTACACGCATGCGGCGCGTGCATAGATTGCACGCAAGGCGCGCAGGTCGGCGGATAGCGTACAAAGCGCACCCCAGCATGGTAACGGGGCGGTCCACATAGTTGTTGTATGCCTTCCTCCATGGTATCGGGTTTCCCTTTTTACGTGTTCCATTTTTCATTTGGTTTTCTTCTTTTATTTCATTTTTTTCTTCTTTTTCAATTCATGAATATGTTTTGAATTCGAGAACAGTTTTTCAATCCGTGGTCTTTTTGAAATTTAGAATATTTTGAAATCCGTAGTCTTTCTGAAATTTAGAATATTTTTTAAATCCATGAATATTTTCTGAATTCATGAACATTTCTTGATATGCCTAAACATTTTTTAAAATCCACAAACAAAATTGAATCCGCAAACATTTCTTGAAATTTAGACATTTTTTTCAAATTTGAGAATATTTTTGATTCCGCAAACATTTTTTGCATTTGCAACATTTTCTGGAAAATGGTAAACATTTTATATTCACAAATATTTTTAGAAATTCATGAACATTTTTTAAAATTCACAAACAATTTTGATTTTGCAAACATTTTTTTGAAATTCGTGAATTTAAATCAGGTGCTTTCTTTGAAATCTCTATTTTGCAAAACAATTAGAAAGTATTTAATAGAAAACATGCCGAAATATAGAAAAAGTAACTCAATAGCCCGTTTTGCAAAAAAAAATTGCGAAACAGCCTTTCATTGGGCAGGCCCGTTTATGGTTTCTCGTGCAGGGGAGCCGAAGCAGGCGTTGCTGTGAGGTGCGTGTTTGCCCGGGGATCCTACGGGAGCCTCCCAACGATCACTTGGGGTAGGCTAAGAGCACGTCACTTGGCGCGCTCTCAGTCACCGTCACGTGTCACGCTCTCAGTCGCCGCCACGTGTCACGCTCTTGGTGCTCCCTCCAGATTTTGTTTTTTTTTCGCACACATTTTTGGCTATTTAAACGGTTTTTTCTCTGGTTTTTTCGGCTTTTTGGTTTTCCACCGGTCTTCCTTAACTTTTGGACAAAAAAATATTTTGATTTTTTTCCCTTTTTGCCCGAAAAAACGTTTTTTTTGCTTCGGCGAGAGGCACGGTTTTGCTTTCGCGAGAGGCAGGGCCGTGCCTCTCGGAAACGAAAAAAAACGCGTTTTCTGTTTTTTTTCCTTCCGCGAAAGGCACGGTTTTGCTTCCGCGAGAGGCACGATTTTACTTTCGCGAGAGGCACGGCCGTGCCTCTTTCGGAAATGAAAAAAAACGTGCTTTCGGTTCGGTTTTCTTATCCGGGTTTGTTCGTGAAAAAAGGTTCGTCAAAACCTATCAACATGGGATCTAATTTTGAAAATCTCAACGCGAGATATCCAATGGTGAAAACGGTTTTAGATTTGGACGCACGGTTTAAAAGATAAAACGTTTTGAATAAACGGATCTACGAAAAAAGGGAAAACTTTTAGGTTGCGACAAGTGGTGCGCATGCAGTGCGCCACTTGTCGCAACCTCAGGAGGTGGGAGTGATCTTTCGAAGGAGTAATCCTCAATTAGTGATTTCGTATTTCGTGTGTAGTTCGCCTGATAGAGTGACCGCGTGCGTACTTTCAGTTTTTCTTTCGATTTTTTCTCCTTTTTATATTCGTTTCTTCGTTCAAGAACATGTTTTCAAATCGATGATTTTATTATTATTTTTTGAACATATTTCAATTCGGGGGTGAGCATTTTTTTTTAAATTCAAAATGTGTTCATCAAATTCAAAATATATTCATCGAATTCAAAAAATGTTCATAATACTTCAAACATGTTCAGGAATTTTTAGAAAACATTCACCTTTTCTAAGCGCGCAGCTCGCGGAATAGGAGCTCTCGCGTTTGCCACGCAAGGGCTATTTATCACTTACTGCGATGGTGCCGTATGACTCGCCTGGACGTTTCGCTCTCGCGTCCGCACATGGCCTGGCCCATTAAGGGCGCAATACTGAGCATTTTATTTGTACGACATCCATTTGGTCATTTGGTGTGCGATTTATTTTCGGGTTTTTTGTTTGTTTGTTTGTTTTTTCTTTGTTCGTTTCAGTGCATGGTGGAAACTCCGTGTCCCTGTTCTTCTTCTTCTTCTTCTTCGTTTGTATTGGTTTTCTTTGTTTTTTCCCTTACTTTTTTCATTTTTTCATCTTTCCTTTTTCTATTTCTTTTCTTCATACATGACTAGTTTTTTCAATACTCGTTATACTTTTTTCATATTCACGCAGAACATTTTTTTATACATGCAGTGCAATTTTCAAATACATGATGAAAATTTCTTCAAATGCATGTTTTGAAAAAAAAGAATGCATGTTAAACATTTTTAAATGGTAAGGAACATTTAATACATGACGGAATTTTTTAAATGGTATTAAAAAAATTTAAAATACACAATGAACTTTTTTTGAATGGTGCGAATCATTTTTTTAAGTTACGCGAACATTTTTTACATTATATAACCATTTTTTCAAATATATGATGAATTTGTTTTCAAATAAATGTAAGCTATTTTTTAAATACATGTTGAACCTTTTTTGAAAGCTACGAAACATTTTCTTAAACTGCATGATTATTTTTGTACAATGCATAAATATTTTCAAAACCTCACGAACATATTTTTGAAACGTCTTAGTATTTTTTTTTAAAGTATCATCAACATTTTTGTTTAGTGGTACAAAACATTTTTCAAAATTACGCGAACATTTTTTTTACATTGTGTAAACACTATTTTTAAAACGTGATGAACATTGTTTTGAAATGCATGAACATATTTAAAAGTCATGAACCTTTTTTAATTCTATAAACATTTTCTAAAAGTTACACGAACAAACAGTACACTGCATGAAAGTTGTTAAAATTTTGCGATGAAAAGTTTTGAAATTTCAGAATAGAAAAATAAATAAATAACAAAAAACCAAAATTAAGAAACAAAAACAAACTGATGCTAAAATATCAGCGCTTGCTCACTGAAAGAAAGCGCTAGTATTGGGCAAGCACTCTCTTGCTTCAATTGTTCTATCCAATAATGGGCCAGCCCACCATGGTGCCTTTGCATGCGAGCACTCGCTCCAACTCGCTAAAGGTGAGATATAGCCGCTCCCCGTTTGTTGTGATATCCGGCACGTACCCCGTGGACTAGGAGGTCTCGGAGCCGAGACCTCCTATATGGTGCTCGTGGCGCTAGATGCCCAACAGGCGCTCACGCGGGTAGGTGGATGGCCGGCCCAACAAAACCGCGAGCGGGGTGAGCAAGTGTAGAAAAAATGAACATCATGCCACAGAATCTTTGACCAACTGACCATTGATAAGTGGACCTGTTGACCATTGATTGGTGACCTAGTTGACTGCTAACTTGAAATAGTTCATAAATTTGGGAAAAAAATTCATGAAAATCATTTTTTAATTTTTTTTGAAATAGGTTCATAAATTTTTAAAAATATTGCGAAAATGAAAAAAAATCATTTTAAAAAAAACTTTACGAAATTGAAAAGTTCACCAATTAAAAAACTTTGTGAATTTTAAAAAAGTTCACGAATTTGAAAAAAGTTCCACAAATTTGGAAAAAATGTTTGTGATTTTCAAAATTGTTCATAAAACCGAAAAATCATGATTTAAAAAACGAAAAAGAAAACCGAAGGAAATTTGAAAAACGAAAAACCGATAAAAACCGTATTAAAAACGGGTGAAAAAATCCACTGAAAAACCAACCTAGAAAACTGACGGGAACCTTCTAGAAGGTTGCAAAAACCGGTGGAGGGGGTGATAACGGGTCGGCGACCCACCTAGACAACCGAACGAGTGGGGTTGTGCACCCCGTACCATTTGCACTCTATTTGGTGCCTGAAGCGCCAAATAGGATTCGGGCTTGGAGCCGGCGGCTGGACTTTTGCGCAGGAGCAGTCCAAGTAGCTGGCATGGGCTGGGCCATGCAGGGCTGTAGTCGCTGCTGCCATAGGTGACACACCAGCCAAAAGGGATTTGCCTAAAAAAACCTAGCCAAAAGGGATTAAAATCCAGCCAAAAGTGATTGGGAGATTTGCTTGACAAAAGGGCACAATGCCTCGGTGTTTACATGCATACGAGCGAGAGAGCTCCTTTTTTTAGATCAACCATATAGCTTTTTATTAAATGATGTTTATGAGGATACAAGCTATTGGTGGGGGGAGTTGAGCCAAACATGGTGCCACACTCTCCAAAGAAGTAGCAGCCTTAACAAGGTTATGTGCTTCTATATTGCATGCTCGATACTCATGACTAATTTAGACTTCCTGGAACATCTCCTTCTTCGCCAGAATCCCTCTGATGATCACTCCATAGCTGCATGAGTTCTCCTCTCTGATGTTGCAAACCACATCGAGGCAGTCCGTAGCAATTTTGCAGCTTTGTTAGGTTGAGATCAAGGGCAAGTAACATTGCCTCAGTGCATGAAATTGCTTCCAGGGTCGACGGGTGAGTAAGTCCATCAAACACGACGATGAAGCTCCAAGGTACTTACCACTCACGTCTACTCCTCCATCAACGTAGATCTTCGCGTTTCCAATGGCCGGTGCCTGCCACCCCCGCTTGGGCCGGCCATTGCGGTGGCCCATGTTGGCTAGATTTCTTTGCTGGTAGCATGTCCAAGTCTTCAAGAAAACGTTGAATAAAGGAGAAGGTCGAGAGTGGACTCTGGAATTGTTGCTCATGGATCGCCTTCCTTCGAGCCCACCATATGGACCATTGTGTCATGAGGACCTTGACAACCTCAACGTTAGATGCTACCTCACTAAGATCAAACAACCAGAGCTTGGGATCCTCATGGTTCACTGGTTGCACAAACTCAACAATGTCATCGTCCAACAACAACGCCCAGACTGCTCTCACCTATTGCATTCAATGAGTGAATGGCGCCATGAATCAGCCGTAGCATTGCACAACATACATGTGTCATCTTGCGCCATGTTTCTGGATAATTTGACATCGCTCGTTGGGAGTTACACATGGGATAGCCACCACGCGGAATTTTTCACCTTGGACGAAACCTTGACTCCCCATAGGACGCATATTGCGTCAACCAGTGACCCAACGCACAGGATAACCTCGACTGGACCGGGCCAGTTTAGCGTGAACGATAATGATCGACATACTCTAGTGAACAACATTGTATCAACCGCACTGTAGCACCGATTTTTTAGTTATTTTTTTATATCAAACTTTTTTGAAAATGCGAATATTTTTTGAAATTTTATTTTTTTAAAATTGGGAACATTTTTGAAAATTTTAAAATTCAGAAACATTCTTTGAAAAAGTCGACACTTTTAAATTTGAAACAAGGCCATTTTTTGGAAAATGTGAACAATTTTTTAAATTCCAACTTTTTTGAAAAACACAAACAGCTTTTGAATTTTTGAACATTCTCTGAAAAAAGAGAACAATTTTAGAATTCTTAATATTTTTTAAACCGCGAACAATTTTTCAAATTCCTGGACATTTTTTTTAAAAATGCGAACATAATTTAAATTTTTATGCATATTTCAAAATCTAAATGTTTTTGAAAACACGAAAAAAATTGAAATACTTTTTTGGAAAGCAGACAATGTTTCAAATTCCAACCAATTTTGAAAACATTTTTTGAAAAATTTAAATTATGGAAAAAGGAAAAATAGAAAAAGAAACAAAAAAAGGAAAAGAAAAAATGAATAAAAAAACCCACGGATAGAAACCAACAGGGAGAAACCCGATTTACGAAACTTCTATAAGCGTCCCAAAACCAGTAGAAAGACTTTACAGAAAAAACGCTACGCTAGCTAATGGGTCGGCCCAGTCCGTCGCTCGCCTGCGCATCCCCTGTGCATTTCAACAACATTATGTTGCAATGAGCGTCGTATAGGGAATTCCCGTATGAGCGTGCTTGTTGTCTATCAGAACCAAAAGAAAAGAGGTTGCCTTTGCTGTTAAGGCCTTGTACAATGTAAATTGCTTATGAGGTGTTTGAGAAATAAACAAGTTTTTTCTTTAACCACTGGTGCTTATTTCTAGAGTGTAGACGCTTAATTATGCACCCCGTCTGTAGACATAAACATTGATGCTTAAGAAAAACTCGGTTTATTTTACGAAGCACCTCCATAAGCATCCTGCATTGTACAAGGCAAAGGATACACGAAGAAGTAAAAGCAAATAGAGACAAAAAAAGTAATTGTCCAAATAATTCTTCGGGTGAGGTTTGCATTGTTTTTTTCTTGTCAAGGTTGTTGAGAGGGCTCGAAGAGTATGCAGAAAGGAGGATAACGTGTCTTGCAGGATCATGCATATACATGGCATCTAAGCAATGCTCAAAGATGTGCGAGGAGAACACAACGCATGGTAGAGCATGATTGCAGCCGGACAATTCCGACTGGGTCGGACAAGATAATCTAACGGATTGACACGAGTGAGTCGGAATAGAAGACGGTAGTGAAATCGGTGATGATGACATAAGAGTGTGATGTTGATGGTGACCGACTTCTGGGTGTGGCAATGCGTAGTGCAAGCCCGAGGGCTTGTGTGCTTTGACATGGCGATGGCGTGGGGTTGATTCAAGACAGTGTACACATGAGACTTTAGAGTAGGCGGGGAGCGGGATGACACGTACAATCACCATGGAGTCATGTTGAAGGTGGAGCCAGAGTCTGATGAAAGACGCCAATTGGTGCCGATGGAGGGGCTACAAGGTAAGAGCTCAGAGAGTCGAAGCCTATTTCAGCGGGAAAAGCGAGAGACACGTGGTTCGGACTGTGGCCCAGTGGTCTGATGGAAACGTGAAACTCGACATCGGTTGCTAATGATTGGTGGTACTCTGCGGTGGGGGTCGAGGAGGTGTGGATTCATAGCCCAGGATACTCGACCAAGACACAGTAGAGGCTCTACGCGGTAATAGCGGTGAGGCGTGAGGTAAGTCGGTAAGCATGGGACATGGAGACGGTCCAGGGCTCTGGTGGCCAGACATGTGGTGAGACAACTGCAAATTTGACTCAGGATGACTACAAGCAGCGATGAAATTTCCTCAAGTTTCAGACAAGTAGTCAAGAAAGAGTGAGGATGTTAAGTTTATGTAACTCTTATGTGCGGTACTAATAAGAAAGTTATTCACTTTCATGCAGATCTATGATCAGTGTGTGATGACGCTGAACGGATACTCCGAAAATTGAGAGCACAAACTAGAGCAAAGAAGAACTTCATTTTGGCTCGAGCCTTGACTATGACAAAGAAAGAAGGGACTACAGAGTCACGTGGAGTCTGAAAGTAGCAGCGGTACTCATTGTATAATTTCAAGTCTAATATGCATGAAAGTTCGACGCACAGACGAATTCAACATGGCACAGATTATACGCCAAAATGAAGTTTGTTGAAATTGTGTCGAATATTTGTACAAGGTATGTTACAGTTATACTTAGATTCGTACTATGTGTAGATAGAATACGGAGACGTCTCCCAGTAGGACACTTGTATCCTAGGTCACCTATCTAATGTGAAAATAAACACATGATTTAATATATGCCAACATAACAGCACATACGTAGAGGAGGAGCCGGCGACATGTGCCGGCGCCCGGATGGCCTGTGTGCAATATCAACGGGGGAGCGCACGTAGTCATGCCCCGAGGATTAGCCGATGTTTGATGAAGCTCATTAACAAATCTCAATGTCAAGTCTCGTGGGGTTGTTGTGCCTATTGGTTAGTCCTTGGTTTGGTTGATTGACTGTATACCTTAAATTATTCTAACAATACTAATTAATCCACTAGATATGAAATTGACACGAAACTAATCATGATCTGAACCCAACTCAACCATGGCAACCATCAACTCAACTTATCCATGGACCTAAATATTAAAGATTTTTTCAGGGGTACCATATGAATGAATTAACTAGTACTACTAATCAAGTGGAGATTCGGAGACTGATGGTGGCAAAACCCTTCCTCGTGTGACAGAGCTTTTGCATCTCCGTTGGTATAACTCTTGCCTCTTGTGAGGCAGAGACCTTCGCGTGGAGTGGCCGGAACCTGTGAAGCGGCCAGATGGTGCGCGTCACCCTCCCGTGCATCAGATCAAGAGGAACCTGCACAATTATTATCGAAAATGTTCATTCCAAAGCAAGAAGAAACTGAGATTTGAGCGAGCAAATCGAATATGGCAAAGATATGGAAATTCTTACAGGGCCATAGTTCCTCGAGTCCCAGCTGCGAGTGGAGTTGTCCCCTTCCACCCAGAAGTGGCCCTCCGGGACCTGCCGGACCTCCTCCGTGTCCGAGAGCTTGATCTGGTCGCCGGGCAGAGTGATCAGCCTACTGCACACACGCTTCCTCTCGTCGTACCTGAAAATGACGATGTCACCGCGACGCAGGTCCAGCCGGGGGCGCCGGTCCACCAACGCCACCTCACCTGCACAATCTCAACTCATAGTCAACATTGTTGCGGGTGGCCTTTGCCCCCTCTGCAAACAAGTGCAAGAATCTGCAGCCCACCTGTTATTTCAGTGTCGATTCTCTGTTCGAGTCTGGAACGAGATCACCGTCTGGCTTGGCATTCACGACTACACGCCAATGGCTTGGCGGAATGAGGATTCGGTTCGAGCTTGCTGGATCAAGGCCGTGGGCGCGGGAGACCAACACAGGAAGGCCCTTGCTTCGGTTATGATGCTTGTCTCATGGGAAATTTGGAAGGAACGAAACGCAAGAATTTTCCGCAACACGGCTGCTCCAACAACGATCGTCGTCAGCAGAATCAAGGAGGAAGCCCGCCTCTGGGCGCTTGCTGGAGCCAAGCACTTGAGCCTACTTATGTCGCGAGAGTAGAACTTTATTTTTCCCGCTTTGCGGCTTATGTCTAAACCTTCTTCTTAATTAATGAAATGGCAAACCTTTTGCCTTGTTTCAAAAAAAAAATGTTGCGGGTGGTTGCAGATGCAGACTGGTTGGTTTACTTATGTAGATCGGGCTCGAAGGTGGGGCGCATTGACTCGCCCCGCAAAATGGTGATGGTGGCAAGCCATTCGGGGACGGTGGCTACGAGGGCGGCGGCGCATTCCATCAAGGTGGTGGCCGTCTTCCGCATGGCGGCTACTGCTCTCGCCATGGATTCAGCTCAGTATATTTCTGCCCCCCTGCACACAAAGCAACACTCACTAGATGGATGGGATGGCACCGCAACAGAAACCGTTCCTACTAAGACCAAGGAGGGCCATCGAGCCAGACGCGCGGCGTCCTTCTAACCTCTCCCCGCGATCTCGCAAGATCCAGGTCCAAGCCCTTCTCCCTCGCATGCAGCATGCACAGCCAATGACGCAGGACCGAGCGATTTTCAGAGCACGCGGTTTTCATCCACACGCACCAGCTTTGTTGTCATCCATTGGAGAACATGTCCAGCTCGTGGATTACAGCCACATGGCAGGGCTCAGATCGATCGAAACGAATATGCCTGTGTACACATGGCAGCCATGGTATTTCCTATTGGACCCCCACTACGGCAACTTACCGTTGAATAGCACACGGTAACGAGGTACCGATCGTATAATGGGCTGGCCCATTTAGCGATAGCAGTGTACACATCATTCTGTTTTGGGAACCTTCTACAAGATTTCTGGTCGGTTTTGGGAACCCTTAGAAGGTAAGGTTCGACCTTTTTTCGTTTTTCCTTTTTTTATTTATAGGTTTTTTTAGGTTTTTTAACTAAAAAATGTTCGCATTTCAAAAAATTGTTCAAATTTTAAAAAATGGTATTCCCTCCGATCCAAAATAAGTGTTGCGGGATTAGTACAACTTTGTACTTTGGATAGGAGGGAGTAGCATTTTCAAAAAAATGTTATGTTCATATTTCCAAAATAATTCAAAATTTTGAAAAATGTTAACTTTTCCAAAAAATTACAAGTTTTCAAATATCGTTTCCAAATTTAAAATATTATTCACGTTCTCAAAAAATGCTTCAAATTTTGCAAAAATTGTTCACGTTTTCAAAAGATGTTCACCTTTTAAAATGGAATAATGTACGCAAATTCGAAAAATGTTCAAAATTTTGAAAAGATGTTAGCGTTTCCAAAAAAGTGCTAGGTGGGGCGGCGAGCACACGCGGCGGCAACAACTTTTCACTGCAGAGAGGAAAGGGACCGCGAGCGTGTTGGGGGTTGGGGTGAGATAAGGACGTGTGTAGCGACAACTTTTTCCTCTTTATTCGGTCGGGGATGGGAGGAACCGATGAAGTGGGGTTGGTTTTCGGGTTACGTCATACAAGTTGGGTGGGCTTCTTCTTTTACGCTCGGGTGGAAGGGAGTGACCATCATGACAACGACGTCAGACTCCGCTTTAATAGTACACATTTCAGCACACAACTCATGCAACAATTTTTAAAAAGAACTGGAGGATTGATTTCGTGTGGAGTTGATTATGTGGGCAGATTTCAGCACTTAATTAGAAAGGAAACAACCCAACGGGTAACCATTGAACCAGATTGGACGAGCACATGATATGAATCATAGTTTGAAAAACCAGACCAGCGACCGAACCTGATGTCGCTGGCTTAGGTTTTCACCGGTCGGGCCGCCGGTTCACCGGCTTATTTGCTGGTTTTTTGGGTCAAATTATTATGTAACAATATGTCAAAAACATTATGTTGTTTTCTGTTTTATTGGCTGCTCGCCTAATGGCCACCAGAGTTCGAGCCCTCGCGGCAGTTACACACTCTAGGTAATGATAGTGATAACAACAGTGAATTGAAACTTAAGACGCAATTAAAGTACCCACTGGTGCAGGTTGCGATGTGATTACGCGTTGTGTTGATCTTCTTCTCACTTGAAGAAGGGGAACGCATGGAACCGGCGGTATAGCGCGCGGAGCCGGCAACTGCTAGTTTGGAGGGTGGCGAGATGCACGTTGCCGGCGGTCTCGAGGTCATACCGGCGCATGGCGTGGTTCTCCTCCACCACTACAAACCCGCCGGATGCACCGGCGAAGTCCACCGGCTTCTCGCGGTACGACGGCATGGTTAAATAGTACTCCCACATCTCGCCCAGAACCGCCTCGTGCACACGCCGCCACAGCGGCCGCGCTGCCGCCTCGTCCATCAACCACACGCCGATGACTCTCTCCATACCGCGAGACGCCTTGCCCCTGTTGCGGACATCGACCGCGCACACCCGGAGCCGGCCGCTGACGGATCCCAACGACCGCCCCACCCTGAGTTTCGACCGGTCCGCCTCTGCTGGCTCGCGCAGCACGGAGGCGCATTCGCGAGCTGCGTCGTACCGGAGGATGCGGCCCCGGCGCCGGCTGAGCCAGTAGAAGCAATTGCCGACGTGGATGCCATGGGACGCCGTGCCGAGGCAGCGAGCGGCGCCACTCGCGGCGAGCTCCCTTGTGTCCCACCTGCCGGTCGCGGACCTGAAGGTCTCCACGCGCACGCGCTGACGCCTGCGCCGGACGAGGAGGACCACGGTGAAGGCGAGCAGGCGAGTGGACGCGTCGTAGTGGAAAGCCGTGTTGGCGACGCTGACCGGCGCGATGGTGGACGGGGGGAGCGCAAGCCAGCGGTTCGCAGCCGGGTCGCACACATAGTAGCGGCTTCGGCTGCAGCCCAGCAGCAGCCGGCCGTGCGACGCCACGATCGAGATGTCGAGCATCGGGACGGTGCGCTCGAAGAAGACGACGTAATCTTCCACTCGCTCTCCCAACGGCGGCGCCGTCACAGCATCCCCAGCCGAGGCGTCGGTCGTCGTTGTGGCCTGGCCAGACGAGATGTCGATATCCACAGGCAGATCCGGCGTGACGGCCAGCCGATCAGCGCCGTTGTAGTCGTCCGCGGCAGGAGCAGGATCGTCCGTGCCGGTGGAGTAGAGAAATTGGAACACCGAGTCGTCTCTAGCCGTGTCAAGAAGGCAGGGCTGCTGGTCGGAGTTCGTGGCCATGTACTTGCGCCGGAGAGGGACGTTGACGGGGACGCGATCCGCGGGTTCGATGGGGACGATGGTGAGGTGGGTGAAGTAGCCGATGTTGCGCCGCGGCTGGATGACGAGCGCGTACGGGCGATCGTCGAGGAGCGCGAGCGGCCGCGGGGAAAGATGGCGGCTGAGGAACGTCGGCAGGGAGAGCACCGTGCGCCACCACGGACTGACGGCGGCGACACGGTAGGCGTCCTTGGTGGGCAGCCGGTAAAGAATTTCGGAGAGCGTGCCGTCGTCCAGGTGCGGCATGGGTCGCGGCGCGTCGTCGTCCCCGCCGCCGCCGCATCTCGGCGTGATGGGGTTCGCCATCTGCACTTCCCTTCCCTAAGCCTCCGTGACTCCCGTATTTTCCGTTTATATCAAAACAAAAAGGCAATCACACATTCAGACGCACGCGGCCCAATAACAAAAGCCCACCAAGTCAGTCTTCCCTCAGCCGCCATCTCCTCCCGCGGCCGCTGCCGCTCCTGAGCGCCCGCCCGTATGAGCTCGTCGTCCAGCCGCGGCGCAAGCCACGCAACGACTACTACTACTTCACCCACCTAACCCTCGTCGCCCTCGACCACACGGTCAACTTGTCCTCACCTGGCGCAGGCACGGATGCATGCTCGTGGAGACCTTCAGGTCCGCAATCGGCAAGTGGGAAACAAGGGAGCTCATCACGAGCGCGCCCATGGCTGTCACTTGCATCGGCACCTTGTCCCCCGGCATTCACGCCGGCACGAGGCTACATCAACCCCTACGATATCTCTCACGGGCACGCCTCCGTGGTACGCGAGCCGCCGAAGCCGGACTGGTCCAAAGGCAGGGTTGGGCGGTCGTTGGGGTCCGTCGGCGGCCGGCTCCGACTGTGCGCGTTTGACTACGCCGGTGGTGTGGAACGAGTGGACTGCGGTGGACTACGCCGGCGCGTGCGGCGAGTTCATCATGGTGGAGTAGCACCGTCGCCTGACCCGGGTCGACCTCGAGAGCGGCGGCATGGTGGACCTCGCCGGCCTCCAAATTGGCAATGACCAACTCCGCACTCCGGGAGCTCTGCCGCCTATTCCATGTGTTCCCTTTCTTCAAGTGAAAGGGTCCATACTTCAGTAAGTTCAAACCTGCATTAATTGGCTCGTCTTTGATTTGCTACCTATTTTTATTTCATTCTGGTTACTAGCAGATGAGAAATCTGAAATGATGTAATGCTGTTTCTGGGTAGAGCTATGTGGAGGTAAAATACAGGTATTTCATACATCGATGGATGGCGCATATTATGTAAGCACATCAATTTGACTCTAGATGCTGCTGCAGAGTAGTAGGTCCAAAGAGGCCACGCTCAGCTATTACTGAAAGCAGACTAGTAGGTCCAAAGAAGGTTTATAACCAGACTGACTTTGAGTTTACAAAGAGCAAGAATACAAATAATGATTCCAAAGATATAGGAGTACAAAAGATTGAAAGCAGTGTAACCATTGACAACAAGTTACAATTAACCATTGAAAACAAGTTCACAATCAACTAGACTGACTAACAAAGTGAGAGGCAATACAGGCTACATAGCTTTTAACCATTTGAGCGAATGAACCAAGGGCATAACGCTAGGTTAGATGAATTCAAATAAACCTTTGGAACTAATTGTCAGAAATCGAGTCTGCATTGTACTCATGCGTATGCAGAGCTATCGAGGATACCTTGAGGATAACATGTACTCTTCTTCCATGCTATATTGTCTTGTCGATTCTTCACTGCTTCTTTCATCTCCAACCCATGGGTGGTTTATCAGAATAGCATTCCTCTCAAATTCCTTGGCCGACACGTTATCTAACATGTTCTTTTTGGATACTGGAAGGCCTTCCAATGTCAACTCTACTTGTCTCATGGTCGGACGATCCTCTCCTCTTAATTGTACACATGCCTTAGCAAGGGCGGCGACTTCTTCCACTTCTTTGCCTCCTTCATCAATAACTTGTTGGTCTAGTATTTGTGACAAATTCCCTTCAGTGAACAAAGTAGAAAAATGTGCAACGAGGCCTTCACCGTCTAACGAAATGTATGCAAATGGCTTCTTTCTAGTCAACAGCTCTATAAGAATGACACCAAAACTATAAACATCACTCTTTTCCGTGAGCCTTTGTGTATAAAAGTACATGGGGTCCAAATATCCTATTGTACCTTGCACCATTGTTGTTACTCCTGACCTATCCACGGGAATGTATCTTGAAGCACCAAAATCAGCCACCTTGGCCGTCAGAGTATCATCGAGAAGTATGTTAACAGACTTGATATCTCTGTGGATGATAGGTATTGAAGCCGTCGAGTGAAGATATGCTAGAGATTTAGCTGTTTCAGTTGCTATCCGCAGCCTATCATCCAACGACAAAGATCTTGGCCCCTCAACATGAAGATGTTCATACAGGGTACCATTGGATATGAACTCATAAACCAACAAGGGGACTTCGGTTTCAAGGCAGCAACCATATAGTTTTACAACATTTCTATGGTTGATCTGTGATAGGATGGCAACCTCATTAATGAACTCATCAATCTCCTTTTGAACCACTGTCTTTGGTTTCTTGATGGCTACAACATGGAGGTCCGATAAGATCCCTTTGTAAACCATGCCATGCCCTCCGCCACCAAGCTCACGTGTTTTATCAAAATTGTTTGTGGCCTTCTCAATCTCTTCCAAGGTTATAACCATTCTTTCCGCAATATCAGCTCTTTGAGATACCAGCTGTTGCAACAACTGTCCACGATTCTTCAAGAAGAAATGCCGCTTCAACATTTGTGCCCGCCGGTGTTTAATTTTCTTTGAAATAAAGAATGCAATGAAGAACGAAAGTATGACGGCAGCCCCAATTGCAACTCCCACAATGATGTATATACCTGAAAATACATACATATTGCTGCTCATCAATCATTTTCTCCGTTCTGCATGTAAATATAGGTGAAGAGAGGAGAGAAAAATTGTTCAAGTTAAAGTGCTGCTCACCTGTACTTAAGGACTTCCGGGCACCTGGGAGGAAGAAATTTTTTTGGTAAATTCGCCTGCTGGCATATACATGAGAATATGAGATAGTACAAGATGGGGTATATGTTACCTTTGCATCCGTCTTTGTCGTAGGGGTTGCCGTCGTAGCCATTGCTGCACTGGCACAAATAGCCTCTGCTCCCACGTTTGCAATCGCTGTGCTTGCTCTTGCAGAGACCTCTGGCTACCTCCGCGGGACAAGTCGTCGTCGTCGGATGCTGCGACTTGGCGTCAGCCGGCCGCCCCGGCAAGCCTTGCACGACCTCCCATTGTAAAATAACGGGAACGTGCAGCTCAGATCTCAATCCGCTACGGTGGTGCTGAAAATCTCGGGCCAGCATGTCGGAGACCTGCCGCTGGTCGAACCATCCTTCCTCCGCGATCAGCATGACCGCAGGCGATGAATTCTTACCATGCGTTGCCTGGTTCTCGTCGATTATGGTGATCACCCACACTTCGGGCATGTTGTTCGTGGACAGGGAGATGCGCACCTGGCAGCAGCCGATGCCATAGCAGTACCTGTCGCTGCCGCCGGACGGTACCTGCCTCGAGGCGTAAGTACTGCCGGTTGACCTGTTGACCGGGCAGAAGGAGGTGCAACCGCTGATGGTGGCGTGGTCATCGCCGTCTCCGATCAGAGACGCCTGGACGTTGCACCCTACGAGGATGAGCTCGTTGCCGCTGGTCGAAAGTGAGTAGGGCGTGTCTCCACTACCCCTGAAGACATGGTCAAAGGCTCCCGAAGAACTGGCATACATGCTGGAGGACTGCATGCTGGTCATCAACCTGGTCGCACCGTCGACGAGGACGCGCACTGTGTTGTCTCGGAGGGAGATCTCCTGGACGCGAAGGAGGTCGCGATCGCTGTCGAGGTACAACCGCGGCGGATTGCTGCTGCGGTCGCAGGTGAGGTTGAACCCTGGCCAGTAGCAACCAACCGGGCCAATTCCAAACGGTAACGGCACGTCCACGTCCCCGCATGATGTGCTGCATCCACCGGCTGCAAAAAGGCTCAAACCGTTGCATTGTTATTTTTTTAACACGGTACATACGCAAGCGCTCATACATACACGGATACTCGTTGACGGGAACGTCTCCTCCCACTAAAAGCACATCGCCGGAAATCCTGAAATAAATTCAGGAATAATGCGAGCACCAGGACTTAAACCCCACTGTCCTTCTAACCATCCAACCACAGGTTGGTTCGCATTGCATTGTTATTACTACTCTCATAATATAGCGTTTTTATGCCCTCCATCCCATAATATAAGAGCGTTTTTGACACTAATATGAGACGGATGGAGTACTGTAGTTACAAAAGGTTGTCGACCCTGAGAACATATCCAGTACTAGGGTAGTCAGACCTCTTCCAATACATAGGTGCTTAGATGAGGTGCTAAGTGCATGAAAGGCCTTAGGGCATCTCCAACGCCGACCCTCAAACCGCCCGCATACGTCCGGACGCGTTGTATCCAACGCGGCCTATATCGATCCACCGAACGGTTCGGTGCAGTTGCTTGTACAGGCGTCGACAGTGCTCGATTCTTTCTTCTCTCATTCCCCAAAATCTGTATCCAGGTCTTCTAATTCTAAATATACTAAACCTAGCTAGGATTTTTTACCTGGTTTTTTTGACTTTTTTCTATCAGTCAAAACCCGGCCAATGGGGAGGCGACACCTTATTTAGTGGGGGATATGGCTGTGTGTGATTTGGGGTGCCTTCAGCGATTTAGTAGAGCTGCAGTTGCTGGATTGGTTCCGCCTATTTGTCTTAATCCTTTACACGTGCCTCTTCGTCTTGGAAGACTTCCGTGAAATCCCGTTGGTTCCTATTTCTTGGGAAAATATCCTGTGATACCATGTATCACATGATACCATGTCACGAAATTCAAATTTGCATGCTACAAAAAATTCTGAAAAAAATTATGAACGTTCACAAGACAGATGTCAACTATCCCTGAAAAAATCAGATTCAAATTCGAAATACACAATGAGAAACAAAAAAGACAAATTCAGCATGAATAGTGTCACAAAATGACAAATGCAAAATGACACTGTTCACGTGTGGATTTGTCTTTTTTGTTTCTCCTTCTATATTTCGATTTTGGATCTGATTTTCTTAGGGATTGTAGACACATGTCTTGTGAACATTCACATTTTTTTTCAGAATTTTTTGACATATCGAAATTTGAGTTTTCAAACATGGTATCATGGTATCATATGATGTTTGGTATCATGTGATATCTTGCTCCTATTTCTTTCCTCTCAGTTCTTGCCGCGTGTCCATCCCGAAGACTCTCGTGGAATCATGACCACCATCGCTTGCCGCTATTCCATCGCCGTATGGGCTAATAAGGGTGCGTTTGGTCTGGAGGAAAACTCGAAGGAATCTGATCCTGTGCTATTTTATACCTTTGGTGCGTTCGGAGTGAAGGAAAAATGAGCAGTAAAACTATGAAATGTCTTTGATTCCCACAGATTTCACGGGAAAGGAAACATCCAGTCAGACCTCTTGTTCATCGCGGTTGGCCGAGGCAACACACTGGTTCTGACGTCTAATCCAATAAAATATTAACGGCAACACACTGGTTCTGACATCTAATCCAATAAAATATTATGATGAATATTTTATTGGATTAGACATCAGAACCAGTGTGTTGCCTCGGCCAACCGCGATAAACAAGAGGTCTGACGGGATGTTTCCTTTCCCGTGAAGGATATGTTCGGTACGCAAGATTTTTGCAGGAAATAGTACAGGAACTGAAATCCGTAGGAAAGTTTCCCATACATGTGTTCGGTATGCAGGATTTGGCTGAAAAAATTCCGAAGGAAAGGGGATGTTGCCTCCATTTTTACGGGAAACGAAACATCTGGTAGAAGCTCATTTTTGGGGCGGAAGCACGAGGCAATGTGAAGGAAAGTAGAGCTGGCCCACCGTATGCCTCTGTTGCATTGCTATCTAGGACCCCACAGATGCCAGGTGGAGGCACCACATGCGTCAAAACACACCGATGAGGACAAAACCTGACCATGAGCAGTACTACTAGGTCCCTTTCTCACAGTACATTAGCTTTGCATTCATGTGCTTCACCCGAACGCTACTCTTTCAATTTTTCCTGTAGATTGTCAATCCATAGTTTTACCGGGCGATTCCTATGACATTCCTCCGTTTTCTAGTTTCCTACCGTTTTTCAAACCTTTGCTCCGAACAGGCCCGAAATCTGTTGGAATCAAAGACATTCCATAGTTTTATTGCTCATTTTTCCTTCACTCCGAACGCACCAAAGGTATAAAATAGCACAGGATCATATTCCTTCCGAGTTTTCCTCCAGACCGAACACACCCTAAAAAGGCTACCCTCCCTCGCCATCCGCCTCGCCCACTCTCGAGCTGTCGTATGGGTCTTCCAAAATCGGGCGGCGCACCATCTGCTCTCCTTGATCTCGCCGGCTGCGGTGCCTCGCCGGAGGTGCACGGCCGAGGACGTGCCGACGCATCGAGATGCCGCTCGCCCAGGCTACTGGCGCTCCGTCGTATCATTCTCCCAGACGTACCTGGTTCCTCTTCGACGCCTCAAGCCGTCCCGCACCGCATGTGTCTAGGTCTCGCGCCCGTCCAGGCCATCAGCGTCCTGCCGTCCCACGCTCTATCGGAGCCCTCCGCCCATCGTCATCGCGGCGAGCTGCCTCCTCTGCTAGGATAGCACAGAAACCGACGCGAGGAGGCGCCCCATCCGCCAGCTGGTCTATCTCCGTGTCAAGGCAATGGAGATGTGTGAGAGCCGAGAGGGATGTGAGGAGGAGCGGCCACGGTGAAGTGGCTGAAGGAGGCACTGGCATGGCGGCGGCGTGGGGGGCGGTTGGAGGTGGACC
This sequence comes from Elymus sibiricus, assembly GCA_039707655.1. Lineage (NCBI taxonomy): Eukaryota > Viridiplantae > Streptophyta > Magnoliopsida > Poales > Poaceae > Elymus > Elymus sibiricus. Next base: position 79,959,652 of record CM077664.1, read on the forward strand.
TCACCGCTGCCTCCTCAGGTGAGCCTCGCCGTCACTTTCTCCTGTTGCGATGCTGCGTGTACAATGGTCGGCGAGGTCCGTATCGTGCGTCAAGAGTCGCGGCGTGGGGATCTTCATGAGGTCCATCGACAGCAATACACAGGTGCAGGAATGACAACAGCAGGTGGACTAGCTCGACGTGAGGGTGACCATGGGTATCTGGTGGTCACAGCAAGGGGTGCTGCGGCTGCTCAAGGTCCGGTGATCATGACAGGGGGCGCTGTGGCTGCTCAACGTCTGGTTTGATTTGGACGCCGCAGAGGTCGTCCATGTCACTCCGATTGGCTGACAGGCTGATCCCACGGGTGAGGCAAAATCTCCCTATTATACCTGCAAATCTTTTGCGTTCTCTGATTCACTGATTGGTATGCAGGGAGATGATTGTGATGCTCATACTTGGGTGTAGACTCCTGCTTCAGTCTTCGATCTAGAAACAATTTCCGTGGATGAATGCAGGGATGTACTATATGTGGTGTGGTTAATTCGTTCAAGCTTTGTGTTCTCGATTTTTGATAAAATTCCAAAGTTTCCCTGTGTGATTTGAGTGAAATTTGTTGGGTTGGGACAGGTTTACATAGTCCTGCAACTTAGTTCTGCATTATGGAAGGTTTACTTAGTCCTGCAACTTAGACAAATCTGAATATACAAGGTGGCTTACATGTGAGTTCATGCCCTGTTCATGATGGAATTATGTGTCTCCATTAACTGTGTGGATTGCATTTATCTGAAGTTTCTATCTACCTCTTTGCTCACGATTTGTTCGATCAAATTTTGTATAAATACCTAGATTGTATGAATGAATTTATGGGATTTCCCCTGGAATTTATGAATACATTTTTTGCAGAATTGGATTGATACAAATTATTTGAATTCGGGTTACTGATTCTTTCTCAAATATTTCAGTCCCTGCAGCAACAACAGTGTTATTTGACAGAATTGCATCGCCCTTGAAGGGGTTGGAAACATCCCTGCCATTATAAACAGAACATGTTGCATTCTCGCTGCATAGTAGTAGAAGGACCCATGTATGAAGTATCTATTTTAAAGAAATTAAACCTATCTTTGCAATTTTGATTCCCGGGTCTGAATTCAGATCTATATATTTTTATCTTTTTGTAACAGTTTGCTTCCTGCAATCATTTGTTTGCCTTTATCTGCATCCGCATGCAGATTAAAAATGGAAGAAAAATCAATGAACTGTATTGTTTCGCCGTACATTGATCGGAAAGATTTGATCATATGTATAGCATATCTTTAAGACATGGCCATCTCAACAATAATCTGTACATTACAGGATTGTCACCAATGATGTGACATCAATGTCATATAGATAGTCATGCATAGCAGATTGTTTATATTCAGAAAGAAAGAAGATAGCAGCAGTAACAGACCATGTTTCAGTTTAGTTAGCTCTGCTTGATATCCGTTTGCAAAATCTAACTCTCTTAACTCTTCTTTTCAGTGAGGGTTTGCTCTGCTCTATAATTTTCTTCCATTTCCCCATACAAATTGTGTTTAAATGATAGGTGGCATTGTGAGTTATGACCAACTAGCTACGGTTTAGTATGGTATGGTTTTGTTCTGACTCATTTCATTGACTGGTGGTTGGTTATTATCATTTTATACCCATATTTTGAGACTATAGAGAAAGGGATGGCAACAAAGCTTCATATTTCAGCTACTGGTATCATAGTGTGCATGTTATGGGCACAACTAAGTCTTCTTGCATGTTGCAGTAATGTACAGTTGGACGTTAAGCTAATAAAAAAAATTGAGGTGAAATTTAGTCTATCTTGCTGTATAATTTATAGCATGGTGCAGATCGATAGCTGAAATTTAGTCTACCTTGCACTATAAATTTTGGCATAGTGCAATTCATCTTGCTGCATAAATTATCTTGCACTATAAATTCTGGCATAGTACAGTCCATCTTGCTGTATAAATTTTGGCATAGTGCAGACCAGGCATGAGAAAATGGCTTGCCGAGCCAACACCGGCAACACTGCACCATGAGGATGGTCGGTGGGCACCATCATTTAAACAAATCTCAATAGTGTTATCTTGCATTTGTACGAGCATCTGTCCGACCTTTTTAAATATGAACAGCAGATCGTTGCCTTTTACGAGCCTTTTTCTGATGTATTCTTACTGCTTGAGAATTTTAAGGAGTATCTTTCTATGCTAAAGAGGTGTTTTTTTGTTCTTGCAGATTTTTTTAATGTTTTGTGGGTTTCTCTGCCCATAAGGAGGAAACTACATTTTGTATCTGATGCATGTTTGGCTGAAATCCCCCATTCTACCTTTTGCAGAGCTCTCACAAATCAAGTAACCTGCAAAGTGGCCCGTACGTCTCAGGTTCCAGCTTGCTTTGAATTTATGAATTATCGCTGCTATATTGTTATTTCGCGATAGTGAAACACTGGAGTTGTACTACTTGCAGGGGAATTCTGGATAGAGTTCATCCATTCAGTAAAGGCATATGCAGAAACATCTATCACTTTGGCTTCACTAGGGAATTAATTTGTTCCGGAAGCCGTAGGTACCCTTACTCGAGGAGCTGGAAGCCAGAGCAGCTCCGTACCAATTTTACTGCCAGTGCCGTTGATCTGTGTGTTACTGTGCCATTCTTCAGCCCTAGCATGTGTTGTCATCCATTGTTCAAACTTTTTCTTCCACTGGAAGCATGTCTTTTATGAACTGCACCAATAAATGTACATTGAGCCATGTACATTCTTAGCAGAAACAAGAATATTTGTGTGTTGCCTGAGATATACTACCTCCATCCGTATCTAGACAAATCAAGACAAGTAATTTGGGACCGAGGGAGTAGTTGACTTACCCTATGATAGGAGCAATATACTACTGAAGGTAGGTTTCGAGGACTGAAACTGTATTGGTTGACCGCTCACGCTTCTGTATATAAATGTGCATTCGAGTTGTGGCTGTTTATCTCAGCATACAGTTTGCTCTTTTTTTCTGACAAAGTACAGTTCGCCCTCTTGAGCCATTTGTGTTTGTGATTATTGGGTGTGATAGGAATTCCTATCATGCTACAATCGCTGCCCCATCGGCCATGTTCAAGTGTGGATCAAGATGGACGTCCCATGAGTATAAGGGGAGGCGTAAATGCGTACATACATCTTCCGATGCCACCCGGCTCTGATGCAAGTGTCAGCCAAAGAAAATGTCAGGGCAAGCTGCACTTCAACACCTCTGCACGACGTGAGCATCAACGGCTACAACCCTGACGCGCTCGGCACAATTGTTTCACGGACAGGATTGGGCAAGAAACAAGGAATGGCAAGCGGATGGCACGCCAATAAGCCCTCACCCTCCACAGAGAAAGGAGACCGGACGTAAAAGGGTCCTCAAGATCTGTCTTCAGTTTTTAGACCCTCTTCGCACTCCGACTCTGTCCTCGAATAGGAAGCACACCAATCCCGCAGGAGGCTGCACTAGAATGATATAAGTAACACATTTGATCTTGCTACGAGAGTAGCAATGTGTACTTCCTACTTTGTAAAATATATCGATCATGTGATGAAGAAACCTATGCTTTCCAATTCACCTTTATACATTGCTTGCCTTATTGTAACCCCCAAATTGCACACATACATTTCTTTCTCTTAAATCAAAATTAGTCAAATAAAAGAAAACAACAACCTAGCATTACTATCACGTAACACATTTCGTCATGACGCATCAACGGGGGGCGGCGTGCCGCCGCGCGGGTAGGGCTAGTTCTTCTTCTATACGCGCCTCGGCCGGCCAAAACAGCAATCACTCCTCACTAGTCAAGATCTAGCAATCAAAAGTTACACTGCAGCAGTTCTGCTCCGTGGATCCAAAATTTAAACTAGGTTTGTAAAATTTCTGGTCTTGATTTTTCTTCCCCTATCTTGTATTCTCGTGATTACTTCGTGTTTCAAAACAAAAACATTCTCGCGCTGTTGTAGTTAAAGACCAAGAAAAAACAACTTAGATTCGTAAATTATTTTCAACTGGAGAACCATGTTGTGTGCTGATTGGCAACTTTGAGTTTTATTAGGCACAAACTTGGATGCTTTATTGATCAGTTATTTTTCAACCTATCAACATTTGCTTGTAAAGATTTATTAGGTAACAATGGTTCAAGATACAGTTCAGCCACATAATACAACAAATGAAAAAGAAACGATGCAACTGTTGAAGGTCTTTCACTGCGTGAACTTGGAGTACTGACTCTTAATATTGTTGTAGAGTACTCAATCTAAATAGTTGGTTTGACGTGGTGTTTCGTGAACAAAATTACATATATACCATACGTACGTTGGTATTGTTAAGCAGCTAGCCCTGTCTTAAGTGGTCGTCATTTGTCACCATTGTGCACCAACATTACCTTTGCGTGTCATGGTGGTGGACCCCTGCGATTCATCTCTTGTGTGCCCTGGACAGAGGCACCCCATCGCCGCCCCAAAGCGGTCACACCGAGAGGCCAAGTCGTCGACGGGAGGCCGCAATGCGCCTAGTGATTAGCGCGATGGTGCGATTCCAGAGAAGATATTTTTCTATTTTTTTCTCAAATGATAAGTGCCACATGTGTAGCACGAAGCACTCTGGTCCTAACATTATTTTTTTTCTATCTAGGTTTCATATACAATTATTTATTTTTCCGATGTGGCATCGGGTCCTATTTTCGCCTCGTGCCCCTAAAATCTCAGGACCGGCCCTGAAACCTTGAGGACCTGTTCGAGGGATCCACGAGGAGGATATGGAAGAGGCGCTTTGCCAACTCTTTGTCCATTGTGAATATGCGTCTAGTGATAAAGCCCGATCTCTTGATCTATATCCACATAATGTTATAGTTCATTTTGCTGGCGTAGCGTACCGCGGCCTCACTAGCAGATCGCTCCACGATGGATCTGATTGAACGAAAAGGTGTGTCCTTGGGACGCCTAAACAGTGTAGCTGCACTAACTAGAATTTGTGTCAGGGTGTGAGCGTGTGCTTCGAACATGTTCCTGTTTTAGATAGAAAAAATTCTGAGATATATGGACGTTGAATATCAGCAATCTAGCGAAAATTCGATATGGCTCGTATTACCATATGCTCTTATTATCTGACCCCATGGTCTACATAGGGATCCCAGCCCCCATGTATATCACCTTGTATTGCCTCGGATGGAACCAGTATTGAACAGAGCGTAGGCCCACATCTTCACATTTACTGCAGGAGTAGCCCGCTGGTTCTGTACGCTGCACTGCATGGTAAGAAACCTGGACCTTGTGTCAGAGCATCTACAACCGAACGACTTAAAACCCGTCTCAAATGGCCGGACGGACGACCCGGTCACTGGTCGCGAAAATTTGACCCAGACGTGCGCTTTAAACGGGGCTCAAACGCCCGAGCTGACCGGCACCCCTTATATCTAGCCCAAATATGGGACGGATATGGGGCGCCCGGCAGCACCCAGGCGTGTGCGCCACGTCGGACCCGGCCCACGCTGGCCCACCCAACCCTACATATATTCATCCCCATCCGCTCGCCGAATCAAACCCTAACCACTTCACTCCACTCCCCTCCGCCACCTAAGCTCACCTCCGCCGATCTCCGGCCGTCTCCGACATGGCTGAGCACGAGCCGCTTTCTACAGCTCGACCTTGAGCTTCGCTCGGTTTGAGCTCGCTCGATTTTTTGTATAAGTTGAGCTGAGCCTAATCCAACTCGACTCGTTTGCAGCCCTAATAGCCAGCTGACGCCCCGGGGCCAAAAAAGGCAAAAAAAAAAAAAAACACCCCCAAAAAATAGGATGAGGATCCACTACCATACGGCAGGGTGCCGTTCAAGAACTGCCATGTGGGGCCGTTGCTAATCTGGTCCTGTCAGTGGCCCGACGGCACGCGCCATACATCAGGAGAGCTGGACCCCAAAAATTAACCTTAGTTTAATACAGGCATATATCAAAAGTCAAGCTCCTCTCACAACAACAAAAATCACCGAAAGGCTTTATACATTGAAATAACAAACTCTAAATCACAGGAGCAAGATATTGAAGGGGACGGTTGGTATTGTTCTTGACGAACTCCCCCCTCTCCCGACCGCGACCGCGTCGCCCCCGCAGGCAGCCGGCCGCGTCCCGCCCCTCCCTCCCCGAACTCCCCCCTCTCAGCTCTCCTTCCCCGTCGCCGTCGCCGGCGCCCGCCGCGGGCCTGGCCCGGGCGGCACTGGTGGCGGCGGCCCCCGGCCTTTCCCCTCCCATGGCTTCTCCGGCGCGGGGCGGAGCAGCACGGGCGGTGCCCCTGGGCGGTGGGGGTCCTGCGCGGCGGCGCGGACTGGCGGCGCCCGCCCGGCCCAGATATGGGCCCTTTGGGCCCCATCTGGGTCTGGGCGGGCCGGCGGCAGGGCGTGCGGCGCCGTGGCCCTCGGAGGCAGTGGCAGGGCGTCGGGCAGGTGGAGGGTGACGGCTCGGCTGCCGGCGTGCAGCAGCGCGGTGGACGGGGCTTTGCGGGCCCGCGATGGGCCCGGCCGGGCCCGGGTGGCCTGGTCTGCCTCGACTGCAGCGTCCGGATGGCATCCGCGTCGGTGCTGGAGGCACAGGCTTCCTGCGCGACGGCGGTGGAGGCGGTTCCCTCCCGTTCGGCTCCGGTGCCTCCGCCCTTGCCTCTGGGCGTTCCTTTCCTCTGCTCTTCGACCTCGTGGTGGTGTTCGTAGCTAGGCGGCGTGGTTGCGTCCAAGACCGTGGTGGCGCGTGCTTGCGGGCGGCAAGATGGTGGGATGGCTCCGGTTCGAGTGGGTGGCGGTGCTTGGGGATGCGGGAGAAATCCCTGCCGGTTCATCCAGCTCCGACGCGGTGACGCCTGAGGGTGCCGCCTTTCCTTACTGAGGGGCGTCGGTGCGACCCATCCCCCGCTCCCCTCCGCGTGCCGAGGGAAACCCTAGGACATGTCCGGGCGGCAGCGTCGTTGACGTTGCATTCCTTCTTGAAGGTGCTGCTTGGTACGCGGCGGTCCGGTGCCATGGCGTGTGGTGGGACGAAGATGGAGGGCGCAGCGGTGGCGGATCACCCATGCTTGCTGAGCTGCCGTTGTTGGCATTTTTTCTTCTTCTTTTTTGTCTTTGGGCTTGATGTGCTGTTCGCCCCAGCAGTTACCTTGTGCTCGGTGTTCGTTGCTTTATAATATAAAGCGGGGGAAACCCTATTTCGTCAAGGGGACGGTTGGTTACTCACTAGTCGTCTCTCTCGTGCCGCTCCCGCGGGCGGCTCGGGAGAGAAAAAACCCTAGCCGCCGCCGGGCAGACCCTCACCGCCGCTGGTGTGCGTAGCCGGGCAAAGCCCGTGCAGCGTCGATGGCGGCAGGGCAGCTAGTCTCTCCTGCACAAGCTCGAGTAGGCGCGGGCCGGCTCGATCTGGCGGAGCCGGGGGCTGGCATGCCGTTGCTGGCCGTCGTGCGCGGAGGTGCGTCCGCGGGGACGAGCTCGTGGTGTGCTGGTGCCGGGGCGTGCCTTCGGCACGGGCGCAGGGAGGCGGCCGGGAGTCCAGCCTCGATCTATCGACGGAGGTCGCGGCTGGACACGTGGAGCAGGGGTGGAGGTCACAGCTGGGCGCGTGGAGCAGGGGCGGAGGTCACGGCCGGGCGCGGGGAGCAGGGGCGGAGGTCGCGTCAGATCTACGGCCCGTCCTGGGCTCTCGCGTTGGTGAGGCGACGGTGCGGGGTCGCGGTGGTGCATGCTGGCGGGCCGGCCAGATCTGGGCTCGTCCAGGCCGAAGGCTCGGCGAAGTGGGAGGTTGCCGAAGCGGGGCTCCCGGGCGAGGTGGTGTTGGGCAACGTGCTGGCCGTGTGGATGGCGGTACACGGCCAGTGGTGCGTGCGAGGGTGGCTGCAGCCGATGCACGGGGTGTCGAATCCGACCAGTCATGGTTGGATCCGGCCCATGTGGCGGTGGTCTGGCTCGGGTTGGTGGTTGGAGGTGCAGCGTCGGGTGAAGATCTTGCTGCCGGTTTTTGGGCCGGGGCAGACGACGACGACGCTTGCGGGCGCCGCTTCCTTCTTGAAGGCGTCGTTGAGGCATTCCTGCTCGCTCCACTACGCAAGGATGCTCGGGGGAAACCCATGATCCCCTGGGATCGGACGATGATGGCGACATGCGTCGCACGTCTTGAGGCATCGTCTAGGAGCTCCTTACCGGCCAGAGGGACCAGTGATAGGTGGAGGATGTCTTTCGTGCTGCTTGGTTGTGTCCGTCCGACAATGAGGGCGGTTTGGCTTATGTGGCAACGATGACGGTGATGAGCATTGTCTGAGGCGTGGCATTGGTCGTGGTAGTCGGCTCTTCTCCGGCGTGTCCGTAAGATTACCTCGGCTGCTTGTTGTTGTGAAGTCGAAGCTGCGGTGCGGGGCACCGTTAGTGTACGATGACGGGCAACAGGTGGTCTGTTCGGCAATCTTCCGTGACGCCAACCTTACTTTGTTCTCCGTAGTTCTCCGCCGGAGTCGGAGCTGCGTTGTCTTGCTGTGGGCGGATGGCGTTCCGCCTTGAAGTGTAGTGTTGTTCTGCAGCCAATAGGGTTGCCGTTTTTTTTTTCTCTTTAATCTTCGGATCCTCCTCATGTTGTTCTTCCGCTGCTTTCTGCTAAATCTAATTGAAGCCGGCAATTTGCTGGATCTTTCAAATAAAAAATTTACAGGAGCTACTCATCGACGATATTGAACATTTGAATGAATCTATTGTAAGGAAAAAACATTCAAGTCAGCATGGCATGAGGTAGTGTAAATGGAATTTCGGTGAATAGGATTTGGGATAGGTCAGACGGGCTGAGAGGGAGTACCGTGCGGAGGCAGCGGGACGAAAGGCCGGATGGGCGGGCGGTGACCCTCTTGGACAAGCAGCGGCGCCCTCCTGCTGGAGACGAACGGGCAAACGGCAGGCGAGTCGTGGCGTGGGGTCGCTGGACGAGAGTAGACCGGTGTCGCCGAGCTCCGAGACGAGCGGCGGCGTCACGAGTGGGGGCGGCCTCTTGGATGGCAGTAGACGGGAATGAGGTCCGTCCCGTTCGTCTACTTCTTTTTAGGCAAGTCTCGTTCGTCTACTCACTAGTTCCGTACGGATGGATTTATTTATTTTTGCGAGAATTTTTTTGATCTATTCATCTTTAATCATGGTAGTACAACGAACACTAAAAATAATAAAAATTACGTCTAGATCCGTAGACCACCTAGCGACGACTACAAGCACCGAAGCGAGCCGGAGGCGCGTCGCTGTCATCGCCCCTCCCTCGCCGGAGCCGGGCAAAACTTGTTGTAGTAGACAGTCGGAAAGTCCCGACGATGCTAGTTAAGTTTGTGCTCGTTAAGGCTGGGTTCGTTAAGCTCTCTCATGTTCGGCTTTGTTCGTTTAAAGCTCGTGAGCTCTCGCGAGCGCTCATAATTGATTACGATGTGTTACGACCTATAAGATGAGAGTGTGGGTGTAATTTTTATGAATAAAGATGATGACTACAGGAGGAGATGCGCCAGTTTATTGCCTCCTATTGATTGGGATGGGTCGATTAGATTGGCTGGATGGGTTAAAGTACCACAAAATTAGTGTCATGTAAGATAAAACTATGTGTTCTGGTGTACTAACGAGCTTAACTAGCTGCTCATGAAACTCATTAGCTCGTTCATTAAGCTCATTAAGTTTAACAAGCTAAGATTAGTGATTGACTTTGTTAAGTAAAAAGCGAGCGCCGAGCTTAATGAGTCTATTAGTCAAACACTCGTTAAGCTCTTGTTAAACTCGTGAGCTACGACCTTTTGGTCCATCTTTGACGTCTTAAGCGCTGCATTAGTCAAACACTCAATAAGCTCTCGTTAAGCTCATGAGCTACGAGCTTTTGGACCATCTTTGACGTCTTAAGCGTTGCTGCTAGGTGTTTTCGCCAATTGGAAGCTTTCAAACCGATTTTTTTTCTTTTGGTCCGTCTAGAAGCTTTTGAACCGATTTTTTTTCACCGGTTTCCTTGTCGGGTTTTTATTTTCTTCTTTTGTTTTTGTTTTCATTTTTTTTTCTTTTTTCTTGTTCTGTTTTTATTTTTCTTTTTTTTAAATTAATGAAGTTTTTTCTTTAATTACTCAAAAAATAAACTTTTTGAATTCACGTACATTTTCCAATTTCCTGATCATTTTTCAAATCCATGAACTTTTCAAATTCACAATTTTTTTTAGAATTCATGAACATTTTTAAATTTACAAACATTTTTTTATCGATGAACATTTTTTGAATTCGTAAAAACATTCACATCCGTGATTTTTTTAAACCACAAACTTTTTTAACAAATTCAAGAAACTTTTTCGAATATGTGAACTTTTTAAAAAAAAATTGTGAACTTTTTTCAAATTCTCAAACTTCTTTCAATTCGTGTGAACTTTTCAAAATTATGTTTTTACAAAAGTCAACGGTCAACTGGTCCATCGGTCAATCAATCCCCTGATCAAATTAAAAGAGCGAGCCACAGGGGGCAGGGCGAGCGACCTGGCGTTGTTGGGCTGTGGCTAGCTTGGGAGTGCATGAGCGCCACTTCGGTTTTCTAGCGCAAAAGGCGCCAAATAGGACGTCGTCGCGCTCGGTCGCTAGTTTGCTGCATGGCTGACTGTCTGGGCCCAGCCAAACAGCGTAGCCAGGATTAGCTGAGCCCTCGGCCAGATCTCATATAAATGGGCTAGTAAATTTTACCACACCCTTAAAAATATATTGTACTCCCTCTGATCCATATTAATTGTCGCTGATTTAGTAAACGATTTAGTACAACTTTGTACTAAATCAACGAGAATTAATATGGATTAGAGGGAGTAATTATTTTCATGCCCCAGGCCATTGGCCTGGGCTGTCTGGAGCCCAGCTCTGCCTTTGGTCCATCATAGGATAACTTCGCTAGGAACTTGTCTAAAATAAATTGAGAGCAACTAATCAGCAGGTGCCCTCCTCAACGGGCAGCTCCTGCATGCGGAAGCGCTCCCAGCGCGTCACGTGGTATTCGTTTTTTATGTTTGTTTTTTGTTTATGTTTTTTAGTTTTTTTCTTCTGGTTTCCTGTTTTTTCGTGAATATTTTTCGTCGAAACCTATTAACATGAGATCTAGTTTCGAAGATCTCGACACGAGAAATCCAACGGCGAAAATTGTTCGGTATTTGGACGCACTGTTGAAAAGAGATAAAACGATAAACGAATTTACTGAAAAAGGAAAACTCACACTCACAGGTTGCGATAAGTGCTGCACATGCAGTGAATCACTTATCAGCACCAGTGGGGAGGGACATTTACAAGAGGTAACGATTTCAAATAAACTTACTTAAAAACTTGATGAATTAACACTTTGCTAAAATTGCACATATCTTTAAAAAAAGCTAAAATTGCACATATCTTAAAAAAAAGCTAAAATTGCACATCTGCAGAATCAAATTTTACGCTCGGTGTTATGCTACGTAAGTCTAGTCCAAGTAGTTGAGATTTGGGGAAAACAATGGTATTACTGAAAAATAGCAAAACCGTAAAAATAAAGTGGAAACAAATGGACCGAATGTTAAGCGTGACTCATTACCTGCACCGGAAACGACGCAGCCCCCGGGCACGGAAGAGTCGCCATGGGTTCCAGCCGGGCACAGGCACTTGTATGATCCCACAGTGTTCGCACAAACGCCGTAGCACCTGTGCTCCTCTTGCTCCTTGCATTCGTCGACGTCTACATAGAGCCGATCACCACGTGCAACCCAAATTCAGACTCGTCCCAGATCGTGGAAGAACACAGCAATCTAGATAGAAATCAAAGTAATGGTGCAAAATTAAATCATAAACCTGTGCAGCCGCCGGTGACGTAGGGATTGCCCTGGTAACCAGGCTTGCAATCGCACGTATATCCTCTTGCACCCTTGAAGCAGACGCTGTGGTTGCTCCTGCACACGCTCCTGGCTGCGTTCTCGGGGCACTCCTCCGAGGTCGCGTTGCTGCCAGGCTCTGCGCCATGGCCGACGACCTCCCAGTTGAGCGAGACTGGAACTGACATCGCGTCCTGCGACGGTGGCCGGCTCGTCTGCAAAAGCTCGTTGAAGACACGGGGCCGCTTGAACCACCCCTTGTCCGCGACGAACACACGCGCCGGCAGCCGCTCCAGGTCCATGGTGCGATTCCCGCCGAAGTAGTCGAGCTGGACGCCGTACGAAAGCTTCGGTCCGGCCGCCACCTTGCGCATGACGATGTCCGCCTGGCAGCATCCAATGGTAGTGCACAGCATCTCGCCTTGGGCTTGGAGCCTGGAAGGCACATACGTGACTGGTTCATGGCCGGCTTCGCAGACCGAGGAGCAGCTGCTGACGGTGGCACCACCGCCGTCCTTGAGTGTCGCCCGCACGTTGCAGCCTGTCAGGACGAGCTCGCTGTCATATGACAGCACGTAGGGCCCCTCGTCCCACAGGCCGCCGCCTAACCAGCCACTGCCGTTGGCGTCGGTTTTTATCTCGCCGGTGTGTGTGGCCGACAGCAGGGAATCCGCGAAGTCGAAATCTTGGACTTGGAGGCTTCCGTCCCCGAGCAGCAGGCGCGGAGTTTTACCGGTGCGGTAGCAGGAGAGGTTGAACCCTGGCCAGTAGCAGCTGGGAGCGCCCATGCCAAACGGGTACGGCACCTTCATGTCGCCGCAGGTGATGTCGCAGCCAGGCATCCCCATCGCCTCCTCTGGTTTAAGCACCGCTCCGGCCAACAGCGGCCACGACGTCAGCAGCATCAGCGCCGCCGCCGACATCACTGCCGGCGAGATGGTTATGCGCCGCGCCATTGGTTGTGGGTTGATCGACCGAGGCTGGCTATGTTCCTAGATAGTGCTCCCTGGAGTACTATGAGTACCAGGCAGCGTCGGTCTGTCCGGCTTATAAGGTTGCCGCTCCGGCCACCGGCACGCGGGCAGCTGCTAGCTGGCCTTCAGATCTCATCTCACCTACAGCGTCCGCGTGCCTGCATTGGATGCCCTCATGCCCATCAACTGCCGGGCTAGTAAAAAATTGTAGCATTGCCTGCAATGAAAGAACCCAACAAAACAGCGTGATTAAACTTTGCATGAACAACGTGATCGTTGTTAATTAAGTGTGTAGTACCAGCTTGGACTGCAGGGATACCTTTTGGGAACTGAATAGATTAAGAAGCGAGATGCATGATTTCGAGCAGTATAGTCAGGATCACAAGTGGAATTAATCGTAGAGTACTCGCGGGTTGCAATGCATGGCTCGTTCCTCGGAGCTAGCGCGCGTGCCAAGATTCCAGATTGGCACACGTACTTCCAGGCATCAAATGCGTTTTCGTAAAGCTACGGACTGATCACCACGAAGAACCAAGCAAGGGAATTGCCCTAAGGCTGGCCATAGTGGGGAGTAACATAGAGTAGTGTTATAATTCATGAGTAAATCAATATGAAACTAAGCAAACCTTCGTGTGCAGGGGTATACAATGGCCTCCTATTACAAGTATCACAATTCATGAGTAAATCATCTGACAATGGAGATAGCATGTAAAGTGAAACAATAGCAACTTTGGAAGATCATGACAATCTGAATGAAATGAGTTTCTGAACTGAACCTTCACCATATTGTATCACTGTGTGTATCAGCAGCTTTGGCTATAATAGTTTTATTTTCAGCAAAAAGGACCCACATGACATACTTGCAATAAGTGCATGAATATAAATGTTAATGTGTTTTGTAAGATGCAGATAAATTAACATATTGAACCATGCTCTTTCTTGAACAGAAGAAATCTTGGCTGTCAACTATGGTGCCTGGTTTTTCTTGCTAGTAAGAAATGTGCTGTCAACTGTGCTTGCTCTCCAAGACTTCATATATTGAACTGGTTATTTTAAGAAAGATAAAGGTTAGGTTATCAGCAATTTCACATCTCCCATCTCATTAGCATATGCTCCTCTTCACCTCTACCATATCATTACGAGTATGTTCAGTTCAGCAAGTTCAGACTTCAGCTCGTACAAAACAAAATATTTCAGAGTTCAAACCAAGTACATAAAGCAATTCAGAAGGGCCAAAACTTAAAACTTCAGATTGGAATTAATCCTAGAGTACTTGCGGGTTGCAATGCATGGCTCGTTCCTCGGAGCTAGCGCGCGTGCCAAGATTCCTGATTAGCACACGTACTTCCAGGCATCAAATACCTTGGAGCAGCGGAGTGATCACGGAGAACCAAGCAAGACAACTGCCCTAAGGCTGGCCATAGTGGGGAGTAACATAGAGTAGTGTCATAATTCATGAGTAAATCTTCGGCCCGTCCACCGGCTGGTTGACGAGGATGGCCGCTTGGCAGCAGCCTATGGTGGTGCACGTCATGTCCTCTTGGAACCTGGAATCCACGTTGGCTGGTTCATGGCCGGCTTCGCAGAACGAGGAGCAGCTGCTGATGGTGGCACCACCGCCATCCTTTAGTGTCGCCCGCTGATTTCGAGCAGTATAGTCAGGATCACAAGTGGAATTAATCGTAGAGTACTCGCGGGTTGCAATGCATGGCTCGTTCCTCGGAGCTAGCGCGCGTGCCAAGATTCCAGATTGGCACACGTACTTCCAGGCATCAAATGCGTTTTCGTAAAGCTGCGGACTGATCACGAAGAACCAAGCAAGGGAATTGCCCTAAGGCTGGCCATAGTGGGGAGTAACATAGAGTAGTGTTATAATTCATGAGTAAATCAATATGAAACTAAGCAAACCTTCGTGTGCACGGGTATACAATGGCCTCCTATTACAAGTATCACAATTCATGAGTAAATCATCTGACAATGGAGATAGCATGTAAAGTGAAACAATAGCAACTTTGGAAGATCATGACAATCTGAATGAAATGAGTTTCTGAACTGAACCTTCACCATACTGTATCACTGTGTGTATCAGCAGCTTTGGCTATAATAGTTTTATTTTCAGCAAAAAGGACCCACATGACATACTTGCAATAAGTGCATGAATATAAATGTTAATGTGTTTTGTAAGATGCAGATAAATTAACATATTGAACCATGCTCTTTCTTGAACAGAAGAAATCTTGGCTGTCAACTATGGTGCCTGGTTTTTCTTGCTAGTAAGAAATGTGCTGTCAACTGTGCTTGCTCTCCAGACTTCATATATTGAACTGGTTATTTTAAGAAAGATAAAGGTTAGGTTATCAGCAATTTCACATCTCCCATCTCATTAGCATATGCTCCTCTTCACCTCTACCATATCATTACGAGTATGTTCAGTTCAGCAAGTTCAGACTTCAGCTCGTACAAAACAAAATATTTCAGAGTTCAAACCAAGTACATAAAGCAATTCAGAAGGGCCAAAACTTAAAACTTCAGATTGGAATTAATCCTAGAGTACTTGCGGGTTGCAATGCATGGCTCGTTCCTCGGAGCTAGCGCGCGTGCCAAGATTCCTGATTAGCACACGTACTTCCAGGCATCAAATACCTTGGAGCAGCGGAGTGATCACGGAGAACCAAGCAAGACAACTGCCCTAAGGCTGGCCATAGTGGGGAGTAACATAGAGTAGTGTCATAATTCATGAGTAAATCTTCGGCCCGTCCACCGGCTGGTTGACGAGGATGGACGCCTGGCAGCAGCCTATGGTGGTGCACGTCATGTCCTCTTGGAACCTGGAATCCACGTTGGCTGGTTCATGGCCGGCTTCGCAGAACGAGGAGCAGCTGCTGATGGTGGCACCACCGCCATCCTTTAGTGTCGCCCGCTGATTTCGAGCAGTATAGTCAGGATCACAAGTGGAATTAATCGTAGAGTACTCGCGGGTTGCAATGCATGGCTCGTTCCTCGGAGCTAGCGCGCGTGCCAAGATTCCAGATTGGCACACGTACTTCCAGGCATCAAATGCGTTTTCGTAAAGCTGCGGACTGATCACGAAGAACCAAGCAAGGGAATTGCCCTAAGGCTGGCCATAGTGGGGAGTAACATAGAGTAGTGTTATAATTCATGAGTAAATCAATATGAAACTAAGCAAACCTTCGTGTGCACGGGTATACAATGGCCTCCTATTACAAGTATCACAATTCATGAGTAAATCATCTGACAATGGAGATAGCATGTAAAGTGAAACAATAGCAACTTTGGAAGATCATGACAATCTGAATGAAATGAGTTTCTGAACTGAACCTTCACCATACTGTATCACTGTGTGTATCAGCAGCTTTGGCTATAATAGTTTTATTTTCAGCAAAAAGGACCCACATGACATACTTGCAATAAGTGCATGAATATAAATGTTAATGTGTTTTGTAAGATGCAGATAAATTAACATATTGAACCATGCTCTTTCTTGAACTGAAGAAATCTTGGCTGTCAACTATGGTGCCTGGTTTTTCTTGCTAGTAAGAAATGTGCTGTCAACTGTGCTTGCTCTCCAGACTTCATATATTGAACTGGTTATTTTAAGAAAGATAAAGGTTAGGTTATCAGCAAGTTCACATCTCCCATCTCATTAGCATATGCTCCTCTTCACCTCTACCATATCATTACGAGTATGTTCAGTTCAGCAAGTTCAGACTTCAGCTCGTACAAAACAAAATATTTCAGAGTTCAAACCAAGTACATAAAGCAATTCAGAAGGGCCAAAACTTAAAACTGATATTTGCCTGAGGAAGAACATACCATTGATTCAAAGATTGGTTCGCGGAGGAGCTCGTCGGGGCCCTGGGATAGAAGTGCGGCGGTGTCGAGGGGTTGGCGGAGGAGCTCGTCGCAGTGCCAGGGCGGTGGTCGAGAGGGATTGGCGCAGGAGCTCATCGGGGCGCCGGGGAACTGCTGTGGTGGTGACTGGTGAGGTGGCCGCTGCGGGCGCCAGATTTCGGCATGATTCGGGCGCCGCTGCCGCCGTGGGCAAGAGGGACGGGGAGCGAAGCGAGGAGATGGAGGCGGCTTGGCAGGACTGCAGAAGCGGGAGGTGGAGGTGGGAGATGGAGGCGGTGGGCAGGCATTGTGGAGGAGGAAGAGAGGCGCTGGTGCAGGAGCGCACGGGGTCAGTTTGGAATTAAAATTTTCAGTAAACTGCGCTATGTTACGTATCCTATGTTCCTCTGACCCCTCTTTCTTTTTTAAATACTAGCAAAAGAGCTCATACGTTGCAACGAAAAAAATAAGTCCTTGAAAGAATTATGTCGGACACAAAAGGGACTTTTAGATTTTGATTTTGATCCCCTAAAAAAAAGATTTCGATTTTGATAACGATCGAGTCCCTTCATGCGTTGGTGACGAGCGACAACTGGTCAAGCAAAGCGGGCATTAGTGAGGCGACGTCTAGGATTAGAGCGTGTTGGTGACGGTCCCGACGGCTAGAAATGATTATTACTGAAGACGTGAGGTCACGCTGCGCCCCACACACACCTCATACACGTCCTTCATGGGACGACGACCCAATACTAAATGGGTAGGCGTTGCCACATGAATCGATACATTATTTGATTGAATACCCCACAAATCATCACTGATCACGTTCTCTTCTTTAAAAATCAACTTTGCCTAGCCTATTCTTGGAATATATTTTTTTTCCCATAATCCCGCTTAAGTTAGGGCCAATCAGCCATGCACGTTTTTTTTCTTTAAATATTCGGACGGGAGTCCCATAGCGAGTGACGGATTTACAGGATCGATCTGTGGCTTCTAGGTTTTTTTCTAGAAAACTCGTTTAACCAATAAAAGAGCACCTTCCTTTATTTCTCTAGTGCATGTGGGCTCCTTCAACGTGACTATGGTTCGAGTTCTTGTTCCGCTATTTCTTTTTTGAGGCAAAACGTTACGTGCAACAAAACGACCTACAAAAAAATGAAGAGGTATTTTTGTGACTTATGTGTGGCATGGTGGGTAATTACTATCAACTTGGTATGGACCAAAAAAAACGAAGGGTTATTTTTATGACTTATAGGTGACATGATGGATAATTGCTATCAACTTCGGGATGACAAAAAATCAGAGAAACACACCGTCCCAAGTGCATGATGCAGGGTATGATACCCCCACTATGGCCAGTCTAAACCGTTCAACATCATGGAGAGGATCATCCGACCATGAGACAAGTAGAGTTGACATTGGAAGGCCTTCCAGTATCCAAAAAGAATATGTTAAATAACATGGTGGCCAAGGAATTTGAGAGGAATGGTATTATGATAAATGGCCCATGGATTTGAGATGAAAGAAGCAGTGAACAATGCATGTTATCCTCGAGGTATCCTCGATAGGTCTGCATACGATGAGTGCAACGACTTAGTTTCTGACCATTAGTTCTAAAGGTTTATTTGTATTCATCTAACCGAGCGATATGCCCTTGGTTCATTTTCTAAAATGGTTAACAACTATGTATCCTGTCTAAACTCTCTGTTAGTCAGTCTGGTTGACTGTGAACTTGTTTTCAATGTAACTGTAACTTTTTGTCAATGGTTACTCTGCAGCAGCATCTAGAACCAAATTGATGTGCTTACATAATATGCGCCATCGATGTATGAAATACCTGTATTTTACCACCACATAGCTCTACTCAGAAACAGCATTACATCATTTCAGATTTCCCATCTGCTAGTAACCAAAATGAATTAAAAACAGGAAGCAAATCAAAGACGAGCCAATGCAGGTTTCAACTTACTGAAGCGTGGATCCTTTCACCTGAAGAAAGGGAACACATGGAACTGGCGGCAGAGCGCACGGAGTCGGTCATTGCCAATTTGGAGGCTGGCGAGGTCCACCATGCCGCCGCTCTCGAGGTCGACCCGGATCAGGCGACGGTGCTTCTCCACCATGATGAACTCATCGCACGAGCCGGCGTAGTCCACCGCAGCCCCGTGGGCTAGTTGCAGCGTTGTGTCGGCGTAATGCATCCATTTGTTCCACACCACCGTCTTGTTCGTGCGCACCCATGGCAACGGCGCCGTTGGCACGGGTCGTCGTCTTCCATCACCCACGCACCAAGCACGCCCTCCATGCCATCCCACGGGTGCATGTTATTCTTGGCGCGGATGTCAGACGCGCACAGTCGGAGCCGGCCGCCGACGAACCCCAGCGACCGCCCGACCCTGCCTTTGGACGAGTCCGGCTCCGGCGGCTCGCGTACCATAGAGGCGTGTCCGCGAGAGATATCGTAGCGGAGGATGTGGCCTCCGCTCAATCGCACCCAGTAGAAAGACCTGCCGACGTGAATGCCGGGGGACAAGGTGCCGATGCAAGTGACAGCCACAGCCGCACTCGTGATGAGCTCCCTTGTTTCCCACTTGCCGATTGCGGACCTGAAGGTCTCCACGAGTATGCATCCGTGCCTAAGCCAGGTGAGGACGACGACGGTGAAGGCAAGCAACCCGGGGGACGCGTCGTAGTGGAAGCCGGGTTTGGTGACCAAGACCAGCACGGCGGTGGACGGTGGGAGCGAGAGCCAACGGTTTGCGGCCGGATCGCACACATAGTAGCGAACCCCGTTGTGTCCCAGCAGCATCCGGCCGTGGGACGCCACGATGGCGATGCCGGGCATGGGGACAGTGCGCTCGAAGAAGACGATGTAGTCTTCCACTCCCTCTCCCAACGGCAGCGCCGGCGCATCGTCCACGGCCGAGACTTCAGTCATCGCGATGGCAGGATCGGTGGAGTAGAAAAGTTGGAAGACCGAATCGTCGCTAGCCGTGTCGAGGAGGCATGGCTGCGGAGCGAGGTCCTTGACCGTGTGCTCGAGGGCGACGAGGGTTAGGTGGGTGAAGTAGTGGTAGTCGTTGCGGCGCGGCTGGACGACCAGCGCATACGGGCGGGGGCTCAGGAGCGGCAGCGGCCGCGGGAGGAGATGGCGACTGAGGAACATGGGCTGCGAGAGCACGGCGTGCCACCTCCGGCAGACGGCGGCCAGGCGGTAGGCGTCCTTGGTGGGCAGCCGGTACAGGATCTCAGAGACGATGCCATCGTCCAGGTGCGGCATGGGTGGCGCTGTGGCGGCGCCTCGTCGCCGCCGCAATCTCGGCGTGATCGCGTTCATCATCTGAAGAGGGAAGATTGATTTGGTGGGCTTTTCTTATGGCCCCACGTGCGTACTCTGTGTACACGAGCGATATGCGGTTGCCCGTTTATTTGTGTAATTTTTTGTAGATTCGTTTTCTTAATGATTTATCTCTTGAACCGTGCAAATAGAGTGGAATTTAATTCGAGTTGCGTCAGCTCACCTCGACTCGTTACATCGTTAAGATAACGATTTAACCCGGCTCAACTCGTTAACATAACGAGCTCAGATTCAAATTCAGCTCGACTCTTGTAACTCGCGAACTAGCTCGTTTAACTCGTTAAAGACGAATCCTCAAAAAAAAACTCGTTAAAGACGTGAATAACAAAATATAAGTACTATGTATGCAATTAATTTAAAAAATATATTTGTAGACACATATTTTTCTCACAACAATCAACAATAAAGGAACAGTTGATACACTCCATAAAAGATAACAATCTACAACAATATTATTACTTATCTCACGTGCCTTCTGATTAACAAGTTTAATGAGCTAAACGAGTAAGTCGTTAGCTCGGCTCGTTAAACTCGTTTTGCTAACGAGCTCAGACTAAAACTTGACTCGAGTCATTAGTCGCCGAGTTTGAGCCGAGTCACAAGCTACTCATTATTTAACTGAGAGTTTTAAGTTAAAATTCTAGCCTTGCGTCAAAATCATGAATCGTTTTCATCATTGCATTTCTCGCGTCGAGATTTGAAAGCTAGATCTCATGTTGATACGTTCTAAAAAAAGGGCAAAATTTGCGCTCCCAAAGTGAACTAACATGTGCTTTCAAACTGTAATAACTCGTGCTTCCAAGTAAACTAACTTGTGCTCCCACATGGCGAAGCGCAACCATGCTCTCGCGAGGGAGCATACATGTGCTTTCCGCGTGAGCAAAATTATGCTTCCCCAAAGTGAACTAACTTTGTCATAGGATTTTCAAAGTTTTACTGCATTCACACACATTTTTCTACCTGATTACACCAGGACCCTGAAAGAAAGGATATTTGAATCATTTATTGAGAAACACTCATTCATGAGTGAAAATCATGTCAATTGACATGATAATAACCTACCATATGAAGTGCCGATCAAATGGGATCAAAGCCTATCACGAGAGCTTTCCAAAAGAGAAGACGATGTGCGGTACGACCGTACTCGCTCGTACCAACAGTCATACCACACGCCGCCGCCTCCCCCGGTCAACTACTTCAATCATGCGCGACCTGATCGGCGAGAGGACGAACACAGAGACCAGAACCATGATCCAGAAAAAGAAATTCTCACCTTCGGAAAGTATCCGGAGGGTTAATCGGCATAAGGGCACCGCCACACCATCACAATAGTCAAGGAGACTTCGGCATCAATCTCCATCATCATCTTCATCATCAACATCATTCATCTTGTTGTAATACTGAACCCTGGTGTGGATTCTTATGTTTGTTACATTAATCATTCAACCGCTATTGCCATGAACACTTTGATGATGCATGTTGTTTCTATGTCTGAGTAATCACCCTACTTCTTGGGGATGTGGAGAACTCTAGTATGTTTAGGAGTGAACACCAATAGGATACACCATCCTCTTTGTATGTTTATGTTAACTATTCTTCCCAATGTTGTGTGAATTCGACCACACGACATTTTCCTTACAATGATCACCACACGCTCCTCACATTTCTTTTACTGCTGACATGTGTGCAAACATAATGCTCGAGAAAATTCATGTGTACAGAAAACATAGTCCAATTGTATTCAAAACAAAAAAATTGACTTCAACCTAAAATGAGTTTCCGGAAAGTAATAATTCTTCAATATTGTATGGGGGACGCTATGTGTCGGTCGGCTGATAACAGAAAAAGATCGACCGCCTCGCTCACCGTTAGATGGAGTCGTGAATAGCCGTCTGATATACCCACGTGAGAAACGTAATCCTTTTGCAACAAGAGTAATATTGTAGTAGGCCCTCTGCAACATGATGCTTGTTGCAATCACCTCTAAACGTTATTTTCCTTTTGGAAATCTTTGGAACAAAGGTAATGTTGCAGAAATCTTTGCAACAGAGAATTTGCTGCAAAAATGTTGTTGACCATTTTCTACCGTAATTTTTGCAACAAAGCTCCTGTTGCAGGAAAACCTTTTGCAACAGAGGACATGTTGCAAAAATGTTGTTTGCGTCGGTTGGCGAGCACGCCGTTGCGCCCTTCCTCTTCCTCCGCTCCTTGCTCTCCCTTCCCTCCTCTATCATCTTCATCTCTCTCTCCACCCCCCCCCCCCCCTCTCTCTCTCTCTCATCGCATGCCGTGCAAAACACGCCTTGTACGCGACAGCCGAGCACATATGTTACTGGCCTCGTCAGCGTGCTTGCGGGTGGCGAGTGCCGATGGCGACGGTCGGAGCAGCACTAGGAGGCGGCGGCTCAACAGGGAGCTCGAGAGGAGCACGGGAGGCGACTTCTTTCGAGGGATCCAGATCCAGCAACAAACCAGTTGTTGCAGTGGCGAAGATTGCAACAGCTACTCAGTTGCAAAACCTAGATTATGTAATAGGTTGCTCGCAAGCCATTGCCATCCGGTTAAAATCAGATCTGACGGCCACGAAGACGGTGGACGTGAGCGTCGTTATCAGTCGGGTGATGCCAAGCGTTTCCCATTTTCTTTTGGCCAACTTCATAAAAAAAAAAGATTGTTGATCTCTGCACCACCAAATATATATAGTATGAAAATATATGTTACAACAAATCTACTATAGCTAATTTGGTGTTGTAGATGTTATATTTTTTATACAAACTTGGTCAAAGTTGAAGAAGTTTGACTTGAGACAAACCTAGAACTTACGTATTTCCAAATGGAGGGAGGGGGTACATGATATCTGTGCGAACATCAATGTAATACTACCTCCGTCTAGATACACCCGTTTGAGCGACAAGTATTTCAGGAAGAGGGAGTAGTAGCCTTTGGGCATTGTAATTCCTCCATGATGGACTTGCACAGGTTCTCTTTCGTCCTGAAACAAAATGCATTCTTCACAATCACATGAAAAAAAATGCCAGGACATATGAGCTGCTTCATCTTCCGAAAATTACAGCGTGGCACAGATCGGCCTTAGTTTCTTACAACAACATATACAACTCTGTGCTGAGTCGTATCTCAGAGAAACAAACAGATAAATGATCAGAATACCAGATCCCCGGTTCTCTATCACCATCAGTATATTCTCTATCATTTGAGGGCTTCAGGAAAACATCATTGAAATCCAACTTTGCGTATACACCTGGCAGCAACAAAAATGGCTACATACTGCCTGCTGCTGGGTCATTGTATAGATGGGTCAACACCCGACCGGTCATGTGGACACCCCGACATCTGCGAGGCTGCCGCCGCTTCTTCTGTGTGAACAATAAGACCCGCTCTAGGTCTCTGTCTGACATCATTTTATGCAAGTGTTCTCAACCATCTGAGGACACCGAGAAGGCCCATGTCTAGAATAGGAGACCTTTGTTCAAGATCTGCGAGAAGAGCAAATTCAGCCAAAAATATCACATCGTTCCACAATGGTCGGTCTCTGCTTCCTGGCACCCATAATCATACATTCTTTTGATAAAATAACATCTGCTAAGAGATAGAGGGAACTGGGCTTGGTGTTTACCTATGTCTGCTGCAACACGATGAGCACACATGACCCCTGAAAATGCCACAGCAATCACTCCTTGCCCAGGAAAACAGCTGTCGCCCACGCAGTAAAGTCCATCTATTGACTGTAAATGAGATAATATGACTTCAGTTCTAGTAATCTTGCGTCACTTAGAACTTTAGGTTAACCAAAAAAAACTTGATCTTCAAATATGTATTAACTATTTAAGTAACTTACAGTGGTATTGAAAGGCATTGCCAGCAAACCCTTGGGTTTACCCCGTGGCATGGGTCCATATGTACCATCATTTCGGGCAAGAAATCTGCGGTGAGTTTTTGGGGATCCTACCTGGCAAAACCAAATATTGAATGAACGTTGTTTACAAAGTATGCTGGTACCAAAAACCAAAATAAGGCCATTAAAGTTCACAGCATAGCCTTAAAGGAATGTGCTGTTAGCTCATGAAGCCCCCTGATATAACATTCTACATGGTTGGTGATGCATAGTGGTCTATTATGCGCAATATAGTTTGCTGCACAAGGTACACAAAGAATCTGCTGAATACTCAAAACTTAACTGTGCTTTGGCTCAAAGAAAAGATTCTACTACCTGAGTATTTGCTACTTGATATGGTTTATATTATATCATTTGAAAGAAGTAAAAGGACTTGTCACTTTCTATGTAGGAATGCAAGTGGACTGAGCCACGACCCATTTTGTTTAATTGATGGTTCAATTATAGTCCTATATATCACTGGAATTTTTTTGCGAGGATATTTCTTCGGTAGTTCACTTTATGCAAAAGAGCAAATCACTTTATGGATCGTCAACTGGCCAAAGCAGCCCAAACTTTCATCCCTGTCGGTGTACATATTGATCACTCTTCACTAGAGCTCATTAGAGCAATTGAGGTATGGGAGTAGATTGGCTGGTGCTAAGAGTAGAATGAAGAGAATATAATAAGTACATCCGACATGATGTTCTAACAATCTTTTCCAATAATCATATTAAGTACTGCATCATCAATAGCTAATCATGTTTGCGCTGCTAACTACTACAGACTTACTCAAGCTCCCTTGTCAATTTGAGGACTGCTAGCTAGCACTTTCAAGTTCAAATATGAAGTAGTCAAAATGTAATGATTGAAAATATTTAAAGAATCCTGAGTTCCCGACATAGGACTGTAAGAAGATACCTCCTTGAGGACTATTGAGTCTTGAAGACCAGGAAACAACTTATTTTCAAGTCTTCGTATGATCTCATTAGCCACAAGCTCCTTTTTCTGCTCATAATCCTTCCTAGGTAGACCCTGCCAAAGATTAAAGCAAAGCAGTATTATGGGCATCAGTAAATACTAGTGTTCATACAAAAAGGCTTCGTTTGCCATATTTTTTGACATAATTTACAGTTCAGCTAGAGCACTGACATACCTCCCAATCTTCTATACCTGCAGTTGTAAATATATGAAGTATGTGATGTCCTTCAGGAGCCAAAGATGGATCAAGAACTGTAGGGATACTTAAAAATATGCTTCCATAAGGCTTTTCCAAGTTCGACCAGTCATCCTGCCAGTTGCACTCACAATTAAACTCATTACAGATTAAAATGTTCATATCAAATTCACCACTAATGTGACAGCGACTCTAACCCTCAATGATGACATACCCAGTAGCATACAACCTAGTGCGTACCTCCAGAACAAAATGGTGGCAATCAGTACCAGCAGGTAAGACTGAGGCTTTGACACCCAGATGAATGGATAGAAAAGATGGCGCTTTAACATAATTCTTCTGAAAGTTTTTCTCCTCTTCTGGAAGCTCTTCAGCCTTCACGAGTTTTCCTGTAAGTTCATGAATTTGTTAACTCCTGAAGGAGGAAACTGAGTACATACTAAGTACTCCCTCCGTCCCATAATATAAGAGCGTTTTTGACACTACACTAGTGTAAAAAATGCTCTTATATTATGGGACGGAGGGAGTACGTATCAAAAAACAGTTCACACTGGCAGAATAATAACAACAAGTTATCAACTCAAGAAATACGTTTTTGGATGGTTGCAAAATATGAGAAACAAAATTACGGCAAAGTTGCAGAAGATGAAGAGAACATTGTAACAAGTGAAAGTGAAAGAGATACTGTTTCTAGCTTGGCCATGAAAGAATATGCACAGAATTACCAAATGTGTCCCATCTCGTGGCATTTGATATTACTGTTCTAGCAAAGAACTCCTTCCCATTTGACAACCTCACTCCAACCTGTAGTAATGAAATGCTCAGCTGAGAAACCAAAACTAAACTCCAGAAATTTGAAATCAGTAAGATGAACTCACAGCTTTCCCATTTTCAAGAATAACATTGGTCACATTTGCTTTGTATTGTATTGCACTGCCCTTTTCAACAAGGCCATTTGCCAAAGACACCGCAATACCACCAACACCGCCAACTGGATAATTAATTCCTCCAAAGTGCCTATCGCACAATACCTGTCATGTTGATTTAGATAATTGGAGGTTGAATGATTTTCAAACAAAGGTCTGACAGATTAACATCGAACTTACCATGCTCGCATTGATCATGGGTGTTTTCAAGGCATTGACTGTGCTCACAATAAAACACTACAAAAACCATAAATTGCTTTCAGATAAGCAAAAGTTGAACAAAAATGTATGTGCGGAAGAAAAATTGAACAAGTGAGTAAACTCACAAATATCTCACACCTCAGCATCTATGAAGGATAGCAACTGCTGATCTTTTATGAACTTGCGAGCAATATCACCCGCATTCTGTGGCAGATAGTATGCTGCATCATAGAAAAAATGATTTTATTATATCAAACAATCTGATTTTATAGTATCTCATATGAATTTATTTTTCTATTGCTTTTGAGATTACAATTATTTCAATTACAGTTAACTAATTGTTCTAAATGATTTCTTTGTAGAGAAAATAAGAGTAAAACTTATTGAGGAATATAAGGATGCAGTTTTAATACCGAGAGTCAAGCATTCCAAAGGCTTCTTAAAAAATTGCCCGAATAGGTATAGAGGTTCTTCCAAGGACTTCAGTTCCAAAGAATTTAATGAATTGAAGATCTGTTCATCCGAGACATAGGTGTAAGTTGTGAAGGTTGCATAAGATAATAGCAACACAAAGGTAACAAATACAAGTAGATAAAATAAAGACAATACCTTCCAACATGTGCCATAGAATTTTAGGATTCCTTCTTTTTCATGCGGGAATTTGCTAACCAGCTCTTCAATGAAGTCATTATACTCCCTATGCACAAGAACGGAGAGAGCACCAGGTAGATGGAAATGAACCGTAGAAGGGTCTGGTATGACTTCCATCTTACATCCAACTGCTTCTAGTGCTTGCGTTATCAAATTTAAGTTTCCCTGGATGACAACACATGTCATACTTCTTACCAAATATAACCATACACACACACAAAATACTTCGTACAAAATATCTTCTACAAAAATGCAATGAAACCCAATGCTGTAAGCTAATGTGTGAGCATTTTCATGAGAGGCACACACAAGTACAGCACTAACCAATTCTACACTCTAGCATGCAACATGCTGTGCACACCCTGAACATCCAGGCATCCGCACTTGGTCATGCTCATTGTCAATAAGCTGCACAGTGGTCACCTGCCCCCTGTAATGTTGTCTGTAACATGGCCTTAAGCCCTCAACCTCGAAATCAGGTTTGTCTCTTTAAGCAAAACAGCCCAAGTGCAAACTACACTAATCATGGCATCTTCAGGCACTGGATGCCCGCAAAATAGTAAGTCGTCAACTAATTTAAACAACCAAGCAAATCACGACTCCCACCTCTCAGTTCACACCCAGCCTACCCTTACCACACCAGAGCACAAATTTGCAGTGCAAAGCTTTACCCCTCAAATATTTCTCTTGGTGATCACCAGGCACAGCACACGGAATCAACAAATTCACGGGTTGGAGCCAGAAATTTAACCGCGCAGCTACCCAGTTGCACTCATAACAAATTTTGTGTTGAAAATGGAGCAAATCAAAAGCCCCGGGCAACAGTTGAGTACAAGTGGAACGCCGGTGCTCTGCCCCGCTTTACCTTGTCGGAGAACCCGAACATGACGGAGGAGCCGACGTCGAAGGTGAACCCGTCGCGGCGGTAGTACCCGGAGCTGCCCCCCGGAATGATGTACTTCTCGAACACCAGCACCCGCGCCCCTTTGGCAGCCAGCTGCGTCGCCGCGACCAGCCCCCCGATCCCCGACCCGACCACTATCGCGTCGTATCGCTCCCCATCGCTCCCCTCTCCCGGGGACTTCTCCGCCACCACCGCCGCCGCCGCTTGCTTCTCCGACACCACCGCTACTCTCCCCCTGCTGCCTCCGCGGGCCTCGCCGCCGGGAGGACGGAGGCGGGAGGGGTGGTGCGCGACGGCCGCGGGGAGGCACGGGGAGTGGTGAAGGCACCGCGCCGCGAGGGGCGAGAGGAGGAGCGGCATGGAGGCGGGGCGTGGGGGCGGAGGAAAAACCGGCCGGGTCGTCGTTTTGTGTGGCGTCAGGTCGGGTATTTATTCCGGCTTGGAGTGGAGTGGGGGAATCTGGCGGGGAGGGAGAAGGGTGGATGCCGCGGCGGGAGGGGACGAAGAAAGCGAGGAGGAGGGAGTGGAGGGAAGAGGATGAGGAGGCGCGGGCGGCCGCCGACGGTGGGCCAGGGTGGTGACACGCACCTTTCTCAAGTGGTGGTCAACCCTCTCAACCGCGATCATAACCTGCTAGCCGCCGGTCGACCGGCCAGACTCCAGGCCGGTCACCGCGCGGGCTGTTGGATCAGAAACATCCCAACCGTTTGATCTTGGTCTCATCCGCCTCCCTCGTATGAAGGCGGAAGAAGCACTCCTTCATCTCTCATCGTGCCACCTTGCTGTCCCGACGCGCACAACTCAACCTCATCAGCGCGCGCCACATGGGGTCCATCTCCGGCGAGGGACGGCCCACGCGTTGTTGCCATCGCAGCACCCGGCGCCATCGCAACAACATCCCCAGTTAGGCGCTCGATGTAGGGGAACGCAGCAGAAAACAAAAAATTTCCGACCTACGCACCAGCGCAGGACCACTATGAAGACTGCATACAAGGTTTGGATCTGATCGTTACCGACTCGTAGCGCAGCAAAAGTAAAGTCGATGTAAATCGTTGGTGCAGATCCCCGCAGCTAGGATTTACAACCTCCCAACCGCGAGGATGTACTCCCTCACCTGCCCCTCGGACAGTCCCTCGGACAGTCCCCCGGACGATGTCACGGACAGCCCTTCGGGAGGACCCTCGAAACTCGGACAATAACTCAGACAGCCCTTCGGGAGGCACTCTCGAACAGCCCCTCGGGCAAAAAGATCGAACCTACGACCTCTCTACGGGGTTGCACACATACGGTGTCATCTATCTGGCAGGGCTTCGCCGTCCAGAACTAGTTCCCACCGGAACCCAGACAGCCTTTCGGCTCTACGAAACTGTTTTGTGTGAGGGAGAGAAGAAAGGCACATCATGCATGCCATTTCGTGAGAGAGTTGGAGTGAGTGTGGAGAGCACCTCTCCACCTCTATTTATAGGAGAAGGAGGGGTGGAGGGGCTGAAATTTCAGCCACAAAAAGGGGTTCCTTCCCTCCCAAGCCTTCTCCAAGATCTTTTGGTAAAAGCTCCAAAAAGTTGCTTTCCAAAAAGCAAACCAAAAAGTGCTTTTCACTATTCACGGAAACATTTTTCCGCGACCGTTAGATCCAAAAATATTCATGTAGGTCTTAGAACATTTCCAGTACCCACTAAAATAATTTTGGACGCATTCCGAAATAATTTCGGATTAGTGATTTTCATCTGCGAAAAGCAACCAAAACGGTTCCGGCACCTCCGGAACATTTCCGGGTTTTTCTCCGGAAAAATCCCAGAAGTTCACAGAACAATTCTGGCACCCTCTAAGAATTTCCAGGCGTGTGCCGAAACCATTTTGACTTAATGGTATACTCCGAAACAACCTTTCGGTTTTACCGAAACTATTCCAGTGTTCTCTCTCCGGAACTTTTCCGTTGTCTCCGAAACTTTTCCGGTGACTTTCTCTCAGACACCCTGTCTAGTACTTAGCAGATAGGTGACCCTTAAGCACGTGACCCTATAGGTTCGGTGAAGTATAGACATGACCGGAACACTTTTCGATCAATGATCAACATCGGAGCCGTGGATACCCATATTGACCCCTATACCCACACGAATAAATATTCGAGTGAACCTCCAGTTGTCGTGTGCTATTCCTGTTGCTTCGCGATATGTTACAAATACCCGAGGTGAGATTTATCGACATCCCCGTGAATCAACAATTTGTCCACTATGCCAGTTACCTCGTTACCGGTTTTGTTCTCTTATCTCGTTTCTGCGTTCCGGTATTCCTGTGATCAAATCACGATGTGTCTGGCCAGACGATGATGGATACCGTAACACCAAGAGGGCCCAAAGAATATCTCTCCATCGTTGGAGGAGCAAATCCCAATCTTGAGCTATCAAGTCCCTTGACATACTTTTCCATGAATCCGTAAGCCGCCGTAATAGCCACCCATTTACGGATGACGTTTAACAAACCCCAAAGTTCATGAAGCAAGCATGAAGAAACTCGATACTCTCATGGTCTAAGGAATTTTGCAAACGTTAACTATCTCTGTGTTATTAACCATTAACTTGTGACGAATGTATCTCATAGCATAACATCAATCGGGTCGATTCAACACAAATGTTCTTCTAACATTGTGCCCTCAAAATTGCCGGCATAGTCATGCCCATGATCAGGAAAACAGAACCATCATGCAACACTTGAGCTAGTCTTAGAGGCCAGACTAGGAATACATTTTACCGTTTATTATTCCACACGTGCATGTGAGTTTCCCTCCTAGCCTCGTGGTTATTGCAGACTCGAGAACCATAACAGTTATAGCACGGAATATAAACATAATTATGAGCATGAAGATAAATAATAACATTTATTATTGCCTCTAGGGCATATCTCCTACAGACTCCCACTTGCACTAGAGTCAATAATCTAGTCAATGCTAATGCACTTTACACCTATGGCATACCGGTGTAAAATATGCTTCGCTTGTGGTATAGTCTGTTGTCCAACGGATCTGACAACTTCAGTTCCGTGTGTATATTTGCATGTCCTCGCGTTTTCACGCTTTCACAAAATTCATATCATGTGTGGACTTGGCTTTGTATATATGTGAATCACTGATCGAACCTTGATTCCTCAGACTGAGCTATGGAACAACTATCTACAATAGTGTCCCATTGACCAAAGCCATCTTGGAATCATACTAAGTTCATGAATGAACTATTTGATTCAACATCTTCTTTGTCGCTTCCAAAGCGTCAACATACTTAGCCTTTGTTATAGAATTCGCCACAGTAACCTGTTTGGAACAATTTCCAACTACCGTGCCACCATATCGTGTATTACACAAAAACCCTTAACTAAAATCGAAAATCGCTTGGAGCATTGATGAAGATTGTATCGATGTATTGCATTACAACGAGTACTTGATAATCTCAGTTTGCGAGAAAACATGTTATCAGTGCTACTTTAGCACCCAACGACATTTTTCACTGTTGTCCTATGATCAGTATTTTGATCACTTTGGTATCTATACTCGTAACTTCTTGGGAGTACTGGACATAACTGGTTGTTTTACATACCATGGAATACGTGATTAATCCAAACACAAACGTGTGTGGAATCTCCATCATGTATTTTGCTCATCAGTGTTTTAGGACATCGAGTCTTGCAAAACTCCTTCCATGTGACTTCATGATGTCTACTACACAACTTATTCTTGTAGACTCGTGTTGGGCCTCCAAGCGCAGAGTTTTGTAGGACAGTAGCAATTTTCCCTCAAGTGGATGACCTAAGGTTTATCAATCCGTGGGAGGTGTAGGTTGAAGATGGTATCTCTCAAACAACCCTGCAACCAAATACAAGAAATCTCTTGTGTCCCCAACACACCCAATACAATGGTAAATTGTATAAGTGCACTAGTTCGGTGAAGAGATGGTGATAAAAGTGTAGTATGGATAGTAGATATAGGTTTTTGTAATCTGAAAATATAAAAACAGCAAGGTAGCAAATAGTAAACGGGCATAAAAACAGTATTGCAATGCTTAGAAACAAGGCCTAGGGTTCATACTTTCACTAGTGCGATCTCCCAACATTGTTGACATAGTTGAATCATATGTAAATCCCTCACGTGCGACAAAGAGTTCATTCCAAAGTCACAAATAGCGGAGAACAAACGAAGAAATTGTTGTAGGGTATGAAACCATCTCAAAGTTATCCTTCCCGATCAATCTTATGAGCCATCCCCATTAATTGTCACGAACAGCCCTAGAGTTCATACTAGAATAACACCTTAAGATACACATCAACCAAAACCCTAATGTCACCTAGGCACTCCAATGTCACCACGAGTACCCACGAGTTTGATTATACGATATGCATCACACAATCTCAGATTCATCTATTCAAACCAACACAAAGAACTTCAAAGAGTGCCCCAAAGTTTCTACCGGAAAGTCAAGACGAAAACGTGTGCCAACCCTTATGCATAAATCCCCAAGGTCATGGAACCCGCAAGTTGATCACCAAAACATACATCAAGTGACTCAAGTGAATATCCCATTGTCACCATAGATATCCATATGCAAGACATACATCAAGTGTTCTCAAATCCTTAAAGACTCAATCCGATAAGAAAACTTCAAAGGGAAAACTCAATTCATCACAAGAAGATAGAGAGGGGAAAACTCCATATGATTCATCTATATCAACAAAGCTCGCGATACATCAAGATCGTGCCATCTCAAGAACACGAGAGAGAGAGAGATCAAACACATAGCTACTGGTACAAACCCTCAGCCCCGACTAGGAATACATTTTACCGTTTATTATTCCACACGTGCATATGAGTTTCCCTCCAAGCCTCGTGGTTATTGCAGACTCGAGAACCATAGCAGTTATAGCACGGAATATAAACATAATTATGAGCATGAAGATAAATAATAATATTTATTATTGCCTCTAGGGCATATCTCCTACAGACTCCCACTTGCACTAGAGTCAATAATCTAGTCAATGCTAATGCACTTTACACCTATGGCATAACGGTGTAAAATATGCTTCGCTTGTGGTATAGTCTTTGTCTAACGGACCTGACAACTTCAGGGCCGTGTGTATCTTTGCATATCCTCGCATTTTCACGCTTTCACAAAATTCATATTTTGTGTGGACTTGGCTTTGTATATATGTGAATCACTGGTCGAACCTTGATTCCTCAGACTAGGCTATGGAGCAACTATCTACAATAGTGTCCTATTGACCAAAGCCATCTTGGAACCATACTAAGTTGATGAATGAACTATATGATTCAATATCTTCTTTGTCGCTTCCAAAGCGTCAACATACTTAGCCTTTGTTATAGAATTCGCCACAGTAACCTGTTTGGAACAATTTCCAACTACCGTGCCACCATATCGTGTATTACACAACACCCTTAACCTAAATCGAAAATCGCATGGAGCATTGATGAAGACTGTATCGATGTAACCTTTTACAACGAACTCTTCATAATCTCCGCTTGCAAGAAAACATGTCATCAGTGCTATTCTAGTACTCAATGACATCTTTCACTGTTGTCCCATGATCAGTACTTTGATTACTTTGGTATCTATACTCGCAACTGCTTGGGAGTACCGAACATATCTGGTTGTTTTACATACCATGAAATACATGATTAATCCAAACACGAAAGTGTGTGGAATCTCCATCATGTATTTTTCTCATCAGTGTTTTGGGACACCGAGTCTTGCAAAACTCTTTCCATGTGACTTCGGCAAGAATCACTCCTTGGCGTTCTTATGCTAAACTGTTTTAGCATCTTTGTCAATATGTACTTTGGCTTAGCCCTATTAGGCAATTCTATCTCCGTAGATAATTATGCCTAATATCAAGGCTACTCAGCCCAAGTACTTCACCGAAAAACTAATTTTCAATGAAGTCCTAATTTGTGTCAAGAAATTTATATTATTTCCAATCAACAATGTGTCAAGCACACAAGGTTTTTAGAAATATTATTATGCTCCCACTTACTTTCTTGTAACCACAAGCATCTTCGTTATCCATTGATGAAATCAAACTCTTTTGACTATTTCATCAAAAACGAAGATTCCAACTCCATTTTGCTCTTTTCTGTCCATTGCTGGAACTCTGAAGTTTGCATACTCACTAGCATCCTCTGGATAGACAAAATACCTTGGACTGTATCACATGCAAGTCCTAGGTAGCATTTCCATGACATGGAAATCCTTTTGGCATCCAAGTATCATATCTCATCATTGAAATATGTATTAATTGCTAGTTTAACCCGAACTGACTTTAAGCATCGCTACGGTGAGACAATCTCATCGCAGTTAATTCCTTGAATTTGTTATAAGCAACAAGTCGAGCTTTATGGATAAAACATTTTTATCCGTATCAATTTATAGTTCCATTAATATTCGTTAGACTTCAAGTCTTCTGAAGGGTTTATCAAGATCAAATCTTGAATCATTTATATGGAAACTATCTCGGATTATATTGGCATTTAGCCAATTCCGGAGTCAGGGCCCATCAACGCTTCCTTGTGTATCGTAGGTATATTGTTGTCTAGCAACAATATCTCGTCTGCGCTCCTGAGAGGTTTGCACGAGTTTTGCCTACGTGGTTCAGTTGCAAGTTCGACCGAAGTCCATACATCTCATGTAGAGGCTTCCGTATCAGTCGCAGTAGGAAACTCTGGAATCACTTCCAAGGTTTCTTTCCCTTGACCTGATGACGAAGATATTGTTATCTCGTCGAGTTGCACTGTCCTCCCACTCACCTTTTTGCAAGAACCATTTTCTTCAAAATCATACCGCTCTTTGTGGCAAACATTTTTGCCTCGGTATAGTGATGGAGGAATACCCAATAAATTAGGATAACCTACAAAGTAGCACTTGTCTGATTTGGAATAGGTTTGTAAATATTTTACACAAGTCCCATATTCCAAATGTTAAGAAAAGATAGCATGGTTGGGTGTACCATACCATGGCATCATTTCAACAGATCTGATGACGCTATTTTCAGTGTAAAAGTCGCAGTCTCTAAAGCATTACTTTAAAAAGGATAATGGCAAATTGATTTATGTCATCTTTGATCTTACCATGTCATAAATGGTTTGATTACATTTTCACGAACATTCCACTCACAGTGGTGTTCCGGGAGGTGTAAGTTATGAAACTCTTTTCACAACTCATCAGACATTCGCTAAACTTGTAACTCAAAATTTCTTTCCGTAATCCAATTGCAGAAACATAATTTTCTTGTTACAATAATTTCTTCTTCATTTTGAAAACCTTTTGAATTATTTCAAAAGATCCAGACTTACGTCTCATCAAGTAAATATCCATATATCTACTTGAGTCATTTCAGAAGATAGACAAATCCACTGCCAGCAACAACATTTATCGGACTACACACATCATGATGTATGATCACCAATAAGTTCTTTGCTCATTCCTTATGGCCTGTGAACGGTATTTTAGTCACTTCACTTTTCGGAGGAAAGTTGCAAGTGTCAGATGATTCATAATCAAACGACTTCAAAATCCATCATTATGGAATTTCTCCATGCGGGTTTCTCCAATGTGACCAAATGCAGTGCCACACATGTGTGGTATTCTTTTAGTCTTGCGACATTTAGCATCAGTGTTATGGATGTATCATATTACCATCAATATTCATAACATACATCACATCGATGATGGAAGTATGGCCTTTATGTTATTCATAATACTGAACAACAATTGTTCTTTTATGAACAACACTCTTGCAACAAACATTATGCAAATGGGCTAGAGTGTATAAAACTCTAAAATGAATTATGAAAGTAAATACAGAGGTAATGTATTATTATCAATATTCATAACATACATCTCATTCATAATGAAAGTATGGCCCTTATGTTATTCATAACACCGAATATCAAAAGTTCTCTTATGAACAACCTTCTTGCAAGATACCTTATGCAATGAGCTAGAGTGTATAAAACTCTAAAATGAATTATGAAAGTAAATACACAGGTAATACACTAGCGGAAGGTATAGTAACATTTACTATGTTCCCAGCGCGTATCTGAACCTCACTCCGGCAAGTCTTTTAGACCGTAGTAGTTCTTGCATCGAGTCGCAGCAGAATGCAATCGAGCGGGTATTTCTGTGATCAATTCTAATCACAATACCCAAGAATCAGTGACTAACAATTTAATCACAATTCCCAAGAACTATTTCTTTGACCAGCCTTCTATACATCAATAGCTTGTATGACTTTCATACATGAGCTGGACATTCCAGTCTTCTCTCCTTTTGCCTTTATACTTCTAACAGTTTAACTTTCAGTATTTCTCCTACTCTCAGAAGAAGCACCCAACTTAAGAGTGACGTTAGCCCCGGACTTCCTAGGCGTGTAGTTTTACCAACACCCTTTGGACACTTCCTATCTCTTTAAGTTGTTGTTTTATTCACCATCATCATATGACTAGCGTTCTTCTGGATCCCTCTTTTATCAGTCCAATGCCCAGTAAACACTTTACTAATACTTTGCAAACAAACATTGCTTTGGATATCTCATATCTTTTAGCCTTTGTCTGTCTCTGAAAATAATTTTCAGTTCCATGAATACCACATAACTATCCCAAACTTTTCAAATTCAGGTCTCATGGAAGCAAACATATTGCACTTGACCGTAACGGAATTCTGGCTATTGGATCGAAGGACGGGAGTCACATCATCCATAGCATTAGTGGGAGGATACCGAAAGCATGCGATAGGACAAAATCCTTCTCGGCACTCTTGAGGACAATCCTCACATTACGTTACCAACCGTAAAGTATTAACCAGATAAATAACAGCTTATTCAATTTTAATAGGGAGGGTGGAAAACGCGAGCCATTATTCTACAACTATTATGCAAATCATACTTAGACAGAGTTCATAATTAATTGCACTTAGTGAATAAACAGTTTTATTCTAAGGTGCGCTCCCACTCTAATCAATATCTCTCATAATTGATTTTGAGTGATTCAAGATCCGCATTTCAATTCCACGCCATTGATGGGAACATCACTGATGACGGGAACTTCAATCGGTAGGCCAACTTGCCGATCACATCTTAATGTGATTCTTGTTCATCTTTCGATGGGCGTGTTCCGAGCTTAGGACTTTCCTGTCTAAACGTCAAGACAACCAAGAGATCTCGCTGCGAGGTCTCAACTCACCCGCCTCACACTTCTCTAATCGTTTGTACTCATGGAAACATGACGCACTCCGAAAAGATAGGTGTCGTGACGGTGCTACACTTGGGAGAACACTAACTACTTGATATTTTTAAGTGAGAGATCACCCTAATAAAAAGCGACTACCGCGCAATCAAAAGGGTGCATCATAAGGGATAAACATCTTAGGCAATTAATAATAGCATGATATGGTATAGCCCTTTCTGACAGAGAAGTCTTTAATTTCTTCGTCTTCAGCATTCGCGTCGGTGTTCACCTTCGCGAAGATTGCCACCACCTTGTTGATGCACCAGATAATATTGCTATCTCTATAGCTAATGAAATAAGTGCATTACATAAGGTTGACACGCAGGTCATTAAAGTGACAATCATATGGCTCCAGCCATCATGCCGAATCATGACACGCAGGTCATGTTAATTTACATCATATAGTCATCTCATACATAATCAAATTAATATGAGAACCGCTATACCACATCACATGCACATCCTGCAAAACCAAGTTAGACGCCTCTAATCGGTTTATGCAAAATTTCATTTTACGTGGCTTCTAAGGTTTCGAACAAACCGCAGCTACCAATGTTTATCATCAAGTATGATTATTCAAGTCGCTAGAAACTTTGCGGGGTGTATGAACACGAGATAATAAAATCTCGAGCTCCATACTGAACTTCTTCATACGCATGACCCCCGTGCAGATCATATCTGCATTGCCCTTTCGTCTGCGAAATTTCATCTTTCTTTTAACTATGGTGGAATTCAACGAACTGTTAGCACTTCGTTGATCAATCAGGATCGCGGATTGCCAGAACTTTGAAACTCCACCATACCGTTATCAAGATCAGAAATACGCAAATTTCAAGGAAGCAACAAAAACATCGGGTAACAGATTTCATCTACTACCCGCACAAATAATTTTCAGTAATAGAACTCATCTACTACAAATTATATTGTACAACACCCATACATCTCTATGTATTCTAGATCGTAAGCTGCATCTACGCATAGCACGGCTCATGATGCCACTGTAGGGGAACGCAGCAGAAAACAAAAAAATTCCAACCTACGCACCAGCCCAAGACCACTATGAAGACTGCATACAAGGTTTGGATCTGATCGTTACCGACTCGTAGCGCAGCGGAAGTAAAGTCGATGTAGATCGTTGGTGCAGATCCCCGCAGATAGGATTTACAACCTCCCAACCGCGAGGATGTACTCCCTCGCCTGCCCCTCGGACAGCCCTCCGGAAGACGGTCGGACAGTCCCCCGGACGATGTCACGGACAGCCCTTCGGGAGGACCCTCGAAACTCGGACAGTAACTCGGACAGCCCTTCGGGAGGCACTCTCGAACAGCCCCTCGGGCAAAAAGATCGAACCTACGACCTCTCTACGGGGTTGCACACATACGGTGTCATCTATCCGACAGGGCTTCACCGTCCAGAACTAGTTCCCACCGGAACCCAGACAGCCTTTCGGCTCTACGAAACTGTTTTGTGTGAGGGAGAGAAGAAAGGCAGATCATGCATGCCATTTGGTGAGAGAGTTGGAGTGAGTGTGGAGAGCACCTCTCCACCTCTATTTATAGGAGAAGGAGGGGTGGAGGGGCTGAAATTTCAGCCATAAAAAGGGGTTCCTTCCCTCCCATGCCTTCTCCAAGATCTTTTGGTAAAAGCCCCAAAAAATTGCTTTCCAAAAAGCAACCAAAAAGTGCTTTTCACTATTCACGGAAACATTTTTCCGCGACCGTTAGATCCGAAAATATTTCTGTAGGTCTTAGAACATTTTCAGTACCCACTAAAATAATTTTGGACGCATTCCGAAACAATTTCGGATTAGTGATTTTCATCTGCAAAAAGCAACCAAAACGGTTCCGGCAGCTCCGGAACATTTCCGGGTTTTTTCTCCGGAAAAATCCCAGAAGTTCCCAGAATAATTCTGGCACCCTCTAAGAATTTCCAGGCGTGTGCCGAAACCATTTTGACTTAATGGTATACTCCGAAACAACCTTTCGGTTTTACCAAAACTATTCCGGTGTTCTCTCTCCGGAACTTTTCCGTTGTCTTCGAAACTTTTCCGGTGACTTTCTCTCAGACTCCCTGTCTAGTATTCAGCAGATAGGTGACCCTTAAGCGTGTGACCCTATAGGTTCGGTGAAGTATAGACATGACCGGAACACTTTTCGATCAATGATCAACATCGGAGCCGTGGATACCCATATTGACGCCTATACCCACACGAATAAATATTCGAGTGAACCTTCAGTTGCCGTGTGCTATTCCTGTTACTTCGCGATATGTTACAAATACCCGAGGTGAGATTTATCGGCATCCCCGTGAATCAACAATTTGTCCACTATGCCAGTTAACTCGTTACCGGTTTTGTTCTCTTATCTCGTTTCTGCGTTCCGGTATTCCTGTGATCAAATCACGATGTGTCTGGCCAGACGATGATGGATACCGTAACACCAAGAGGGCCCAAAGAATATCTCTCCATCGTTGGAGGAGCAAATCCCAATCTTGAGCTATCAAGTCCCTTGACATACTTTTCCATGAACCCGTAAGCCGCCGTAATAGCCACCCATTTACGGATGACGTTTAACAAACCCCAAAGTTCATGAAGCAAGCATGAAGAAACTCGATACTCTCATGGTCTAAGGAATTTTGCAAACGTTAACTATCTCTGTGTTATTAACCATTAACTTGTGACGAATGTATCTCATAGCATAACATCAATCGGGTCGATTCAACACAAATGTTCTTCTAACATTGTGCCCTCAAAATTGCCGGCATAGTCATGCCCATGATCAGGAAAACAGAACCATCATGCAACACTTGAGCTAGTCTTAGAGGCCAGACTAGGAATACATTTTACCGTTTATTATTCCACACGTGCATATGAGTTTCCCTCCGAGCCTCGTGGTTATTGCAGACTCGAGAACCATAACAGTTATAGCACGGAATATAAACATAATTATGAGCATGGAGATAAATAATAACATTTATTATTGCTTCTAGGGCATATCTAGTACACTCGAAGCTTCGTCACCATCACAGCACGCTGAGATGTCGGTTCCAGCAACATAGATACACGGTTCCAGCACACGGCGGCGTCAGCTGCAGCAAAAGCCGAGACACGGGTTCCAACATGCCACGTAGCCGGTGAAAACCCGAGTTCCAGCATTTTTCGTTGCCATAGACAATAGTGTGCTCCACTGTAGTAACAACGAACAATATGGACAAGAGATCAAACGCCTTGATTGCTTGGCTCCATATATTGAGATTTCTATCGCATGACAATTCTGAACCTAATGGTGCGACGAACGAGTTTCAACAGCTCCTAGAACTTGCTCTGTCCATGTCTTGGGATCTTGGAGGGAGGTGTGACACAGCCCTAGTTGTCATCCGTAACAAGGTTCGCTTCGGATGCGACTGCTACTTCGACCACACCAACCCGGAGCAAAATTCCGTCGACCAAGACCTGCTGAAAGCGACTACTTCTCGACATCTCCTTCGATTGGGTCTTCTTCGCCACAACTACTGTTTTACATCATTGAAGTCTATCCTATCCTTGGCTACCACCATGACTCTTACCAGGTTCAAGAACATCGAGTGCAATGGGCATTGGCTTGGGGCCAAGCCAAATTTCCGGGGGGGGGGGGGGGGGGGGGGGGGTCAGGGACCTCTCCTGACAGATATTTTGGGACCAACGCGTGGGCCTGGCCCGGCCGGGAACCATCCAGCACTGCAGCTATATGTACCTAGGAGGATGCAACGAGCAATCGATCTAGTGGATCACGGCACGGCAGCTTGTTCTTCATCTACCTCTCGCTCCCCATTTCTGTATCCTGAATTTGAGCTTGTAATCGATCCTTGCTACTTCAATTCGCTGAGATAATAAAAATTACATGATTGAAGAAGAATAGATTGGAATTTTTTCCGAAAAAAAAAATCGCTGAGATGAGCCATGGAAACATGTGCATTGGACCTGCAGCCTGAACAGCTTGTGAACGACCAAACTGCTGAATCAAACTTTTGTGCAACCAAACTTGCATATACAAGCAATTAAGCAAAATGTTTAATCTGCTAAATCGTAACTATTGTACCATAAAAAAATTGCGCATTAACCGGATGTTTAGGGTTGCTGATGCACCTGTCATCTTGTCCCCAAGGAAGCAGGAATGCTGGGGAATATGATGTAGACCACTAAATGATCTGGGACTTCCTTGGCTCTGGGGCTACCTACACGCAGTGTCGCAGTTTATCAATTGTTGTTCAGGTATAAATACTCTGAGATAACACTGGAAGACCGTGAAATTACAAGGCACGTAGAGGGTAACCGTCTCCAGCTGATAACATGTCCTGTTCTTTGGTGAACCCGAGTACGCAGTGAAATCAGGTCGAATTGCGCTCAAAGCTATACCAAAGATGCAAGGCTACACATTAAATGCCATATACAAAATGAATGTCATAAGAGGATTCGAGGTTACTCAATATAATTAGTTGAATCAAAAAGTACGATGCTAGATTTGTGTTGCTCAAAATTTGAACAAGATGTGGGGCTACAGATCAGTTACCAGCAAGACCATAGAGGATTTGCAAACTGAAATCGAACCTGCAGCTTGGACAGTGTGACCAATCGAACTCATGTGCAAGCAAAACTTGTGTAAAGCCGAATCAAACTGCTGAGTCAACTCCTGTGCAAACAAAAATTGCATATACAAGCCAAATGTGCAAGCTGCTGAATCAACGTTTGTGCCGTGAAAGCTTTGTGTCTAGGACCAAACTGGAATGTTAAACTAAGAGTAGAAAATATTTAGCAGCTGACCTCCAGTGTGAGAATGACAATGCTTCAAAACAATGTGACAGACGGAAATTTGTATTCGACGAAAAATGTTAGAATGTTTCCCCCATCCAACACGAAATCATGGTTAAAAAAAAAAAAGCACTGGCCCTTGCAAGCTGATAATTTTTTTTTTAAAATGAGGTAAGTTGAAAGACAAGTATATGAGAAAACTATGAAAGAATTCCATACTTTTATGTGCTTTCAGCTGAACCATTGGCAGTGATGGCTTTGCGCCTTGCTATGTGCAGTAGTGGAATGGATGCATTAGAAGAAAACATAGCTACAGTAGAAAACTTTGCACATTCAGTTACATCAAAACTTGTGAAATAGACTGCAAGACAGAATCGCGGCAGTGCATCTCGTTTCAGGAACCATGATGACCTACATTCCCTGCCAGAAAGCACACAATGGCACAAGGTGCAAATTCACACATAAATCAGAGAGTACTACTTCCAACTTCCTCTATTCAACTGTTGGAAGCAAGCTTAGTACAGCTAACAGAAACTTGATAACATCCATACTATAGCAGATCTTTACATAAACTGATTAAAGAAAGGGTGCCGCTGAAACTACACATGCAGGTTGATAAACTCACAAGGGGCTCAAAAATTGTCTGAAAATTGCATCCATGTGAATAAAAACGACTACACCACCCGATTAATAGTTCATTCAACTAATGGGCTAATGAAAACGCGTACATATAATATTTCTCCAGCACCAAAGGCAACAGCTAGCATGAGCCTGCAGTGCCTTTGCAAGTGCAAATCTAACATTAACCACATTAAGATGATAAACCGCTAACAGGCGCACCTTTACCCCCAAGTGCCTGACATGTGCCTTACTCTCGCTCAATCTGAATGGTCACATGACTGATGTTGTACTCTGCCTTGATGTATCCAATGACCTTGTCAAGCATTTTATCAGCATCCGCATCCTGCGTGATCGTCACATGGCATGCCAAGAGCACCTTCCCCACTGTGATAGCCCAGATGTGCAGCTCATGGACAGCAATCACACCTTCCATCTCACGGAGACCACTCTCAAGCCTGGTGGCATCGATCTCACGGGGCGTGCTCTCCATAAGAACTTCAAGTATGTTCCGAATCATCTTGATTGTGGTAAACAGTACAATCACAGAGAAGATGAGGGTGCATATGAGATCAATAATCTTCCATTCGGGCTTGTACCAGATGAGAGCCCCTCCAATCATTACGCCGATGCTCTGGATGGAGTCCCCAATTACATGCAGATAGGCACTGTGAACATTGATATTACGGCGAGGCTTCTTAGCAGGCTTGGCTCCAGGCTGGGCACTCTCACAA
Organism: Elymus sibiricus; assembly: GCA_039707655.1. NCBI lineage: Eukaryota > Viridiplantae > Streptophyta > Magnoliopsida > Poales > Poaceae > Elymus > Elymus sibiricus. The sequence goes on from CM077664.1 coordinate 80,002,875, forward strand.
TCACCATCATGTTTAAGCAATGGTTGCTCAAAATCCTGATGTTGTCCAGTGCTCGAATGAGAGTGATGGTTAGTTGTAACGGTAATAGAAGTACCATGGCTGTGCTCATGGTGATGTACATGGCCCTGCTCATGATCTCCATGATGGGAATGGTCATCCTCTGAGTTACCATGATCATGGTCATGTGAATGTCCATGGCCATGACCATGGCTGTGCCCATGTCCACCATGCCCATGGTCATGACCAAGCAACACTGCCATTATGATGTTAACAAACAAACCAAAAGCTGATACAGCAAACATGAGGGAGCCCTGTACCTCGCCACTTTCATTAATGAGCCTCATAATAGCTTCGTAGACAAGTATGCCAGCAAGGAGCCATATAAGCTGAATGGAAACCAATGCCCCAAGAATCTCTATACGGAAAAATCCATATGACTGCTGAGGTGTCGCTTCCCAACCAGCTGCCCACAGGGAGAACAAAGATATGGCAAAGGCGGCAACATCCGAAAGGAGATGGGCAGCATCAGTCAAGATTGCAAGACTGTTTGCTTTAATGCCTCCAACCACTTCAACCGCCATGAATATAACACAAAGGATCACAGCAATTAGGAGCTTCTTCATGGATACAGACCTCTCCTTTGAATCTTTCGAGGTGTTACTGGCATCAGAAAAGTCGCAAGCAGCACCTCTGCAAACTTTGTTCCCAGCTGCTCCAGAAGCGGATGAGATGTCCATGGTTACTTCAGGAACATGGGGTGGTGATGAATTATGGCTGTCCATCTAAAACCAACAACTGAGTCAATACAAGTACAATAATGATACTAGATCTACTAATACACAGATGCTATAAGAAAAAAAAAACATGTGTGCAGTTCCTACTAACTAGTGCGGAAAATGAAGGGAAAGGTATCACAAGTGTCCACAAATGAAAAATACTATTACAAGTAGAAGTGAAAGGTAAAACTTGTGAGAATATTGGTATGCAGAAATAATAGTCAATTAAGATCACAATCCAAAGGGGATATTTGCAGACAAGACAGTCATTAAGATTGAAATCCACAGGATATGGTTTAACATAACTTTGGCGCAAGCGGGTCATATTTAGCATATTTTAGCATGCAGTTCATAAAAATGGCACGCTTGGACCACATCCTAATTGATAAATTGGTTGACATCAGCTATGAAAGGGTCAGCCAAGGCAAAGTCAATATTCAGTAGGTTTGCAAAACATGGCAGGAATCTGGAGCTTGCTAGCCAAACAATATATGCCTACGATAGCGATTTGAGATAAGACAATCTTTCCACCTTTATGTGAACAACATGGAGCAGAGTAACTCAAGTGGCCAAAGCTAGCAAATTCAAAAAAGAATTACAGAAAGTGCATTAACTTAAGTTTATAATATGAAACAGAGACGCACAACTTAAACAAAACACTGCTAGTCTGGACGCAGAACAAAATCACTGGATGGACACTGCAAAACTAATTGGTTTTCACCAGTCATACCCTGCGAATTCAATCACACCTAACGCGAATTGGATGACATCAGCTATGAAAAGGTCAGCTAACACGAAGTCAATATTTAGTAGGCTCACAAAACATGGCAGGAATCTGGAGCTTGCTAGCCAAAGAATATATGCCTACGAAACGATAGCCGCTTTTAGATAAGACCAACTTTCCACCTCTATGTGAACACGAGGCAGAGTAACTCAAGTGACCACAGCTAGCAGATTCAAACAAGAATTAACAGAAAGTGCATTCACTCAGGTATATGATATGAAACAGAGCCGCACAACTTAAACTAAACACCGATGGTCTGGTCGCAGAGCAAAATCACTGTGAGGGGACTGCAAAACTAATTTGTTTTCACCAGTCCTACCCCGCGAATTCAATCACACCTAAGACCTGAACGAGAAGTATCACAACAGTAAACCGGAAAGACTACACAAACATCAACACTACTAATCTGCAAACAAACATAACAAAGACATCTACCTCGCCCCGAAACCACAAAACAATCAAATTACCGGAGATCAATAGAGTAACCCGCATTCAGTCACTGAGAAAAAAGACGCCTCTTCTACCCCAATATTCACCAATCTGGTACACAGATAATCCAGAAACTGATATTATTCGGGTCACAAGATGCTGCGCGTGATGACGACAGAAGCGAACACGAACTGGAATTTGGCACCACGGGAGGCTAGGCTAGTAGGGGCAGCTGCGACGGATAAGTACTTGACGCGCAGGAGACCAACAAACACAGCCGGAGTGATTGATTAATCCGCCACGGCACGCCGCTCGCGGACAAGCGAGCACGTCCCCGACGAACTCGGCCTGTCGGCCACCACCTGCAGACCAATGGAATCGGGTCGCAAGGACCCAACGCAGAAACCAACAAAAAATAACATGCGCGGCACGGGCCACGGAGACAGCGACCCGCGATCCAATTCCTCCGATCAGGATGATACTAGACTAGCAGTAGCATCCTTCGAATTTTCTTCCCTCCTTCTCTGACCCGAACCACCACCCCGATCCAACCCCGGCCGCGTCCTACCTCCCCTCCCCCAATCACCCGTAACTGAAACCCACAACAGAAACTGAAACAAAAAAATCGCCGCAAGAGACGCCACCGGGGAACCGAAGCACACATGGCGCGCAGGAACCGCACGAGACGGAATGGAATCCATAAGTCCTCTAGCCGCCATGGATGGTCCATTGGTGGGAACGGAACGGAGTAGAAAATCGATCCACGCAATCAGAGAGAGACAGAGAGAGACTGAGGCGAGGCTCTAACCTGGATGGACGGAGCCTCGGCAGGAGCAGCGGTGCCGCCGCCGCCGCCACGGAGTCAGGGACACGCGACGGGAGGGAGGGAGGCGGTTCGTGGAGACGACGAAGTGTGGAGAGGAGGCGTGAGTCGCGAGGGGATGTTCGTGACAGAAAAGAGGGCGAGCGGAAGGGTAGTCCGGTAATTTGTGTCGGTAAAGGAGGGCTCCCCCGTGCCGAAGATGGATATCCCTCTGAATTGAGGTAATATCATCCGGAGACATAGAACTTGCGCCTGATGTTTAGTTTGGTGTTAAAACTTTAAAAATACGGATTTGTGGTCATTCAACTTGCGTTCTCGTGCAAATACGGTGCGTCCTCTCGTATCTAGCCGTAAGGCCTGTTCACATGACGCGCCAGCCTTGCGGAGGCCCACCTGTCAGTGGCTAGAGTACATACGGCGTTGGGTGGCTCTAGCACGCTGGAATTCTTTTAGAAAACCCCATTGCAATTTATTTAATTGTGCACAAAAGGCCTCAAATATAATGAAAAAAATGTGACAATGAGGTTCAAACGCACGACTTGTTGCACCCGGCAAGGGTGCAAAGGCAAAAAAAAAAGATGTTGTATATTACTCACTCCGTCCGAAAATACTTGTCATAGAAATAGATAAAAATGGATGTATCTAAAACTAAAATACATTTAGATACATCCATTTCTCCGACAAGTATTTCCGGACGGAGGGAGTATAAATTATAAATTGTATGTATGTACAAAAAAAACACGACCCGTTACTAAAACAGGTAGCCGTACAACCATCACACCAGCACCGATTCATGCTGAACAATTATAACTGAACTTTATTTAACGACACGCAAAAAGGCGATAAATAGGCCCATATGTCTAATGGGTAATTTGGGGTGGGGCCACTAGTCAGTGGGATACTAACAACGGGTTAGGCTAAACAGGTAATTAGGCTAATCTACGTAGGGCCCACCTGTCAGTGTGTTAGATTGAAGTTCGGGCGCATGGATAATTTTGTAGAAAAATAGGGGAACGATGGAATCAATCTCTCGACCTCGAGTGTGTTAGTGCACGAGCTAACCACAACAGCAAGTACCTGTTAGTGCCTACAAGGAGAAACACTTTTTTTTGCGGGGCTACAAAGAGAAACACTGAATTGTAAAATTTTGCCATGACAACTACTTGTATTCCTGTTTTTTTTCTCCCGGACCGAATTTCTGATAACTTATTAAATTGTTTGTCAAACTAAATATATTTAGATGTGAAAAAAATGAATTCAAAATTCATTTCAAAAATTTAGGCAAAAAAACTGGAATTTTTTAGATATTTTGAAACCCGAATTTTCGAGCCCCTTCCGGAAGGGAATCGAAAAAAAATCTTGCTCTCGGAAAAGTTTTGTACATTATGGGTTAAACATTATATATTTTGACACCGTTTTTTTCATTTGATTTTTTTTGGCAAAAAAAGACAAGATTTTCCGAAAACCCGAGAAAAGCGGAATCTAGAAAATAACTACGTACAATATAAAATCAAGTGTATCTCTAAATAGGCATGACCATGTAGTTGGTGTAGTGGTTGGCTAGTGCGTGCGTTGTATATGAGGTCGGGAGTTCGACTTCCCCAACGCGGACCCACACGTGTTATTGAGGGGCTCTGTTTAATTAAATTAAGAGGGGTGATTGTGCAAAAAAAAATGCGCACGTCGCGCTGAGCAGTTCTAGCCACTGACAGTGGGCCATAGCCACATTGGCGTGCCACATAAGCGCGGAATACGTCTGAATACGAGCGAAATGATTGTATTTGCACGAGAACGCAAGTTGAATGACCATAAATTCGTATTTTAAAAGTTTTAGCACCAAATTGAACGTCAAACTCCCGCACAGCTTACCGTGTCAATCAATCAAAAGAAAACAGCTCCGTGTATTTCACTTCGTCGTTACCAAAAAAAAATACAACGAAACGGGCATGTTTTTATTCAAAAAATACGTGACGACTACGCACGTTATGGAGTTGCCGCATTTAAAACCAAAACTGTTTTGAGCTGTAGTCCAGTCAATGCAATGCTAGGGAAAAATACCAAAGACCGGACGGAAAGCTTGAAATTCGCCAACGTAGCAGCGGTGGATCAAGCATTCAGAAAAAAAAAGCGGTGGAGTAAACGAGAAAGGGGTAGGTGGGATTATCAGAGATTCAATCAAAGCAGCGCCAAAGACGATGATGGCGAATCGTATGAGCACATTTGATTCGTCGAGCGGCCAAAGCAGCAGGAGGAAAGAAAGAGGATCTCGCACGGCTCCGCGCCGTCGGGAGCCTTCTGCCCCCGACCAACCTCTTTCTCGGTGCCGCGCCGCCGCCACCCTATGATACGACGTGGGCACGGAAAAGGGGGGGAGGCGATCGACGGGGAACGAGGTCGAAGGAGCGAGAACGGCAGCGACTACAGAAAAGAAGGGAACGAACAGTGCCATAGACGATGAACGAACAATCTCTTGAACGGCGTCTGCGGAACTGGGAAGAAACGATTGCTCGATGCTGGAACGGGAGATAGGTTTACCTGTATGTATGTGTCTGCTGTGGACGGCGGCGGCCGGCCGGTGAGCCCCGCGAGCGCGGGGGGCAGAGGGAGGTGGTGGGCGATCTTCACGCGCGGGCGTCGGCGGGGTTGAGGAGGACTGGTAGGAGGGATGGGTCGGGTCGGGGGGGGGCAGGTGCGGATCTCGTTTTATAGAAGGCCAGCTGACACGAACAAAAGAGGCAAGGGGTTTCTTTAGCATACTGAGACAAACCTAGCTAAAACCGCAAGGCTCACACAAAGGAAAAGTTCGAATAAAAAAGGTTCAAAACGAAAAGGAAGCGGACGCACAACTCACGCCGTTTGACTTAAAAAGGTCCAGATTTCGTTTGAATTCAATTTAAATACAGTACATCCAACCCTGACTCTATCTGCTTCTACCCTGCCCTTCGTGTCGTCGTCGATGTCACGCTATAACATTTCCTCGGATACCGTGGTCGTAAGCGTCGTTGCCTTTTTTCCTCCTTCCCTTTCTGGGCAAATAGGCGTTTCTTATTCTGGCCGTGGTTAACCTCTTCATCCCCGTTGTCTTAGACATAACGCTTTGACTCCAACCGATCGCATTGTCGCCGACTTTGACTTGCCGCCACCATGGACCTCCTTGTTTTCTTCTTCAACGTCCTCCTCCGTCCTGACCGAATGCTCTAACTCCAAACCATTTGTCATGTCGGTGTCGGCATTTTGCATCGTCGCAAGCTTCGATTCACCGATGTAATAAAATGAAGAAGGGAAATAATATGCATGAGAAGATTTGATTTTAGTGGATTGCAAAACTGTTTTTTTATAGATACAGAGAATATTATATAGTACTCCTAAAGATGGTTACGCGAACGTTTGGTCTATGGGTGTATCTACACCCTATATGAAAAAAAGAAATTAGTAACTAAATAAAAAGTAAAAAATTCTGAAAATATTTTGGAAATAAACTTGACCTTCCATTGTACTTGTGAAAAAAATTCCACAAAAAGAAAAACCCCCTTTGACTTCTTCTTTTTTAAAACAAAATTTTCGACTAAAATAGTGTGAATAGTGATCGATAATAGCAAATAGATTTTGTTTCTTTTGCCCTGAAGTCAACACTGATTTTTTTATTCATGAAAATTTATATACTAATGCAAAAGAAAGTCAGTTTATTCTAAAAAAAATTCTAAACTTTTTGACTTTTTTTGTAATTATTTTTAAAAAGCCCATATAGTGTGTAGATACAACAAAAAATAAAGGGTATTTCTCACTACTCACTACCCTATATAAGAATTTTGTCACTATGCGTCTCATTTAAGAAAATCATTGACATAACGTACTCCTTTCGTTCAAGGTTGGCTGGAGGGTCACCGAGCAGGATTCGGAATTGTAAGGCCGGGTTGTGGCGCACAATTTCTTTTGATCTCACTCATTCTCTGGGTGATTGGCTTCGTGCTACACTTTTGGCTTGCTAGCTTTTAACCTGGGATTAAACGGCCGAAACGGCCAGAAATAACACCCTAGCGCCTGGCTGAGAGCCCGTTATAGATGGCTTTAAGTGGCGACATTTACCCTATTTTTCTTCAAATAGGCAAAACGCACTAGTTCTGGGTCTACCTCGCCGACAGTATGGAGTTCTTTGTGGAAGCTTCAAATTCCACGTAAAGTTTAAATTTTTTGTTGGCGCATTCTGCATGGAATAATCCCCCTGAAAGCTATGCTCACTAACAGGCATGTTGGCTCTAACGGGGCTTGCCCAATCTGTCATCAAGCTGCAGAGGACGTCCGGCACCTCCTATTCGAGTGTGTTCGTGCAAAGGAATTGTGGTTGCGGCTGGGTATGTTGGATACGATTAACGAAGCTCTCCTAGTGGATCGTTCAGGCTCAATAGTGATGGAACATCTCGTTCTTCAGCCGACAAAACCGCTTCCATTTAAACCAGATTTGGAGATGAATCAAGTTCTAGCCGTGGGATGTTGGTACCTGTGGTGGGTCCGGCGACAATGCACACATTATGGAACACCACCCCCCTTAATACGTAACAGGGAGACTAGGGAGCATAGGTGGGACAAACCTGACCCAAAGTTCATGAAGCTCAATGTTGATGCGTCATTTTTTGTGGATTCCGGTGATAGAGCTATGGCGGCAGTGATTAGAAAAAAGGAAATTTTCTGGGGCCATTGCAAATATATACCCCATGCAACGGATGGAGTCACCACGGAGGCAATGGCAATGCGGGATGGCCCGCGTTTTGCTAACTCTTTGGGATTTCCTCGAGTTGAAGCAGAGTCTAATTCTTCTCATGTGATAGATTTTTTTTTCCGAAACGGAGGCAAAGATTGCCTCATCTATTAATTAAGCAAAAGAGAATTGCCTAGTTAATTACGGAAAACCGGGCAAAAACCAGAACAACAAGGGCCAAGCCCACTCCCATAGACTGAAGCACACAGGGCAAAGCCCACCCTAATCGACGACAAGTCGACCTGCGGCCAGACAACGCAGCTCCGACTCTGACGGAGAACTCAGAAGAACAAAACCAGGCACGGCTGGCGCCACGGAAGATCGCCGAACGGGCCACCTGCAGCCAGTCATCGTACACCACAGGGCCCCGCCGCCGCAGCTTCGACTCCACAGCAACAAGCAAACCGAGGCAAAACCGTGGACACGGCGGAGAAGAGCCGACTACCGCAACCATTGCCGCGTCGCCGACATCGCTCCTACCATCATCGTTGCCACAGAAGTCTGGTCGCCACAGTGATTCTCTCGGGGCCGCCGCCCTGACATCCACCGCTCCGTCGCGCCCAGCGCAATCAACCGGCACCGCCTTCCGGGGCCGCCGCCCCGACGTACCACCGCTCCCCTCGAGCAGCAACGCCGCACAACCCAGCTGCCCGCAGCCCACGCTGCTCAGGGCAACCGCTCGCAGACCACGAACGTCGCACCACATCCGGGGCCGCCGCCCCGACGTAAAGTCAGACCGCCCTCTCTGGGGCGCATCGACCGAGCCGACACCCCTACCGCCCAAGCGGGACAAGGATGCCACCCAACCAATGTCGAGATAGAGCCCCACCTCATAGAGCTGCCACTCACATTGTTCCCGAGATCGCCATCTCGACGCACAATCAAAAACCACCCGGAGCCGCCGCCCCGACATCCACTGTCCCCGACGACGAAGAGATCCGTGCAAACTGCAACATGCTGACTCTCCAAGGCGATTCCTCAAAGAAGGAAACGACGTAGCCGCCGTCATCGCCCGCTTCGACCATCCGAAGCTAGGGATTTCTCCCGGAGAGTCATGTAATGGAGCTCCACGGCAACACCTTCAAGAAGGGGAACGACATCATGGCCATGGCGCCGTTGTTGCCGGCACCGACCCAAGGTCAGTGCTGGACTTTCGCCCGGAGCTCCTCCACACCTCCGAATCCGAGCAGATCCGAAGCACTGCACAACACACAATCCCCATGGTCGAGTTCCACCGGCTCCACCTCGTCGTGCAGCTGCTGCCGCACCTCGCAACCGCGCCGGCAACCACACCAGCACCTCATGCCGTGAGTGACGTGCCAGCGCACACGCCGGGGCTACCACCGGACGGGGATCCGATGGCAGAGCCAAATCCGGCCACTCCCTCAGCCCGGGGCCGCCGCCCCGGCTTCCTCCATGCACCCCAAGCTCCGAGCGCCGGCCGGCAAACCACGAGGAGCACCAGATCCGCCGACGCCCCAGCACCACCTATGGTCGCCCAGAACGGGCCACCACCGCCCGTCAGGACAGCAACCTGTTGGGGAACGGAGCATGAATTTCAAAAATTTCCTACGCTCACGCAAGATCTATCCATGGAGATGCATTGCTACGAGAGGGGAGAGTGTGTCTACGTACCCTCGTAGACCGTTTAGCGGAAGCGTCTCACAACGCGGTTGATGTAGTCAAACAATCCTTCGAGCTCCACCGATCGAGTACCGAACGTACGGCACCTCCGAGTTCTACACACGTGCAGCTCGGTGACGTTCCTCGCCTTCTTGATCCAGCAAGACGTCGAGGTAGTAGATGAGTTCCGTCAGCACGACGGCATGGCGACGGTGACGGTGAAGTGATTCTGGCAGGGTTTCGCCTAAGCTCTTCGAAAATATGACCGAGGTGGAAAACGGAGATCGGGGCACCGCACACGGCTATGGGACAATTGTGTGTCTCCAAGGGGTGCCCCTCCTCCGTATATAAAGGAGGGAGGGAGGAGGCTACTAGGACTCCTTAGTCCTAGTAGGATTCCACCTCCCATACGGAGTAGGAAAGGGGGAAGGGAGAGGGAAAGGAAAGAGGGGGCTGCGCCCCCTCCCCTAGTCCAATTCGGTTTGGGCAAGGGGGGGCGCGCGCCTCCTCACGTGGCCTGCCTCTCCTTTTCCCGTATGGCCTAATAAGGCCCATTACTTCTCCCGGTGAATTCCCGTAACTCCCCGGTACTCCGGAAAATACCCGAATCACTCGGAACCTTTCCGACGTCCGAATATAGCCTTCCAATATATGAATCTTTACCTCTCGACCATTTCGAGACTCCTCGTCATGTCCGTGATCTCATCCGGGACTCCGAACAAACTTCGGCCACCAATCACATAACTCATATAATACTAAATCGTCATCGAACCTTAAGTGTGCGGACCCTACGGGTTCGGGAATGATGTAGACATGACCGAGACGACTCTCCGGTCAATAACCAACAGCGGAACCTGGATGCTCATATTGGTTCCTACATATTCCACGAAGATCTTTATCGGTGAACCTCATATGTCAACATACGTTGTTCCCTTTGTCTGGCGGTATGTTACTTGCCCGAGATTCGATCGTCGGTATCTAATACCTAGTTCAATCTCGTTACCAGCAAGTCTCTTTACTCGTTCCGTAATACATCATCTTGCAACTAACTCTTTAGTCACGGTGCTTGCAAGGCTTCTGTGATGCTGTATTACCGAGAGGGCCCAGAGATACCTCTCCGATAGTCGGAGTGACAAATCCCAATCTCGATCCATGCCAACTCAACAAACACTTTCGGAGATACCTGTAGTGCACCTTTATAATCACCCAGTAACGTTGTGACGTTTGATACACCCAAAGTATTCCTACGGTATCCGGGAGTTGCATGATCTCATGGTCAGAGGAACGTGTATTTGACATAGTGAAAGCAATAGCAATAAACTGAACGATCATTTGCTATGCTAACGGTTGGGTCATGTCCATCACATCATTCTCCTAATGACGTGATCCCATTATCAAATGACAACTCATGTCCATGGTCAGGAAACCTTGACCATCTTTTGATCAACGAGCTAGTCTAGTAGAGGCATACTAGGGACATAGTATTTGTCTATTATCCACACATGTATTTAGTTTCCGGTCAATACAATTCTAGCATGAATAATAAACTATTATCATGAACGGGGAAATATGATAATAACTAATTTATTATTGCCTCTAGGGCATATTTCCAACACAACCACCGGCCACAGCCGCCCGTCACCAGATCCAGGCGGACCTCGATCTGCATCCACCGGCCCCGGGGGCACGCCCCACTCCAGACGCAGCCAGCCACGCCACCAGAGGAGCCCGAGCAGCACCGTCAAAGGGCCCTCTGTCGCACCACCGCGACCCGCGAGCTCGCGACGCCCCGGACCAGCGTCCCCGGCCCGCGCCAGGACCTGCACGCGAGGGGAGAGAAGACCCGCCGCCGCTGACGACGGCAGGGCTTCGCCCGACCGCGTTCTGTGGCGACGGCGGGGGAGGAGGGAGGGCTCGGGGAAGACTTGGGGCGGCGGCGGCGGGTTCCTCCCCCGTCGCCCACGGGAGCGACGCGGGAGGAAAAAAGGGGCACTCGACTCACTTGTCCCCACAAATGGCACCACTGGTTCCCGTTTCATGTGATAGATTCTTGCATTGGTCAATTGAGATGGTGGGATGCAGCAGTTACTATCGGGAAGGTCAATTTTAAGCATTGTTTTCGTTCTTCAAATGAAGCGACGCATGTGCTAGCTAGTTTTAGTTATTGTAATAAAGTTTCTCTTAGCTGGACAGATGAGCATTCTGTTTGTTTTGTCTCTAAACTTGTGGATGATGTAACTTCTGTTTTAATTCAATAAAACTAGCCATGATGGCCTTTCCTAAAAAAACGCACTTGTTAGAGGTGTCTTGCCCGGGATTCCTGATAACAAACCTTTTGGCAAAAATCCAAAGCGTTATGCACTAAATCCATGAGAGAATGCGCCACACGCGTTGATTGATTTCGCGCAGGTTACAAGTCACGAAAGCCCAGCCAGCATAAAGTCGGGCATGTTGTGACATGTTAATCATTGCAGCTAATGGTGGGTTATGATTGCATCAGTCGATCGAGCCACACACTATAGCAAGATGGCACGCAGGGATCTCGTTCCGGCACGCACTAGCTAAAAGCATCTCTAGCAGACGCTGTAAAAGCGTCCGGCCCGTATAATTCCGGCGACTATACGGGTTTGGCCTGTTTTTTAGGGCAGCTCAGACCTTGTATAGTCGCCCTGGCCCGTAAAACGTTTACAGTGGGCTGGAACCCCCCTCCCCCCCTCACCCCGGCGCGCGCAGTATATCTACAGGTCCGCGGCCGCTATACGGGGCGAAACCTTATTCCTCCCGCCACCGCAATCCCTCCTTTCCCCTTTGATTTCTCGCCGCCGGCAACCCAAATCCGCCGCCCCACTCCGCTACCGCCGACAGATCCGCCACCATGTGGCGCAGGATGTGAAGCTCCTGCCGCGACGCCGGCGGTGGCGAGGACCCCGAGCGGAAGCGCTGCGTCGCCGCCGATGCGGCGTTGAAGCGGTTCGTCCGGCGGTACACGAACCGGGGCCTTGAGCCGCCGCCGTCCCTCCTCCGCCGCGAGACGGAGGAGTACGACCGGCGGCAGGCTCGGCTCTCCTGTACGAGCAGGGGCTCGCGAGGGCGCGCGATTTCAACGACAACATGGCCGCGGGGCGCTGCGAAGCCGCTGCGCAGGATGCCATCTTCGTCGACCTCACCTCCAACGACGACGATTGATGATCTCCGCCGCCGCACTCGGAGGGCTCCGGTGAGCCACATTTTGGGCATTAGGGTTAGGGGTAGGCGGCCTCCTCCAATCTAGTATATGTAAATCAACTATGTATGGATGATCAAGTATGTATGGATGCACCTAGTTCTACTGCTTGTGTTCTTCTCTCGCGCGAAATTTTATTTTCAAATTTTAAAGGTCCATTTGAGGTTTCTGTTCTGCCGCAGCTATTTTCGGCCCTTATCCGAGCGAAAGCGCGAACTGTAAACCCCTTATAAGGGCTAGCCTTATAAGGGGTCTGCTAGAGATGCTCTAAGGGCATCTCCAACGGCAACCCGCAAATTTCTTCCCGCATCCGACACGGATGTGGGAGGACGCCATCCAACGCTAGCCGCATACATTTCAAACTCTTTTTCAACAAACCGGATGAAAATCGTGCAAACTCGTCCGGATTTCATACAAACAAGACGGATTTCGTACAAAACACGACGGATTTTCATTAGATTTCGAACATGTAGAACAAAAAAAAGACCCGACCCTAAACCTATTCTACACGGCGGTGGCGCCCGGCGTCCGAGCCCGTGTCGTCCTCTATCCGCCGTCTTCATGACCACCGGCGATAAGACCCGTGAGGTGAAGGTGCGGTCTCCGACGAGGAAGAGTAGAACACGGGAGACGGACCAACCCACATGGGACCCCAGGCCCTGCCGCCTCCCGTGCCCTACTCATCCTCGGAGGAGTCCATGACCCGTCCGTCGTCGGTGGACGTGAGGTCCACGATGGAAATGGTGGCACCCGCGCTGTCGTCGTCCCGTCGGGCCGCCTGATGGTTTGTCGGCGGCGCGTAGGAGGCGCATCTGGCATTGTTCTCCTCCGCGATCGCCTGGAGCTGCGCCTCGGCGGCGGCCGCTTCCTGGCGAGCGGCGGCTTGAGCGCGGACGGCATCGTAGATGGCACGCTGCTCCACGACGAAGTTGGGGTTCGCCGCGGCCATGGCCGCCACGGCGTCCTCACTCGCGCGCTCATGATACGTCCATTTTGCATCATGTTTTATTACTGTTATTTATAGTGTTTTTAATCAATATAACACTTTATGGAGCAATTCTAATGCCTTTTCTCTCTTAATATGCAAGATTTACACAAGGAGGGAGATTGCCGGCAGCTGGAATTCTGGACCTGAAAAAGCTATGTCAGAGATACCTATTATGCACATCTTCAAATGAGCTGAAATTTCACGGAGATTTATTTTGAAATAAATAAAAAGTACTGAAAGAAAAAAAATACCAGAGGGGGCCACCCAGATGCCCACGAGGCACCAGGGCGCGCCACCCCCCCCGGCGCGCCCTGGTAGCTTGTGGGGCCCCTAGCCATCCTCCGGTGCCCATTTTCTGGTATATAAGCCCATTTGCCTTAGAAAAAAAATAAGGAAAAGACTTTTGGGACGGAGCGCCGCCGTCTCGAGGCGGAACTTGGGCAGGAGCACTTTTGCTCTCCACCGGAGCGATTCCGCCGGGGATACTTCCCTCCGGGAGTGGGAAATCGGAGCCATCGACATCATCAATGATGCTCTCATCGTGGGAGGATCAATCTTTATCAACATCTTCAACAGCACCATCTCATCTCAAACCCTAGTTCATCTCTTGTATTCAATCTTTGTCTCAAAACCTCAGATTGGTACCTGTGGGTTGCTAGTAGTGTTGATTACATCTTATAGTTGATGCTAGTTGGTTTATTTGGTGAAAGATTATATGTTCAGATCCAATATGCTATTCAATACCCCTCTGATCTTAAACATGAATATGGTTTATGAGTAGTTACTTTTGTTTTTGAGGACATGGGAGAAGTCTTGTCATAAGTAATCATGTGAATTTGGTATTCGTTTGATATTTTGATGATATGTATGTTGTTGATTCTCTTAGTGGTGTCATGTGAACGTCGACTACATGACACTTCACCATCTTTGGGCCTAAGGGAATGCATTGTGGAGTAGTAATTAGATGATGGGTTGCTAGAGTGACAGAAGCTTAAACCCTAGTTTATGCGCTATTCCGTAAGGGGCTGATTTGGATCCATATGTTTCATGTTATGGTTAGAGTTATCTTAATTCTTTTTTCGTAGTTGCGGATGCTTGCGAGAGGAGATAATCATAAGTGGGAGGCTTGTTCAAGTAAGAACAGCACCCAAGCACTGGTCCACCCACATATCAAATTATCAAAGTAGCGAACGCGAATCAAACAAACATGATGAAAGTGACTAGATGAAATTCCCATGTGTCCTCGAGAACGCTTTGCTTATTATAAGAGATCGTTCCGGCTTGTCCTTTGCTACAAAAAGGATTGGTCCATCTTGCTGCACTCTTTGTTACTATTGCTACTTGTCACTTGTTACAAATTATCTTGCTATCAAACTACTCGTTACCGATAATTTCAGTGCTTGTAGAAAGTACCTTGCTGAAAACCGCTTGTCATTTCCTTCTGCTCCTCGTTGGGTTCGACACTCTTACTTATCGAAAGGACTACGATTGATCCCCTATACTTGTGGGTCATCAAGACTCTTTTCTGGCGTCGTTGCCGAGGAGTGAAGCGCCTTTGGTTAGTGGAATTTGGTAAGAAAACATTTATATTACGTGCTGAAATTTACTGTTACTTGTCACTATGAAAAGTAATCCTTTGAGGGGTTTGTTCGGGGTATCTTCACCTCGACCGGAAGCACAAATAGTTGCTCCTCAACCCATTGCACCTACTGAAAATATTTATTATGAGATTCCTTCAGGTATGATAGAGAAACTGCTAGCTAATACTTATGCAGGAGATGGAATGGTACATCCTGATATGCACTTGATCTATGTGGATGAAATTTGTGGATTTTTTAAGCTTGCAGGTTTATCCGGAGATGGAGTTAAGAAGAAAGTATTCCCTTTATCTTTGGAGGGAAAGGCATTGACATGGTATAGACTATGTGATGATACTGATACATGGGACTGGAACCGATTGAAACTGGAATTCCATCAGAAATTTTATCCTATGCATTTGGTTCATCGTGATCGGAATTACATATATATTTTTTGGCCTCGTGAAGGAGAAAGCATCGCTCAAGCTTGGGGGGCCTTAAGTACATGATGTACACATGCCCCAATCATGAGCTCTCAAGAGAAATTATCTTACATAATTTTTATACTCGGCTTTCTCATGATGATCAAACCATGCTCGGTTCTTCTTTGACTGACTCCTTTATAAAGAAAACTATTGAATTCAGATGGGATCTTCTGGAAATAATTAAACGCAACTCTGAAGATTGGGAACTCGACAAAGGTAATGAGTCAGGTATAATACTTGAGTTCGATTGTGTTAAATCTTTTATGGCTACCGATGCTTTTCATAAGTTTAGCACTAAATATGGACTTGACTCTGAAATAGTAGCTTCCTTTTGTGAATCATTTGCTACTCATGTTGATCTCACTAAGGAGAAGTGGTTTAAATATCATCCCCCTATTAAAGAAAAGATTGAGGAACCCGTTAGTGTTAAAGAAGAAATAATTGTTTACTATGTTGATTCAGTTGTGCCTAGTGCTTATATTGAGAAACCACCGTTTCCTGTTAGGATTAAGGAACATGCTAAAGTTTCAACTGTGGTTAACAAAAGTAATATTAGAGCACCTAGACCCTATAAACAAATTAAAGTTGAACCTAATGTTGCTATGGTTAAAGATCTCTTGGTCGATAATATAGATGGGCATGTTATTTACTTCTGTGATGAAGCAGTTAGAATCGCTAAACGAGATCCTAAAGATAAAAACAGACCTGTAGTAGGCATGCCTGTTGTCTCTGTTAAAATAGAAGATCATTGTTATCATGGCTTATGTGATTTGAGTGCTAGTGTGAGTGCTATTCCGTTTACCTTATATCAAAAAATTATGAATGACATTGCACCTATTGAAATAGAGGACATTGATGTTACTATTAAGCTTGCAAATAAAGATACCATTACACCGCTTGGGATCGTTAGAGATGTTGAAGTCTTGTGTGGAAAAATAAAATACCCTACTGATTTTCTAGTCCTCGGTTCTCCACAAGATGATTTTTGTCTCATTATATTTGGTAGACCTTTATTGAACACTGTTAATGCCAAGATTGATTGCGCTAAAGAAACTGTTAGTGTTAATTTTGGTGGTATGTCTCATGAGTTTAATTTCTCCAAGTTTCGTAGACAACCTCATGATAAAGAATTGCCTAGTAAAGATGAAATTATTGGTCTTGCTTCTATTGCCATACCTCCTACTGATCCGTTAGAACAATATTTGCTAGACCATGAAAACGATTTGCATATGAATGAAAGAAATGAAATAGATAAGATATTCTTTGATCAACCACCTATCCTTAAACACAATTTGCCTGTTGAAACTCTTGTAGACCCTCCTCCACCTAAGGTGACCCTGTATTTGAATTGAAGCAATTGCCTGATACATTGAAATATGCTTATCTAGATGAAAAGAAGATATATCCTGTTATTATTAGTGCTAACCTTTCAGAGCATGAAGAAAAGAGATTACTAAAAACTCTGAGGAAGCACCGTACTGCTATTGGATATACTCTTGATGATCTTAAGGGCATTAGTCCCACTCTATGTCAGCACAAAATTAATATGGAGCCTGATGCTAAACCAGTTGTCGACCACTAACGACGACTAAATCCTAAGATGAAAGAGGTGGTAAGAACCGAAATATTAAAGCTTCTGGAAGCAGGTATAATCTATCCCATAGCTGATAGTAGATGGGTAAGTCCCGTCATTTTGTCCCTAAGAAAGGAGGTATTACCGTTGTTCCTAATGATAAAAATGAACTCATTCCACAAAGAATTGTAACTGGTTATAGGATGGTAATTGATTTTAGAAAATTAAACAAAGCCACTAGAAAAGATCATTACCCCTTACCTTTTATTGATCAAATGTTAGAAAGATTGTCTAAGCATACACACTTCTGTTTTCTAGATGTTTATTCTGGTTTTTCTCAAATATCTGTATCAGAAGCCGACCAAGAGAAAACCACATTTACTTGTTCTTTTGGAACTTATGCTTACAGACGTATGCCTTTTGGTTTATACAATGCACCTGTTACCTTTCAAAGATGTATGACTGCTATATTCTCTGACTTTTGTGAAAAGATTGTTGAGGTTTTCATGGATGATTTTTTCGTTTACGGAACTTCTTTTGATGACTGCTTACGCAACCTTGATCGAGTTTTGCATAGATGTGAACAAACTAATCTTGTGTTGAATTGGGAGAAGTGCCATTTTATGGTGAATGAAGGTATTGTCTTGGGGCATAAAATTTCTGAAAGAGGTATTAAAGTTGATAAAGCTAAGGTTGATGCTATTGAGAAAATGCCGTGTTCTAGAGATATTAAAGGTATAAGAAGTTTTCTAGGTCATGCTGATTTCTATAGAAGGTTTATAAAAGACTTTTCTAAAATTTCTAGACCTCTAAATTTCTAGACCTCTTACCAATCTCTTGCAAAAAGATGTTTCATTTGTTTTTAATGATGATTGTGTGGAAGCCTTTAAAACACTTAAGAAAGCCTTAACCACTGCACCTATTGTTCAACCACCTGATTGGAACTTGCCTTTTGAAATTATATGTGATGCTAGTGATTATGTTGTTGGTGCTGTTCTAGGACAGAGAGTTGATAAGAAATTAAATGTTATCCATTATGCTAGTAAAACTCTAGATAGTGCCCAAAAAATTATGCTACTACTGAGAAAGAATTTCTAGCAGTTGTGTTTGCATGTGATAAATTTAGATCTTACATAGTTGATTCTAAAGTAACCGTTTACACCGATCATGCTGCTATTAAGTATCTTATGGAAAAGAAAGATGCTAAACCTAGACTCATTAGGTGGGTTTTATTGCTACAAGAATTTGACTTGCATATTATTGATAGAAAGGGAGCTGAGAATCCCGTAGCAGATAATTTGTCTAGAATGGAAAATGTTCTTGATGACCCGCTACCAATTAATGATGATTTTCCTGATGAACAATTAGCTGTCATAAATGCTTCTCGTAATACTCCTTGGTATGCGGACTATGCTAATTATATTGTTGCTAAATTTATACCACCTAGTTTCACATACCAACAAAAGAAAAAGTTCTTCCTTGATTTAAGACATTACTTCTGGGATGACCCACATCTTTATAAATAAGGAGTAGATGGTATTATTAGACGTTGTATACCTGAGCATGAACAGGAACAAATCCTACGGAAGTGTCATTCCGAGGCTTACGGAGTACACCATGCGGGAGACAGAACTGCACATAAGGTATTACAATCTGGTTTTTATTGGCCTACTCTTTTCAAGGATGCTCGTAAGTTTGTCTTATCTTGTGATGAATGTCAAAGAATTGGTAATGTTGGTAGACGTCAGGAAATGCCCATGAATTATTCACTTGCTATTGAACCATTTGATGTTTGGGGATTTGATTATATGGGACCTTTTCCAAAATCCAATGGGTATACTCATATTTTAGTTGCTGTTGATTACGTTACTAAGTGGATAGAAGCTATTCCAACTAGTAGTGCTGATCATAACACTTCTATTAAAATGCTTAAAGAAGTTATTTTCCCGAGGTTCGGAGTCCCTAGATATTTAATGACTGATGGTGGTTCACATTTTATTCATGGTGCATTCCGTAAACTGGTTGCTAAATATGATGTCAACCATAGAATTGCATCTCCCTATCACCTTCAATCTAGTGGTCAAGTAGAATTGAGATTGCCGACAGGTGGAATTCTGGACCTGAAAAAACTATGTCAGAGATACCTATTCTGCACATCTCCAAATGAGCTGAAATTTCACGGAGATTTATTTTGAAATAAATAAAAAATACTGGAAGAAAGAAATACCAGAGGGGGCCACCCAGGTGCCCATGAGGCACCAGGGCGCGCCACCCCCCAAGCGCGCCCTGGTGGTTTGTGGGGCCCCTGGCCATCCTCCAGTGCCCATTGTCTGGTATATAAGCCCATTTGCCCTAGAAAAAATAAGGAGAAGACTTTTGGTACGGAGCGCCGCCGTCTCGAGGCGGAACTTGGGCAGGAGCACTTTTGCTCTCCGGCGGAGCGATTCCGCCGGGGATACTTCCCTCCGGGAGGGGGAAATCGGAGCCATCGACATCACCAACGATTCTCTCATCGTGGGAGGACCAATCTTCATCAACATCTTTAACAGCATCATCTCATCTCAAACCCTAATTCTTCTCTTATATTCAATCTTTGTCTCAAAACCTCAGATTGGTACCTGTGGGTTGCTAGTAGTGTTGATTACATCTTGTAGTTGATGCTAGTTGTTTTATTTGGTGAAAGATTATATGTTCAGATCCAATATGCTATTCAATACCCCTGTGATCTTGAACATGAATATGGTTTGTGAGTAGTTACTTTTGTTCTTGAGGACATGAGAGAAGTCTTGTCATAAGTAATCATGTGAATTTGATATTCGTTATTTTGATGATACGTATGTTGTTGATTCTCTTAGTGGTGTCATGTGAACGTCGACTACATGACACTTCACCATCTTTGGGCCTAAGGGAATGCATTGTGGAGTAGTAATTAGATGATGGGTTGCTAGAGTGACAGAAGCTTAAACCCTAGTTTATGCGCTATTCCGTAAGGGGCTGATTTGGATCCATATGTTTAATGCTATGGTTAGAGTTATCTTAATTCTTCTTTCGTAGTTGCGGATGCTTGCGAGAGGGGGTAATCATAAGTGGGAGGCTTGTTCAAGTAAGAACAACACCCAAACACCGGTCCACCCACATATCAAATTATCAAAGTAGCGAACGCGAATCAAACAAACATGATGAAAGTGACTAGATAAAATTCCCATGTGTCCTCGAGAACGCTTTGCTTATTATAAGAGATCGTTCCGGCTTGTCCTTTGCTACAAAAAGGATTGGGCCATCTTGCTGCACTCTTTGTTACTATTGCTTCTTGTCACTTGTTACAAATTATCTTGCTATCAAACTACTCGTCACCGATAATTTCAGTGCTTGCAGAAAGTACCTTGCTGAAAATCGCTTGTCATTTCCTTCTGCTCCTCGTTAGGTTCGACACTCTTACTTATCGAAAGGACTACGATTGATCCCCTATACTTGTGGGTCATCAGCTCGCCGTAGATTTGGCCCTCCGCCAGCCGATGTTGCTCCAAGAGAAACAAGTTGTACCGATGTTCCTCCTACAACTGCCAGAACACCGACAACGGCGCCGGCACAGGCTGCACCTCCGCCATGGCGGCGTTGTAGTGCGCCTGCGCCTGCTCCATGGTGAAGCCGGCGTGCACAGGCGTGGGAACCAGGGCGGTGTCGTCGGATCCCGTTTCCATCGTAGGGCCGTCCTCGTCGTCGGAGACCTCGGGCGAGCTGGCCGGCAAGCCGGCCTCGATCCGCCTAGCACGGCGGCTCTGCCAGGCAACGGCAAGGGCGGCCACCGCGTGCTTCATCTCCGGCGACAGACTGTCCCACAGTGCTTTCCCGCTGGCGGTCATGGCGGATGTGGAGGAAAGGAGGAGGATGTGGAGCGGATGTGTTGTGCTGTCGAGATAGCCGGGTGTAGCCGCTCTTAAATAGCGGATTCCGATGAGGCCAGGCGTCAATGCGGGACGCCGGAGTGGGTTTCTCGGCCGGCGAGCCTGCTTAATGGTGGCATACGGACGGACAACGGCATTGAACGGGCGTGGTAGATAACCGTCCCATCCCGTCCAGTCACGCGTCTCCGGCATTGAACAGGCGCGGACACCGTAGACGCGTCGCGGGCGGCGCCCTCGGCCGGCGCGCCGCTTCAGTGGAGGAGGCAGTGAGAAGTCGCGTCCGTCCTGAGCCATCTTCAATGTTGAGCGGCGCGCTCTACAGCGGCATGAATGCGGGCAGGTGGCGCCGGGCGGGATCGCGTGCGGGCGAGGGATGAGGATTTTTGGTGGGCCAGGGCGGTCAGAAGCGGCTTTGCGGGAGAAATCGAGTCCGGACCGCTCCGCGGACCGATAAAGGTCGGCGTTGGATGGCTTCCGCGGTCCGGACAGCGCGGTCCGGACGGATGCTGGCGATTTGTGGATCAGCCTTGGAGATGGAGATGCCCTAAGACTGAGACTGAGCCTCTGAGAGGGACGTGCAACGCATGTTTTTCTTGGCTAATCAATAGTGAACCGTTATATAAGAGTCTAGTATTTCATCCGTTTCAACACATGTTTTGTACCATGCGGTTCTTTTGGGAGAGACAAGTGTTTAATGGTCACGGATTTAAGATACTATGCCTTTTGGCAGACATGGCGTGAAAATGGCCACTGACGAACCTTTAGGCAAAGATCGAAAGCGTTACGCATTACAGGACCCGGAGAGAATGCGGGACACACGTTGGCCGATCGATGGCGCGCAGGTTACATACAGGTCACGGGACCCTGGCTGGCTGGCATAAAGTCGATCGTGTTTCTTCAACCTGCTAATCATCGGTGCTGCTAAGTGCTAAGGGTGGATGTGGATGATGATTGCAACGGAACGATCGGCTCACTAGTTGTGGCAGCTAGGCTGAGCTGCTCGTAGCAAGATGACACGGCAAGTGACCTAGCTAGTGTAGTGGAGTAGGACCGAGAGGGACGTGCACGATACTCGGTATGTTGTTTGCGCTTCTCGTCACCTCCTTGTTCGCTTCCGGCGGAGTTTTGATCCGATCAGGACGCACCCACCCACCCCTAGAGACTTCTGGATTCTTCTTTTTTTTTTTTTGCAGGTAGACTTCTGGATTCTTCTTCACGGGATAATAGTGGTGTGCCTCCTTCCAAAGCTTCAGCTGTCAAATCATTTCGGGGAAGGATAGGAATATCCGGAGATCCAATTCACATGCTTCCGCGCGTCAAAAATGTTTTTTTCAAATGTCAAAAAAATCGAAAAAATATATATGTTCATTGTCACGTTCAAATGTTACCTGTAAATTTTACGTGAAATTTTTTAGCATTTTTACCTGTGAAAAAAAAAAACAAATCAAACACCACCAAATGTTAACCAAATGTTACGGGTGGATCATGTTTTTCACGGATCTAAGGGCCTCTTTGATTCGCAGGATTCTCAAAACGTAGGAATAGGAAGGAATAGGGTGGTATGTCCTGTACTACCCTACATGATTTGAAAGAATGTTTGATAGCGCAGGAGAAACAAAGAAATCCTACTAAGAGCTTTGAGTGGATGTAAATTTTCCTTCAAAATGTAGTACAAATGGATCCTATGGAAAAATTCCTAAGTATTCCAATTCTACAAATCAAACGACCATTATAGGAAAAATTCCTAAGGATCCAAATCCTCCAAAAATCCTATGAAATTCCTTTGAACCAAAGGAGCCCTAATAGTGGAGCGCCTCCTTCCAAGCTTCGGCTGTCAAATCACGTCGGAGAGGAAAGAGGAATATCGCCACAAATGGATTAGAGCTGAGAAGAAGAGGACAAGAATGCATAAGCTTCGGATATGGATGGATGGCGATGGAATATTTCACAATTATATACACTCTCTCCTTTTCCACAAATAATTGCACGCACCGGCCGGTAGCTCAACTTTTTTGTTTAGGTGTTGTCGACGGCGCAGAAAAGAGAGTGAGGTCAACTTTGTTTAATCCGCGTATGGTCGATCAAACCGGAACAAGTGGTGGAAGGCATGTTCCTTCCCATCCCGGCGTTTGGAAATGGGTTTCGTTCATCATTTCTGTTGGTGGGTTTGGTGATGGAATAGCGCTTCTTTTAAAATATAGTAAAAGAAACCATACACACTGATATTATAGTGTTGCTTATTTAATTAAAATGAGTTTCGTTACTCTCTCCGATCCAAATTAATTGTCACAACTTTAGTACAAGGGAGCACCTTTTCTTTCCTATCAAGGCTTCCTCTTAACACCGGCAGGCTTTTATTCATTTCTTGATGCCCGTGAAACATTAAAAATCACAGGAGTCATACATATTTCTTTTAAAAGGAAGATTACCCCTGACGTCTGCATGATTGCGATGCTGATGCACACATCAAACATACAGATGAAGCATGCCAAGCTTCCCTGCCCGAGGGAAAGAAAAATAACACTCATGCTGAACAAAGTCATACTCATAAGCCTCAACATCAGTTTCTCTGTAGTCGTGCTCCACATCCACATTAAAAAGGAGGCATGTACCACATGAGCATTATCAAAACACTATTTCAGTGCGCTGGTCCAGAGTAGGTCGAATCATCGTGTACAATGAGCATCGAACAAGCTGTCTTAATTAGCCTTCTAGTGAAAATATCAAAAAGGAAATCATCTAGGGGAATTTTTTAGCGAATGATCTGACTTTACAATTGAAACTTTTCAAATTGTTTCTTTTTTAGAACAGAAAAAACTCGTGAAAATAACATATGTGAAGAAGAACAAAGGGCCTTGGACACGTAATGGATCCGATTGACAAACTAATAAGAGTACATCAAATTGGAGAAAACAAAACATACACAAATGATAAAGATCCATAACACAACCAATAGTTACATTAGTGGCATTGAAGTCGTCAGGTTTAGCTCACCCTTTGCGGCTTGGCATTCTTCCAAAACCCCAATGAAAAAATTCGTAGAAGGCTAAACATATCTAAACTGATCCGAGAACAACTCTAGCAGAGTATTCAGAATACTGATCGCTATCCGCCCCATGGAGCCCGCTTCATAATAATATGGAGGTTGCCGAGGCGATGCACAAACTCAGAATCGGTCGTAAACATAGCCTTCAAAAAAAATTCCTATGCAGGCCATTTGTCATTGGCTATAAGATCTCTTCCTTCCTCACCTCAACGATGGAAGTTTTTTGGTACTAGATTTCAACAAGGAATTCAACATGGATTATAATTAGGATTTGAACAACCATTTAAACTATGATTCTCTACTAGAATTTGAACCACGAGTTTTTTCTCTGTTTGCAACCGACCTCGCAATCAAGGGAGGCTTCGGCTGTCGCGACTTCCACGGCCACGCGATCGATGAACGCTTGTGCGCCCTGGATGGGGGATAAGTACAAAGTTTTAATGGCCCACGTGAGTATGGTGTCCATCGTTGCCCATGTGGCCGTAGACATGGCGGCCAAAGTAGGCGTGGGTGGCGGGCGTAGACGATGACGGATTCATCCTTACGTCGAGCGTCCTCCTCGACCCATTGGGAGTGGTCCCACGTCTTCTCAAAGAACTCCCACTTGGCGGGGAAATGTCCGCGAGGAGGGTGCGACCGCGACATGTTCAATGGGGATGAGTGTGTCGACGGAGGTGAAGAGGGAAGATAGGGGCATGATCGCAGTCATCGAAGGGGCCAACGGGATGAGTGTGGCAGTGACGGGTATGGGGGAAGATAGGTGTGTAGTGGCGCCGGCGAAGGGGGCGATGAGGGTTTATATGCCTGCGAATGGGCACGCTCGACAAGGAATGAGGGTGGATTACGCACGTGTGTGGGGAATGGGTGTGAAACGCGACAGTGTCCATTAATTGATGCTCTTCATGGTGGCAAAGAGGTTGCGCCATTGGCAGGGGCTGAAGCGGCAGTCATAAGAACGGCAACGCCATTGGATGGGGCTGAAGCGGCAGTCATAAGAACGGCAACGCCATTGGCTGGGCTACATGCAAAAGAAAGAGGTTGGACTAAAACTTCTCTCCCGCACGAACGGTTGCGGATGGAGGCCGCTCCATATCACTGTCCCTAGCCTCCAAACACAGGGACTCACGGGCTATTTGAAACGCACTCCATAAATTATGCATGCCGAGGGGCGTATGATGACTCAGATAGAGGGGCCTTTTTGACCACGATCGCCATATAAACAATTATTATGAAGATCAACAATTCGATAAGGTAACTCTCCTAGAGTTGCTCTAAGCTCACAGATTTTGGAGAGCCACTTGAGTCGCCGACTTCAATAGCTGAGAACCTATAATCAATGAACGTGCCATGACCGAGGAAAATCATCTCAAAAAAGTTAATTGAAGACAGCACAGTGTGAGGTCACTTGCAAACTCTTAAATCCATGCAGAAAGAAGAAAATGTGAGTAAAATGGGCCCGGTTGTTACTAGGTGAGAAGTTTCTAGTACTACCACATAGTTAGCTTGTGCTACTAATATATGATTAGATCACTAAAAGGATGTAAATTTCTCAAAAGTTATATCACATCAACACAATATGGATCTAGAGTGTCACAAAGTTCAAATGTATATTAAATCACAAATTGAGAAAAGGAGAATAAAAAACTCATTCAAAATTTTCCATATGGGTTGTAAATTGAGTTACTATTCATACCATGATTTTTTTTTTGAAAGATCCAGCAAATTGCTGGCTTGATTCAGATTTAGTAGGAAGCAATGGAAGAGCAACATGGGGTAGATCCGAAGATCAAAGAAAATAAAAAGGAAACAACATCGTTGCAGATCATCACTACACTCTCATGGCGGATCGCCATACACTTGCGACAACACAACGCAGCTCCGACTCCGATGAAGAAACTACGAAGAAGAACTAGGCTAGTTGGCACCGCGGAAGATCACCGAACGGACCACCTGTCGCCGGTCATCGTACGCCACCCGGCCCCGCCGCCGCAGCTTCGACTTCACAACAACAAACAGCCGAGGCAATCTCACGGGCACGTCGGAGAAGAGCCGACTACCCAACCAATGCCATGTCTTCGACATCGTTCGCCCTCGTCATCGTTGCCACAGGAGCATAGCTACCCACACCGTCCGACAGACACCCCTCCGCGAGCCGCCGTCCACCACCGTCACGAGCCATGAGTCCCTCTGGCCGGGTCCACCTCCAAGACGATGCCCCCAAGAGGGAAAGCGGTGCCGAGCACATCTATTAGCGCCGCCGTCGTCCGATCCGGAAAACCAGATCTAGGATTTCTCCCGGAGAAAGTCGGGAAGAGGGTGTGAGAGCTGCGACATCAATGCCTTCAGTAAGGGAACGACGCCGGCAGGCGCCGCCATCGACGACTCCCAGCAGCTTCAGCTTTCCAACCCATGGACCCGACTAGCCAACCTTGCCAACCCAGCCACCTCCTCCGGACCGCCAGGACTCCGTAGCAGCAGATCGGGGCAGAGAAGCTGCCCATCTTGCGCTGGCATGGCCAGATCTGCGGCCACCAAGCAGCAGCCGCGCCCGGGCACCGAGCCCAGAACCGCAGCGCTGCACCGCCTCCATGCAGCAGCATAGCTGGTGGATCCTCCACGCAGGCCGGCGCCTGCGCACCAAGCCGCCAGTGCCCTCCGCACCTGCATCGCGCCCAGCTGCGTCCGGCAGTGACCTCCATGCCCGCACCCTGCGCCCAGCCGCGTCCCCAACCGGCAGATCGAGATTGACCCCCGACCGCCTCCCTGCGCCCGCGCCGAACGCGCCCGCCTGCTCCAGCCCCACACCGGCCCGCCTCCACGGACGCACCTCCGCGCATCTCAGGTAGTGATACGTCTCCAACGTATCTATAATTTATGAAGTATTCATGCCATATTTATAACAATTCTATATGGTTTTGGTATGATTTGATTAGAACTAATCCGGACTGACGCTGTTTTCAGCAGAACTACCGTGGTGTTGTTTTTTGTGCAGAAATGAAAGTTCTCCAAATGAGCTGAAACTTTTTGACGATTTTTTTTGGAACAAAAGAGACACTAGAAGCTTCGTGGAAGGACCAGAAGAGACACGAGGTGTCCACGAGGCACCGGGGCGCGCCAGGGGGGTGGCGTGCCCTGGTACCTCGTGGGCCCCCTGTGGCCCATCTTGACGTGATTCCAACGCTGAAAAATCCTATAAATAGAGAAACCCCCAGAAATAACCCTAGATTTTGGACTACGCCGCCGCAGCTCTCTGTATCCTCGAAATACCATCTGGAGCCCTGTTTCGGCACCCTGCCGGAGGGGGAAATCATCACCGGAGGCCATCTTCATCATCCCGGCGGCCTCCATGACGAGGAGGGAGTAGTTCACCCTCGGGGCTGAGGGTTTGTACCAGTAGCTATGTGTTTGATATCTCTCTCTCGTGTTCTTGAGATGGCACGATCTTGATGTATCGCGAGCTTTGTTGATATAGATGAATCATATGGAGTTTTCACCTCTTTATCTTCTTGTGATGAATTGAGTTTTCCCTTTGAAGTTTTCTTATCGGATTGAGTCTTTAAGGATTTGAGAACACTTGATGTATATCTTGCATATGGATATCTGTGGTGACAATGGGATATTCACTTGAGTCACTTGATGTATGTTTTGGTGATCAACTTGCGGGTTCCGTGACCTTGGGGATTTATGCATAAGGGTTGGCACACGTTTTCGTCTTGACTTTTCGGTAGAAACTTTGGGGCACTCTTTGAAGTTCTTTGTGTTGGTTTGAATAGATGAATCTGAGATTGTGTGATGCATATCGTATAATCAAACCCGTGGGTACTCGTGGTGACATTGAAGTGCCTAGGTGACATTAGGGTTTTGGTTGATGTGTATCTTAAGGTGTTATTCTAGTACGATCTCTAGGGCTGTTCGTGACAATTAATGGGGATGGCTTATAAGATTGATCGGGAAGGATAACTTTGAGGTGGTTTCGTACCCTACAACAATTTCTTCATTTGTTCTCCGCTATTTGTGACTTTGGAGTGAACTCTTTGTCGCACGTGAGATATTTACATATGATTCAACTATGTCAACAATGTTGGGAAATCGCACTAGTGAAAGTATGAACCCTAGGCCTTGTTTCTAAGCATTGCAATACCGTTTTTATGCCCGTTTACTATTTGCTACCTTGCTGTTTTTATATTTTCAGATTACAAAACCTATATCTACTATCCATACTACACTTTTATCACCATCTCTTCGCCGAACTAGTGCACCTATACAATTTACCATTGTATTGGGTGTGTTGGGGACACAAGAGATTTCTTGTATTTGGTTGCAGGGTTGCTTGAGAGATACCATCTTCAACCTACGCCTCCCACAGATTGATAAACCTTAGGTCATCCACTTGAGGGAAAATTGCTACTGTCCTACAAACCTCTGCGCTTGGAGGCCCAACACGAGTCTACAAGAATAAGCTGTGTAGTAGACATTAGGTAGCAGCCCCATCCCGACCACCCGCCTCCGCCAGATCGAGCCGGCCCACGCCCACTCGAGATTGCAGGAGGAATCAACTGCCCCACCGCCGCCGACGCTGCGCGGTCTTTGCCCGGCGGCGCACCCTGACGGCGGCGAGGGGAGCGGCTGTGGAGAGGGAGTGCCCGGCGGCGGCTAAGTTTTTTCCTCTCCCGAGCCGCCCGCGGGAGCGGCGCGAGAGAGGGGAGAGTCGTGCCTGCTCATACCATGATTTATCCTTTTCATTTTTAAATTTGAAAATCAATTTGGATTTGACATGTTGTGGTGCGACATGTTGTGCCAATTATGACAAAGAAAAGCGAACTGAGCATACCATCTTCAACCTACGCCTCCCATGGATTGATAAACCTTAGGTCATCCACTTGAGGGAAAATTGCTACTGTCCTACAAACCTCTGCACTTGGAGGCCCAACACGAGTCTACAAGAATAAGTTGTGTAGTAGACATCAAGCTCTTTTCTGGCGCCGTTGCCGGGGAGGTGAGTGCTTGAAGGTATATCTTTAGATCTTGCAATCGAATCTTTTAGTTTCTTGTTTTATCACTAGTTTGGTTTATAAAAGAAAACTACAAAAAAGTGGAATTGAGGTTGCCTCATATTATTCGTCTTTATAATGTCTTTCTTGAAAATAAGGATTCCGATAATTGTGCTAAATTGATAGAAGAAGAATTCAATAAAATGTTTGCAATAAAATCCATGAATGATGAGCATGATTGCAATGTTGCTAGTATGAATTGTTTGAATATCCATAATACTAATGATGATTGCACTAGTCATGATAATGATGTCTCCTATAAGGATGTCAATTTTTGTGGAGTGAATTGGGAGTGCAAATGCATACCAAAAAGGGAAAATAGATTTTGTAAGAGGCATAAGTATTTAGAAACTAAAGGGTTGCAAGAGAGGCTAGATGATTGTGCTCAAAAATTTAATTTTCCTCGCCATCCTTGTGAACTTTGCAATGAACGTGGTCATTTAAATCTCCAATGCAAATTGTTTCATGATCGAATCGTGTCCAAGAATTGTGATAACTTGATTACCCTTGCGCATCATAATGAACTTAGTCTGCTTCTGGGGTATGAAGAAATGAAACGTATAACTTGGGATATTCCAGAATATAATCTCAAGAGATTTCTCGATTTTGATCTAGAGGAAATTTATATGTATTGTGCGGTAAATTGCATTGAGAATCCTTATATTGCCAATTATTTAAAGACAAGAAAACAAATAGAAGATGAAGAGAATACTAATGAAGGGGAAGAGGTTTCCCAATATCCTCCTATTTTTTCTTATGATGAATCAGGTAACGAGGAGGAGCTTTTTATTCAACCAATCTCTTCAATAAAGTGCACAGAAAAATGGATTAAACCCCCACATGAGGTGGTGAAGAAGAAAAAGAAAAGAAGGAAAAGTAGAGGTAAAAAGGTATCTCTCCCAAGTAGTGTTGCTCCTATTACCATTGTGCCTCATGAAAATGAATCAAATATGATTGTGGAGGATGATGATATTGAGTATGATTTTGTGATTCCTACTACTTGTTGTGATGATTATGATTGGGAAGATAATGATACTTCTTATGATCTTGAAAATCTTTATGGCACCAACTTGGAAAATTATGATGATAATAATTGTTATACTATTGGTGCTATTCATACTATTAATGATGAGAGTGATTATGCTAATGATATGCAAAACCACAAGCTTGGGGATGCTATGTTTGATGAGAATGACATGTTTGAGAATGTATTTGCTGCAATTAATGTTTGTCCCAAGCTTGGGGATGCTATGCTTAATGAAGATGATCTTTTTAGTCCCCCTACTTTGAATGATCAAATTTGTTATGATGATTTCATGCTTCCTACTTATGATGATTATTGTGATGATACTTATGTTATAAAAAGAAGTGATGATAATTCTTATAAAACTTATCATAATTATGAATATCCTTTTACTGAACATCACTCTTTTAATGTGGAAACAAGTTATAGTATTCGAGTTTCATACGATACCCCCACTATTATGAACGAGAAGAAAATTGTTTGTGTGGAGAGTAATAAAAATTCTACGCTTGTGGATCATGAAAAGAATGCTTTATATGATTGCTATATTGATGAATCCATTCATGATGCTACTGAAAATTATTATGAGAGAGGAACATATGATTCATGATGGTCCCGTTATGTTTCAATTCTTTACTTCTATGTGAGCATCATTTAAATCATCATGCCTAGCTAAAAGGCATTAAAGAAAATCGCTTGTTGGGAGGCAACCCAATATTTATCATTTATGTTTTAGTGTGTTCACATGATTAAGCTACTGTAGTAATCATGTTTTACAAGTTTTCTTTCAATAAAGTGCCAAGTAAAGCCTTTGGGATAGTGTGGATACTTGTTGATTCAATTCTGTGCAAAAACAGAAACTTTTGCCTCCAGTGTTTAATTTCTCAGATTTTACTGGAGCGTCAAAAAATTCTGAAATTTTTACACAGTATTTATATGAAATTTTTTGACGTTGTCCTAATTTTTCAGAATTTTTAGAGTTCCAAAAGTATGGTAGTTGCTCAGATCATTACAGACTGTTCTGTTTTTGACAGATTCTGTTTTCAATGCATAGTTTGCTTGTTTTAATGTTTCCATAGCTTATATTATGAGATATAAATTGTGGAAATGATAGAATACAGTAGTAATTATATGGGAACAATTGTGAATCTTGTCTTGGACAGTACCTAAGTGATGGTTTATTCTTTATCATACTAACCGTTCTCACGAAGTTCCGTTAAGTTTTGTGTGATTGAAGTTTTCAAGTTTTGGGTGAGATATCGATATGAGGAGAATAAGGAGTGGCAAGACCCTAAGCTTGGGGGTGCCCAAGGCACCCCAAGGTAATATTCAAGGAAGACCCAAGCAACTAAGCTTGGGGATGCCCCGGAAGGCATCCCCTCTTTCGTCTTCAACATTATCGGTAACCTCGCTTGGAGCTATATTTTTATTCATCACATAATATGAGTTTTGCTTGGAGCGTCATTTTATTCTGTTGATATTTTCTTGGTGTTATCAATAATCATGTTTTGTATCTTTTAGTTCAATAAAATGCCAATTATAGCCTTTACCAGGCTCAGTTTGCAAGTTCATGTGTTGCTGTTTGAAAACAGAAAGTTTTCTGTTATGTCCGGAATATTCCTGAATAGTCAGAACATGATAAAAATCTGAATTTTTTTACACAGTAAGCACGCATGAGTTCTCTGTCACGTGGTAATTTTTCAGAACTTTTGGATTTAGGGAAGTATGGATTCTTATTCCCCTTTTACAGACTATTCTGTTTTGGCAGATTGCTGTTATAGTTGCATTGTTTGCATATGTATGCATGTTTAATGTTTCTATTTGAGGATAGGAGTATTAAATATGAAGAGGCATTTAGTATGCAATGTTTAATTATAATTTTTGTGATTTGTTACAGTAGAGAATGTTAAGGTTTTGAGTTGATTTATACTAACTTATCTCACGAGTTCTTGCTGAGTTTTGTGTGGATGAAGTTTTTAAGATTTAGGGAAACCGTGATATGAGAGAAATTAAGAAGACACAAAAGCTCAAGCTTGGGGATTCCCAAGGCATCCCAAATTAATATTTCAAGAAGTCTCAAGCATCTAAGCTTGGGGATGCCCCGGTAGGCATCCCACCTTTCTTCATCAACAACTATCGGTCAGTTTTGGTTGAGCCTAAGTTTTTGCTTCTTCACATGATATGTGCTATCCTCGGAATGTCATTTTATTTTGTTTTCTTTGCTGTTTGAATAAAATACTTAAGATCTGAATTTTTTTAAATGAGAGAGAGTCCTCACATAGCTACCTATTTACTTGACTACTCATTTGATCTTCACTTATATCTTTTTGGAGTAGTTTGTCATTTACTCTTGTGCTTCACTTATATCCTATGAGTAAATTGTGAAAGAATTGAATATCAT
Source organism: Elymus sibiricus (assembly GCA_039707655.1). Taxonomy (NCBI): domain Eukaryota; kingdom Viridiplantae; phylum Streptophyta; class Magnoliopsida; order Poales; family Poaceae; genus Elymus; species Elymus sibiricus. Next base: position 80,035,339 of record CM077664.1, read on the forward strand.
AAAGATGAAATTTTATATGCTTCATATGCTTGTCCCATGGGGAGTAGTGACTTCACATACAAGAAGTATAAGTGGTAAAATTTATTGAAAGTTAACAAACATAGCATTGGTCATTTGAACAATGCATTAAAGAATTTTGAAGGAAGAGAAATTTCACATATAAATATACTATCTTGGACATCTTCTATGATTGTGAGCCCCCATTAATTATTTTCAAGCTTGATCAAGTAGTTGAAGTTGGACAAGGAAGACAACGTAATGAGTTATGTTTGTTTATATTCACATAGAAGTTATATTGTCATGGATCCTCTAACATGTGGTGCTTGCTTAGGATCTTTTGCTAGCCAAAAATTCGTACTAAGTAGAGATACTACTTGTGCATCCAAAAACCCTTAAACCCAGTTTCTTGCCATGAGAGTCCACTATATCTACCTATGGATTGAATAAGATCCTTCAAGTAAGTTGTCATCGGTGCAAAAAGCAATAAAAATTGCTCCTAAAATATGTATGATCTTTTATTTCAAGGGAAAATAAGCGTTGTACGAACTTGTGATAGTAAAGAAATAAAAGCGACGGACTGCATAATAAAGGTTACTATCACAAGGGGCAATATAACGTGACGTTCCTTTGCATTAAGGGCTTGTGCATCCAACAACAAAAAGCGCATGACAACCTCTGCTTCCCTCTACGAAGGGCCTATCTTTTACTTTTCTGTATTTACTTTTCTGAATTTACTTTTATGCAAGAGTCATTAATGTTCATCCCTATTCCGCTCTATTTATTCTTTAGTTGGCAAGCATTATGTGGTAGGGAAAGATCCAGGCACATATATCCAGTTGAATATAGATGATCATGAGTTATTATTGTTGACATTATCCCTGAGATAAATAAGTTGGGAGGCGAAACATTAAGCCCCTATCTTCCTATGTGTTTGACTGAAACAGTTTGTTCTAAAAATATGCTTTGAGTGTCAGCAATCATGGAAGACTAAATGATGATTGAGTATATGGAATTTGCTAGATCAAAGCTCTTACATAGACCCTTCCTGAAAATAAGATGAATTGCAATTGTTTGATGACTGAGAACATAGTTTGTTAGTTTTCAAGAAAGTTTATGGCCTATACTTTAAACATGTGAATAGTTTGCTACTTGGTCATGAGAAGTTTTATGAGATGAGCTACTGATTATGATATACATTGATGCTAGAAAAGTGATTGAAATTATCATTGATCAAACTTATGCACTATGCCAGCATTCACACTTCATAAATTATTTCTTTTATCATTTACCTACTCGAGGACGAGCAGGAATTAAGCTTGGGGATGCTGATACGTCTCCAACGTATCTATAATTTATGAAGTATTCATGCCATATTTATAACAATTCTATATGGTTTTGGTATGATTTGATTAGAACTAACCCGGACTGACGCTGTTTTCAGCAGAACTACTGTGGTGTTGTTTTGTGCGCAGAAATGAAAGTTCTCCAAATGAGCTGAAACTTTTTGACGATTTTTTTGGAACAAAAGAGACACTAGAAGCTTCGTGGAAGGACCAGAAGAGCCACGAGGTGTCCACGAGGCACCGGGGCGCGCCAGGGGGGTGGCGTGCCCTGGTACCTCGTGGGCCCCCTGTGGCCCATCTTGACGTGATTCCAACGCTGAAAAATCCTATAAATAGAGAAAACCCCAAAAATAATCCTAGATTTTGGACTACGCCGCCGCAGCTCTCTGTATCCTCGAAATACCATCTGGAGCCCTGTTTCGGCACCCTGCCGGAGGGGGAAATCATCATCGGAGGCCATCTTCATCATCCCGGCGGCCTCCATGACGAGGAGGGAGTAGTTCACCCTCGGGGCTGAGGGTTTGCACCAGTAACTATGTGTTTGATCTCTCTCTCTCTCTCGTGTTCTTGAGATGGCACGATCTTGATGTATCGCGAGCTTTGTTGATATAGATAAATCATATGGAGTTTTCCCCTCTTTATCTTCTTGTGATGAATTGAGTTTTCTCTTGGAAGTTTTCTTATCGGATTGAGTCTTTAAGGATTTGAGAACACTTGATGTATGTCTTGCATATGGATATCTGTGGTGACAATGGGATATTCACTTGAGTCACTTGATGTATGTTTTGGTGATCAACTTGCGGGTTCCGTGACCTTGGGGATTTATGCATAAGGGTTGGCACACGTTTTCGTCTTGACTTTCCGGTAGAAACTTTGGGGCACTCTTTGAAGTTCTTTGTGTTGGTTTGAATAGATGAATCTGAGATTGTGTGATGCATATCGTATAATCAAACCCGTGGGTACTCGTGGTGACATTGGAGTGCCTAGGTGACATTAGGGTTTTGGTTGATGTGTATCTTAAGGTGTTATTCTAGTACGATCTCTAGGGCTGTTCGTGACAATTAATGGGGATGGCTCATAAGATTGATCGGGAAGGATAACTTTGAGGTGGTTTCGTACCCTACAACAATTTCTTCGTTTGTTCTCCGCTATTTATGACTTTGGAGTGAACTCTTTGTCGCACGTGAGGGATTTACATATGACTCAACTATGTCAACAATGTTGGGAGATCGCACTAGTGAAAGTATGAACATTAGGCCTTGTTTCTAAGCATTGCAATACCGTTTTTATGCCCGTTTACTTTCTGCTACATTGCTGTTTTTATATTTTCAGATTACAAAAACCTATATCTACTATCCATACTACAATTTTATCACCATCTCTTCGCCGAACTAGTGCACCTATACAATTTACCATTGTATTGGGTGTGTTGGGGACACAAGAGATTTCTTGTATTTGGTTGCAGGGTTGCTTGAGAGATACCATCTTCAACCTACGCCTCCCACATATTGATAAACCTTTGGTCATCCACTTGAGGGAAAATTGATACTATCCTACAAACCTCTGCGCTTGGAGGCCCAACACGAGTCTACAAGAATAAGTTATGTAGTAGACATCAGGTAGCAGCCCCATGCCGACCACTCGCCTCCGCCAGATCGAGCCGGCCCACGCCCACTCGAGACTGCAGGAGGAACCAACTGCCCCGCCGCCGCCGACGTGGCGCGGGCTTTGCCCGGCGGCGCACCCTGACGGCGGCGAGGGGAGCGGCTGTGGAGAGGGAGTGCCCGGCGGCGGCTAAGTTTTTTCCTCTCCCGAGCCGCCCGCGGGAGCGGCGCGAGAGAGGGGAGAGTCGTGCCCGCTCATACCATGATTTATCCTTTTCATTTTTAAATTTGAAAATCAATTTGGATTTGACATGTTGTGGTGCGACATGTTGTGCCAATTATGACAAAGAAAAGCGAACTGAGCATAGCTCAGACGGCTAGGTGCCTTGTGCGAAGCCTGTAAAGCGTCTGCGGCGACTTTGTCAATCTCAAGAACTGGTTGCTCAATTTCTCAAATATTATCACAGAATGTGCGTGCGTGCATTCGCACAGATGACTGTTCGTGCGTGTATGTGAGCGTCACATTGTTTCCCAAAAAAGATAGATGCAAAAAAGGTGAAAAAGTGTGGCCGGTCTTACCATACATATTGGCATCATGGTAGCACCTTAAAATAGGTGCCATCGCAAGGTACTTCGTAGTCGCTATAAAGAAGAAAAGGTTTTGCTTTTGTAACAAGCACATGGTCTATTGAATGGACTATGTAATTGCAAGAAGAATAATTTCTTTGGTCTTTTATGCTGGTCACAATGGGAATATTATATATTAGTATCATGCATATAATACTAGTATATGATACTACATCCACAATGCATAGTATCATATCTTGGCAACACAGTGACTTCATTTACTGTCATGCATGACACATGACACATATACTATTACATCATTTAATATGGTACGGTATCATATCATGATACTTAATTCCCTTTTTTTTATTTAAGGGATAATTAGTTTTATGCCCCTAGTTGTGTCCCACTCTGCTGTTTTACCTCTAATTTTCAAAAGCCATCGGTTCTGTCCAAGTCACTTCGCTCCTCTTATTCTTTTGACCGTTTGACCGTCACTTTGAAAACTTCATAACAAATTCATACTAAATCAGAAAAATGCAAATAAGATACCTAAATGTTCGGAAAAACATCACCTATATGTCAATCTCATTTGCATTGATGACAAAAGTGTTGGAAACTGCCCATCCGAGTTTTAGCTCTTATGATACCACCATGAATAGTAAAATCTGAAAAAACTCAAAAAATTCAAACAAAAATTGGTGGCAAAAAAAAACAATCAACACTCCAAAATAGATTTTTTTTGCCACGACTTCCACGAATGTCATTCCATGATGAAACTTGGCAAGCACTTAAAACATTTGTCATTCTTTGCCACCAAATTTATTTTTGAATTTTTTGAAAATTTTCAGACTTTACTGTTCATGGTGGTATCATAAGAGCTAAAACTCGGATGGGTACTTTCCAACACTTTTGTCATGAATGCAAATGACATTGACATATAGGTGATTTTTTCCGAACATTTAGGTATCTTATTTGCATTTTTCTGACTTAGTATTAATTTGTTATGAAGTTTTCAAAGTGACGGTCAAACGGTCAAAGGGCAAAAGCATAAGAGGAGCGATATGACTTGGACAAAACCGGTTGCTTTTAGAAATTAGGGGTAAAACAGCCGAGTGGGACACAACTAGGGGCATAAAACTAATTATCCCTTCATTTAATTGTGTGCTACTTCAGAAAAAATATCTAATTTACATGCATGATACTTCTATGATACTCCTATTGTGACCAGCCTTAGTGATTGTTTTTTTTTGTGTGTGGAAATTGTAGGAGATATGCCCTAGAGGCAATAATAAATGTTATTGATTATCTCCCTGTTCATAATTAGGTTTATGTTCCATGCTATAACTGCTATGGTTCTCGAGTCTACAATAACCACGAGGCTCGGAGGAAGACTCATATGCACGTGTGGGATAATAAACGGTAAAATGTATTCCTAGTCAAGCCTCTATGACTGGCTCAAGTATTGCATGATGATCCTGTTTTCCTGATCATGGGCATGGCTATGCCGGCAATTTTGAGGGCACAATTGTTGGTAGAACACTTGTGTTGAATCGACCCGATTGATGTTATGCTATGAGATACATTTGTCATAAGTTTATGGTTAATAACACAGAGAAGTTAATGTTTGCATAATTCCTTAGACCATGAGAGTGTCGAGTTTCTTCATGCTTGCTTCATGAACTTTGGGGTTTGTTAAACGTCATCCGTAAATGGGTGGCTATTACGACGGCTTACGGGTTCATGGAAAAGTATGTCAAGGCACTTGATAGCTCAAGATTGGGATTTGCTCCTCCGACGATGGAGAGATATCTCTGGGCCCTCTCGGTGTTACGGTATCCATCATCGTCTGGCCAGACACAGGGTGATTTGATCACAGGGATGCCGGAACACGGGAACGAGAAAAGAGAACAATACCGGCAACGAGGTAACTGGCATTGTAGACAAGTGTTGATCCACGAGGATGCCGATGTTTCTCACCTCGGGTAATTGTAACATATCGCGAAGCAACAGGAATAGCTCACGGCAACTGGAGGTTCACTCGAATATTTATTCGTGTGGGTATAGGGATCGATATGGGTGTCCACGGCTCCGATGTTGATCATTGATCGGAAGGGGTTCCGGGTCATGTCTATGCTTCACCGAACCTATAGGGTCACATGCTTAAGGGTCATCTATCTGCTGAATACTAGACAGGGAGTCTGAGAGAAAAACACCGAAAAAGTTTCGGACAGCGGAAAAGTTCCGCAGAGAGGTCACCGGATGAGTTCCGGTGAAACTGAAAAGTTGTTTCAGAGGATACCATAAAGTCAAATTGGTTTTGGCACATACCTGATAATTCTTGGAGGGTGCCAGAATCATTCTGGAAACTTTCTGGAATTTTCCGGGATGAAAACCGGAAATGTTCCGGAGCTGCCGAAACCGCTTCAGATGCTTTTCGCAGATGAAATCACTAAACCGTAATTGTTCCGGCTCGCGTTGAAAATTATTTTGGTGGGTACTAGAATTGTTCTAAGCCCACATGAATATTTTCAGTTCGATCAGACGCTGAAAAATGTCGTCGTGAATAGTGAAAGTGCTTTTTGGGATATTTTTGGAAAGCCACCTTTTGGGGCTTTGCTCCAAAAGATCTTGGGGATGACATGGATGGATAGGGGCCAATTTTGGGGCCCCACATGAGGGTGTGGCCGGCCACATGGTGGACTCCTTCATGGAGTCCCCCTTGTTCCTTGGTTTCACCTTTTAGGTCCTTGGGAAGGACTCCTTTCCATGTGGGTTTTGGGTTTTCTTGTAAAACCACCCTACCCCTTGGGTTTCCTATAAATAGGAGGTGTGTGGGCTGCCATAAGACACATCCTTACTCTCATACACAAGCCATGCATGATCTGGCATTCTCTCTCCCTCCCAGCGAAATAGTTTCGTAGAGCCGAAAGGCTGTCTGGGTTCCCGCAGGAACTAGTTCTGGACGGCGAAGCCCTGCCGGATAGATGACACCGTATGTGTGCAACTCTGTAGAGAGATCGTAGTTTCGGTCTTAGTTCGAGAGTGCCTCCCGAAGGGCTGTCCGTGTGACCGTCCGAGTTTTGGAGGTCCTCCCGAAGGGCTGTCCGAGTGACAGTCCGAGTTTCGGAGGTCCTCCCGAAGGGCTGTTCGCGACACCGTCCGGGGGACTGTGCGACCGCCTCCCGGAGGGTTGTCCGCGGGGCAGATGAGGGTATACATCCTCGCGGTTGGGAGGTTGTAAAATCCTAGCTGCGGGGATCTGCACCGCCGATCGTCATCGACTCTACTTCCGCTGCGCTACGAGTCGGTAACGAAAGAGATCAAACCTTGTATGCAGTCTCCATAGTGGTCCTGGGCTGGTGCGTAGGTCGGAAAATTTTTGTTTTCTGCTGCGTTCCCCTACAGTGGCATCAAGAGCCGTGCTATGCGTAGATGCAGGTTGCGATCTAGAATACATAGAGATGTATGGGTGTTGCACAATATAATTAGGTAGTAGATGAGATCTATTGCTGAAAATTATTTGTGCGGGTAGCAGATGAAATCTGTTACCCGATGTTCTTGTTGCTTCCCTGGAATTTGCATATTTCTGATCTTGATAACGGTATGGTGGAGTTTCAAAGTTCTGGCAATCCGCGATCCTGATTGATCAACGAAGTGCTAACAGTTCTTTGAATTCCACCGTAGTTAAAAAGAAAGATGAAATTTCGCAGACGAAAGGGCAATGCAGATATGATCTGCACGGGGGTCATGCGTATGACGAAGTTTAGTATGGGGCTTGAGATTTAATTATCTCGTGTTTCATACACCCCGCGATGTTAATCTAGCGACTTGAATTATCATACTTGATGATAAAACGTTGGTAGCTGCGGTTTGTTCGAAACCTTAGAAGCCACGTAAAATAAAATTTCGCATGAACCGATTAGAGGCGTCTAACTTGGTTTTGCAGGATGGTTTGCATGTGCATATGATGTGGTATAGCAGTGCTCATATTAATTTGATTATGTATGAGATGACTATATGATGTAATATTAACATGACCTGCGTGTCATGATTCGGCATGATGGTTGGAGCCATATGATTGCACTTTAATGACCTGCGTGTCAACCTTAAGTAATGCACTTATTTTATTAGCTATAGAGATAGCAATATTATCTGGTGCATCGACAAGGTGGTGGCAATCTTCGCGAAGGTGAACACCGACGCGAATGCCGAAAACGAAGAAATGAAAGACTTCTCAGTCAGAAAGGGCTATACCATATCATGCTATTATGAATTGCCTGAGATGTTTATCCCTTATGATGCACCCTTCTTGATTGCGCGGTAGTCGCTTTTATTAGGGTGATCTCTCACAAAAATATCAAGTAGATAGTGTTCTCCCAAGTGTAGCACCGTCACGGCACCTAACTTTTCGGGGTACGCCATGGATGCATGGGTGCGAACGATTAGGGATGTGTGAGGCGGGTGAGTTGAGACCTCGCAGCGAGATCACTTGGTTGCCTTGACGTTCAGGCATGAGTGTCATGAGCTCGGAACACACGCATCGAAAGATGAACAAGAGTCACATGGAGATGTGATCGGCAAGTTGGCCTACCGATTAAAATTCCCGTCATGAGATGATGATTCTATGGCGATGAATTGAAGTCTGGATCTTGTATCACTCAAAATCAATTATGAGAGATATTGATTTGAGTGGGAGCGCACTGTAGAATTAACTTGTTTAATTCTCAGTGCAATTAATTATGAACCCTGTCTAAGTGTGATTTGCATAATAGTTGTAGAATAATGGCTCGCGTTTCCACCTTCCCTATTAAAATTGAATAGCTGTTAAATATCTGGTTAAATCTTTACAGTTGGTAACGTAATGTGAGGATTGTCCTCTAGAGTGTCGAGAAGGATTTTGTCCTATCGCATACTTTCGGTATTCTCCCGCTAATGCTATGGATCATGTGACTCTCGTCCTTCGATCCAAAAGCAAGAATTCCTTTTCAGTCAAAGTGCAATATGTTTGCTTCCATGAGACCCGAACTTCGAAAGTTTGGATAGTTATGTGATATTCATGGAATCTGGAAATCATTTTCAGAGACAGACAAAGGCTAAAAGATATGAGATATCCAAAGCAATGTTTGTTTGCAAACTGTTAGTAAAAGAGTTTACTATGCATTAGACTGATAAGAGAGGGATCCAGGAGAACGCCTATCATATGATGAAAGGTGAATAAAACAACAACTTAAAGAGAAAGGAAGTGTCCGAAGGGTGTTAGTAAGACTTTCACGCCTAGGAAGTCCGAGGCTAACGCCACTCTTAAGTTGGGTGCTTCTTCTGAGAGTAGGAGAAATACTAAAAGTTAAACTGTTAGAAGTATAATGGCAGAAAGAAAGAAGACTGGAATATCCAGCTCATGTATGAACGTCATACAAGTTTTTGATGTATAGAAGGCTGGTCAAAGATATAGTTCTTGGGAATTATGGTTAAACATGTTAATCACTAATTCTTGGGTATTGTGAGTTAATCACAAAGATACCCGCTCGATTGCATTCTGTTGCAACTCGATGTAAGAACTACTAAGGCCTGAAAGACTAGCCAGGAATGAGGTTTAGATACACACAGGGAACATAGTAAATGTTACTATACCTTCCAACGGTGTATTCCCTATGTATTTACTTTCATAATTCATTTTAGAGTTTCACACTCTAGCCCTTTTGCATAAGGTATCTTGCAAGAAGGTTGTTCATAAGAGAACTTTTGATGTTCGGTATTGTGAATAACATAAGGGCCATACTTTCATTATGAATGAGACGTATGTTATGAATATTGATAATAATACATACCTCTGTGTTTACTTTCATAATTCATTTTAGAGTTTCATATACTCTAGCCCTTTGCATAAGGTATCTTGCAAGAAGGTTATTCATAAGATAACTTTTAATGTTCGGTGTTATGAATAACATGAAGGGCCATGCTTCCATCCAGGATGGGATGTATGTTGTGAATATTGATGGTAATATGATACATCCATAACACTGACGCTAAATGTCGCAAGACTAAAAGAATACCACATATGTGTGGCACTGCATTTGGTCACATTGGAGAAACCCGCATGAAAATTCCATTATGATGGATTTTGAAGTCATTTGATTTTGAATCATCTGACACTTGCAACTTTCCTCTGAAAGGTGAAGTGACTAAAATACCGTTCACAGGCCATAAGGAACGAGCAAAGAACATATTGGTGATCATACATTATGATGTGTGTAGTCCAATAAATGTTGTTGCAAGTAGTGGATTCATCTATCTTCAGAAATGACTCAAGTAGATATATGGATGTTTACTTGTTGAGACGTAAGTCTGGATCTTTTGAATTCATTCATAAGGTTTTCAAAAATGAAGTAGAAGTTGTTGTAACAAGAAAATTGTGTTTCTACAATTCGATTGCAGAAAGGAATATTTGAGTTACAAGTTTAGCGAATGTCTGATGAGTTGTGAAAGGGGTTTCATAACTTGCACCTCCCGGAACACCACTGCAAGTGGAGAGTCCGTGTGGATGTAATCGAACCATTTATGACATGGTAAGATAAAAGATGACATAAATAGATTTGCCATTATCCCTTTTAAAGAATGATGCTTTAGAGACTGCGGCTTTTACACTGAAAAGAGCTCCATCAGGTCTGTTGAAATGACGTCATGGTATGGTACGCCCAACCATGTTATATCTTTTCTTAACATTTGGAATATGGGGCTTGTGTAAAAGGTTACAAACCTATTCCAAATCAGACAAGTGCTACTTTGTAAGGTTATCCCAAGTCATTGGGTATTCCCCCACCACTATACCGAGGCAAAGGTTTTTTGCCACAAAACGGTATGCTTTTAAAGAGAATAGTTCTTACAAAAGGTGAGTGGGAGGACAGTGCAACTCGACGAGATAACCAGTATCTTTGTCATCAGGTCAAAGGAAAGGAACCTTGGAAGTGATTCCGGAGTTTCCTACTGCGACTGATACGGAAGCCTCTACATGAGATGTATGGACTTCGGTCGAACTTGCAGCTGAACCGCGTAGGAAAAACTCGTGCAAACCTCTCAGGTGCGCATACGAGATATTGTTGTTAGACAACAGTATACCTACGATACACAAGGAAGCGTTGATGGGCCCTGACTCCGGAATTGGCTAAATGCCAATACAATCCGAGATAGTTTCCATATAAGTGATTCGAGATTAAAATCTTGATACACCTTTCGGAAGACTTAGAGTCTAACGAATATTTATGGAACTAAAAACTGATACGGATAAAATGTTTTATCCATAAAGCTCGACTTGTTGCAATAACAAGTTCAAGGAGTTGACTACAATGAGATTGTCTCACCGTAGCGATGCTTAAAGTCGGTTCAGGTTGAACTAGCAATTAATACATATTTCAATCATGAGATATGAAACATGGATGACAAAAAGATTTCCATCTGATGGAAATGAAACCTAGGACTTGTATGTGATACAGTCCAAAGTAATTTGTCGATCCAGAGGATGCTAGTAAGTATGCAAACTTCAGAGTTCCAGCGATGGACAGAAGAGAGCAAAGTGGAGTTGGAATCTTTGTTTTTGATGAAATGGTCAAGGGGGTTTGACTTCATCAAATGGGTATCGAAGATGCTTGTGATTCAAGAAAGTAAGTGGGAGCATAATAATATTTCTAAAAACCTTGTGTACTTAACACATTGTTAATTGGAAATAAATTTCTTGACACGAATTAGGACTTCATTTGAAAATAGTTTTTCAATGAAGTGCTTAGGCTAAATAGCCTCAATATTAGGCATGATGATCTATGGAGATAGATTTACCTAATGGGGCTAAGCAATGAATACATATTGACAAGATGCTAAAACCTTTTAGCATTTAAAACGCCAAGGAGTGATTCTTGCCGAAGTCACATGGAAAGAGTTTTTACAAGACTCGGTATCCCAAAACACTGATGAGTAAAATACATGATGGAGATTCCACACACTCTTGTGTTTGGATTAATCATGTATTCCATGGTATGTAAAAACAAACAGATATGTCCAATACTCCAAAGTTGTTGCGAGTATAGATACCATAGTGATCAAAGTACTGATCATGGGACAACAGTGAAAGATGTCATTAAGTGCTAAGAGTAGTGCTGATGACATGTTTTCTCGCAAGTAGAGATTATGAAGTGCTCGTTGTAAGTGATTACATCGATACAGTCTTCATCAATGCTCCATGCGATTTTCGATTTAAATTGAGGGTTTTGTGTGATACACAATATGGTGGCACGGTAGTTGGAAATTGTTCCAAACAAGATACTGTGGCGAATTCTATAACAAAGGCTAAGTATGTTGATGCTTAAGAAGCGACAAAGAAGTTGTTGAATCATATAGTTCATTCATGAACTTAGTATGGTTCCAAGATGACTTTGGTCTATGGGACACTATTGCAGATAGTTGCTCCATAGCTCAGTCTGAGGAATCAGGTTTCGACCAATGATTCACACATATGCAAGGCCAAGTCCAGACAAAATATGAATTTTGTGAAAGCGTGAAAACGCAAGGATATGCAAAGTTACACACAGAACTGAAGTCGTCAGATCCGTTGGACATCAGGCTATACCACACGCGAAGCATATTTTACACCAGTATGCCATAGGTGTAAAGTGCATTAGCATTGACTAGATTATTGACTCTAGTTCAAGTGGGAGTCTGTAGGAGATATGCCCTAGAGGCAATAATAAATGTTATTGATTATCTCCCTATTCATAATTAGGTTTATGTTCCATGCTATAACTGCTATGGTTCTCGAGTCTACAATAACCACGAGGCTCGGAGGAAGACTCATATGCACGTGTGGGATAATAAACGGTAAAATGTATTCCTAGTCAAGCCTCTATGACTGGCTCAAGTATTGCATGATGATCCTGTTTTCCTGATCATGGGCATGGCTATGCCGGCAATTTTGAGGGCACAATTGTTGGTAGAACACTTGTGTTGAATCGACCCGATTGATGTTATGCTATGAGATACATTCGTCATAAGTTTATGGTTAATAACACAGAGAAGTTAATGTTTGCATAATTCCTTAGACCATGAGAGTGTCGAGTTTCTTCATGCTTGCTTCATGAACTTTGGGGTTTGTTAAACGTCATCCGTAAATGGGTGGCTATTACGGCGGCTTACGGGTTCATGGAAAAGTATGTCAAGGGACTTGATAGCTCAAGATTGGGATTTGCTCCTCCGACGATGGAGAGATATCTCTGGGCCCTCTCGGTGTTACGGTATCCATCATCGTCTGGCCAGACACATGGTGATTTGATCACAGGGATGCCGGAACACGGGAACGAGAAAAGAGAACAATACCGGCAACGAGGTAACTGGCATTGTGGACAAGTGTTGATCCACGAGGATGCCAATGTTTCTCACCTCGAGTAATTGTAACATATCGCGAAGCAACAGGAATAGCTCACGGCAACTGGAGGTTCACTCGAATATTTATTCGTGTGGGTATAGGGATCGATATGGGTGTCCACGGCTCCGATGTTGATCATTGATCGGAAGGGGTTCCGGGTCATGTCTATGCTTCACCGAACCTATAGGGTCACACGCTTAAGGGTCATCTATCTGCTGAATACTAGACAGGGAGTCTGAGAGAAAAACACCGAAAAAGTTTCGGACAGCGGAAAAGTTCCGCAGAGAGGTCACCGGATGAGTTCCGGTGAAACTGAAAAGTTGTTTCAGAGGATACCATAAAGTCAAATTGGTTTTGGCACATGCCTGATAATTCTTGGAGGGTGCCAGAATCATTCTGGAAACTTTCTGGAATTTTCCGGGATGAAAACCGGAAATGTTCCGGAGCTGCCGAAACCGCTTCAGATGCTTTTCGCAGATGAAATCACTAAACCGGAATTGTTCCGGCTCGCGTTGAAAATTATTTTGGTGGGTACTAGAATTGTTCTAAGCCCACATGAATATTTTCAGTTCGGTCAGACGCTGAAAAATGTCGTCGTGAATAGTGAAAGTGTTTTTTGGGATATTTTTGGAAAGCCACCTTTTGGGGCTTTGCTCCAAAAGATCTTGGGGATGACATGGATGGATAGGGGCCAATTTTGGGGCCCCACATGAGGGTGTGGCCGGCCACATGGTGGACTCCTTCATGGAGTCCCCCTTGTTCCTTGGTTTCACCTTTTAGGTCCTTGGGAAGGACTCCTTTCCATGTGGGTTTTGGGTTTTCTTGTAAAACCACCCTACCCCTTGGGTTTCCTATAAATAGGAGGTGTGTGGGCTGTCATAAGACACATCCTTACTCTCATACACAAGCCATGCATGATCTGGCATTCTCTCTCCCTCCCAGCGAAATAGTTTCGTAGAGCCGAAAGGCTGTCTGGGTTCCCGCAGGAACTAGTTCTGGACGGCGAAGCCCTGCCGGATAGATGACACCGTATGTGTGCAACTCTGTAGAGAGATCGTAGTTTCGGTCTTAGTTCGAGAGTGCCTCCCGAAGGGCTGTCCGTGTGACCGTCCGAGTTTTGGAGGTCCTCCCGAAGGGCTGTCCGAGTGACAGTCCGAGTTTCGGAGGTCCTCCCGAAGGGCTGTCCGCGACACCGTCCGGGGGACTGTGCGACCGCCTCCCGGAGGGTTGTCCGCGGGGCAGATGAGGGTATACATCCTCGCGGTTGGGAGGTTGTAAAATCCTAGCTGCGGGGATCTGCACCGCCGATCGTCATCGACTCTACTTCCGCTGCGCTACGAGTCGGTAACGAAAGAGATCAAACCTTGTATGCAGTCTCCATAGTGGTCCTGGGCTGGTGCGTAGGTCGGAAATTTTTTGTTTTCTGCTGCGTTCCCCTACAGAAATGGTCTCTTAGTAATTGTTAGAACCTTGTTTTAGTATCCCAACTGCAATATGGAAAATATTGAAAAAACATAAATTAGGAAAAATAAATCTAAGAACAAGTATAGTTCAAAATAAATATGTAGGCTCTTGTACAATAATGTTAGTAATTTTCAAAGTTTGTATTTGTTTAGTTTTTCAATTACATGGATTTTTCTCAATATGTTTTTCTATATTTTTAATTCTAATATGTTTTCCCATGTTCTGTTTTCAAAGTCGTTGTGCTACAAGAAAGTAAAAATTAGATTCCTTTTCCCTAGATTTTCATATTTGTTAATTGTTTTAAAAATGTTGCTGCCTGAATAATGTGATTTTGGCCTGCGGGATCATATTACTCCTAGGGCTGGGCGTTCGGTTTATATGGTTAATATGGTTCGGTTTTTTCGGTTTTTTATAATTTCGGTTTTCAAGAAATAGAAACCGAAATAATCACACAAAATTTAGAAACCGAACCATATTAACCATAATATATCGGTTCGGTTTGTTCGGTTAACCGAAAAACCAAAATACATGCACTTGTCAGTATAAGTGTAATGACTCAAGAGCACTGATTTGGATTGTATAATATGCATAAAATAATCACAAGAGCTAGCAACCTTAATATCTATGGTATATTCGGTCAAGCAAACTAGTAAACATAATTAAGTAAAAAAATCACATCAAACCTGAAATGTATTATGTGCGGAGAAATATGTGATGCCTGCAAACTATTGCACTTTTGGAAGCAAGGTATTACATGGGGTATCTTACATATCGGTTTGTTCGGTCTATTCGGTTTCTGTGTACTGAAAACCGAACAAAAACAAAAGACCGAACAACCTTAAAATTTCCCACTGAACCAAAAATCGAACCACCAAATTAACCGACAAATCGGTTAATACGGTTCGGTTCGGTTTTTCGGTTTTCGGTTTTACAGTGCCCACCCCTAATTACTCCCAGCATTTTCAGCGGGCCCATGGGATTTCAAACAGGCCGGAGGCTTTGGAACAGGTGATGTTGCCCCATGTGAACTGGAGCACGCTTCACTTGTTAGCGAATCGGGGCCGTATTCCCCTAAAAAAAACTTGTTCACGAATGACATAAATATCCGCGACCGCTATTTCTCGCATTCTGCGAGTTGGAACGGGTCTCTCGCTGAAGCGTTGTAGTAATCGGGCCGGCCCATTACGCGCACCTAATAAAAAGAATAAACAGAAGAAAAAGCAGCGCGACGAGGAGTCGATCACACGATCTCATAGTTGCGTGCTTACATTGCTTGCCACTGGGATAGCATTCATCTCGTTTCAGATTCCAAGGCGAAACGTACTTGATAGGAAAAGACCTGGTATTCCATAGGTTTTTCTAGGTATTTTTTTTCTATTTTATTCGCTTTTCTTCGGGTTTTTTTCCCTCTTTTTCGTTTTCTTTTTTTCTTCTCCATTTTTTCTTGTTTGTCATTCTTTTTTCATTTGTTTCCTCGGTTTTATTTTCCTTTTTCTTTGTTTTATTTTGTTTCTTTTTCGATTTTCATTTTTTTGGTTTTCTTTGTTTCTTTTGGTTTTCGTTCTACTTTTTTTTGTATATGTCAACTACATTTTTCCAATACACGTTTAAGAGTTTTTTAATACACGGCCAATATTTTTTCTATGCACATTTTTATCATTTTTTAAATTTTTGATTAATAGTTTTCAAATAAAAACATTAACATTTTTTAATACATGGCTAACATTTTTTTGATACACATTTAGCATTTTCCAAACGCTGGATTTACATTTTTTTCAAACACTTGTTCAATTTTTTTTCAAATGGTCGATTATTTTTTTTCATATACATGATAAAAAAATCATCATTTTTTTAATACATGGTCAACATTTTTTACATACACATTTAACATTTTTCAAATGGTTGATTAACATTTTGCAAATACATGTTCAACATTTTTTTTCAAATGCTTGCTTAATATTTTTTGAAATACTTTTTCAATATTTCTCAAATACTTGTTCAAGATTTTTTTAAATACTTGTTCAAGATTTTTTGAAATACTTGTTCAACATTTTTAAAATACTTGTTCAACATTTTTCAAACACTTGTTCAACATTTTTTTTCAAATGCTTGATTAACTTTTTTTCAAATACTTGTTCAACATTTTTTAAATACTTTTTCAACATTTTTTAAGCACTTGTTCATTATTTTTTCAAATGTTCGATTAACATTTTTCATATACATGATAAAAAAAACATGGTCAACATTTTTTATATACACATTTAACATTTTTCAAATGGTTGATTAACATTTTTTAAATACATGTTCAACATTTTTTTTGAAATGCTTGATTAAAATTTTTATATACATGTTCAACATTTTTTGAAATACTTGTTCAACATTTTTCAAATACTTGCTCAACATTTTTGAAACACTTGTTCAACAATTTTGAAATACTTGTTCAACATTGTTTTTCAAATGGTTGATTAACATTTTTTTCAAATACTTGTTCAACATTTTTCAAATACTTTTCAATATTTTTCAAATACTTGTTCAACATGTTTCAAATATTTTTTGAAGAGTGTTTTTTGTAATATATATATTAAAAATATTTTAAAGTATAAACAAATGTACAAAAATAAAGCAAAAAAATGAAATGAGAAACGTAAAAAAAAAAGGAAAACAAGGCTGTGGCCTCTCTCGCGCCTAGGCCGGCCCAATTGGCCCTCCCCTTCAGCGCGGATTGCCCCGTTCTCGCAGAAAGCGAGATATAGGCGCGGCGACTATTTCTCGGCTTAGGCGAGGCGGTACTTTGCTCTCGCTGAAGGTTTTTTCTCCGTCGGGTCGTATTGGGCCGGCCCATTCGTGTAGCGCGTAAAAGTAGCACAGAAAATAGGAGCGCAACAGCGGATCGAACCCAGGTCTCCTCGATAGGAGATTGAGATGCTGGCCACTCCGCCTTGAGTTAAGTTCCAGATAAATGTAGGGCGCGGCCTTCTTAATATAAAAGAGACGATTTTGGCCAACTTTTTTTCTGTTTTATTCAGTTTTCTCCAAAAATAATTTGTTTTCTTTTGTTTCTTTTCTTTTTTCTTCTCCGTTTTTTAATTTTTTTTGCATTTGTTTCTTCTGTTTTTTTCTTTTTCTTCTTTGCTTTATTTTTTTTCGTTTTTCACTTTTCTGGTTTTCTTTGTTTCTTTTGGTTTT
The DNA here is from genome assembly GCA_039707655.1 of Elymus sibiricus. Classification (NCBI taxonomy): domain Eukaryota; kingdom Viridiplantae; phylum Streptophyta; class Magnoliopsida; order Poales; family Poaceae; genus Elymus; species Elymus sibiricus. Next base: position 80,052,915 of record CM077664.1, read on the forward strand.
TATTCTACATTTTTTCTATATGTCAACATCATTTTTCTAACACAATTTTACCAGTTTTTCAATACAAATTTAACATTTTTCTAATATGTGGTCAACATTTTTTCTATACATGTTTCAACATTTTTCAAATGCTTGATTAAAACTTTTCAAATACAAGATTAACATTTTTTAATACATAGTCAACATTTTTCCTTTGTTTTATTTTGTTTCTTTTTTTATTTTTATTTTGTTTCTTTTTTATTCTACATTTTTTTATATACTTGTTCAACATTTTTTAAATACTTGTTCAACATTTTTATATACATGATCGATATTTTTTCAAATACTTCTTCAACAAGTTTATATACATGATCAACATTTGTCAAATACCTGTTCAACATCTTTGTATACATAATCAACATTTTTTTCAAATACTTGTTCAATATTTTTTCAAATACATGTTCAACATTTTTCAAATACCTGTTCAACATTTTTCAAATGATTTTTGAATAGTGTTTTTTGAAATATATATTTATAATATTTTAAAGCATAGACAAAAGTAAAAAAAGAAAGCAAAAAGCGTGAAAAAAAACAAAACAGAAAACAGGCTGGTATTTCCCACGCACGTGGGCCAGCCCAACTGGCGTTCCCTTCAGCGAGGGGCCACTCCCTCTCGCTTAATGCGAGAAAAGCAAATGCTATTCGGCGCCTTAAGCGTCCCTTTCTTCGATTCTCGCAAAGGGGCGCACACCCCCGCCGCCACGCTGGGCCGGCCCATGTTACTTTTTTTATCTATTTTTTAAAACCGCAAATAAATGTGCGAGTACTACTATTCGAACTGCCGATCTCCTGAATCATTGTACGACGCACTAACCACTCAACCAAACCAACCCTGATGCGATTAGTTACATCTTTTACGGTCTTTTATTCTTTCTTCTGTCCTTTTTTTCTTTTTTGGAATGGTTTCTTCATTTTTTAAAATTTTCCTTTTGTCTTTTTCGTTTTTTTTCTGTGTCCTTTTTGATAAATATGTGAACTTTTTTCAAAATCAATGAACTTTTTTCAAAATCGATGAACTTTTTTTCAAATTGGGTGAACTTATTTTAAAATCAATGAACTATTTTTTTCAAATTCGATGAAATTATTCAAAATTGATGAACTTTCTATTTAAATTTGTGAACTTTTTCAAAATCGATGAACTATTTCTATAACTCGATGAACTTTTTTGAAAATTAATGTATTATTTCTTCAAATTTGTTAACTTTTTCCAAAATCGATGAACTATTTCTCTAACCCGATGAACTTTTTTCAAAATGGATGAATTATTTCTTCAAATTTGTGAACTTTTTATAAAATCAATGTACTATTTTTCAAACTTGATGAACTTTTTGTCAAAATTGATGAACTTTTTTCAATATTGATTTTTTTTTCAAAAATCGATGAACTTTTTTAATGTTTGTGAACTTTTTCTTCAAAAATGATGAACTTTTTAAAGTTTGTGTATTTTTCTTCAAAAATGGTAAACTTTTTCTAATTCGCGATTCTTTTAAAATAGATCACAAATCTAAATAGTGTGGCCACAGTTGTTCTTATACTTTTAGTGCTATTACCAGTCACAATTGTGCAATGGTTCTAGTGGTTAGCGTAGCGTGAACAAGTACGTGGCGCTGCGAGTTCGAATCATGGAGGAGCCAGATTTTTTGCGTTTTTCTGTAGTTATTAGTTCACTGTGCTTTGCCTTCGCGGGCCGGCCCAACAAGGCGCTGCAGTGGGCGCCAGACACCTGTTCGGGCGCCTAAGGCGCCGAACAGGAGCTCTCTGCGAGAAATAAGGGTGCCCAGATATAGGGGCGGATCCTATTGGGCGCTCCTATTTCTCTCTTTCTGCGAGAGCGAGGCAATGCTCGCTGAAGGGGAGGGCGAATTGGGCCGGCCCAGGAGCGAGAGAGGCCACAACCTCGTTTTCCTTCTTTTTTTTTTACGTTTTCTGATTTCATTTTTTTGCTTTATTTTTGTACTTTTTTAATACTTTAATAGATTTTAAAAATATATATTACAAAAAACACTCTACAAAAAAATTTTGAAACATGTTAACAAATATTTAAAAATGTTGAACAAGTATTTGAAAAAATGTTGATCATGTATATAAAAATGGTAATCAAGCATTCGAAATAAAAATGTTGAACAAGTATTTAAAAAATGCTGGAAAACTATTTGAAAAATTATTTGAAAAATATTGATCATGTATATAAAAAAGTTAATCAAGCATTAAAAAAATGTTGAACAAGTATTTGAAAATTGTTAATCAAGCAAGTGAAAAATGTTAAATGTGTATATAAAAAATGTTGACCATGTATTAAAAAATGATGAATTTTATTGATCATGTATATAAAAATGTTAATCAACCATTCGAAAATGTTGAACAAGTATTTTAAATTGTTAATCAAGCATTTGAAAAATGTTAAATGTGTAAATAAAAAATGTTGATCATGTATTAAAAAAATGATGAATTTTATTGATCATGTATATAAAAATGTTAATCAACCATTCGAAAAATGTTGAACAAGTATTTTAAAATGTTAATCAAGCGTTTCAAAAATGTTAAATGTGTATAGAAAGAATGTTGACCATGTATTAAAGAAATGATGAATCTTTTTGATCATGTATATAAAAATGTTAATGAAGCATTTGAAAAAATGTTGAACAAGTATTTGAAAAATGTTAATCAAGCATTTGGAAATGTTAAATGTGTATAGAAAAAATGTTGCCCATGTATTTAAAAATGAATATTTTTTTATCATGCATATAAAAATGTTAATTAAGCATTTAAAAAAATATTGAACAAGTATTTCAAAAATGTTAATCAAGAAATTGGAAAATGTTAAATGTGTATAGAAAAAATGTTGACCATGTATTAAAAAATGTTAAATTTGTATTGTATGTATATTAAATGTGTATTAGAAAAATGTTGTTGACATATACAAAAAATGTAGAATGAAACCAAAAGAAACAAAGAGAACAAAAAAATAAAACCCAAAAAGAAACAAAATAAACCAAAGAAAAAAGAAAAAAAGCAAAGAAACAAATGCAATAAAGATTGAGAAAAAAGGAGGGAAAAAGAAAAGAAACAAAATAAAGCCAAAGAAAAACAACAACAAAAGAAAGAAAAGAAAAAACCAATGAAAAGAGAGAAAAGGCGAAGATTAAACATAAAAAACTGGAAAAAAACGGCGAAGAAACAATTGAAAACCAGGCTTGTTTCGACTTAAGAACTACCGCCCTATTTGTCTATCACAAACGGGAGCCTAACCCAATGGCTAGTCGCACTTCCCCTCAATCAGGAGGGCAGGGTATGAAAAACCAATTTTTTGTGTATTCAAATACGTTTGCGGTTTTATAAAAAATGTTTGCGTACTAAAAAAATGTTCAAATTTTGAAAACAAATGTTCAGGGAATCAAAAAATGTTCATGATTTTTTAAAAATTTCGTGTATTATAAAATGTTAATGAAATTAAACAAAATTTCGCCAATTCAAAAATGTTCATGAATGGGAAAATATCCTAAAAATTCAAAAATTGTTCACGACTTACAAAATAGTTTATTCATTCATAAAATGTTTGCTGATTTAAAAAATGATCATGCATTTCAAAAAATGTTCAATTCAAAAAATTGTTCGTGATTTTCAAAAATTGTTCCACCAATTTCCAAAAAAATGTTGGTCGATTCTAGAGATGTTCGCCGATTCAAGAAAATTGTTTATAAAAATGTTCATGATTTTAAAAAAATGTTTGCAAATAGTATAGAATGTTCATGAATCAAAAAAATGTTCGAAAATTTGTAAAAGTGTTTACAAATTTGAAAAATGTTCACGATTTTTATATGTCCACGAGTTTAAAAAATGTTCATGATTTCAAATATTGTTCATGATTTCACGAAATCGAGAGTGATAGTGTATCTCGGTGATGCAGCAAAATATGGTCATGGCCATTGGAGATTATGATTTTTTTTCTCCCGTTGTAACGCACGGGCCCTTTTGCTAGTAAGTTACAAGTGAGATATTGCTTCTGCGCCTGTGTACCCCACGCGGTTGTCGTACCAAATTTTTATGGGTCTATGAAATGCTGGCCCAGCAGTACCATACCATCGACAAGCATGTTCAGCCTGTGGGCCAGAATGTGAGGAGTACTGATAACTTTCAATGGGGTCATTAGCGCGGTTCTGGATCTGTGAACCCCGCAAGTCGGGCCATAGTTTCAAAAACCGAACCGGTAATCGGACCGCCGGTTCACCGGTTCGATGTCTGGTATTTTATACCATAAATAATACATTTTGTGTATTAGTGTCATACTAAATAGATGTAAAATACAATCATTTACTTAAATTTGACAAGAAAGTTGGCCAGCCAAGATGTTTATTGGGCCAAAGTGCAACTTATGCACCTATATCTAGCACCTGGGTTTGAATTCCCTTTGACATAGGTTATTTTTCTATTTTTGGGTGTAGCACTGGTTCAACCGCCGGTTTTATACCTCCGGTTCATGCAAAAAATGGCCGGTTTATATGGTTTTTTTTCGGTCCAATTGCAGGTCGGTCTTTTTAGCTTAAAAACCGATAGGGGCGCCGGTTCCGGTTTTTTCCGGTCCGACCGCCGGTCTGGTCTGGTTTTTTAAACTATGCGTCGGGGTCGGGCAGTCTTCACACGTGGCAAGGCTATTGTCTCTGGAGTACAATTGTTTTTGCGCGTAGACCATCCAGCGGGAAGGAGAAAGAAAGAGAGGGAAGAAACTGATTAAAAAAGTACCATAAGCCACATGCTCCGATGCTTTGGTAGTACGGCACCAAAGGACAAATCAACCAGGCAGGCAGGCACCACCAGTGAATGAACCTGCCCGTGTAAATGGGGTGGGTTCACTCCCATACTTGCTCATGCCAATGTGCTTCTCTCCAACCGCTGCGTCTGCCGCAGACGAAACTGCCGTACACACGACATTTGCTGGCCGATATGCACACAACACTAGAATCGAACGTGATAGGAACGCTAGCCAGCTGCATCCAATGGTAGCCATGTCGTGTCGGCCGTAAATCGGCTGTTGTACTGTCGTTCACATAGCAGCGCTCTGGTTTGTTGCTCTTTTTTTTTTCCGGTTTTGTTGCTCCGGGGGGTGGGGGGGATGTCTTCTTTCTTTGAAAACATGGGATTCTATATGTCGTTTTGAAGAAACCTCGAAGTCTCCAAAACCCAGGATTTTTCTTTGTTTTTATGGCGGAAAGTAAACTTTGTACAATACGTCACCCAAGCTCTAGTGGTTTCGCGACCTAATTGCGCACGTCATGACATAATGTGGGAGTAGCTATCTATAAGAGGCTTAATTTTTGCAATTAACAAGACATAATCATTAGCGACACTAACCCCACTTACTCGTAAACAATAATTAAAAAAGGAAATACATGTAATAAACCTTTAAAAAATATAATCAGCAGTTAGATCATCATACACCCTCTCTCCTCTCCGACAACTGCGGTGGCGAATCAGATTTGATGACGAGCGCAACATCGACAGAAAACACAACACACTACAAGACGTCGATACTGGCGCAACTGTGATGTCGTCATTCTTCTCTACGTGGCGTTGGCACTCGGGCCTGCAACCACCACTTAATAACCATACCGATGCTAACCCATCGCCATGCCTACTCCCTTCTACACCTCTCCACGTTAGGGGTTTTTTGGCACAAAAGCCCTAAAATTTAGGGTTTGGTGATATGTGCTCGATAAGAGTTGACAAAATAGAAAATGAACGGTGAATTATCAAAACCGTTTTTTCAGCGTCAAAGATCGTCGAGGGAGAAGTAGAATTTGACAAAGCTTTATGATTTGGGCGTCCATACATGATGGTATAAAGTGACTAAGGAAATAGTTTAGGCTATGATGAATCCCTCTCAGAGTATAGAGCTTTGGGAGCAGTGATAGCCGATGATTGCCGAGAGCTGTTGAGTTTCTTTGGCATGGCGATGACCGAGCATTGTGGTCGTGAAGCGAATGGCGCCGCGCACGAGCTAGCTCGACATTTGCTTTATGAACAAAACTATGAAGTTGTGCATGATCAGCTCCCGACTTCCTTGTTCATACCATTGTAAAAGACCTTGTTATAATTGAGTAAAGTCGTCCAAAGTTTTAATAAAAACAAAAACACTAGTAGTATAAGTGCACGTGCACTGATGCTCGTAAGGTACAGTCGGGAAAGCCACGATCCTCCAGGCCGAACCTGCCCTTGAAGACGGGCAAGGTTCATTCCGATCCATGAACATGCAAATGTACTACCACCAGGAGAAGGATGGCATCGTAGCACCTGACCTCCCCTCTCTCGACATTTTTGTTCCGTTTTCCTCTTCTCCTGAACGAACGGGAACCCGAGGATGAAACGAGGCAGGCACCACCAGGACGAAGTAGCGTGCAAAACACCGTGCATGTAAAATCCTGGCGCCGCCGTGCTACCCAGCGTCCCACCTCACCGCCGACGTCACGAGGCACCGTGCAAGAACGAACCATCGGCGAAGCTTAATTCCAGCAATTAACAAGCCATAATCATTAGCGCCGGCGCCCCACCACCGAGGAAAAACTAAAAAGGAAAGATTATTAGCAAATCACCAGCTGTCCAAGTCATCCCGCAGCCCCGGCGGCCCCTACTCTGCTCACTCACCAGCTGCACCCGCGGAGGTGGGAGCGGATTGGATGACGCGCGCAGCAGCAGCAGCATCGCGCACTTCAAGGCGTCGTCGCTGCTGACGCGGCCGCGACCCCTGCGCGCCGCTGACGCGCGGGCCCCGCCCCCACCGCTTTATAACCACGCCGACGCCGCCCCCATCCCACCCCCCACACTCCCCTCCGTTCCGGACTCTGAAGCGGCAGCGGCAGCGGCGGACGGCGGCCCGCGCGTCTCCGTCTCCTCGCGCGGCGAATCGCAGATAGAATCGGATTGATTCTCCGTAGGTGGGTTGGGTGGGGGTTCGATGGCGACATCGTGTCGGATTCCCGCAATTCGCGCTGAACTTTTGTTGGTTTTGCGGATTTTTTTGTGTCTCAGGTTTCTGTTCGGCGGGTTGGGCGTGATGGCGGTCGCGTCGCGCCTGGCGGTGGCGCGTGTGGTCTCGCCGGACGGGGCCGCGGCGAGCGGGAGGCGGGGCCGGCCGGGGTTCGCGGTGGTCGGGCTCCCCGCGGCCGGGAGGAGGGGGAGGCGGCGCGGCGGGGCCGTGGCGGCCAGCCCCCCCACGGAGGAGGCGGCCAAGTTGACGGAGCCGCTCACCAAGGAGGACCTCGTCGCCTACCTCGCATCCGGGTGCAAGCCCAAGGAGAACTGGAGGTGAGAAGCTGGTGCTACTTCCCTACTGCTACTTACTGTTGCAATTGGGGATTTAGTGTTCAGTCGACCCTAGAGTGGTGGAAGTTTTTCACATGAATCAGTGCCTTGTAGTGACGAACTGGGTGATGTTTGCTAGTAGTTTGCACTTGTAGGAATAAGAGGGCGGATGCCTAGTTAGCAAATGAAGCTCTGCCCTTGTTCAACGAAGGGGTCACATGGTACTGGTTAGCATAGTTATACTAGACTAGGAACTGAATTGGGGATACATTGTGTTATCTTGTTGGCGAATGGCGCAGCTCGTGCACTCATATAATGCTGGAAGTAGTAAAATTGCAATTTGTACATAGAGCAATAAAAACTGATATAGTAAATATGCTATATGTGGAAAAAGTAAGCTTACAAATGATTGTCCTAAATGACAGAAAAAAATCTCTCTAAGCTTAGATATGCTATACTTAACTAGCACAAATGCCCGTGCGTTGCAACGGGAGAGAACAACATGTACTTAAATTTAGTAAAAAATATATATGTACAAGCATAACGCTTTGTGGCTCGCTATGAAGAAAACTTTAGTTGTCACACCCACCAAAACAAAGGCACACCATGGTCTAGAGAAGAAATTTGTACCAATCAGGCATTAATTAATCATGCAACCAGCCTTAACATCGTCTTTGGTGAGACCGGGGGTCGTCGTAGCGCCTCGACGAGTCATCGTCGTCCTCGTATGCGAGGAGGATCTGCTGGTTCATCCTCATCCGGAGATCGTGGTACCTTTTTTAAGAGAGATCACAAGTTTTATACCTACTCGTCTTGCGGCATTGGGGCCTCGTGTCCCCATTATCTTTATCTTTACCTCGGTTCTCTTTAATTCCTCATCCTTCGTTATCTTGGTCATTAAGTTGCTTCTCTCTCACACCTATTGGCCCCATGCAAAGCAATTAATTTCTTTCTGCTCGTATTTGTGATGAAACAAGACCCACTATTACCCTCTGCTTATTGATTGTCATGGTGGCTTACCGATTTCAAATCACAAACGTATATAAATTGGTAAGTCGGGTATAAGAAATCAAGGTGGTACTATTTTATTAGAAAAACGAATCTATTTTTTGATCCCTCAAACAAGCCCTTTTTTTTTGCCTTTGATGGGCCGAGGCCCACGCGGGGGTGAGGCACACCCGACGCGAACAATATCTTTTTGGCCTCGAGTTCGCTGGTCGTGCGAGGGCTGGTGCCAACTCCGACAAATAGTGTATAAATAAGACAAACTTGCTACTTTTGACGTAAGTCAAGCTAGATTGGTTGGTTACTGGAGCCGGTTTTTGCCTCGAGGGCTCTAGTTCGAGTCCCTCCCGTTGTGTGTATTTTTTCGTTTCTACACGTTCGTCCCGGTTTCCTTCCGTCTGCACACACGTTCGTTAAACGGACAAAACCACAAAATAGTGTATGTAATAAAAGTACTCAAAACAGGACGAAATAAAGTGAAACCAAACCAAGAATATCACCTCCCTTTATTAGTAGGTATAGATATAGAGGTATAGATACGTCTTGTTAATGTAATGAGTGTGCTCATTTTTTTCAATCAGTACAATTTATTGGAGATGAAGATCGTTCTGGTGCCTGTGTTCAAATTATTTCAGATTTGACAATATATTTTTGTTTTTCTTGAAGTTCTATTCCTGTATAATTCCTACCGAGTATTTCGGTTAGTTATTTGGTCCATTCCGTGAGTAAATTTCTTGTTATACAGAATTGGCACAGAACATGAAAAGTTTGGTTTTGATGTCGAAACATTGCGCCCTATAACGTATGATCAGATCAGTGCTATACTCAATGGGCTGTCTGAGAGATTTGAATGGGACAAGATAATGGAAGAAAACCATGTTATTGGTCTCAAGCAGGTACTATGCCTGGAAAGAAAAATGATATATATGGTTTTCACTGAATCAATAGTGAATTCTGTGACAACTTATTTATATGGATGCAGGGAAAGCAAAACATTTCACTAGAACCTGGTGGCCAGTTTGAACTTAGTGGGGCTCCCCTCGAAACATTACATCAAACTTGTGCGGAGGTCAATTCACATCTTTATCAGGTAAATATCTATTGGTGAGCAAACTGTTGCATGTATAAGTATTCACTTTTTACAGAAATTTATGAAATGTAACTTTGTGGGATTTTCACCTGTGACATCATAATGTCATATTTAGTTCCCACCAGAAAATTCTTTTCAATCAGATTATCCTATTTCATATCCCCAAAATTGTAAAGTCCATGCCACCAAATGTATGTTTGCATCCCAACCAACCGTGTCAATTATATTGAGAACTAAACAACCACCAATATCTCCAAGTTTCTTCTGGGAGTTTGTATCATCTTATGCATGCATCTGTAAGACCTCCAAAGTCCAAACCTTGCTGGGCACGGAGTTAGTTTCCATTGGACTGGCTGGGTTCATGAAAAACAATTTGAACTGTTTCATAGTTCTGTTTGCACATTCGCCTTCTAGGTTTTACTTACTGAAAGTTAATTGTACTATGATGTATGTATTTTTGCTGTAAAAGGCCTATACTGTTCTATGCTATGATTTCAACTCTGCCGGTTTTGTAGGTCAAAGCAGTTGGAGAGGAATTGGGAGTAGGATTTCTTGGAATGGGTTTTCAGCCAAAATGGGCCCTGACTGATATACCAATAATGCCCAAGGTAATTCTGTCCTTAAACCTCATAAATGTAGGTTTTGAAGTTTGTGCTGTTGCTAGACTGTTAAAGGGCCTTTTTACCTTTGTATTTATATCAGTCGAGTTAATTTCCGAGAAATGAAGTTGCAAATCCAAGAACATACTTATGGTTTGCAGCATTAGTACAACATAGTTCCATGGGCTGATATCGAAATGCTGGCTTTTGATGCACCCATTCTTGCTTGGTACACCATTAAGCGAAATCCTCCACTGCAACTGTATCGAGCACTTGGCAGTTAGCACAAAATTATCGATAACCCACACTGTAGTCTTCTTTCATGCACAACCTCACTTGCAATTTATGCATATATTTGCCGTATGCAACATAATTATACTGTTACTGGTTCCTGTAAAGTCTGATCATACAATTTGTTACTTTGTAGGGAAGATACGAAATTATGAGGAATTACATGCCTAAAGTTGGTACTCTTGGCCTTGATATGATGTTCCGCACGTGCACTGTACAGGTAACTGTCATTTTTTAGTTTTGGATTCATGGGCCGTTTTGACAACTCGCTGCCCTTTATTTCATTTGATATCAAACAGACTAGCATACAACATTCATGTGTTCACTAAACAACTTCGATTAAGAGTTCACTATTCTGGCATGCAGGTTAATCTCGATTTCAGTTCAGAGCAAGATATGATAAGAAAATTCCGTGCTAGCCTTGCATTGCAGCCTGTGCGTATCTGTATTATCTTCCATTCTTCCCGACAATTTACTTTGCTGCTCTTGCACTAACCTGACTTGTTCGTTTAACAGATCGCAACAGCAATATTCGCAAATTCTCCCTTCAAAGAAGGAAAACCAAATGGGTTTCTCAGTTTAAGAAGGTGTTTACTTCATTGCTTTCAGAACTTAATGTGCTGTTTCGTTGTATGGAGCTGCTAACATCATTATCATCATCTGCAGCCATATCTGGACTGATACTGACAACAATCGCTCGGGGATGCTTCCTTTTGTTTTTGATGACTCATTTGGGTAGGCATTAATACAAACTTCTCCTTGTTCGCCATCCAGAATGCCAGCTATTTGAGTGATGGCTTCATTTTTGTCAACAACAATTCCTACATAAAATGAGGCTTTCAGTTTAAATGAGTTCTGATTATAATTTGTTCTTGGTTGCAGATTTGAGCAATATGTGGACTATGCATTGGACGTCCCAATGTATTTTGTATACCGGAACAAGAATTACATTGACTGTACTGGAATGTCATTTCGGGTCTCTTCCTGTCTCTAATATCTTAGTACTTCTGCAGTTATATGCTGTAAACTTTGTAAATGTTATCTTATTTTGAAGCTTTTGGCTACATGACTTTAGCTGTTAGAAATTTATAGAACTCTTATTTGGCTTGTGTATATTTTGCAGGATTTTATGGCAGGAAAGCTCCCACAGGTTCCAGGGGAGTTGCCCACTTTGAATGATTGGGAGAACCATCTAACAACAATTTTTCCTGAGGTTTACCTTTGATTTGGTTAGCACGGTGACATATTAATTGGTGTTATTTCAATTCAACAATCAGTTGTTCTTTTTTATTCTCCTTGCAGGTTAGGTTGAAGAGATACATGGAGATGAGAGGTGCTGATGGTGGACCTTGGAGGAGATTGTGTGCTTTGCCTGCATTTTGGGTTTGTTTGCTGACTCTTCCTTCATTTGTTTTGTATATCTACACCGTCTCATTTACAGCACAGACATGAGCAGTATGATCATTGTTACTATACTAATTAGTACTACCTCCTTTTCAAATTATAAGACATATTTTGACAGTCCAAATTCGTGCATTAGTTTTAATAGTATGGGGTTTATGTTACATTAAATAGACATGATTGGATCCATCATATTCAAAAGCACTTCTTATCACTGATCTTGTAACCATAACTAAATATTATACGAGATTATGGTCAAAATACGCCTTATATTTTGAAATGGAATGAGTAACTTCCATGTCGCCGCCAAACTCAGAATCAGCTTTGCATCTGATTTGTCCTTCTCTGCAGGTTGGGTTGTTGTATGACGACGAATCACTACAGAGCATTATTGACATGACTGCTGACTGGACAAGGGAAGAAAGAGAGATGTTGAGACGGAAGGTATCTCAAGATATTTCTGCTCTTTGTCCTTAGTAGTGGTAAAAATCGTTGTCGTTAGGAAACACCAATTAGTAATAGTAGCAGATTTGTGAGGCATAAATTTCTACTTGAATTGGGAGTGATTGTGTTTTATTTGGTCAGGTCCCAGTAACTGGTTTGAAGACACCATTCCGGGATGGGTATGTAAGAGATTTAGCTGAAGATGTTCTCCAGTTGGCTAAGGTAAGTAGCTTTCTATGTTTTGGCTACTAATCCTTGTCCCTAAGCCCACAAACATACTGCTGGTGATAACAATCCTGTTGTGGTGGTGCAGAATGGATTAGAAAGAAGAGGATACAAGGAGGTTGGTTTCCTGAGAGAGGTTGACGAAGTTGTTAGAACAGGTGACGCTTTCAGAACACTTTTATTCACTCGATCAAGATAAAGACTAGCTTGCCACGGTCGGCTGTGAACTGCGCCTTCCCCAGACGATAATTCTCAACCTACCTTTTTACAGGAGTGACACCTGCTGAGAAGCTTCTGAATCTATATGAGACGAAGTGGCAGCGCAGCGTGGACCCTGTGTTTGAGGAGTTGTTATATTGATACTGATATCATATATAACTTGGTGGACGCTGGACAAGGTGGACAGGGTCTTCAGATTGTATCCCCATACAAAATCCCATCCTCAAGCCACCTGACGAGGGAAACCTACTTCCGGTCTCGCTGCTGCGAATAATTTTGAGCTCGGAACACTCTGTTTGCGGCTTGCCGTCTTTCCTTTTTCAGTTGTGGGGAGCTTTTACAACTTTTGATTTTTCTCGCATATCCAGGGAGCTGGAACAAACCCCTGTTTGTACCGACCCCTTTCTCATCTTCCCCTGATGAACGTCTTGTATTCGGAATAAATCCATCTCGTGTGATGATGGAAGGAACCTGATTTCCTGGAAATAATTCAGAGTGTTTGGGACGCATGTTCAGGTTAAAGCACTTCAAAAGTGTAAAGTGGTTTTGTGTGGCCGTTTGTTTCTTTCAAAGCGTTCGTTCCGTGTATGCGATTGACGACCGGCTATGCAGTCATCCAATGCGTAACGCTTGTTAAGCAGAGTAGTGCTAGTTGGACTGGAGAACAACACGTGCGCTTCGTGTTTGTTCTCAATTCCATTTCTTCTGCTGAAGAGAAAAGGATAACTGAAGCGGAAGTCTCCTCTGACCAAGCCGTTCTTTATCTCCAACGGCTGATGGCTGCGCGCACGGCACTACCAAATCCAACGTTGCTTTCCCTTTCCTCGTCTCATTGCACACCTACCTCTTTCAAGTAATCAATCACTTCCCAGATCCGTGGCCAATGCGTTTTCCTCTTCCACATAAACAGTGGGGAACAATATTCAGGCATATTCGGAATTACAGGAATTTTCAGACCATGGGTCACTTTTCTTTTTGAAATAATTTGAAGATTTTTTAAAAAATTGATGACTATTCTTATGATTCTTTATAGAACGTGTTTGATTTTAGGATTGGTTCTTTCCCTGGGTATACTTGCATGTCTAGTTGGCAAGGAAAGTATCTCCATTGTGTCTGATCCCATTGAAGTTTTCCATTGGTTTCTCTCGTCTTCAATGGTCAATCTCGACAACACAAGAACCCTGATCTATTTCTGTTGCACGTTTTAATTTTCTTTAATGCTGGGATTGTGTGTTGTTGATGGTGACCTTGCATATGCGAATTAAAAAGTCCCTACACTCTGCTTTTGCGCCCGGTGTAATCGTCACAGCGTTGTGGCTGCGAGCCTATGATGCTTTAGTCCCACCGATCGTCCACTCTAAATCAAGAGCTTTAGCGTCCGGTGCTTTAATTTGGCCTGTCATGACGGTGCGTGCGATGCTGGTAGTGTCAAGTTTGATGTAGTTCGTAGTCCCCATGTTTTGTTCCTTTGTGCTCATGAACCTCTTCCGTGATAGTTGAGCGATGGATAGCGGTTCGACAACCTATCTTACAAGGGACATGTTCTCGGCAATAGTATGTTCAACTATCTTAATTCCGACCTATGGACTATGGATTGGGGAGGGGGGGGGGGGGGGGGGGGGGGGGATTCAAGGGGCTCTTCAAAAGCTATGAGATTAGTCTAGCTAGTTTAACTTTGATCTTTTGCGGGTTTTGCATCAGAAGAAGATGCAAAAGAGGGAGATAGAGACGGCAGACTTCAAGTTTGGTAAAATTCATTGTACCACAACGGGTTTCTACATTATTCTGGTTTGTTTGGGGTCATGCAAATCAAAGAGCCCTAAACAATTCATGCTCAAAGAACATTTAGTGAAGATGGCACGTGTAAAATTACCACTATAATCAACGCCTAATTTCTACATTTTTGTAATTTATTTTAGGGTCTTAATTAAATAGCCCAAAACAATTCGCACTTGAAGCACACATAGTGCCAGTGGCATATGTAAAATTATCACCTCAGGAAGCATGATCCCATTCGATGACGATGATAAACTCAATCTCACAACTCGTGAAGCCATGGTCTTGTACTAAGTAGGCCGTGTTCTCTTGCCGAACTCTGGCCTTCCTTGAGGAGTTATATTCTTTTTGTCCGTGGTGGGGTCTAGTAGGTTTAAGCGTGTTATGTGCATTTATATGGATGTTTGATGTCGTCAGTTGTAGTGTTTGTCTGTCGACTGTTTTTTTTGCGGTTAAAACTTGTATTACTCATAGCATCCATACTACAATCTTTCTTACATAGATCAACTACCTCTGGTGGTCCGGAGCCTAACCAAACGACAGTTCCACTTTCAATTCTAGCAAAACTAGCCAAAAAATCACTCACACAATCCTGGCTACGATTGATGTGAGTAATACAAGTGGTACAGAGAGACATCAAGTGCTTGATCTCACCAACCAAGGATGCACATGATGATCTGCTAGTGCCCTTCTCATTTACCATGTTCACCGCTGATAGTGATTGTGTCTCCACACAAATAGAAAGACCAGTTCTTTGAGTGGCAATGGACATTCTTTCCATTCAAGCGCACAACTCGGCCTCTAAAGCATCGCTGCAAGAGAAGATGTCCCTACAAGATGAAAAAATTATAGTGCCCAAGCTATCCCTGAGGACCATGCCTGCCCCTGCCTGTCCATCTCCAGTCCATGAACTATCCGTGTTCAACTTCACCCAACCCGTCGGCGGAGGAGGCCACCTACCAGGAGGAGTTGTTGTCATAATCGCATGTGAGATCTTAGGCAAATGATCATATAAAATTACTCCTTTCCCCTTTACAGGATAACAAACAGAATTTTCGGCAATAGCAAGTAGAGCTTCAAGAAAAGTACGTCCTTTACACTTCCATCGGTGGAGGAATTTTGTTATGAACAACTTCATTGCGGTTGTTCCAAGATCGCCAAAGTGTCATCATGACCATACAACGGTCAATCTCTGTCAAAGGATATAGGACGTCCAACAACCATTCAGAACCGGTGTTGCAAATATCCTTTATCTCTTGTAAGCGCCAAACTGACGACATACATTGCCAAAGCTCAATAGTGAGGGGGCATCTACATAATACATGGAAGATGTTTTCGGTTTCTCGATCGCATACGAGACAAATATCCGATTCTTCAAGGCCCCGCTTGCGCTTATTTTGCCATGTCTGGAGGGAATCAATTGCAAGGCACCACACAAAGTTTTTGACCGGGGGGGGGGGGGTATACCATGGACTTCCAGATCATTTTCCGCATGCACGCCAACCATCCAGGGCCGAACTAGAGTCCTGAGCCGAGGATCTACAAGATTCATAAAAAAACCGTTCATTAGCAGACTTGACAGAGAAGGCGCGAAAGTTTCCGGGTCCCTAAGCAATAATATCATATCCAAGCCTAGGAGAGGTATGAATTTTCAAAACATGACAAGGCAACAAGAAATATGACTCTAGCAGCCCAATGTTCCATGAACCATTATCATTTAGGAGCTCCGAAACGAACCGTGCATCTTACCTACGATGTCTTTGGTTTATATGAGAATGGCCTCGGTATCTAGTTGTCCCGCCACACTCTAATGCTCTTTCCATTCCCAACTCTCCATATCGTACCTTTTTGGAGGAGACAAGACCGTGACAAATAGCAGTCCATGATGAAGAGGCATTGTTCGAAAAGACTGTGTCCTCAAGCTTACCATTTGGATAATACCGGGCTTTTAGAACTTGAGCCCATAAGTTGTTTGGTTTCGCCAATAATCTCCGAGCCTGGCAAGCTAGAAGAGCTTTATTAAACATACAGAAGTCATGAAATCTAGCCCCTCCTTTACTTTTCAGTTACTACAACTTTTGCTAGGATTTCCAATGTACTTTATGTTTCCCTTTTGAGGCTCCCGAATAAAAGTTTCGCACCATAGTAGTATTATCATCACACACCGAAAAGGGAAGTTTAAATACTCCCATAATGTAAGTTGGGAGAGCTTGTGCGACTAACTTAATAATAAGCGCCTACCTGGTTGAGCAAGATGGCCATCTTCCCATTGAATAAGCCTTTTCAAAAGCCGTGCTAGCAAATTTTGAAACCTGCCCTTAAACATACACCCATCCGGGGTTGGGAGTTTTCATTTTCTTTGCACAGAAAATTCATTTTCCATTTTCGAGTGCCCAAAATGTTTTTTTTGTGAAGAACCTACTAAATATTTGTTGCAAAATTAGACCGCATCAATTTTGAAAAATATTAGACCATATTTAATGTACAATTGACCAAATGATTTGGTGTCAAAAGCTTTCCATCCACCTCTCGTCAAATTGATAAATTTCTGCCGATTCAGCAAGAAGCAGGTCAATTTGAACTACAGGTGCTTGATAGTTTGCTCATTATTTTTTTCTAAAAATCATTTTAGATACACAAGTATCTATTTCATCAGAGGTACACCAAAAGTTTTGCAATATTCAACCACTAGCTACGAACGGTCATGCCGGCAAATTTGACCGCATTTTGATATCGACATAAGAAATAAAAAAAACAAAAAAGGAAAACCTTCGCATTGTGTCATTATATGCGACCTAGTTTCCAGAAAAAATAACAAACTTGGACTACGACAAATATCTTAAAAAAATGTTCTCAGAAATGAGCTGTCATGTATGAAGATTCATGGTTTTTCAAGCCAAATGACCCATGTTATGGCCACATTCATGGCATAGTTTGTTCAAATGATTTCATATTGTGCACAAGCATGCATCTTGAAATGGAGAACAATGTTACCGAAGAAAGTTTTCATTTTCTTTACACAAAATAATCGTTTTTCATTTCCCGAGTGCAAGAAATGGTTTTGTTGTTGTGAAGAACCTACCCAATATTTTTTCCAAAATTGGACCACACAAATTTTCAAAAATATTAGAACACATTTTATGTACAAATAACCAAATGGTTGCATGTCAAAAGGTTTCCATCCACCTCTCATCAAAAAGACAAATTTCTATCGATTCAGTTGGAAGCGGGTCAAATTTGAACTACAACTGCTTCATAGTTTGATCATGATTTTTTGCAAAAATAATTTTTAGGCACACAAGTATCTATTTCATCAGAGATACACCAAGAGTTTCGCAAGATTCAACCTCTAGCTATGAACGGTCATGCCGACAATTTTGACCACATTTTGAATTTGGCATACAAAATTCCAAAAAGTAGGTCATGCACTCGAGATGACGTAAAATGAGAAGTTGGCCAACACAGATGTTATGCAACTCTTTGAGATGAACCAAATCAATTTTTGGATCATCTCGATCCGAGGCCATACAAAAAATTGACGGTGAAATTTCATTTTAGACTTTCGAAAAAAAATTGAACTCCCTGTATTTGTGTGGACTCAAACCTGTGCGGAGCCCAAATTTCCCACTGATATGCACGTTCATATGGCCTATGGGCCGTCGGCCCACTTGGCACAACGAAAAAAGTTTCAGAAAAGGAGGCCTTGTCCTACCGAGGCCCAGTCCAGTAACGAAATATGATGTTTAATAAATCTCAGTTTGGTATATGCTATCACCAATTGGTTGGTGGCCTGGTGGATAGCTCAGCGCAGGAAGACCGAGAGGCCTCGGGTTTGAATCCCGGTCGCCCCTTTTTATTGCGCATTTTGGCCACAACAACAAACGGATGGAGGGTTGTGGGTCCCGCCCGTCAGCACTGGGTCTACATGCCAATTTAATTTGTCCACTCAGTTAGTGTGTCCCTCATGTCACTTGTGGGGCCTCCTTATTAGGTCGGTAGTGGGTCCCTATGCCTAGCAGCCAACTGGTCAGTATAGCGGGGGTCCCATATGTCAGCAGGGCGGGTCCCACTAGTCAGCAAGGCGGGTCCCACAGGTCAGCTGACTGGTTCAAACCATGTGAAAAAATTGACACATAAGCGAAAATGACAACAAAGCACGACACGTATGCAAAATTGATATACAAAATTGACAACTAAGCATGACACATAGGCAAAACAGATGAAGTTGTGCCCCGTCATAACACTACACCACAATTTACAAGGTCAGGACCAATTGAATTGGTCATAATTGACAAAAAAATAAGGCAGTAGACCAGTGCTATTTGCTTACGGCCATTTCGTGTTAGGAGACTATGACCTTTCTGACCAAAATGGTCATTATGTTTTCGGGTTTGGACCCTTCTAAATGGCTTACGACCAATTGGTTCGAAATGGTCATAGATTTATGACCATTTCTTCTAGGGTCACTATGAGAAGGTCACAAGTTAGCATATTTCTTGTAGTGATACAACTTATAGATATGATCAAGAACACAAATATATTCATGAAAACATAAGGGGTTTAGATCTGAAATCATGGCACTCGGGCCCTAGTGACAAGCATTAAGCATAGCAAAGTCATAACAACATCAATCTCAGAACATAGTGGATAGTAGGGATCAAGCCCTAACAAATTGACATGATTACATATGAAATCTCATCCAAATCCCATCTACCTCCAGTATGCCTACAAGGAGATTACTTAAACATGATTATGAGCATCATGAAATTGTTGATGGAGAAGGGTTGGTGATGATGATGGCAACAAATCCCTCTCTCCTGAGCCACAAATGGACTCCAGATTAGGGCTCTGATGAATTTTGGGTTTATGATCAGATTATTCATTGAAATTATTTGAGTCTTTTCTGAGATTTATTATGTGTGATTTTATAGCCTTGATTTCTCCCCGATCTCTCTCTCTCTCTCTTTTGGCCAATTAGATCAATTTATCTTCAGTGGGAGAGGTGCTTGGTAGTAGGTTCAGTCTTACGGTGTCCTTACTCTGTGACTAGAGGAGTTGCAGGGCATGTATTTGTATTGTTGCTACTAAGGGTAAAACGACGGGGTTCGAACATATTATTTGATCTTACTTTATCTATATTATGTCATCATGCTTCAAGCATTACTCTGTTTGTTATGAACTTAATACTTTGAGATGCATGCTGGATAGCGGTCTTGGGGTGGAGTAATAGTAGTAGATGCAGATGGATGTCAGTCTACTTGTCTCGGACGTAATGCCTATATATTGATCATGCCATGAAGAATCATCATAACTATGCGCTATTCTATCAATTGCCCAACAGTAATTTGTTTACCCATCGTTGCTATGCTTATGAGAGAGATGCCTCTAGTGAACCTATGGCCCTCGGGTCCATTCACTTTAAATTTACTAAAACCCTAAAAATGCTTGCTGCAATTTATTTACTTTTATTTTTCTTTTTATTTTATCTATCTACCACTATCAGATTTAATCCTTGCAATTGACGAGTAGAAGGGGATTAACAACCCTCTTGCCCGCGTTGGGTGCAAGTATTTTCTTTGTGTGTGTTTGCAGGTACCGCTTATCTTGTTTGTGTGATGTCTCCTATTGGTTCGATAAACCTTGGTTCTTAACTGAGGGAAATACTATCTGCTACTATACTACATCACCCTTCCTATTCGGGAAAATCCCAACGCCTATCACAAGTAGCAGAAGAATTTCTGGCGCCGTTGCCGGGGAGACTTCACCAAACAAATACAGGTTCTTTCGCTCATATTTATCATTTACTAGTTTTACTTTCCTTTGCCATTTGCCTTTTATGTGCCTTCTCTTTTTCATCTCCCCCAACTTCTCTAAAAAATTAAAAATATAAAAAATATTTTGTGTGCTATCTTTGCTTGAATTGCCATCATGTCTACTCAAGAAAATACTAAGTTGTGAGATTTCTCAAATACTAACAATAATGATTTTATTAGTACACCAATTGCTTCTCCCGCCACTAGTGCGGAGTCATATGTTATAAATGTTGCATTATTAAATCTTGTTATGAAAGAACAATTTGCTGAAAATTCTAATGAAGATACTGCATCCCATCTTAATACTTTCGTTGAATTATGTGATATGCAAAAGAAGAAAGATGTGGATAATGAGATTGTGAAATTGAAATTATTTTCTTTCTCGCTTAGAGATTGAGCTAAAGCATGGTTTTCATCTTTACCATGAAACAACATTGATTCATGGGATAAGTGTAAAGATGCCTTTATTGCTAAATATTTTCCTCCCGCTAAGATAATATCTCTTAGAAATCAAATTATAAATTTTAAACAATATGAACAAGAACATGTTGCACAATCTTGGAAGAGAATGAAATTAATGATTAAAAATTGTCGCACGCACGGATTAAGTTTATGGATGATAGTATAATTTTTTTATGCGGGACTAAACTTTGTTTCAAGAAACCTTCTAGACTCAGCTGCATGTGGAACATTTATGGAAATAACACTTGGAGAGGCCACGAAGTTTCTCGACAACATGACGGCAAACTATTCCCAATGGCACACTGAACGCGCTCCATCTGGTAAGAAGGTAAATTCTGTTGAGCAAGTGTCCTCCTTGAGTGAGAAAATGGATGCTATCATGACTATGCTCACTACTAAAAATGCTCCAATTGATCAAAATGATGTTCCCTTGTCTACTTTGATTGAGCAAAATAATGATGCTATTGATGTGAATTTTATCTCAAGGAATAATTTCAATAATAATGCTTATAGAGGTAGCTTCAACAATCCTAGACCATATCCCGGGAATCCCTCTAATAATTATGATAATTCCTATGACATCTATCTATTATATGTTAAAAGTATTTGACGGGTTAACCAGAAAGAAGAGATATAATATAAAAATTACCACAATAATTAGAAACATCTAGTCGTTGATTTGGTGGACCCATAACTTAGAAGATATAATTAACGGATAAGATCTGAGAACTTAACCACACACAAAAAAAAATCTTTCCCTCTCCCACGTCCCAATCTCCCTCTTCTATAAGCCACAGCTATTGCCATTGGGACAGAAAAACAAGGTAAAAAAAATAAAAAACCTTGCAACTTGCAAGATTGGAGGAGACTGCCCTTGCAACTTGCAAGATTGGAGGAGACTGCCCTTGCAACTTGCAAGATTGGAGGAGACTGCAGGTTCAGAGCTTCCTGAGCACCTCTCCTGTGCCGAACCACATGCCGAGCCTGATTTGATTATTTGACAGGGCCCATGGCACGCATCATGAACACTTGCATACCATGGTGAGGCTGATTAAGAGCCTGTTCGGAAATGGTCCAGTTCCTCCGAATCCTCAACTCCCACTCCTCCACCCAAAAAGCTGCTCCTTGTAAAAAATAGCGCTAGAAAAATCTGTTTGGCAGGTAGCTCCGCTCCCAATTCACTAGGAGAGATAGAAACGAGCGAGTCAGGCGTGCCCACTCGAACCGTTTTCCACTCGGCGGTGGCACTTCTTTCGTAAATATGATCAACTCCATGATTTAGCGATTTGAGATCCTGAAAATTGTGGCTCCGCACAAGTGCACTGCAGGAGCCTGCTCCGCTCCGGATTTTCAACTTTGGGGAGTTCGAGCGTTCGGCGCCGCTCCGTCGGCTCCCAGAGCAGAGTTGAAGAGTGGAGAGAGTCCGAACACGCTCTAAATGTGAGGTTATCAGCATGTGGCCTTACTAGCAAACAACGGACAAGGATAAAGTCAGAAGTTGCATGGCGTCATTGATCTAGGTCGTAGTGATACAAAAATATACATGCGGGCATGATCGTGTTGGCGCAGTCCAGACGCCGAGTACTTCCGACGACGGCGACGACAAACGAAACAGCAAGCTGACTTGATCTGATCGATCCACCCACAGTGTAAAGCTAACCTCCAACGACGGCGACATGCAACGACGACAAACGAAACAGCAAGCTGACTTGATCTGATCGATCCACCCGCAGTGTAAAGCTAACCTTCAAACTAGCTAATCGATCCATCACACAAAGCTAGCTCGGTTGAGCTTTTGCCTGATTTGTACACCGCTGGCTGAAGCTAATCATGTACGTGCACAAAGCTAGATCGAACGTAGATCGATTCAGCCGGAAAAATAGACACGCACCCACGCGAGCCTCTCCGCATATTGCCAAAGACTCGTAGCGAGCCTTATTTGCTTTACTGATTCAACTCCACGGCGCAGGTTACAAGGGTAGGGTACACAGGTATTTAACATATTAGCTAGTTAGCCAATACTACTACTCGGCGAAAGCTAGGAAAACTAACACAGACACGTACATCGTATTTATTTCCAATAGATCGGTCAAAGTATCATGCTAACTGGGAGCTAGCATATATCCATATAAGGTACAGAAATTCACGTTGGCACGTGGGAGTATATGCTCCTGTCACCGGCAAAAGACATTTCAAAATGACAAAAAATTCCGAACAAAAATTTGGCGCGTACATATTGACATTCTATATGCGCACGTCAAGTTTCGCGGAAAATCGACATTTTTTTGTGGCCTGTGTAAAAAAGGCAAAAAAAATGTCTCGTGAAAAGTCATTTTTAACACCGATTTTGTCTTTTACACACGCGACAAAAAAATTGTCGGTTTTTCGTGAAACGACTTTGGGAGCACGTAGAATGTATGAAATATACGCGCGAAACTTTTTGTCATAATTTTGTGACATTTCGAAATATGTTTTGAACACATTCTAAAAAACACCCTTTTCTATAAGGTATGTGTTACTTCCCTTTAGCTTTTCAAGCATTGTTGAAGTATTCCATTTTTGACTATGAGCATGCATGGTTTACATCGTTCTGTTGTACATCCGACTAGGTACACTTAATTACATTATTTGGTTGCAAAAGCAACAATCTGTAATTCGACTTAAATATGTCATCAAAAGTTTATTTAAAGTGGGTTCGGAGATAGAAAGTACTGTATCTTATATCTCTTGTGGTTAAGTAAATTATCGGAAGTGGGTCCAATATGAATACATGTACCCACCCATTAACGGACTGCGAAGGCACCTGCCTTTGTGTGCATGACATGTGGGCCCAACAAGTGGCTGGCCCACATGTCACAGACCCAAAGGCAGGTGCCTTTAAGGCACCGAAGCTGCGTCCCCCATTAACATAAGCATGAAGTTTATTTTCGTCAGCATGGGAGACCATAGTTTTCGGCCCATGATATAGAGATGAGAAAATATCCACACGACTTCATAGAATATAGAGGATCTAACCAAGAAGTGTATCAATTTAAGCTTACCCCGATACCATTTTCTTGGATCATGTATTACAAAGGTGATGGGTTCCAAGATTTATAGTCGTAAAGAGAACTATATTGATGCTCCATACCATCCTTCATATTTAATTATAATATTGGAAACATGCGTATATTCAATTGTGTCGTGCATATACATTTATATAAAGTACTTTATGAAAATTGGCCGTTATGAAGTTGAAGAACCTGGTGCTGATGAGGTTAGTGTAGACACTATTGATGAACCATTGTTTATTTTCTTCCATTACTGATTCTTAAAATATTATTATACCCTTCGATCAATCACTGAAAGGAATCCCGTGAGAGCATTGAGTAGCATGGTCAGTTGTTATATATTTCAAGTTAGCTTTCATTAGCTTTCCATCTATCAACATGTATTTGCCAAATAATTGTATTCTAATTTTTAATTTCAGTGTGAATTGATTTATATAGTAAACACTGGGTCTCCTTGCCCCATAACCCCTCGGAAACAGTGGTAGTTGCTTATGTCAGTTGACAAGTGCTACATTAGTTTTGATAGTGCCATTTTAAGTAATTTTTTTGTGTTGTTGCTCTTATTAGTCATATTCTACTAGCGAATCAGTTGGTGCTTTTATTTTTTTACTTGCCACAACAATTAGTTATTCACAATGCTTTTAAATTGTACATTGATGTGTACCAACAATGCTCTCGAATTAGTTATTCAATTCATTAATATTCGTTTTATTTGTTAGTAGTCCGTGGGGTTTGTTCTTTCTTGAGACAAATCTATTTGGAAAAAAGAAACCAAGCCAACACCAATGGAGAATGGATTTGCATTGTTATTGGTGGTATTTTGAAAATTTCCCAAAGCAGATCTCAAGGTGTATCTTTAGTTTACTAGAAAGTTGTTTTCCTGTCACTATGAAAGGAATCTTACTGCATTGCATATTTCGCAAACCTTTACCAATCATTAGCCATATGTCTTCCCGCTTCATTTATTTCTCTAGAAATATTTTTTCTAAACAAGAATTTTTATTTCCACCTTTGGATTGTGTGTACTTAAATCAATTTTTAGTGGCATCACTAACTCTAGCGGTCCTTAAACTCACTGTGTGCTGAAAAAAATAATATTAATGTATGGTCATCCTGCATATATTAGGACTGCAAAGTCGAGTAGAGTTTTTTGTTGTGTCGGCATTTACTTGTAGTCGAATCGACTTCAAATTTTGATAAATTTTAAGCGAATGTGCTTTTTTTGAGTGGACTTAAAATATATTCTTTGTATCAGTTTTCAATGTTTTCGTTTATTTATTATGAATTATCATTTTACCGAGGGTTAATATGTTGTTGTTCTGGCTTATGTAATTTCTATGTCATACTAAAATGTTCTTATATAGTCTTTCTGAATGTGCACTACTAATTGTACGCCCAATGTGAAGCAGCTCATAGGGGCAAAGAGTAGAAGGAAATGATAAGCTCAATTTGTGTTTGTTTACATTTTAGGCCCTTAAATTTCATAAGAGTGATGTATTTCTATTGCACAGATTGTGCTTATTTTCGTTCCCGTTTTCTGCAGCTGTGCTTTTGGCCACATAATAATACGAAGCAACCCGTTCCATATATCTTCAGAAATTTTATAAAAATTAAGTTTTGGTATCCCATAAAATCAAGCCAACCCTTGAGAATCTAATAAACTTAAGCATGAATGGCCAAAATAATATATTATAATAATTTTTAAATATTGTTTCAACCATCTCGAATTACGAATGCTACAGTTAACTTATATAGTTGCTCTTTACATAGTAGTGTGGACTCTGTTTTCTTAGGAAGTAGTGTGGACGATGGTGTTTCTCTAAAAAGTGTGGATGTTGTTATAGGAAACTTTGCTTACGTGAATATGTGAGCCAACACTGGTCCTTCTAGTGCCTGGCTCTTAACTTAACAAAATCAATTGATCATGGAAATAAATACCTAACACGACACTTTTAATGGATACATGTAAATATAAAAATGCAATCTAACTTTATATACCTATGCCTACATGAAACAATGAGAACTATTAAATTCTCATTTAAAGAAATAATATTACAATGCAACATGATAAAAATGCTGAAAAAGATACAAATATAATTTGCATAACACAACCAATCATAAAAGTTGTAGTTAGTACGTCATGCATAATTAGAAGATAGATGATAAATGAATGACAAATATATATATATATATATATATATATATATATATATATATATATATATATATATATATATATATATATATATATATATATATATATATTTGTGTGTGTGTGTGTATGTGTAAATAAGAAAAGGAACATACCAAAGACAAAACTATGTGCGCATAAGTCAAATATTTGTAAATTTTATCATGTTTGGTTATAATTTTTCTTTATAAAAAATCAAATATTATGTTCTCATTACTACACTTTTAAAGAACTAGCTGGCGCATCGAGCGGGCCACTTTGCTAGTTTCTTTTGAAATGAAGACGTGGTAATTTTGAAATGAAGACGTGAGTTCAACGTTTCGCCTCAATTTTTTTTTCATGGTACGCAATCACCATCAAACCCTAGGTTTGATTTTCTGGCGCATTTCAGGTCTCGTTTGCTACATTTAAGCCATTTTTTTTGCATTTACCATGCATTTAGTGCATATAAATCAAAACCCTACTGCAACTACAAGTGGGTGTTAGCAAAGAAGGTGTAAAAATCATTTCTGTGTCGCTTTGCTAGTTTTAATTCATTGTCCGAGAAACGGGAAGAATTTTCAAACATTTCGGCCGCGAGATGCGGCCACTGGCGTAGGGCTTGTTGGTAATTTAATTATAGGAAATGCGGATGGACTTCGAAAATCACGAAAATCGGTGTGTCACCGTGGCGCGATCTCAAGATGCAGTGATTTTTTTTGGTAAAGTTTGGCACAAGTTACGATGGTCGCTCCTTGCAAACCGGAGCATCTCACAAGAAGGATCATAGTTCCCAATAGGAGACGTGGCAATTCGGACTCCAATCGTAGGTGACTTCATCGTTTCGCCTCAAAATTTTTTCCACGGTACACAATCACTATTACACCCCAGTATTGATTTTCTGGCGCATTTCGGGTCTCGTTTGATATATTTAAGCCATTTTTTGCATTTACCGTGCATTTTGTGCATATAAATCAAATCCCAACCGCAACTACACGTGGGTGTTGGGAAAGCAGGTCTACAAAATCATTTGTGTGTCGCTTTGCGTGTTTTCATTCATTGTCCAAGGAATGAGAAGAATTTTCAAACATTTCGGATGCGAGATGCGGCCACCGGCGTAGGTCTTGTTGGTATTTTAATTATAGGAAATGCAGATGGAGTCCGAAAATCACGAAAATCGGTGTCACCATGGCGTGCTCTCAAGACCCCGTGGAAATATTTTGGTAAAGTTTGGCACAAGTTTGGATGATCGCTCCTTGGAAACCGGAGCATCTCACAAGAAGGATCGTAGTTTCCAAAAGGAGACGTGGCAATTCGAACTCCAGTTGCTGGTGACTTCATCATTTCGCCTTGAATTTTTTCCACAGTACGCAATCGCTACTATACCCTAGGTTTGATTTTCTGGCGCATTTTGGGGCTCCTTTGCTATATTCAAGCCATTTTTTTTCATTTACCGGGCATTTAGTGCATATAAATCAAATCCCAACTGCAACTGCATGTGGTGATGAAAGGGATGAGGATTGCCGTTTGATCTAGGTGTATCCAACAGTGCAGACGTACGATCCATGGGGTTTGGGTTCTGGCCAATCAGAACGCGCGACTCACATCGCCCGTAGTAGGGGTCATCGGCCACGGTTTGGTAGGCACACGGCTTTCGTGAATGAAGCGTGTGCTATTTGCAAACCAGATTGCATATGTTCTATTCATACATACTGGAGTGAGATCAATTGAGTGTGATAGCTCTAGGGTATATAATCATAAATAGTTCAAACTCATTGCCTGTGCTGACAACATATCAAGGTCAACATATTAATCGTTCTTAGATCAACAGAAGGCCGGGCATAACTCACAATTCAGTAGATGCGACAGTTCTAATTGAACGAATTAAGTTGCAGAATAGACATAATAAACAGTGTTATGTATTAATTCCCATGTACATGGGAGAACTGGGATCATTAGGTTGACCCCGAATGAACTTAGGATTTCTGATGATTTTAAGCCTCTCTTTATGTTTGGTGCGTGATCCCTTGGCTGGCAACTCAGAAAATTCACCGTACTCGTCCTCATCAGCAACACCCTCGATGCCCAGTACCCTCCTCTTCCCACGCATCACTACATGGCAGTTCTTATGCAAGGGTCTTTCACATAGAAAATCTGGGTTGCATCGCTGGCAAGAATGAACGGGTCCTTGTGATATGCCATCTTTGTCATGTTAACACAGGTCTTCCTGTATTCATCAACCTTTACCTGACTAAGAGGGACCCATTTGAACCTAAATAATGCCACCTTAACTTCCACATAGTTAAGCTCCCAAATCTCTTCGATGGTTCCATAGTATACCCTTTTATCAGCTTCATCTACAGTTATGCATTCTATTCGAATAGAGCTGTTCTGATATGAGGTCTTCTTATCACGTTCCTTAGTGTAGAACGTGTAGCCATTTATGTCATACGCTCGGTACCTCAATACCGCAGGTGATGGCTTTTGTGCCAACCACGTTTCAATGTCATCTATGGATCCGCGTGACAAACGATCCTTCAGCCATTTGACGTAGTCCTTATTGTGCGCCTTCATCACGACATCTAATGGATGCACCATGGGTAAGAAGCTTCGTTGTATCTCCGCGAAGTGTTCTTCAGCATAAGCGTCGGGAACTGGGCTGTTAAGCAGTACCATCAAATGGGCTTGATCGGTCTCATCTCTGCGTGCAGCGTGTGGTGCGCCAGCAAAGACCGGCTTACCAGCCAGCCTTCCCTCGGGGCGAGAGAGGGGCAAACCTATAGGTCTTTGTTTCATGTATTCAGTGCAAAACTCAACAACTTCATCCGCGGTATAACCTTGTAGGATGCTTGCCTCTGGATGGCATCAATTCCGACAATAGCGCTTCAATATTCCCATGTACCGCTCGAAGGGATACATGTTGCGAAGAAACACAGGACCACAATACTTTATCTCGTCGACAAGGTGCACAGTGAGATGGACCATGGCATCAAAGAATGACGGTGGGAAAAACATCTCTAGGTTGGACAATATTCTTGCAATATCCTCTTGCATATAATCCAGCTCTTCACGATCTACCACTTTCTGCCATAGTTTGTTGAAGAAATCACAGAGATCAATGAGTGTGTTTCTTATGTTTGTGT
This sequence comes from Elymus sibiricus, assembly GCA_039707655.1. Lineage (NCBI taxonomy): Eukaryota > Viridiplantae > Streptophyta > Magnoliopsida > Poales > Poaceae > Elymus > Elymus sibiricus. Next base: position 80,081,938 of record CM077664.1, read on the forward strand.
CCATCAAATTCCTGATGGCCACCGGGAGGATTTGTGTCAACATTACGTGGCAATCATGTGACTTCATGTGTGCCAACTTCATTTTACCTGAGCTCACATCCACGAGACTTCTGATGTTTGCGGAGTAGGAAGAGGGTGTCTTAATTGACAACAAATAATCGTAGAACTCTTTTGCTTCTTTTGGAGAGAAATTGTAACTCTGGCGAACGTGGAGGAATTTATCATCATCTTCTGGTTCATTCATGCGTTTTGGTTGATCACCAAGCATATCGAGTCGTGCACCGTCACCATACTTTGTTTTACCTTTAATCTTGAGTAGAGTACCAAGGATGCTTTCACATACGTTCTTCTCTACGTGCATGACATCGATGCAGTGACGCACACTTAGAATCTCCCAGTAAGGTAATTCCCAGAACGCTGATTTCTTCTTAAACACCTGCAACTTGGGTGTTTGTTTCGACGACGAACCGTGTCCCTTGTCAAGCACAACTTCAATTTGTTTAGCCATGTTGTGGACCTCCTTCCTAGAATAAGGTCTTGGGCCCAAACCTACCTCTGCCGTACCATCAAATTCAGCTTTCATCTTTCGGTATGGGTGATCTTTCCGTAAGAACCTATGATGACGCAAATACACGGTTTTGTGCGAGTTGGGAAGAAATCTACTCGCTATCCTATCCATGCATGTGACACATCCTACATCTCCCCTTGTTTTCTGCCCCGACATGTTGCCTAATACTGACATATCTTGAATGGTGTGCAGCAGCAACGAATGTAGATCGAAAAACTCCTTTTTGTAAGCATCATAACATTTTACACCAGGCTGTTTTTTCCACAATGTCAGCAGTTCTTCTACCAGTAGCTGAAAGTAAATGTCGATGTCATTTCCAGGTTGCTTCGGGCCTTGGATAATCATTGACATCATGATGTATTTTTTCTTCATGCACAACCAAGGAGCAAGGTTATATATGCACAGAAGCACCGGCCATGTGCTGTGTTTGGTGCTCATATCGCCAAATGGATTCATCCCATCAGTACACTCCCCGAGCCATACACTTCTAGGATCCTTGGCAAAGTCTTCATACTTTTCCTCAATTGACTCCCACTGAGCCCCATCTTTCGGGTGCCTCAAATATTTATCCGCAATTCGCTCATCATGATGCCACCGCAACCTCTTTGCCTCTCTAGGGTTTGCAAACAAACGCTTCAACCTTGGAATTAAAGGCAAGTACCAAACAACCTTGAACGGGATTCCTGTCTTGATCTCATCATCCAATTTGTACTTGTCCTTTGCTCTCCTGCGCTTGTATCATGGATGCTTGCATATGCGACATGCACGCAAATCTTTGTACTGACCACGATACAACATACAATCATTCACACAAGCGTGTATCTTCTAGACTTCAAGTTCCAATGGGCAAACAACTTTCTTCGCTTCGTTCGTGCTTTTGGGGAGCACATTATCTTCTGGAAGAATGTCTTTGAAAAGACATAACAACTCTGTGAAGCCCTTGTTTGATAGACCGTATTCTGCTTTAAATCTGAGAAGTGCCAGTTGGCACTCAACTTGGAATATTTCTTTTTGCAACCTGGATACAAATCTTTCTTGGAGTCCGCATCTATGCTTGGCAGATCCTTGTACCCAACCATATCTTTATTTGGGCCTTGGAAATCTGCAATCATAGCAGCAAAATCTGGCATACCATCAAGGTCGTCGTCTTCGTCGCCGTCTTGGTTTTCCAGTGGGGTTTTTCGCTTGTCTCTATTCCGTTGGTAGCTTGACGTCTGAGCCCCGAGGTTAGATTCAACATCCATGTGACTCTGATCGGGGTTTGGCATCTCGCCGCCCTGGTTAATTACCTTCATCCATGACCGGCTCTTCACCGTGTCTAGTCCAACGTGTATATCCATCCATGAATCCCCGCTTGACTAAGTGGTACTCGACGTCTGTAACTTTATGTGACTTTGTATTGGTACAATCCTTGCATGGACACATGATGTAATAGTCGTTACGGACTCTCTTCTTTGTCCTTTTAGCCAAAGTGATGAACTCCGTCACACCACTAGCAAACTTTGAGCTTCTCCGATCCTTCATCCATTCAGATCGTTCCATCTGCACCATACAAGGGGTAATTCAAAAAAGCATTAATAAATGGATTAATTGATGCCCAAAGATGCGTGCATAAATCACAAGATATTATTTTCATAATTTACGGAGGGCGCTCCATATTGTTATCCAGCCGTGCGATGACACAAATTAATGACCAGTCAATTTACACGCAGAGTACAGTATACTACCCTTATGAATTGAATACCTTAATTAAGCCACTCAATGAAAAGAATACCTTAATTAATTAGCCGTGCGGCGACCTCCACCCAGCAGACAGAGAAGCGCGATGCCGCGGCATGCCGAGACAGCAGGGTCGAGGAGCAAAGCTTAGTGGGGCATCGCCTGAAGTTCGAGCTCCACTATCCCGCCTTCGACCGCGAGGGATGTGCTCCAATCACGCCGCCACCGACCTCGAGGATTGAGCTCCTCCTATCTCCCGCCGCCGACCGAGGATTAACCTCCTATCACGCCACTATCGCCGACCGACCGAGGATTGACCTCCTATCCGGTAGCCGCTGCCTCGGCCGCCGCCCCCATCTCTATGTGCAGAGCAGCTGTTTTTATTTTTTGACGGGTATCCGCAGAGCGGCTGTTTACAGTATTAACTCCATTATTGCATCTCCATATGTACCGGGTAGTACATCACATACGGTTATGTCACGGGAACCGTGTCTCACACACGTTGTCTTCTCACACGGTTTGGTGTGGAAATCGTGTGTGAAGTTGTAATATCGAATACAAATGATATGTACAAACCGTGTGCCGTATACAAGAGAGTGCGATAAGTAGTTCCCGACCGTTATCAGATCCCCATAGTTTCCCCATTTCCCCCAAATCCCTAGATAGCCCCCAAATTCCCTCGCGTGGCGCTGACATTGGGGGAATGCAGACGAGTGGTGCTGATGGTTTCGGTGCGGCTGCTCCGGCTCGTATCGTCACTCTCGGTAGCGCGATGGGCGGCGCCGCCACGACGGCGGTCACCGCCGAGCGCTTGCCTAAGGTCATCAGAAGGCTGGTGTACTACGGATCCGAATCGTCTTGTCAGGTTCCAATCAACCCCGATCTTTTTTAGCATGTCCAAAGTTGCTCCCTGCTCAATCCGTCCTGAATGACCCTCGCTCCCCCACCCAGGAAAGCGATCAACCGCCGGATCCGGAGTATGACTCCAGACTCCCGCAACATGAGTTCGACTCCGAGTTTTGCGCCACCGAGAAGTACCAAAAGCTGAGTTGTGCGCACGGACACGCTCCCGCTCGACGTGTATGCACGGACGATTTGACATTGGCAGACGGTTTCTCAGTTGCCCCTTAGAGGTTAGTGCTAAGTTCATCATTTAAGTTGAGCTAATGCCCCCGCCCATCCTGAATATTTAACATTGGCAGGGATATGAGGCTTGTGCCTTTGTTAACTGGTTGGATGATGAATGGCATGGCAGGGCTCGGAGTGTTATCACCAAGCTCGCAGAAGATAACGTAAAGCTGAAGAAGAAACTGACTGATCTGGAGTGTACAATCACTACGATGAAGCAAGAAAGACTCAATCACACGCAACAGATGAAAGCAAGAGACAAGAAGGAACTAGCATGTGTAGTTGTAGTTGTCGCATTAGCCATCTTCTATGCGCTATTTGCAATGATGATTAGGGGTTTTGTTTGATTATTACTGGCTACATCAATAAGCAGAGCTCGTCTATTACTTGACAACTGTCCTATGAAAACTGCTTGTTTCACATTTGGACGCTCCAACCTGTGTGTGTAATTATCACATTGAGAACTGCGCAACCGCGGGAATTTGGAGCGACTGGATACTAATAATTGCGGTTGACTATATTAGGATTCTAACCGCCTGCCAAGGCGCCAATATAATCCATCAATCCCCCGCTTCAATTGCCATTCCTCTTTTCTTCATACCCCGCTTCAGTCTCCACCGTCTTCATCGTCCCGGCCGGCCGCGCTACACACTTACACACACTCTGCAATCTCGCTTTCTCTCGCTTTGTATACGTACCGCAGCCATGTCGAGCAACAGCGAGGACGACAGTTCCGCCAGCAGTCTGGCGCCCGATGATAGGTCAACCTCGGAATCATCCCGCTCATCTTCCATGAGTCCGGCGTCGAGCCCTAACCTTGATTTTATCCGGATCATGGAAGGGACGCCGCCGCCCGAGTCGTCGGACGAAGACCAGACGGGCGAGGAGCCATCGGAGGACGAAGAAGACGACGATGACGATGATGGTGAGGAGGAATGTTCGAACGAGGAGGACGACGACGAGGACATCAATGACGATGACGACGGCGGCGGCGATGAAAAGCCAGCGGGTACGTGATTAGTTACAACCAACGGAAGGTCAACCGCAAGAAGCGTCCTCGCCAAGACGATGTCGCGGGGCCATCCAACAACAACAAGAAGAAGGACTAAATTAAGCAGACTGTATATCTCTGTTGCCGTTCGCTCATATTAATTCGTTATCTCCGTGTCCCCTGTCAATCTCATCGCAGACGGTTAGCAATACGTATTCGACAGAGATCTTTTACATTATCGCCCATAGTTGGTTTCTTGAATTGTGTGCCCTGTCGAGCACACAATTCACAACAAAAAAATTGTATGCGCTGTCTATAATTATCGCACACAATTCTGATTATGAACTTGTTTACCGGATATCACACACATCTTGTTACGCCGAATCGTTTTTGTTCTTCTGGATCATCGCAAACAGTTCATCCGAGTGAACTGTATGCTGTATATCACACACACCTTGATCTGCCTGACCGTTTCTGTTGTTCTGGTTCATCGCAAATAGTTCATATGGATCAACTGTATGCCACGTATCGCACACGCGTCTCTAATCTGAATCGTGCTTGATGTCTCCGACATCGCACACAGTTCGTCTTATTGGTGACGGTTTTATTACGACACCGTTTGCGATTCATGCATCGCACACAGTTTGGTCGCGAGGTCTCTGATTCATGTGTCACGTTAGCGGTCGCCTGCAGTAGTGTGTTGTTTCGCTTGATGGGTTGAGGAGAAGTGTGATACGTCTCCATCGTATCTACTTTTCCAAACACTTTTGCTCTTGTTTTAGACTCTAATTTGCATGATTTGAATGAAACTAACCCGGACTGACGCTGTTTTCAGCAGAACTATCATGGTGTTTTTTTTGTGCAGAAATAAAAGTTCTCGGAATTGGACGAAACTTTTTGGAGATTTTTTATGGAATAAATAAAAAATACTGGAGCAAAGATCCACTGGAGGGGGACCACCTGCTGCCCACGAGGCACCAGGGCGCGCCACCCCCTGGCGCGCCCTGGTGGCTTGTGGGGCCCACGTGGCTCTGCTGACCCTAATCTCAGGCCTATAAATTCACAATTCCAGAGAAAAAATAGAGAGGAAGTTTCATCACGTTTTACGATATGGAGCCACCGCCACCTCCTGTTCTTCATCGGCAGGCCAGATCTGGAATCCGTTCGGGGCTCCGGAGAGGGGGATCTTCCGTCATCATCATCATCAACCATCCTCCATCACCAATTTCATGATGCTCACTACAGGGAGTGAGTAATTCCTTCATAGGCTTGCTGGACGGTGATGGGTTGGATGAGATTTATCATGTAATCGAGTTAGTTTTGTTAGGGCTTGATCCCTAGTATCCACTATGTTCTGAGATTGATGTTGCTATGACTTTGCTATGCTTAATGCTTGTCACTAGGGCCCGAGTGCCATGATTTCAGATCTGAACCCTTTTATGTTTTCATAAATATATTTGTGTTCTTGATCCGATCTTGCAAGTTATACACACCTTCTATGTGTTATGATCCGCATACCCCAGGGTGACAATAATTGGGATTCTTTCCGGTGATTACCGTAGTTTGAGGAGTTCATGTATTCACTATGTGTTAATGCTTTGTTCCGGTTCTCTATTATAAGGAGGCCTTAATATCCCTTAGTTTCCTTATGGACCCCGCTACCATGGGAGGGTAGGACAAAAGATGTCATGCAAGTTCTTATCGCAAGCACGTATGACTATATACGGAATACATGCCTACATTACATTGATGAATTGGAGCTAGTTCTTTGTCGCCCTAGGTTATGACTGTTACATGATGAATGTTATCCAACATAATCACTGATCCAATGCCTACGAGTTTTTCACATATTGTTCTTTGCTAAGTTAGTACTGTTGCTACTACTGTCACAATTGTTACAAAACTATTGCTGTTACCGTTACTGTTACTGTTACTATTTTTGCTATTGCTATCAAACTATTAGACTACAGTGCTACTGATCACTCTACTGTAGATATTTAGTCTCCAGGTGTGGTTGAATTGACAACTCAACTGCTAATACTTGCAAATATTCTTTGGCTCCCCTTGTGCCGAATCAATAAATTTGGGTTGAATACTCTACCCTCGAAAACTGTTGCGATCCCCTATACTTGTGGGTTATCAAGACCTTTTTCTAGCGCCGTTGCCGGGGAGCATAGCTCTATTTGTTGAGTCACTTGGGATTTATATCTGTTGATCACTATGAAGAATCTGAAAGACGCTAAGACCAAGATCGTTCCCTCTAAGACGAGGGGAGGTAAGGAACTGCCATCTAGCTCTGCACTTGATTCACCTTCTGTTTTGAGTAGGATTGTGACACCACCACCTGCTATTAATTCCGATATGTCTCAAGTTATTGATGATGCTACTTCTGCTATGAATGATACTTATGATGATGCTAGTACTTTGCTTGATAATACTGTGCCACTTGGTGAATTTCTTGATGAACAACTTGCTAAAGCTAAAGAAATTGAAAATGTTGAAACTCTTGAGAATTATGATTCACCTATTATTCCTAGCTCTCCTACTAGAGTTGAATCACCTGATGAACATGTCTTTGATAGGGAGACGACTAGAGCTATTCTTGCTTGTAATGATAGAGATGAAGTTATAAAATTGCTTGCTGAAATGAAAGAAAAATCTATGAGGGAGATAATGAAATATGATCCTAAGTTTGCTACCTCTCCCATATTTGTTACTGATAAGGATTATGAATTCTCTGTCGATCCTGAGTTAATTACTTTGGTTGAATCTGATCCTTTCCATGGCTATGAAACTAAAACCGTTGTGGCACATCTTACTAAATTAAATGATATAGCCACCCTATTCGCTCATGAGGAAAAAATTCGCTATTACTATATTCTTAAGTTATTTCCTTTCTCGCTAAAGGGTGATGCTAAGATATGGTATAATACTCTTGCTCCTGGTTGTGTGCGTAGTCCCCAGGATATGATTTATTACTTCTCTAAAAAATATTTTCCTGCTCATAAAAAACAAGCTGCTTTACAGGAAATATTTAACTTTGCGCAAATTGAAGAAGAGAATCTCCCTCAAGCTTGGGGGAGGCTTCTCCAATTACTTAATGCTTTGCCTGATCATCCTCTTAAGAAAAATGAAATACTTGATATCTTCTATAATGGACTAACCAATGCTTCAAGGGACTACCTAGATAGTTGTGCTGGTTGTGTTTTCAGGGAACAGACTATTGAACAAGCTGAGGAGCTATTGAATAATATATTGAAGAATAATAATGATTGGACACTTCCCGAACCACCGCCTAAGCCCACTCCGAAGAAGAGGGGTATTCTATTTCTCAGTCCTGAAGATATGCAAGAAGCAAAGAAATGTATGAAGGAAAAAGGTATTAAGGCTAAAGATGTTAAGAATTTGCCACCTATTGAGGAAATACATAGTCTTGACACACCGCCACAGGTGGTAGAGGTAAATTCTTTTATAAAGTTTGATGAAGGTGATATTCCTTATAACAAACCTCCTAGTCAATGTTTGTATGAATTTGACAATTATATTATTAAGCAAGATCATTTCAATGCAAATGTTATGAAACAATTGAAACAAAATGCCTACATGATTGATCGCTTGAGTGACTTGTTGTTTAGAATTGCTAATGATGTCAAAGGTGTAGGTAAACATGCATCTATGGATCAAAGCCAATTAGAACAAGTTGCTAAATCTCAAAGTGAATTGCTCAATGAAATGAATAACAATATGAATGATCATGCTGTTAGAGTAATGACTAGAGGAGGTAGAATGACTCAGGAGACACTTTATCCTGAAGGTCACCCTAAAAGAATTGAACAAGACTCTCAAAGAATTAATGTTGATGCACCTAGTCCATCTAAAAAGAAAAAGAAAAAGAAAAATGATAGGACTTTGCATACTTCTAGTGAACCTGAGGTAGAAAACCCCTTGGAGGATAATAATGATGTTTCTATTTCTGATGCTGAAACACAATCTGGCAATGAACATTCACCGGATGATAATAATAATGATAATGCTCATGTGGATGCCCAACCAGATAATGATAAAGAACTTGATAATGATGTTGAAATAGAACCTGCTGTTGATCTTGATAACACACCTCCTAAAAACAAACGTTATGATAAAAGAGACTTCGTTGCTAGAAAACATGGTAAAGAAAGAGAACCATGGGTTCAAAAACCCATGCCCTTTCCTCCTAAACCATCTAAGAATAAGGATGAGGAAGAATTTGAACGCTTTGCTAAAATGCTTAGGCCAGTCTTTTTGCGTACTCGTTTGACTGATATTTTAAGGATGGCCCCTTATGCTAAATATATGAAAGACATTGTCACAAATAAAAGAAAGATACCTGAAGCTGAAATTTCTACCATGCTTGTAAATTATTCTTTTAAGGATGGAGTACCTAAGAAACTAGGAGATCCATGAATACCAACTATACCATGCTCCATTAAATGAAATTATGTCAAAACCACTTTGTGTGATTTAGGAGCCGGTGTTAGTGTTATGCCTTTCTCTTTATATAAAAGAATTGATTTGAATAAACTCACTCCCACTGAAATATCATTGCAAATGGCTGGCAAATCAACTGCCATTCCTATCGGTGTTTGTGAGGATGTGCCCGTTGTAGTTGCAAATGTTACTATCCTAACAGACTTTGTTATACTTGATATGCCCGAGGACGACAATATGTCGATTATCCTTGGTAGACCCTTTTTGAATACTACAGGGGCTGTTATTGATTGCAACAAAAGCAAGGTCACTTTTCATATCAATGGTAATGAACATACGATGCACTTTCCGAAGAAACAATTTCAAGTAAACGCTATTCATGTTATTGAAAAGACTCCGACAATTACTATTGGAAGTTTTCAACTCCCTCTTCCTACTGTCAAAAGGAAATATGAAACTCTTATTATTGGGGAGGTACACATCCCCGTTGAGGTAACCTAGTGTTTTACGAAGGTTCTTTGGTTTCATGTTACTCGGAAATGGTTTGTTAATAAGACTTGATCAACCATATTAATGGATTCTTTTTGAGAGGCATGTGGTCGATGAATTTAGTAAGCACAACCTTCTGCACCCACTTTTTGTTTTCTGTTATTTTTAGTTAAATGCAATAAAATGCCATGATTGTCCTGTTTTCTGAATTATCCGTGCAATAAAAAAGTGCCCAAAAATGAAAGTGCTCAGAATGATATGGAATTTTTACATGAATTTTTATAGAATATTTAAGATTTTTTGGCACTAAAAACATACCAGGGGGATGCCCCAGGTGCCCACGAGGCACCAGGGTGCGCCACCCTCCCTGGGCGCGCCCTGGTGGCTTGTGGGCCCCACAGGGACCCCCTCACTTATTCCTTCAGCTCACTTCGTCTCTTACCTCTAGAAAAAAAATTCCTGGTAGCTCTCTCTCTCTCGTGTTCTTGCTCCCAAACCTGAGATTTTCGATCTCTTTGCTCGGAGCTCCGTTTCCGAAACTGTTTTGGGAGATTGCTACTTGGTATGTGACTCCTCATTTGCTCCAATTAGTTTTTGCTCTAGTGGATTATATCTTGCATAATTAGCTGCTCTTGGTGCTATTGAAAATGAGCTTGCATGTTGAATTCTTTGAGTCCTAAGTAGTTTGAATGCTTGATATGGCCTCTAGGCACTTGTATGAGTAGTTGCTATCGATTTTGTGAAGTTTTGTTAACATCTTTTTGTGGCCCAAATTTTTTCAGAAATTTGCTTTTAGGAAAATGAATTTCTTCCGGAGGAGTTCCTCGAAGCAGAACGCCAAGGGAGTCCTTGGAGACTCCTCGGACAGCGACCTCAACATTCCACGTAGGACGGAGGTCCGACCGTGCGAATGGCCGCACAATGCCTTCATGAACGAAGCCGGATTCTACCAAGAGTTCGCGCAATTTATTGCCAATGCCGGATTGACCGACTTCCTCACAGATGAGTGTGACCAGCACCACATCCTTATGAATTCCTTTGTGCAAAACTTTCATTTCCTGAATAGGCTTGAACCCCCTGCGGTGCGTTTTGATTTATATGCTGAACATCATCAGATATCGCTTGCTGAGTTTTGTGAGATTTGTTTGATCCCCTTTGATGGGGGAAATAAGAGAGCCTTGACCGGAGGAGTTTGAGGGCTTCCTCCACACTTTAACTATCGGAGAGGAAAGGGGCATGTCGAAAGCCTGAGCCACTAGCTTACAATTTCCCGCTGTTCATTACTTTGCTTTATTCATAGGAAAATGCTTGACTGCTAGAGAGCAAGGTGGTGCGCTATGTGCACCTGACTTTGCCATTTTACGCCGCGCACTGCATAATGACAACACTTATAACCGGGGAGCTATCATTGCACGCCGCCTGCACACTAATAGGACTAAGGGTAAAATTCATGGTGGTATTTATGCTACTCGCTTAGCGAGATGTTTTAATGTTAACATACGCCCACATGATTATTTGTTGCCCAGAGTTTACTTAGATCACCAGTCTATGAGGGACCACCATTTTCTTGATGCTCCTGAGCCTCCTCACCACATTCGTTATAACTTGGTTTTTAGTGAGGATACTCGTGATATTATTCCATTGCCTGCACCTGCTTTGTTTGATTCTCATGCCAGGAACGGATATACTGTTATGCCACCGGACATCATTGCTTACCGGAACGCATTGGCAGCGGCAGAGGATGAGGCCCAGGATTGGGACGCTCAGGTGCCGCCGCCTCAGCACTTTCATATGGGACCGGATGGCTACTATGGATGGCCGTAGACCAAGCTAGGCAAATGCCTAAGCTTGGGGGAGTACGTATTTCTCACCGACATTACATTCATGTTCACACATTTCATTCCAGTTGTCGGTGTTTATCCTCTTTCATTGTATAATCCATGTTAGTTTTATTTTCTCGCTTTCTTCGTGTGTGTTTGAAAAAAAAAACTTTGAGAAAATCCAAAACCATTTCTCGCTTCTTTTCGGTTTTTCTTTCTAGTTGAATTAGTTGTAGTATTAAAAGAAAACCCAAAAATATTTCCCGTTTCTTCTTTTGCTTGTTGGGAGCTTTCCCGTGTAAATGGTTTTTTTCTCGTTTTTGTTTTGTCTTCTTTAAATTGCTTCCTTCAAGAAAAAACTAAAAACTCTAAAAATATTTCAGTGTGTTTTTCTGAAATTCTTTTCTTTTGTTGAGTCATTGTAAGGAAAAGACCACGATGAAAATGTTGAGTGGCTCTCGTTTGCATTATTGTTGATCTAACAAAGAGCCCATATTACCTTGTCTTCTCCTTTGAATAAAATCTTTGCAGATTCCAGCTTAGTCCACAGCACTCATGCACTATTATTATTTTCACATCATTCAGTCGTGCAAGTGAAAGGCAAAAATGAGGATAATTTGATGAAGTGACTGTGGCAAGGAAAAGCGGGTATGAACTCAACTTGTTTTTGTTTTTGTAAATATGTTTAACTCAGTATCCATGATTCAGCATATTATGATTAAACATGTTTATGATGACAATTAGAGACTATAGTTGCTCATGCCATGCTTAAGTAGCTAGGAGTGGATAATGATTTATCTTGGGTGTCAACATGCATTAAAATGTTTGTGATGTAGTATGATGATATGGTATCCTCCTCTGAATGTTTCGAGTGGCTTGACTTGGCACATGTTCACGCATGTAGTTGATTCAAAACCAACATAGCCTCCACGATATTTATGTTCATGGTGCTTATATCCTACTCATGCTAGTATTCAATGTTGGTTATTCATAATGCATGATTATGACCGTTTTCGCTCTCTAGCTGGTCGCTTCTCAACCTATTTGCTAGCCTTCGCCTATACTAAGCGGGAATACTACTTGTGCATCAAAACCCTTAAACCAAAGTTATTCCAGATGAGTCCACTATATCTACCTATATGCGGTATTACCCTGCCGTTCTAAGTAAATTTGCACGTGCCACCTCTAAATATTCAAATGAACATCCATTTTGTGTGTCCGTACCGCTCATGGAGCGACAGGGGGCGGTCAATATCTTCCATGCTAAGCGGGTTATTCTCATGATGAGTGTTTATTCACTTATCCTTGCACGAGAGGGGCTGGTAATTGGGATGCCCAGTCCCATGATTAAAATTGCAAAATAATAAAACAAACTCCCCCGGAAAGTTGTTGGTATGGAGGGCACCCGAGGATTTGGCTAGCCATGGCTTGTGATTGTTGGTGGAGGGGGAGTAAACTTTACTTTACCGCTTGGGAACCGCCGCTAATTTGTTTAGCATGGAAGATATTGAAAACTCTCGGTCATGACGTTGATAGGAAAGGCATACCTCCCAAAATTATATTTATCTCTGATTTAAGCTTTGAGCTCTGGCACCTCTGCAAATCCCTGCTTCCCTCTGCGAAGGGCCCATCTATTTACTTTTATGTTATTTTATTTTTATTGTTGAGTCACCACCTTCTCAAATAAGCACCAGTCCTGAGAGCACTATTGTCATTCTCATGCATTGTGTATAGTTAATGTTGTGTGCATCATGACTGGATCTCTTCTACCATGAATTACAATGTTTAGTCGCTACTTGAACTTTGGAGGTGCTCTGCATTTATGTTTTGCGGTCTCAGAAAGGGCTAGCGAGATACCATGTTGTCATATTATATCATGATTGTTTTGACAAAGTGTTGGCATTTGAGATATCTTATTATTGCTCGCTAGTTGATTATGCCATTGATATGAGTGAATATAATTTCTAAGAGTTATCATTTGCATGGTTAGTTATAATCTTTGCTGAAACCCTGGGTATTATTTAAGCATATATATAGATACAAGAACAAAAGAGTTCGTAAAAGTTTTTCTTTATCACTTTCAGTTTGTCAACTGAATTGCTTGAGGACAAGCAATGGGTTAAGCTTGGGGGAGTTGATACATCTCCGTCGTATCAACTTTTCCAAACACTTTTGCTCTTGTTTTAGACTCTAATTTGCATGATTTGAATGAAACTAACCCGGACTGACGTTGTTTTCAGCAGAACTACCATGGTGTTGTTTTTTGTCAGAAATAAAAGTTCTCGGAATTGGATGAGACTTTTTGGAGATTTTTTATGGAATAAATAAAAAATACTGGAGCCAAGATCCACTGGAGGGGGGCCACCTACTACCCACGAGGCACCAGGGCGCGCCACCCCCCTGGCGCGCCCTGGTGGCTTGTGGGGCCCACGTGGCTCCGCTGACCCTAATCTCAGGCCAATAAATTCACAATTCCAGAGGAAAAATAGAGAGGAAGTTTCATCGTGTTTTACTATACGGAGCCACCACCACCTCCTGTTCTTCATCGGGAGGCCAGATCTGGAGTCCGTTCGGGGCTCCGGAGAGGGGGATCTTCCGTCATCATCATCATCAACCATCCTCCATCACCAATTTCATGATGCTCACTACAGGGAGTGAGTAATTCCTTCGTAGGCTTGCTGGACGGTGATGGGTTGGATGAGATTTATCATGTAATCGAGTTAGTTTTGTTAGGGCTTGATCCCTAGTATCCACTATGTTCTGAGATTGATGTTGCTATGACTTTGCTATGCTTAATGCTTGTCACTAGGGCCCGAGTGCCATGATTTCAGATCTGAACCCTTTATGTTTTCATGAATATATTTGTGTTCTTGATCCGATCTTGCAGGTTATACGCACCTGCTATGTGTTATGATCTGCATACCCCAAGGTGACAATAATTGGGATTCTTTCCGGTGATTACCGTAGTTTGAGGAGTTCTTGTATTCACTATGTGTTAATGCTTTGTTCTGGTTCTCTATTAAAAGGAGGCCTTAATATCCCTTAGTTTCCTTATGAACCCCGCTGCCATGGGAGGGTAGGACAAAAGATGTCATGCAATTTCTTATCGTAAGCATGTATGACTATATACGGAATACATGCCTACATTACATTGATGAATTGAAGCTAGTTCTGTGTCGCCCTAGGTTATTACTGTTACATGATGAATGTTATCCAACATAATCACCGATCCAATGCCTATGAGTTTTTCACATATTGTTCTTTTCTAAGTTACTACTGTTGCTACTAGTGTCACAATTGTTACAAAACTATTGATGTTACCATTACTGTTACTGTTACTATTATTGCTATTGCTATCAAACTATCATACTACTGTGCTACTGATCACTCTGCTGTAGATATTTAGTCTCCAGGTGTGGTTGAATTGACAACTTAACTGCTAATACTTGCAAATATTCTTTGGCTCCCCTTGTGTAGAATCAATAAATTTGGGTTGAATACTCTACCCTCGAAAACTGTTGCGATCCCCTATACTTGTGGGTTATCGCAGTGTTAGCATGACACGAAGCACCTAGGATGATGGTAGTGAATATAAAAGGGGAAAACCATAAGCATTGCGAGTATAGTGTTGACCGTGCCATGGCGGATCTGAAGGTGCTAACCGGACAAAGGCTACTTCGCAACCAATGTTTGCTTTCAACTAACAACTAAAGATTTGGTATGGACAAGAAAGTACAGCAAACAAGTGACGATCTATTTTCTGGGTGAGATCAATAACTTAAGCAGATATGAAAGAGTACCACCTCTCTTGCGACGCCGTGTAGACCTCTGCTGATACGTTGAGGGTGCTGCGGGTGCTATGGCTGTCTGCGGCGCGGAAGCGGATCTGAGAGGTAGACGGCGGCATCGGGGGATAAGTCCTGTTGCGGTGGACGAGACAGTCATAGGAGCGCCCACGACAAGGTGGACGACAGCGCGGATGAGGCGAGAGGATGCGATGCTAGGATCCTGATCTGGTGCGGTGGATGAGAGACGTCGATCTCTTGTAATGGACGACGGCGTCGGGGTAGCTGCTCCATCATGGTGATAACCCACAAGTATAGGGGATCGCGACAGTCTTCGAGGGTAGTATTTCACCCAAATTTATTGATTCGACACAAGGGGAGCCAAAGAATATTTGTGAGTATTAGCAGTTGAGTTGTCAATTCAACCACACCTGGAGGACTAAATATCTACATCAAAGTGTTTAGTAGCATAGTAGTATGATAGTTTTGATAGCAGTAGTAATAGTAGCAATAGTAACAAAGACAGTAACGGTAACAGTTTTGTAGTGATTGTAATAGCAGCAGCAATAGAAGTAACTTAGCAAAGATCAATATGCGAAAAGCGTAGGCATTGGATCAGTGATGGATAATTGTGTTGGATGACATTCATCATATAACAGTCACAACCTAGAGTGATACACAATAGCTCCAATTCATCAATGTAATGTAGGCATGTATTCCGGATATAGTCATACGTGCTTATAGTAAGAACTTGTATGACATCTTTTGTCCTACCCTCCTGTGGCAGCGGGGTCCATAAGGAAATCTAAGGGATATTAAGGCATCCTTTTAATAGAGAACCGGAACAAAGCATTAGCACTTAGTGAATACATGAACTCCTCAAACTACGGTAATCACCGGAAAGAATCCCAATTATTGTCAGCTTGGGGTGTGCGGATCATAACACGTAATAGGTGCATACAACTTGCAAGATAGGATCAAGAACACAAATATATTCATGAAAACATAAAGGGTTCAGATCTGAAATCATGGCACTCGGACCCTAGTGACAAGCATTAAGCATAGCAAAGTCATAGCAACATCAATCTCAGAACATAGTGGATACTAGGGATCAAGCCCTAACAAACTGACTCGATTACATGATAAATCTCATCCAACCCATTACCGTCCAGCAAGCCTATGAAGAAATTACTCACTCCCGGTGGTGAGCATCATGAAATTGGTGATGGAGGATGGTTGATGATGACGACGACGTCGAATCGCCCTCTCCGGAGCCCCGAATGGACTCCAGATCAGCCCTCCCGATGAAGAACAAGAGGTGGCGGCGGCTCCGCATCATAAAATGCGATGATTCTTTCTCTCTGATTTTTTCCTCCATGAATAGGTATATATAGCATTGGAATTAGGTCAAACAGAGTTTCCAGGGGCCCACAAGCCTGGGGGCGCCCCCCTGGGCTTGTGGCCCCTGGGTGGCTCCCCTCCAGTAGATCTTTTTGCCAGTATTTTTTATATATTTTGAAATAATTCTCCGTAAATTTTCAGGTCCATCCGAGAGCTTTTATTTCTGCATATAAATAACACCATGACAATTCTGCTGAAAACAGCGTCAGTCCGGGTTAGTTCCATTCAAATCATGCAAATTAGAGTCCAAAACAAGAGAAAAAGTGTTTGGAAAAGTAGACACATTTGGGACGTATCACATGGTGGAGGAGGACGGCGGTGAATGGGGTGGCGGACGGAGGAGGCTGGGGTGGAGAGGGTGTTTTGGCGCCCACAGAGTACGAATGGGTAAATGGAGCGAGAGAGGAGGGGGGAACCATGTCTTTGGGACGCGCTTGTCTCAAATGCGGGGAAAGTTACAAACTTAGCCCCCGTTTAAAATTTCAGACATCAGAGCGATATTGGTCGGTTGGGGATAGGACGGTAATCTCACATCTCCCGAATAGTTGCCGAGAGCGATTTCGGCCGAGGAGAGGGTGTTTTGGCGCCGACGGTGTATGAATGGGGAAATGGAGGGAGAGGGGGAACCACTTTGGGACGCACTTGTCTAAAATGTGGGAAAGTTACGAACTTGGCCCCCGTTTAAAATTTCGGACGTCACGTCGGTTGGGGATAGGACGGTAATCTCGCATCTCCCCAATATTTGTCGAGAGCGATTTCGGGCGAGGAGAGGGTGTTTTGGCGCCCACGGTTGGCGCCCACGGTGTATGAACGGGGCTGACAGGTAGGACGGTTGCGTCACGTATGAGTGAAGTTACAAACCTGGCCCTACTTATAATATTTGCCTAGATCGATTTTGGCCGAGGAGAGTTTGTTTTGCCACCCACCGTGTATGAATGGGGAAATGGAGGGGGAGAGAGAGAGGTCTTTGGGACAAGATTGAATCAAATGTGTTTTGCCGCCCACGTTTGGCGCCCACCGTGTCTGAATGGGGTGAGAGGCGGTCGTGTCACGTCTGAGTGAAGTTACAAACCTACCCCCATTTAGAGCAGTGGAAATCGGGCCGATAGGTTGTGCGTGTCAGGGGTAGACAGTAATTTCCATCTCCCAAACACTGGTTCCGGGCAGCTGACGTGGGAGTGGGCGTTTTGCCACTTCTTTCAAATTTTGGGAGAATAAGCATTCAAGTTTACCCTGGCAACTAAATTCGAATCCATTTTGTATTCGATTACGAATCTTTATAAATCATTCTATGTTTTTTAGATATCTTCAAAAGCACAACAAAGATGTATTCCACCTTTATATATGAATATGATTTACAAATGCCATGATACTCGAATTCAGAAGGTTGAATCCACTTTGAGTCAAACAGTTATTTCATCCAACACAATCTGCTCACACGAAAAATAGTTCACCTTATGTCCACTCCTACAAGTACTGAGGATTGCCTCGCCGAAGAAAATCAGATCATTACAAGACATGGACAACAAATAAGGGGTCTTACAACATAATCCATTCACAAACATGACACAACATGCAAGTATACTAATCTAATGACAATTTCAACTGGTATCTAAAGAAGAACTAGGATTACCCTGGGCTTCAGATAGCAGAAGCAGCAGGACCTTCTCTGTCTCCAAATGCAACTGTCTTACTTGCTCCACTGCTTGGTTTGCTTGCATAATGAGTGCATCTAATTGCATAATTTCCAGCCTCATGATCAGGATTACCTCATTCATGGCAGCCACACCCTCTCTTTCTGCCTCTAGTAGAGCCTCAAGAACTATAATATCTGTGCTCTCCAACGGGGTTGCCTCTGAACTGCTACCATCTGGTAACATGGATGGCACACTGCTTCCACAAATAGATCCCGGGGGTGTACATTGTGTCCTAGTTTGAACTGGATCCTGAAAGGTTTCCGCTAGACATAAGTAACAGATAGTTATCGCATGATCCAGGCAGTAAGCTTACATGGTAAACTACATACGAATTATTGCCGAGCATGGCAAGCTATATTTAAATGGTTCGAAGTTGCATCAGTCAAAAACAAATTAAAATGGTTAGATGAAAGGCAGTGTACCACCGCTAAATTTAAGTTGCCCAAGCATATAAACAGTTGAAATATTCTGAGAAAGCACTTAAACATTGTGGCCTCATATAAACTAGCAAGACAGTCTTGTGATGGAGTTCATAGGAAAAGTTAAGGAGTCAAATGAAGTATGCATGCATTTCTTTATGATAGTACGGCAGGCACTTTTGACACATTGGCCAACTCAGGTATAGCCTAACAAGTAACAAACAAGCATTCTAATCAAGCAATACAGCAAAGCAGGCAACTAAACTATTTGTAATTCTATAGGATTACAGGTTGAGGGCACAAGCCAAGAAAGCATCCCACACGCATGACATTTCACAGTAACTAAAACACACTGGCTTACCATATGTCGCTGTGAAGGCTCGCTGCTGTTGCAATGTTCTTTCAAGATGTCGTCAGCATCCCGTGCATGCAAATCTAGTCGTTGTAGTTTATTCTTCCCCCTCTATTTTGGTAAAACTAATTTTAATCACATGCACTGTTCAAATTGAACATTAATGATTCATCTAAACTAATGAAAGAAGGGTGTGTGCTTACACGACAATATGTGTGCTTCACTCTATTTTTATGTTTGTTTGAGGTGCCAGTCCCAAAAGAAAAAGCATTTTGGTTGATGCGGTTGGCAGCTCCATAATGAATAAAAGCAACAAATTAGTCATGCAACTTGGGAAGATCAATAATGCACAAAAAAGTTATGAACAGAGGCTCGGAGCAGTGCGGTAATAGCTAGCATTGAAAAATGTAGGTTAAGATGAACCAAAAGGACCGGAACTACAAGCTAGTTTGCTGATGTTTAATTTATCATAGAGAACATAGAAGCAGTCCAGTACAATAATTGTAACCAAGAGGTGACATCAGAACAACACCATTATCATAAATATAGCATGCAAGAAGTAAAATAGGAGGCAGTAATATCTATGAAGTACAATAATACTTAGGACAAAGAAAAAGCATTGTAACTACAGGTGCACTGATTTGTAATTTAGCACATATAACCTGTTCACTACCACACGTTTGGACCTACAGGTGCAAGCAGAATAACGCCTCTCATAAAAAAATGAATAATTCCCTGAAGAAATTCGAAGGTGCGGTGCTTATGCTAAGAAGGTGGACGTAGGCGCCGGCTGCTGGAGAATAGTACCTGATTCTCGGCGGCGTATGGGCATCGTTTTCACGTGAAAGCTAAGTGTCGTCTGATGACCCACAAGTATAGGGGATCAATCGTAGTCCTTTCGATAAGTAAGAGTGTCGAACCCAACGAGGAGCAGAAGAAAATGACAAGCGGTTTTCAGCAAGGTATTCTCTGCAAGCACTGAAATTGTGGGTAACAGATAGTTTGGTAGCAAGGTAATTCGTAACAAGTAACAAGTAGTAATGGTAACAAAGGTGCAGCAAGGTGGCCAATCCCTTTTATAGCAAAGGACAAGCCAGAACGAACTCGTATAATAAGCAAAGCGTTCTCGAGGACACATGGGAATTTCATCTAGTCACTTTCATCATGTTTGTTTGCTTCGCGTTCGCTACTTTGATAATTTGATATGTGGGTGGACCGGTGCTTGGGTGCTGTTCTTACTTGAACAAGCCTCCCACTTATGATTACCCCCTTTCGCAAGCATCCGCAACTACGAAAGAAGAATTAAGATAAATCTAACCATAGCATGAAACATATGGATCCAAATCAGCCCCTTACGGAATAGCGCATAAACTAGGGTTTAAGCTTCTATCACTCTAGCAACCCTTCATGTAATTACGACTCCACAATGCCTTCCCTTAGGCCCAAAGATGGTGAAGTGTCATGTAGTCGACGTTCACACGACACCACTAAAGGAAGCAACAACATACATATCATCAAAATATCGAACGAATACCAAATTCACATGATTACTTATGACAAGACTTCTCCCATGTCCTCAAGAACAAAAGTAACTATTCACAAATCATATTCATGTTCAAGATCAGAGGGGTATTGAATAGCATTAAGGATCTGAACATATAATCTTCCACCAAATAAACCAACTAGCATCAACTACAAGATGTAATCAACACTACTAGCAACCCACAGGTACCAATCTGAAGTTTTGAGACAAAGATTGAATACAAGAGATGAACTAGGGTTTGAGATGAGATGGTGCTGGTGAAGATGTTGATGAAGATTGGTCCTCCCACAATGAGAGGATCATTGGTGATGTCGATGGCTTCAATTTTCCCCTCCCGGAGGGAAGTTTCCCCGGCGGAATCGCTCCGCCAGAGAGCAAAATAGCTCCTGCCCAGGTTCCGCCTCGAGACGACGGCGCTTCGTCCCGAAAGTCTTCTTCTCATTTTTTTTCTAGGGCAAATGGCTTCATATAGCAGAAGGTGGGGGCCGGAGGCCTGCCAAGGGCCCCACAAGCTCGGGGGGCATGCCCAGGGGGGGTAGGGCGCCCCCCCAGGCTTGTGGCTTCCTAGTGGGCCCCCTCTTGGTAATTCTTTCGCCAGTATTTTTTATATATTCCAAAATAATTCTCCGTAAATTTTCAGCTCATTTGGAGTTGTGCAGAATAGCCATCTCTGTTTCACCCCTTTCCGGTCCAGAATTCCAGCTGCCGGAAATCTCCCTCTTCATGTGAAACTTGCAAAATAAGAGAGAAAAGACATAAGAATTGTATCATAAAGTGAAATAATTATCAAAAACATAATAAATAACAGTAGGAAAACATGATGCAAAATGGACGTATCAACTCCCGCAAGCTTATACCTCGCTTGTCCTCAAGCGAAAGCCAAAATCGATAATCATGACCACATGTTTAGAGAGAGAGGCGTTGATAAAAAATAATAAAGTACGGACATGAAAGCATCATGATCATTATTATAACAACAATATATCATCATAAAACTTCTCATGAAAAAGTGACAATTCAATCACAAGTTGAAGTATGAACCATAAACCAAATTGAAAACTAACAAACTATGATCTCAGTCACTGAAGCAATTGCAATTCATCATATTATCAGAAAGAGTCTATGTAAGAGCTTTGTTTAGCCAGTTCACATACGCAACTATCATTTAGTCTTCTTTGATTGCTGACACTCATGGCATACTTATGGAGCAAAAGTTTCAGTCAGACACATAGAAAGATAGGGGCTTATAATTTCGCCTCCCAACGTATTTACCTCAAGGGTAATGTCAACAATAATAACTCATGATCACCTACATCCAACTAGATATATATGCCTGGATCAATCCCCACCACATGATGCTTGCCAAGAGAGAAAATAAAAACGGAATAGAGGAGAATACTATTGACTCTTGCATGAAAGTAAATACATAAAAGTAAAAGATAGGTCCTTCGCAGAGGGAAGCAGAGGTTGTCATGTGCTTTTTGTTTTTGGATGTACAAACTCTTAATGCAAAGGAACGTCACTTTATATTGCCCCTTGTGATAGCGACCTTTATTATGTAGTCTCTCACTTTTATTTCTTCATCATCACAAGTTCGTACAAAGCTTATTTTCTCGTACAATAAAATTTCATACATATTTAGGAGCAATTTTTATTGCTTTTGCACCGATGATAACTTACTTGAAGGATCTTATTCAATCTATAGGTAGATATGGTGGACTCTCATGGCATGAAACTGGGTTTAAGGGTTTTTGGATGCACAAGTAGTATCTCTACTTAGTACGGAATTTTGGCTAGCAAAAGATAGGGAGCAAGCACCCCATGTTCGAGGATCCAAAACAATATAACTTCTATGTGAATATAAGCAAACATAACTCATTACGTTGTCTTCCTTGTCCAACGTCGACTATTTGACATAGAATATTTAATGGGGGCTCACAAGCATAAAAGATGTCCAAGATAGTGTATTTATATGTGAGACCTCTCTTCCTTTATTACTTTTTCATGAATTGCAACAATGACCAATACTATGTTTGTCAACTTCCAACAAGTTTTATCAATTATACTTCTTTTATGTGAAGTCATCACTCCCCATGGGATTAGCATATGATCTTATCTTTTTTTCTTTATTTATTTCTAAGATTGGATCA
The DNA here is from genome assembly GCA_039707655.1 of Elymus sibiricus. Taxonomy (NCBI): domain Eukaryota; kingdom Viridiplantae; phylum Streptophyta; class Magnoliopsida; order Poales; family Poaceae; genus Elymus; species Elymus sibiricus. The sequence continues at coordinate 80,104,467 of CM077664.1, forward strand.
ACAAAAGCAAAACACTCAACTCAAACTACTCTTTATTATATAACTTTCACACACGATTACATAGATAGATAGATCACAAAGCAATCACTCGAAACTAAATCATACTAAACTTTATTCTTCTAAATCACGAAATAACTAAGGATCAAACTAAGATAGATAATGATGATAAAAAGTGATGGTGATACGATACCGGGGCACCTCCCCCAAGCTTGGTACAAGCTAAGGGTGGTGCCCATACCCATGTGCTCAAATCTCCTTCTTCGGTGATGGTGGTGATGAAGTGACAGGCTTGTCCTCCGTCTTCCAAGGCATAGGTTCTGCATCATAAAAGGACGAATGTGTTTCCAGAGTCTTGAAATTTGCAGCTAAACTCATACCTTTGAACTTGGCCTCATACTCAAAATTTTGGTTTTATAGATCATATATTTGGGCTTGAAGATAATCAATCCGGCCATTGAGCTTGAAGATGACGTCCCCAATATTCTTGCCGTCCACCTTGTGCTCACGGATGAACTCCGTGATCATGGAGTGGTTAGCACTAAGTCCGCACTACACCATCCCCTGGCACTTGAAGATCTCCTGTTCCACCGCTTCCAGCCTGGCCTTCTCGCTCCCGGTGTTCTTAGGTCCTTGAACGTCCCGGATGTGGAGCACCCCCTCACGCATCTCAATGGCTTGAGGGTGCTTCATCACCTCTGGTAGGTACGGGTTGATGACCTTCTCGTAGAACTTGTCCTTGGACAAGCTTGGAGACGCCATGGCGATCTAGATCTGCCAGAAAAACAACCCAAAACAAGAACAGAGGAGAAACTTGCAATGCGATGGTCAAAACACCCGTGAGTATATATAATGATTTTTTCCTGTGCAGGACAAGTAATATGAAAAAAACGGAGCCGGGAAAGTCCACGAGGGGACCACAAGCCTGGTAGGCGCGCCCCCCAGGCTTGTCGCCTCCTCGTGCACTTTTCGGACTGTTTATTATTTTCCTAACTTTTTTATATATTCCAAAATGAACAGAACGTACTTTTATGGAAGTTTTGGAGTCGGTTTACTTACTGTACCACGTACCTACTCCTTTTTAGGATTCTGGAGCGTTCCGGAAGGTTTCTTCTATGTGCTCTTCTGGTGTCATTGTTTGAATAATATTAGTTTCAACATTAATGGGCGTACCTGAGATATAATGTTTAATTCTTTGCCCATTAACCACCCTCGGATTATTGCCTTCGGAGTTGTTTATTTTGATGGCTCCGAAGAGATAAACTTCTTCGATGATATACGGTCCTTCCCATTTAGAGAGAAGTTTTCCTGCAAAAAATCTTAAACGAGAATTGTATAATAAAACATGATCACCTACTTTGAATTCCTGTTTTTGAATTCTCTTGTCATGCCACCTTTTAACTTTTTCTTTAAACAACTTGGCATTTTCATAAGCTTGTGTTCTCCATTCATCTAGAGAGCTAATATCAAATAACCTCTTTTCACCGGCAAGTTTAAAATCATAGTTAAGTTCTTTAATTGCCCAATATGCTTTATTTTCTAGTTCAAGAGGTAAATGACATGCTTTTCCATAGACTATTTTATATGGAGACACACCCATAGGATTTTTACAAGCCGTTCTGTTAGCCCATAGTGCATCATCAAGTTTCTTTGACCAATTTTTTCTGGATCTATTAACGGTCTTTTGCAAAATTAATTTTATTTATCTATTAGTTAATTCAACTTGACCACTAGACTTAGGATGATAAGGAGATGCAATTCCATGGTTAACATCATATTTAGCAAGCAATTTACGGAAAGCACCATGAATAAAATGTGAACCACCATCAGTCATTAAATATCTAGGGACTCCAAACCTCGGGAATATAACTTCTTTAAGCATTTTAATAGAAGTGTTATGATCAGCACTACTAGTTGGAATAGCTTCTACCCACTTAGTAATGTAATCAACAGCTACTAAAATATGAGTATACCCATTGGATTTATTGAAAGGTCCCATATAATCAAAACCCCAAACATCAAATGGTTCAATAACAAGTTAATAATTCATAGGCATTTCCTAACGTCTACCAACATTACCAATTCTTTGACATTCATCACAAGAGAGGACAAACTTACGTGCATCTTTGAAAAGAGTAGGCCAATAAAAACCAGATTGTAGTACCTTGAGTGCAGTTCTATCTCCCGCATGGTGTCCTCCATGTAGGGTAACGTAGCAGAAAACAAAAAATTTCCGACCTACGCACCAGCCCAGGACCACTATGGAGATGCATACAGGGTTTGATCTGATCGTTACTGACTCGTAGCGTAGCGGAAGTAGAGTCGATGTAGATCGTCGGTGCAGATCCCCGCAGCTAGGATTGACAACCTCCTAACCGCAAGGATGTACTCCCTCGTCTGCTCCTCGGACAGTCCCTCGGACAGCCCTTCGGGACACGGTCAGATAGTCCCCCGGACGGTGTCACGGACAGCCCTTCGGGAGGCACTCACAGAAACTTGGACGGTCACTCGGACAGCCCTTCGGGGGGCACTCTCGAACAGCCCCTCGGGCAAAAAGATCGAACCTACGACCTCTCTAAGGGGTTGCACACATACGGTGTCAGCTATCCGGCAGGGCTTCGCCATCCAGAACTAGTTCCCATTGGAACCCAGACAGCCTTTCGGCTCTACGAAACTATTTCGTGTGAGGGAGAGAAGAAGCCAGATCATTGCATGGCATAATGTATGAGAGAAAGGGTGTGTTTGGGCAGCCCCCTCCACCCCTATATATAGGCCAAGCCCAAGGGTGGCTTCTCCAAGAAGCCAATAGGGTAAAATACCAAAAGGCCCTCAAGGTGGCTTCTCCAAGAAGCCACCAAAAAGTGCTTTTCACTATTCATGGAAACAATTTTCCGCGGCCGTTAAATCCGAAAATATTTCTGTAGGTCTTAGAATAATTCTAGTACCCACTAAAATAATTTCAGATGCGTTCCGAAACAATTCCAGATTAGTGATTTTCATCTGCGAAAAGCAACCAAAGCGGTTCCGGCAGCTCCGGAACATTTCTGGGTTTTTTCTCTGGAAAAATCCCAGAAGTTCCCAGAACAATTCTGGCACCCTCTAAGAATTTCCAGGCATGTGCCGAAACCATTTTGACTTAATGGTATACTCCGAAACAACCTTTCGGTTTTACCGAAACTATCCCGGTGTTCTCTCTTCGGAACTCTTCCGTTGTCTCCGAAACTTTTTTGGTGACTTTCTCTCAGACTCCCTGTCTAGTATTCAACAGATAGATGACCCTTAAGCATGTGATCCTATAGGTTCGCTGAAGTATAGACATGACCGGAACACTTTCCAATTAATGATCAACATTGGAGCCATGGACACCCATATTGACCCCTATACCCACACGAATAAATATTCGAGTGAACCTCCAGTTGCCGTGTGCTATTCCTGTTGCTTCGCGATATGTTACAAATACCCGAGGTGAGATTTATCGACATCCCCATGGATCAAAACTTGTCCACAATGCCAGTTACCTCGTTACCGGTTTTGTTCTCTTTTCTCGTTCCCATGTTCCGGCATCCCTGTGATCAAGTCACAATGTGTCTGGCCAGACGATGATGGATACTGTAACACTGAGAGGGCCCAAAGAATATCTCTCCATCGTCGCAGGAGCAAATTCCAATCTTGAGCTATCATGTCCCTTGACACACTTTTCCATGAACCTGTAAGCTGCCGTAATAGCCACCCATTTATGGATGGCGTTTAACAAACTCCAAAGTTCATGAAGCAAGCATGAAGAAAATCAATACTCTCATGGTCTAAGGAATCATGCAAATGTTAACTTTCTCTGTGTTATTAACCATTAACTTGTGACGAATGTATCTCATAGCATAACATCAATTCGGGTCGATTCAACACAAGTGTTCTCCTAACATTGTGCCCTCAAAGTTGCCGGCATAGTCATGCCCATGATCAGGAAAACAAAACCATCATGCAACACTTGAGCTAGTTGTCGGTACCGAAACCGGCTGATCTCGGGTAGGGGGTCCGAACCATGGATCTAGGAATCAATGGGTAACAGGGAACGTAGAGACAGCGATTTACCCAGGTTCGGGCCCTCTCGAAGAGGTAAAACCCTACGTCCTGCTAGATTGTATTGATATGATTGTGCAAAGGTTACAGAGTTGATCTACCTCGAGATCGAATGGGCTAAACCCTAGGAGGTTATGATGATTCTGTACCTCTACGGACTAAACCCTCTGGTTTATATAGACACCAGAGGGACCTAGGGTTACATATGGTCGGTTGCCATCAGGGGATTAACATGCTGGTTATGCTAATTATTTCTTGGAGGAGATGCCAAGTCTTCGGAGGTTTCCTTCTAGTGCATGGGGTCGCCCACTATCCGGCCTTCCTTTGATGAGTAAAGTGCGACCCATTGATCCGGCCTACGAAAGACAGTCCGGCAGCCCGAGTACCCCCTTGTCTGGGACACCCTCAGTAGCCCCCGAACTAGTCTTCGAAGCCGAGGTAGGTGCCGAACACCATCAGCTTCGTGGACCAGTTCCCTTGCTCCCGTGATACTAGTGTCAAGCCTGCATTTTCTCTGAATCAAATTCTCAAGTTTTGCCTAGCCGCATGTTCCCCGAACTGTGCTCCGCCCGCCGAGGTATACCGATAACTTAGCCCCAAAGGCTAGTCACATAGGTGTGAACAGTGACCCCATCTGACAACTTTTTACCGAAGGGTCATCGCCCGCCACGACCACGAGTTGGTTTATGAAAACTCGATTCGCGGTTCGAGGCGGTTCCTGTATTGGCGCGTCCCATCGATATGGAGATCGTGCCCTGTTTTTAAGGGATATGATCAATAATCTACTCTGTCCCACGTGCGCATAATGGCACGATTATACGGGGAAACAGCGAAGCCTGTGGCGCAGTAAAGGGACCATGGGTTTTTACAGCCCATAAAAGGGGAACGGCCTCCATTTCCTTTGCACGCTCTCACTTCTTCCTTCGCCGTTGCCTTCCCCTTCTCTCGAGCTCCAGTGCCCAGATCCGCTCTCCCTCCCAAGAGCCTCTCCAGCAACCCGTTCAATCTAGCAATGGTGGGTTCCGGGTCCAAGGGCAAGTGGGAGGCTTCCGTCGTCACCGAGAGCGCCATCTTGGAGTTGAAGAGCGCGGGCTACCTCCCTGCCAGCATCGCCCACCACGCACCAGAGGCGGGCCAGGTCATCCCCACACCGCGGCAGGGTGAGAGGGTGGTGTTCCTCCCCCATTTCATCCGAGGTTTAGGTTTTCCCCTCCACCCCTTCGTCAGGGGCCTCATGTTTTTCTATGGGCTCGATTTCCACGATCTTGCCCCAAATTCCTTTCTGCATATCTCGGCCTTCATCATCATTTGCGAGGCCTTTCTTCAGGTCCGACCACACTTCGGCCTGTGGCTGAAGATCTTCAACATCAAGCCGAAGATCGTCGACGGCCAGCAGGCGGACTGCGGGGGAGCGATGCCAAGATGATAGAGCGGGGCATCGAGCTGCCCAACATGATCCAGATCATGCTCTGCCGCCGAATCCTCCCCTTCTAGGACCGGGCTTCCCCCATGTGGGCCTACAAGCCCAAAGACCCGGCCACCGTGCTAAGCTTCTTCCGCACTTCCCACGCTCAACTGTGGAAGGTGCTGTTTAAGCCGCAAAAGGACTGGCCGGCCGAGGCGGAAGACATCGGCCTCGACGCCGCACACCCCCCTAGGGAGGTACGTTTAAGTTTTACTCTTGTATCCGGATTATTCCCTTTCGATAAGGTACTCAATTCCCTTGTTCCTCATCCACAGAATTGGCTGAAGAAGGCCGAGCAGATCAACAGCCCGGCCCCGTTGCCCGAGGGTCCCCGGACGGCCTTGCTAACGGCCATGCTGGCGGAGGAGCCGTATGAGGCGCCAGAGAGGAAGGACAAGAAGAAGGAGAAGAAGAGGGAGGCCAGAGAGGGCCTCCGCTCCTGAGGACCCCCGGACACTAGATCCGGGGACACCCATGCTCCCTCCGCACAAGAGGAGGGGAAGGAGCAGGGAGAGGAAGGGGAGGAAATCGATTCCTCCCGAACAAAGAAGAGGGCGGTGTCCGAGGACGCGGAGGAGGAGCCGCTTCGTCCCTCCCCCAAGAGACCATGCAAGGCCAAGGTGGCCCTGTCCGACAATAGCTCGGCTTCTGCCGAGGACTCTGAGGCCTCCGAAGAGGTTCCTTGGAGGACCCCCAGGGTCAAACCGCAGGCCCAAAGGTACACACCCTAATATCCGCTTAACTATTTTTGGTCGAACTGGGTTTGATATTGATCACATTTCTGCTTCTAACATTGCAGCCCGCTGCGCGACCTCCCCGCCGACCGAGTCTCGGAGGGGGATTCTCCATCGGCTGCGCTAGCGGAGAGCGGGACCGAATCGCGCGCCTCGCCTCCCCCAATCGTCGAGGAGGCCGAGGAGGTCTTGTCGAGAAGGACCCCTCCTGTGCCGCACACAGGGGTAAGGGGCGACACTGTCATGGCCGAGGTGAATACCTCGGCCGCCGAAGACCAGGAGGGGCCCGGACGATCCGAGCTCTCTCCGAGGGCGGCTCCGGAGTCATCAAGGCGTCTGGAGTTGGGCACTCTGGTCTTCGAGAGGGAAGAAACCGAAGTGCCCCCGCCACCCCCGCCCGCCCCAGAGCGGGCGTCGACTGGGTGGCCGGACAAGATGGAGGATGCTTTGACCAGCTCCTCTATCGCTGAGGAGCACCGTGCCCTTATGGGCGCGGTGTTGCAAAGTCTTCGGTCTGTGGACAACGGACTGAAGCAGGCCTTCAGGGGCCTTCTCACAGGCTTCAAGGTGAGCCAAGTAATATTTTTCCCTTAGAAAATTTCCTTTATATAAGTGTATAACCTCATACACAGTAGCCCCTGAGACTTTGACTGGCTTGAGCAAAGCCGGTCAGAGGATCGAAAATCGATATCCCGGATCCTAACGTGCGTAGAGTGATGTGCAGGCGTCATCCTCGGTGGTAGCCGCCAACGCCGAGGAATTGGCCGAGCTGAATCGGAAGCTCAAGAGCTCCGAGGACGACCTCAGCCTGGTGAACAAGAGGTTCGACGAAGCGAAAGGTGAGTCTGAACTGTAGTGTTATTACAACCGTTCCCCCTTTTTTTTACTAAGAAAGATTTAAAGTAAGTAGCCTAAATGGGGTCAACCGATATGACTACAGCTGCTGCCGCGGAGGTCGAGAACCTCAAGGCCGCGCTGAGGACGGCTCAGCTGGAAGCAGCGGAGCATAGGGCGGCGGCCGAACAGGCGGCTGCCGAACTGGCTACGGTGAGAACCGCTAGCCAGAAGCACGAGGCTAGAGTGGCTGAAGTGCAGCAAGAACTCAAGGATGCCGTCACAAAATGTGAGGCCCTTGAGCAGAAGAATAAAGAGCAGGCCGTCGAGCTAACCTTATTGGGGTCGGTGGCCAAGGAAGCGCGGACGGAGGCGCGCGGCTACCAAGAAGAACTCCGCCAAGTGAAGCTCATTGCGGATGGTAAGCCGTATTTGCTGCAAAGTGTCTTTGGTGGTAACAGGTTCGCTTTGCTCATGCGAGTGTGGCGTTCCCCAAGCGCCTTTGCGGACCTCCCGAGGAGTGTGGCTGACGCGGCCAGGTTCTTCGCCACCCAGGAGGGTCGCGCTGAGCATAGGCTATTTTGGGCGCAATTTCAAGTGCCCGAACACCCTCCCCTCCTCAACAACCAGATGAAGCAGCTGGTGGAGTTGCATCGGATGGCGGAGCCGGCGATGAAGGACCTCCGCGTCAAGCTATGGCCTGAGGAGCCGCTGCCGAGCAGCTACTTCGGTTTGGTGCAGAGGCTGTACGACGCCACTCCCCGGATCGATGCCTGGAAGCGCTCTGTGTGCATTGAGGGGGCTCGGATGGCCTTCGGCAAAACAATGGTGCACTGGCCGAAGATAAAGCCAGCCGAAGTGGCCACCGGACCTCCGTCGCCTGGGAAGGAGCATAGGCGCCCCGAGCAGTACTTTCCCATCATGATGGATGGTGCTCGGGCAATAGAGGCCCAATGCTCAAAAGATGTAATTTATGAGTAAATTTATTTTACTTTGTATCTGAGGAGTTGAAACTTTTGTTTTGTTGCAATGCAAGTTGTTGGCTGTAAATATAATGCCTGCTATGTTAATTTGACTCCTGTGCGGCCGTTTTTAAACAGAAAGTTACCAGTCGTCGGCTTCAGCCCCCTTGCAGATACCGCATGAGGTGTTTTCTCGTAATACATGAACCCTTAGCTGACGTCTCGGTGCCCGAAGGCGGTTATATGTACGGAAAACAAGGCAATCAAACTATGCGGTTTTAGTGCTTTCACTTAGCCATAGGAGCTTAACTGCGGGGGCTGGTGACTAGCCCCCAGTGTTTGTGATATCCGGACGAACCGCGGTTGACACTACCATCACGTGGTTCCTGTGACAGAGAACCCTTCGTTTAACACGGGCTAACCTCCAACAATTTTTAGTTTAACACTAGTCATCGGATCGCCGACCAGTTCTCGCTTATTATGACAGTCAGTTTTCGGCTTTCTCCACTGAGGTACTTAACCAGGCTAGCTAGAAGCACAATCACAGTGGTTCTCCCTTTACCCTCCTAGACGAACAATGCGGAACGTAAGAGGGCAAACACAGGAGCCGGGCAACCCAACTATTGACCAAAGACACAATTAGGAACTGATTCACACAGTGCAATATCCGTGACGCCGAGCACATATAATGAAATTGGTGCCAGACTGATGTTTTAGGGCTAGATGAAGATGCAAGCCCCCGGTCTATTAGCCGATCACATCTAATGAAGGAAACGTATCGTAATAGATTGTTTCGGCAGAAAAGCAGAAAGGAAAGTGCGACATAAGTACTCGCAGTGTGACCGGAAAAAAATGATCGTTATTTCCTTTAAATTCGTGACGTCTATCCGTACAATCCGAACTGCCGAAGTAACTTTGACAGATACTTTAAGAAAAGATGCATTAGAGGAAAGGTTTACACAAGGCCTTCAAGTGTGGTTTGATGTCCCTACTACGCCCTGTTGCACATCTGCGCCTTTGCTCTTTATGAAGCGCCAGTCTGAGTGAAGTTGTAGACTGTGTGCTCGGCAGAAGTAGTAATGTTTGGTGGACGAGCCCTTGAGGAAGGGTTTTGAGAGATCGCCGCACTGTATCAGCTTAACGCTGATCAGGCCCTAAATGGTGCATGTAGTTTCGTGGTGTCCCGAGGACATCTTCGGCCGTGGCTTGGTTGAACCGAGCTCTCGGCGCTGGAGTTGACTTGCCCCCACAGCTGCCCATGGAATCTTGAGCGCGAAGTTGTGCATCCGAGGCACGTATTTTGCGGCTGGGTGAGGCTTGCTGTGGGGCGCGTATTCCTATTTAGGGTGAGCACGGGAGTGCTCTAGGACCGAGGCCATAGCCCGGGCATGTTTGCATGCGTCCAGTGTCTTGGCAGTAGACTGGGCATGCGACGCTTCTTCGGCGGCTTGGACTTCGGCGGCTAGAGCCACCGTGTGTTCCTCTATTCGGAGCGAGCGTTTGGTATTACCATTGACGGTAATAACGCCCTTTGACCCTGGCATCTTGAGCTTCAAGTATGCGTAGTGTGGGACGGCGTTAAAGCGGGCGAACGCTGTCCGGCCGAGGAGTGCGTGGTAACCGCTGCGGAACGGGGCGATATCGAAGATCAAGTCCTCGCTGCGGAAGTTATTGGGCGAACCGAAGACTACTTCCAATGTCACGGATCCCGAGCAGCGTGCTTCGACGCCTGGGATTACACCTTTAAAGGTGGTGTTACTGGGTTTAATCCTTGATGGGTCGATCCCCATTTTCCTCACTGTATCTGAGTAAATCAGGTTGAGGCTACTGCCTCCGTCCATGAGGAATCTAGTGAGGTGAAATCCGTCCATGATGGGGTCGAGCACCAGAGCCGCTGTTCCTCCATGATGGATACTGGTCGGATGGTCTCGACGGTCAAAAGTGATCGGGCAGGCCGACCATGGGTTGAATTTCGGGGCTACAGGCTCTAAGGCGTAGACATCCCAGAGTGCGCGTTTCCGCTCCTTCTTCAGTATGTGCGTGACGTAAATCATGTTCATGGTTTTTACCTCGGGAGGGAACTTCTTTTGGCCTCCATTGTTCGGCCCGCGAGGTTCATCGTCATCCTCGCTGCGGTGACCCTTGCTCTGCTCCTCGGCTGTGATCTTGCCGACCTGTTTGATTACCCAACAGTTGCGGTTGGTGTGGTTGGCGGGCTTATCCGAGGTACCGTGGATCTGGCTGGGCCTGTCCAAGATTCTGTCTAGTGCAGACAGGCCGTCCCTCCTTTAGAAGGTTTCTTCCTCGGTCCTGACTTTGAACCGCTGAACCCGGCGTTTACCGCTGCATCATCGGCTTCACTGCCATTGTTAGTGTGCCGGCGCTTATTATTCTTGTTGCGCCGGGGTTTCCCGTTCCCGTCCCGGGCTTCTGAAGTGCCGGGGTCTTTGGGATGGTTGCTTCGACGAGCTAACCAACTATCTTCACCCGCGCAAAAGCGGGTCATTAGGGAGGTGAGAGCCGACATTGTTCTCGGCTTATCCTGGCCGAGCTGGCGGGCGAGCCACTCGTCCCGAATACTGTGCTTGAATGCGGCAATTGCTTCGGCATCCGGACAGTCGACAATTTGGTTCTTCTTAGTCAAGAACCGGTTCCAGAATTGCCGAGCTGACTCCCCGGGCTGTTGAACCACGTGGCTCAGGTCGTCGGCGTCCGGCGGCCGAACATAGGTGCCTTGAAAGTTAGCTCAGAATGCATCCTCGAGCTCCTCCCAGCTCTCGATGGAGTTTTCGGGTAGGCTGTTCAACCAATGCCTCGCTGGTCCTTTGAGCTTCAATGGTAGATATTTAATGGAGTGGAGGTCATCTCCTCGGGCCATGTGAATGTGGAGAAGAAAATCTTCGATCCACACTGCTGGGTCAGTTGTCCCATCGTATTGTTCTATATTCACGGGTTTAAACCCTTCGGGGAACTGATGCTGCATCACCTCATCTGTGAAACACATCGGGTGTGCGGCGCCCCTGACCCGGGCTACGTCGTGTCAGAGATCGGTTGTCATCCGGGCACAGTGCTGCTCCCGAGCTCTATCGTTCCTATCGCGCCAGGCTTGGTATCTGTCCCGTCCAGCGGGTGTATAACCTCTGGATCCATAGATGGTTCTTGACGGTGTCTCTCTGGCGTTCAGGTCGTGCCGCAGATCGCGTGGGTCTTCCAGTTGAACCGGGTCTTTGCCCGCCTGGCAAGGGAGCGCGGGTGGGTGTTCGGTTTCCACAGCCGTCTTATCCCATCCTCGAGGGGGGCGGTCGGGCTGGCTTGTGTAAGTTCATCTGGGAGGCATGGGCTCAAGGGCCTCATCCTCGAATGAAGGTAGCAAACGCCGTCGTGGATAGCTTTTGTACTGATCCTGGCGCTGATTGTTGAAGCCCTCTTCGGCTGCTAAGACCATTGTCCACCTGTCATTAAGGGTGTCTTGTTCGGCCTTGAACTGCTGCTGCTTCTTCTTCAAGCTTCGGGCGGTGGCTATAAGCTGCTGTCTGAATCTCTCCTGGTTCAGGGGGTCCTCTGGGACAACAAAATCCTCGGGTCCGAGGCTATCCTCCTCTTCGGACGGAGGGAGGTAGTTACTGTCCTCGAAATCCTCGGGGTCCTCAGGTTTACCCTGGTCCTCGTGCCCTTCAGGGGCATCGTGGTGGTGTTCAGGGGTGTTGTCGCCGAGCTCCCCCCTGTTATCCAGAGTGTCGCTATCTCCGGTGCCGTTCGTGTCTGTGTTATCTTCCTTGCCCTTTCCTCACCCTCTGGCTCGCCTTCGTCGGCGTTTGGGCGGTTCCTCGGCGGGGCCGTTGCCGTCGTTCATGGTCGTGTCGCCATCCTTCTTGGGGGTATCGACCATGTAAACGTCGTAGGTGGAGGTGGCGGTCCACTTTCTGGTGTTGGAGGTGGCAAGGGAGGGAGCCATATAAGGCGGGACGTCTATATCCTCGTCCATGTCGTCAGCCTCCTCGGAGGCGTAGTCCAGAATGTCGGTGAAGTCCTCGACAGTGGCTACTAAGTGGGTGGTGGGTGGGACGCAAAATTCCCCGCGGTCGGCCTCAAGTCCGATCTGCTCGTGGGCTGAGGACGGGCCATCCGCGATATTCATCTTTTGGATCTGATCTAACATCTCGCTTAAAAGCGAGAGGTCCACCGGACCCATCCTTGGGGATACTTCGGAGTCGAACTCTGGTGTGCCGGTGTCGGAAGTGTGCTCGGTCAAGGGTGACCCTTGGTTTTCTGGCGCTGGAGTCGGATCTGAACTGAGGACCGGCCTGGAGACGGGGCCGAGGAGATAATCCGAGTTTAAGGCCTCGGGATTATTAGGCTCCTCAGGTAAAGCTGAGAACCCAGTAAGGATCATATCGCCCCGAGAATCGGTGACATACTCCAGGTTGCCGAACCTGATCTCCTACTTAGGGGCGAAGCTGTCGACCTGGTCAAGGTGACCGGTCGGATCGGTGTGTAGCACAATGCTGCCGAACGCAAAGAGCTGACTGGGGACGAAGATGTCCCCGCTGTGGATGCCATCGCTGATGACAAGGCGAGCCATTGATCCTTGGCGACCCAACGGCGGAACTCTCAATGAAAGCACCAATGTTGCCATCAAGGGATAAACATGCCGGTTGTGCTAAATATTTCTTGGAGGAGACGCCAAGTCTTCGGAGGTTTCCTTCTGGTGCACGGGGTCGCCCACTATCCGGTCTTCCTTTGATGAGTAAAGGGCGGCCCATTGATCCAGCCTACGAAAGACAGTCCGGCAGCCCGAGTACCCCCTAGTCCGGGACACCCTCACTAGTCTTAGAGGCCAGACTAGGAATACATTTTACCGTTTATTATTCCACACGTGCATATGAGTCTTCCTCCGAGCCTCGTGGTTATTGCAGACTCGAGAACCATAACAGTTATAGCATGGAACATAAACATAATTATGAACATGGAGATAAACAATAACATTTATTATTGCCTCTAGGGCATATCTCCTACAGACTCCCACTTGCACTAGAGTCAATAATCTAGTCAATGCTAATGCACATTACACCTATGGCATACCGGTGTAAAAAATGCTTCGCTTGTGGTATAGCCTGATGTCCAACGGAGCTGACAACTTCAGATCCGTGTGTATCTTTGCATATCCTCGCGTTTTCACGCTTTCACAAAATTCATATTTTGTGTGGACTTGGCTTTGTATATATGTGAATCACTGGTCGAACCTTGATTCCTCAGACTGAGCTATGGAGCAACTATCTACAATAGTGTCCCATTGACCAAAGCCATCTCGGAATCATACTAAGTTCATGAGTGAACTATATGATTCAACATCTTCTTTGTCGCTTCCAAAGCATCAACATACTTAGCCTTCGTTATAGAATTCGCCACAGTAACCTGTTTGGAACAATTTCCAACTACCGTGCCACCATATCGTGTATTACACAAAACCCTTAACTTAAATCGAAAATCGCATGGAGCATTGATGAAGACTGTATCGATGTAACTACTTACAACGAGCACTTCATAATCTCTACTTGCGAGAAAACATGTCATTAGTGCTACCTTAGTACTCAATGACATCTTTCACTGTTGTCCCATGATCAGCATTTTGATCACTTTGGTATCTATACTCGCAACTGCTTGGGAGTACCGGACATATCTGGTTGTTTTACATACCATGGAATACATGATTAATCCAAACACAAAAGTGTGTGGAATCTCCATCATGTATTTTGCTCATCAGTGTTTTAGGACACCGAGTCTTGCAAAACTCTTTCCATGTGACTCCGGCAAGAATCACTCCTTGGCATTTTAATGCTAAACTATTTTAGCATCTTGTCAATATGTATTTAGGCTTATCCCTATCAGGCAATTCTATCTCGTAGATAAATATGCCTAATATCGAGGCTACCTAGCCTAAGCACTTCATGGAAAAAATTATTTTTAATGAAGTCCTAATTCGTGTCAAGAAATTTATATTATTTCCAATTAACAATGTGTCAAGCACACAAAGCTTTTTAGAAATATTATTATGCTCCCACTTACTTTCTTGTAACCACAAGCATCTTCGTTATCCATTGATGAAATCAAACTCCTTTGACTATTTCATCAAAAACGAAGATTCCAACTCCATTTTGCTCTCTTCTGTCCATTGCGGGAACTCTGAAGTTTGCATACTCACTACCATCCTCTGGATAGACAAAATACCTTGGACTGAATCACATACAAGTCCTAGTTTGTATTTCCATTTCATGGAAATCCTTTTGGCATCCATGTTTCATATCTCATGATTGAAATATGTATTAATTGCTAGTTTAACCTGAACCGACTTTAAGCATCGCTACGGTGAGACAACCTCATCGTAGTCAACTCCTTGAACTTGTTATTACAACAAGTCGAGCTTTTCTGGATAAAATATTTTATCCATATCAGTTTATAGTTCCATAAAAATTCGTAAGACTCTAAGTCTTCCGAAAGGAGTATCAAGATTTAATCTTGAATCATTTATATGGAAACTATCTCAGATCATATTGGCATTTAGCCAATTCTGGAGTCAGGGCCCATCAACTCTTCCTTGTGTATCGTAGGTATACTGTTGTCTAACAACAATATCTTGTTTGCGCACCTGAGAGGTTTGCACGAGTTTTGCCTACGTGGTTCAGCTGCAAGTTCGACCGAAGTCCATACATCTCATGTAGAGGCTTCCGTATCAGTCACAGTAGGAAACTCTGGAATCACTTCCAAGGTCTCTTTCCTTTGACCTGATAATGAAGATATTGTTATCTCGTCGAGTTGCACTGTCCTCCCGCTCACCCTTTTGCAAGAACCATTTTCTTCAAAATCATACCGCTTTTTGTGACAAACATTTTTGCCTTGGTATAGTGATGGAGGAATACCCAATAACTTGGGATAACCTACCAAGTAGCACTTGTCTGATTTGGAATAGGTTTGTAAATATTTTACACAAGCCCCATATTCCAAATGTTAAGAAAAGACATAAAATGGTTGGGCGCACCATACCATGGCATCATTTCAATAGATCTGATGGCGCTCTATTCAGTGTAAAAGCCGGAGTCTCTAAAGCATTACTTTAAAAGGGATAATGGCAAATTGATTTATGTCATCTTTGATCTTACCATGTCATAAATAGTTTGAATACATCTTCACAGACATTCCATTCACAGTGGTGTTCCGAGAGGTGTAAGTTATGAAACTCTTTTCACAACTCATCAGACATTCGCTAAACTTGTAACTCAAATATTCCTTTCCACAATCTAATTTGTAGAAACATAATCTTTCTTGTTACAATAATTTCTACTTCATGTTGAAAACCTTTCGAATGATTTCAAAAGATCCAGACTTACGTCTCATCAAGCAAATATCCATATATCTACTTGAGTCATTTTTGAAGGTAGACAAATCCACTGCTAGCAATAACCTTTATCGGACTACATACATCAAAATGTATGATCACCAATAAGTTCGTTGCTCGTTCCTTATGGCCGATGAACGGTATTTCAGTCACTTCACTTTTCAGAGGAAAGTTGCAAGTGTCAGATGATTCATAATCAAATGACTTCAAAATCCATCATAATGGAATTTTTTTCATGCGGGTTTCTCAAATGTGACCAAATGAAGTGCCACACATACGTGGTATTCTTTTAGTCTTGCGACATTTAGCGTCAGTGTTATGGATGTATCATATTACCATCAATATTCATAACATACATCCCATCCATGATGGAAGTATGGCCCTTATGTTATTCATAATACTGAACAACAATTGTTCTTTTATGAACAACACTCTTGCAACAAACATTATGCAAATGGGCTAGAGTGTATAAAACTCTAAAATGAATTATGAAAGTAAATACAGAGGTAATGTTTTATTATCAATATTCATAACATACATCTCATTCATAATGAAAGTATGGCCCTTATGTTATTCATAACACCGAACATCAAAAGTTCTCTTATGAACAACCTCCTTGCAAGAAACCTTATGCAATGGGCTAGAGTGTATGAAACTCCAAAAAATGAATTATGAAAATAAAAACATAGGTAATACACCAATGGAAGGTATAGTAACATTTACTATGTTCCCAGCGCGTATCTAAACCTCATTTTCGGCAAGTCTTTTAGGCCATAGTAGTTCTTGCATCGAGTCGCAACAGAATGCAATCGAGCGGGTATCTCTGTGATCAACTCACAATACCCAAGAATCAGTGATTAACATGTTTAATCATAATTCCCAAGAACTATTTCTTTTGACCAGCCTTCCATACATCAATAACTTGTATGACTTTCATACATGAGCTGGACATTCTAGTCTTCTTTCTTTTTGCCTTTATACTTCTAACAGTTTAACTTTCAGTATTTCTCCTACTCTCAGAAGAAGCACCCAATTTAAAGAGTGGCGTTAGCCCCGGACTTCCTAGGCATGTAAGTCACACTAACACCCTTTGGACATTTCATTTCTCTTTAAGTTGTTGTTTTATTCACCTTCATCATATGACACGCGTTCTACTGGATCCCTCTCTTATCAGTCAAATGCCCAGTAAACACTTTACTAATACTTTGCAAAACAAACATTGCTTTGGATATCCCATATCTTTTAGCCTTTATTTGTATCTGAAACCAATTTTCAGTTCCATGAATATCACATAGCTATCCCAAGCTTTTGAAGCTCGGGTCTCATGGAAGCAAACATATTGCAGTTGACCGTAATGGAATTCTAGCTGTTGGATCGAAGGACGAGAGTCACATCATCCATAGCATTAGTGGGAGAATACCAAAAGCATGCGATAGGACAAAGTCCTTCTCGGCACTCTTGAGGACAATCCTCACATTACGTTACCAACCGTAAAGTTTTAATCCGATATTTAACAGCTATTCAATTTTAACAGGGAAGGTGGAAATGTGAGCCATTATTCTACAACTATTATGCAATTTACACTTAAACATTGTCCATAATTAATTTGCACTAAGAATTAAAAGAATTAATTCTAAAGTGCACTCCCACTCAAATCAGTATCTCTCATAATTGATTGTGAGTGATACAAGACTCACGTATCAATTGTTCACCATTGGTGTAACACCACTGATGACGAAAATTTCAACCGGTAGGCCAACTTGCCCATCACATCTCTATGAGACTCTTGTTCATCTTTCGATGGGCGTGTTCCGAGCTCATGACGGTCATGCCTGAATGTCAAGACAACCAAGTGATCTCGCTACGAGGTCTCAACTCACCCGCCTCACACTTCTCTAATCGTTCGTACCCGTGTGACACAGCGTACCCCGAAAAGATAGATGATGTGACGGTGCTACACTTGGGAGAACACTAACTACTTGATATTTTAAGTGAGAGATCACTCTAATAAAAAGTGACTACCACGCAATCAAGAAGGGTGCATCATAAGGGATAAACATCTCAGGTAATTCATAATAGCATGATATGGTATATCCCTTTCTGACGGAGAAGTCTTGTATTTCTTCGTCTTCGGCATTCGCGTCGGTGTTCACCTTCGCGAAGTTTGCCACCACCTTGTCGATGCACCAGATAATATTGCTATCTCTATAGCTAATAAAATAAGTGCATTACTTAAGGTTGACACGCAGGTCATTAAAGTGACAATCATATGGCTCCAGCCATCATGCCGAATTATGACTCGCAGGTCATGTTAATATACATTATATGGTCATCTCATACATAATCAAATTAATATGAGAACCGCTATACCACATCACATGCACATCCTGCAAAACCAAGTTAGACGCCTCTAATCAGTTTATGCAAAATTTTATTTTACGTGGCTTCTAAGGTTTCGAACAAACCGCAGCTACCAACGTTTATCATCAAGTATGATTATTCAAGTCGCTAGATTAACTTTGCGGGGTGTATGAAACACGAGATAATAAAATCTCGAGCCCCATACTGAACTTCGTCATACGCATGACCCCCATGCAGATCATATCTGCATTTTCCTTTTGTCTGCGAAATTTCATCTTTCTTTTTAACTATGGTGGAATTCAATGAACTGTTAGCACTTCGTTGATCAATCAGGATCGCGGATTGCCAGAACTTTGAAACTCCACCATGCCATTATCAAGATCAGAAATACACAAATTTCAGGGAAGCAACAAGAACATCAGGTAACAGATTTCATCTGCTACCCGCACAAATAATTTTCAGTAATAGAACTCATCTACTACAAATTATATTGTGCAACACCCAGACATCTCTATGTATTCTAGATCATAACCTGCATCAACGCATAGCATGGCTCATGATGCCACTGTAGGGTAACGCAGCAGAAAACAAATTTTTTTTGACCTACGCACCAGCCCAGGACCACTATGGAGATGCATACAGGGTTTGATCTGATCATTACCGACTCATAGCGCAGCGGAAGTAGAGTCGATGTAGATCGTCGGTGCAAATCCCCGCAGCTAGGATTTACAACCTCCCAACCGCGAGGATGTACTCCCTCGTCTGCTCCTCAGAAAGTCCCTCAGACAGCCCTTCGGGAGGCGGTCGGACAGTCCACCGGACGGTGTCACGGACAGCCCTTCGGGAGGCACTCACAGAAACTCGGATGGTCACTCGGACAGCCCTTCGGGAGGCACTCTCGAACAGCCCCTCAGGCAAAAAGATCGAATCTATGACCTCTCTATGGGGTTGCACACATACGGTGTCAGCTATCCGGCAGGGCTTCGCCATCCAGAACTAGTTCCCACCGGAACCCAGACAGCCTTTCGGCTCTATGAAACTATTTCGTGTGAGGGAGAGCAGAAGCCAGATCATTGCATGGCATAATGTTTGAGAGAAAGAGTGTGTTTGGGCAGCCCCCTCCACCCCTATATATAGGCCAAGCCCAAGGGTGGATTCTCCAAGAAGCCAATAGGGTAAAATACCAAAAGGCCCTCAAGGTGGCTTCTCCAAGAAGCCACCAAAAAGTGCTTTTCACTATTCATGGAAACAATTTTCCTTGACCGTTAAATTCGAAAATATTTTTGTAGGTCTTACAATAATTTCAGTACCCACTAAAATAATTTTGGACGTGTTCTGAAACAATTCCTGATTAGTGATTTTCATGTGCGAAAAGCAACCAAAGCGGTTCCGGCAGCTCCAGAATTCCGGGTTTTTTCTCCGGAAAAATCCCAGAAGTTCCCAGAAAAATTCTGGCACCCTCTAAGAATTTCCAGGCGTGTGCCGAAACCATTTTGACTTAATGGTATACTCCGAAACAACCTTTTGATTTTACCGAAACTATTCCGGTGTTCTCTCTCCAGAACTCTTCCGTTGTCTCCGAAACTTTTCCGGTGACTTTCTCTCAGACTCCCTGTCTAGTATTCAGCAGATAGATGACCCTTAAGCGTGTGACCCTATAGGTTCGGTGAAGTATAGACATGACCGGAACACTTTCCGATTAATGATCAACATCGGAGCCGTGGACACCCATATTGACCCCTATACCCACACGAATAAATATTCGAGTGAACCTCCAGTTGCTGTGTGCTATTCCTGTTGCTTCGCGATATGTTACAAATACCCGAGGTGAGATTTATCGGCATCCCCGTGGATCAACACTTGTCCACAATGCCAGTTACCTCGTTACCGGTTTTGTTCTCTTTTCTCGTTCCCATGTTCCGGCATCCCTGTGATCAAATCACAATGTGTCTGGCCAGACAATGATGGATACCGTAACACCGAGAGGGCCCAAAGAATATCTCTCCATTGTCGGAGGAGCAAATCCCAATCTTGAGCTATCAAGTCCCTTGACACACTTTTCCATGAACTCATAAGCTGCCGTAATAGCCACCCATTTACGGATGACGTTTATCAAACCCCAAAGTTCATGAAGTAAGCATGAAGAAAATCAATACTCTCATGGTCTAAGGAATCATGCAAACGTTAACTTTCTCTGTGTTATTAACCATTAACTTGTGACGAATGTATCTCATAGCATAACATTAATTCGGGTCGATTCAACACAAGTGTTCTCCTAACATTGTGCCCTCAAAGTTGCCGGCATAGTCATGCCCATGATCAGAACCATCATGCAACATTTGAGCTAGTCTTAGAGGCCAGACTAGGAACACATTTTACCGTTTATTATTCCACACATGCATATGAGTCTTCCTCCGAGCCTCGTGGTTATTGTAGACTCGAGAACCATAGCAGTTATAGCATGGAACATAAACATAATTATGAACATGGAGATAAACAATAACATTTATTATTGCCTCTAGGGCATATCTCCTACACTCCATATGCCTGGGAGTGACACTTTCGTAGGATTTGTTCCTGTTCATGCTCGGGTACACAACGTCTAATAATATCATCTACTCCTTATTTATATAAATGTGGGTCATCCCAAAAGTAATGTCTTAAATCATAGAAGAACTTTTCCTTTTGTTGGTATGTGAAACTAGGTGGTATATATTTAGCAACAATGTAATTAGCATAGTCTGCATACCAAGGAGTATTACGAGAAGCATTTATCACAGCTAGTTGTTCATCAGGGAAATCAT
Source organism: Elymus sibiricus (assembly GCA_039707655.1). Classification (NCBI taxonomy): domain Eukaryota; kingdom Viridiplantae; phylum Streptophyta; class Magnoliopsida; order Poales; family Poaceae; genus Elymus; species Elymus sibiricus. The sequence continues at coordinate 80,125,094 of CM077664.1, forward strand.
CATTAATAGGAAGTGGGTCATCAAGAACATTTTCCATTCTAGACAAATTATCAGCTACGGGATTCTCAGCTCCCTTTCTATCAACAATATGCAAACAAATTCTTGTAGCAAAAGAGCCCACCTAATAAGTCTAGGTTTTGCATCTTTATTTTCCATAAGATATTTAATAGTAGCATGATCAGTATGAATAGTAACTTTGGAATCAACAATGTAAGATCTGAATTTATCACATGCAAACACAACTGCTAAAAATTCTTTCTCGGTAGTAGCATGATTTCTTTGAGCACTGTCCAGAGTTTTACTAGCATAATGAATAACATTCAATTTCTTATCAACTCTTTGTCCTAGAAGAGCACCAACAGCATAAAAAAATCACTAGCATCACACATAATTTCAAAGGGTAGGTTCCAATCAGGTGGTTGAACAATAGGTGCAGAAATTAAGGCTTTCTTAACTATTTCAAAGGCTTCTACACAATCATTATCAAAAACAAATGGAACATCTTTTTTCAAATGATTAGTAAGAGGCCTAGAAATTTTAGAGAAGTCTTTTATAAACCTTCTATAGAAACCAACATGACCAAGGAAACTTCTTATACCTTTGACGTCTTTAGGACATGGCATTTTCTCAATAGCATCAACTTTAGCTTTATCAACTTCAATACCTCTTTCAAAATTTTTATGCCCAAGGACTATACCTTCATTCACCATAAAGTGGCACTTCTCCCAATTCAAGACAAGATTAGTTTCTTCACATCTCTACAAAACTCGATCAAGGTTGCTCAAGCAATCATCAAAAGAAGTTCCATAAACGGAGAAATCATCCATGAAAACCTCAACAATCTTTTCACAAAAGTCAGAGAATATAGCAGTCATACATCTTTGAAAGATAGCAGGTGCATTACAAAAACCAAAAGGCATACGACGATAAGCATAAGTTCTAAAAGGACAAGTAAAGGTGGTTTTCTCTTGATCTTTAGGTGAAACAGGTATTTGAGAGAAACCAGAATAACCATCTAGGAAGCAAAAGTGTGTATGCTTAGATAATTTTTCTAACATTTGATCAATAAAAGGCAAAGGGTAATGATCTTTCCTAGTAGCTTTATTTAATTTCCTGAAATCAATTACCATCCTATAGCCAGTTACAATTCTTTGTGGAATGAGTTCATTTTTATCATTAGGAATAACGGTAATACCTCCTTTCTTAGGAACACAATGAACATGACTTACCCATCTACTATCAGCTATGGGATAAATTATACCTACCTCAAGAAGCTTTAATATTTTAGTACTTACCACATCCTTCATTTTAGTATTCAACCTTCTTTGGTGATCAACAACGGGTTTAGCGTCTGGCTCCATATGAATTTTATGTTGACATAACGTGGGACTAATACCCTTAAGATCATCGAGAGTATATCCAATAGAGGCACGGTGCTTCCTCAGAGTTTTAAGTAATCTCTTTTCTTCATGCTCTGAAAGGTTAGCACTAATAATAACATGATATATCTTCTTTTCATCCAGATAAGCATATTTAAGTGTATCAGGTAATTGCTTTAAATCAAACATAGGATCACCCTTGGGTGGTAGAGGATTTCCCAAGGTTTCCACAGACAAATTATGTTTAAGGACAGGTGCTTGTTTAAAGAATAGCTCATCTATTTTATTTCTTTCATTCATATGCATATCATTCTCATGGTCTAGCAAATATTGTTCTAAAGGATCAGTAGGAGGCACAACAATAGAAGCAAGACCAATAATTTCATCTCTATTGGGTAATTCTTTATCATGAGGTTGTCTACTAAACTTAGAGAAATTAAATTCATGAGATATATCACAAAACTTAACTCTAACCTTCTCTTTAACACAATCAATTTCAGCATTAACGGTATTCAAGAAAGGTCTACCAAATATAATGGGACAAAAATTATCTTGTTGTGAACCAAGTACTAAGAAATCAGTAGGGTATTTGATTTTACCACACAAGACTTCAACATCTCTAACAACCCCAAGTGGTGTAATAGTATCTCTAATTGCAAATTTAATCGTAACATCAATATCTTCAATCTCAACAGGTGCAATATCATGCATTACTTCTTGATATAAAGAAAACAGAATAGCACTCACACTAGCACCCATATCACATAAACCATGATAGCAATGATCTTCAATCTTAACAGAAACAACATGCATGCCAACTACGGGCTTGTTCTTGTCTAACATATGTCGTTCATTTCTAACAGGTTTAGCAATTCTAGCAGCGTCATCGCAAAAATATATAACATGCCCATCAATATCATCAACCAAAAGATCTTTAACCATTGCAATATTAGGTTCAACCTTAATTTGTTCAGAAGGTCTAGGCAGGGGCGGAGCTACAGGGTGGCCAGGGTGGGCCGCGGCCCACCCTGGAATTTTGGATCAGTCTATATACATACGGATCTTTGACTGGGCCAGAGAAAAAAATGGCCCAATAACACTTATCTGTTTGCCCAGCGACGAACGCACAGCCCACAGCCACGCCCTCGTTCACATCGAGCAGGGGACAGCCGCCTCCTCCCGACTCGCAACGCCCTCCCAGGGTCGTGCCCTACCCCTCCTGCCCGACGTGCCCGCCCATGCCGGCCACCGGCCGGAGCCCAGCTGCTGAGGATCCCGCCCCCTGCGAGATGCGTGCAACCCTGTCCTGCGCGGCTGCGCCTCTGCCCCCGACCGCGTGACGCCCCTTCAAGTGTAAGTGCAGATCTTCCTCCCCCCTTTTTTTGACATTCAGATCTTCCTCCCCCCTTTTTTGTGCTATTCGAAGATGAGATGAATTAGAATTTCCCTCTGTTATCAGGAGTGTGAGGAACTTGGTGGTCTTCTTGACTGAGCAACCAAGTCAACTGAAGCACCTAGAGTGGCCGTTCTTCGAGCAGAACACTGTATGACACTTGCACTTAAAGTTTACTACTGGAACGTGTTATTCCCGTGTCAACTGAAGCACCTCGAGTGGCCGTTCTTGTGGTCTACTTGGGTTAGCTGAAAGGCCACAGGGGAGTATTTCTTAGTTCCGTGTTAATCAGGTTCTGTTTTCATATCTATAACAGTGCAATGTATTCCCATGTGGCCTTCAGCTTACCAATTTCTGATTTAGTTTTTTTTGCTGTGCATTGCTATCCTATAGTCTGTAGATGAACCAAACACATGTCATATTTCTTATCAATTTTTTTTGGAGGGTCGGACCACCCTGTTCTCAATTGCTAGCTCCGCCACTGGGTCTAGGTGTTATTATATTACTTTTGTTAACCACAGTTGAAGCTTTAGCATGTTCCTTAATCCTAACAGGGAAAGGAGGTTTCACAAAGTAAGCAGTGGGCACAACTGGATCAACATTGTAAACAATTGTTTCTTCTTTAACAATAACGGGTTCTTCATTTAATTCAATGGGTGGATGATATTTAAACCATTTCTCCTTAGGGAGATCAACATGAGCAGCAAAAGATTCACAAAAGGTAGCTACTATCTCAGAGTCAAGTCCATATTTAGTACTAAACTTATGAAAAGCATCAGTTTCCATAAAATATTTAACACAATCAAAATCAAGATTTATACCTGACTCTTTACCTTTGTCGATTTCCCAATCTTCAGAGTTACGTTTAAGTCTTTCCAGGAGATCCCATCTGAATTCAATAGTTCTCTTCATTAAGGAACCAGCAGAAAAAGTATCGAGCATTGATTGATCATTATGAGAAAGCCGAGCATAAAAGTTCTGAATAATTATTTCTCTTGAGAGCTCATGATTGGGGCATGTGTGCAACATATACTTAAGCCTCCCCCAAGCTTGAGCGATACTTTCTCCTTCACGAGGCCAAAAATTATATATATAATTCCAATCACGAGAACCTAATGCATAGGATTAAATTTCTGGTGAAATTCTAGCTTCAACCGGCTCCAATCCCATGTTTCAGTATCATCACATAGCCTATACCATGTCAATGCCTTTCCCTCCAAAGATAAAGGGAATACTTTCTTCTTAACTCCATCTCTGGATATATCTGCAAGCTTAAACAATCCACAAATTTCATCCACATATATCAAGTGCACATCAGGATGCACCGTTCCATCTCCTGCATAAGGATTACCTAGCAGTTTCTCTACCATACTGATACGTCTCCAACGTATCTATAATTTATGAAGTATTCATGCCATGTTTATAACAATTTTATATGGTTTTGGTATGATTTGATTAGAACTAACCCGGACTGACGCAGTTTTCAGCAGAACTACCGTGGTGTTGTTTTTTGTGCAGAAATAAAAGTTCTCGGAATTGGACGAAACTTTTTGACGATTTTTTTGGACCAAAAGGTACCCCCGAAGCTTCATGGAAGGACCAGAAGCCTCACGAGGTGCTCACAAGGCACCACGGCGCGGCCGGGGGGGGGGGGTCGCGCCGTGCTGCCTTGTGGGGCCCTCGTAGCTCCTTTTTGCGTGATTCCAACGTTGAAAAATCCTATAAATAGAGAAACCCCCAGAAATAAACCTAGAACTTCAACGCCGCTGCCGCATGTCTCTGTACCGAAGAAATACCATCTGGATCCCTGTTCCGGCATCCTGCCGGAGGGGTTTATCATCACCAGAGGCCATCCTCATCATCCCGGCGTTCTCCATGACGAGGAGGGAGTAGTTCACCCTCGAGGCTGAGGGTATGTACCAGTTGCTATGTGTTTGATCTCTCTCTCTCTCTTGTGTTCTTGATTTGGCACGATCTTGATGTATCGCGAGCTTTGTTAATATAGTTGGATCATATGGTGTTTCTTCCCTCTTTATCTTATTGTGATGAATTGAGTCTTTCCCTTTAAGGTTTCGTTATTGTAGGATTGAATATTTTAGATTTGAGAACACTTGATGTATGTCTTGCATGTGGATACCCGTGGTGACAATGGGGTTTTCTATTGAGTCACTTGATGTATGGTTTGGTAACCAACTTGCGGATTCCCGAGGTGACATTGGGGTAATCTAGGCATATGGGTTGGTACACGTTTTCATCTTCTTTTCTCCGATAGAAACTTTGGGGTACTCTTTGAAGTTCTTTGTGTGGATTGAATATTATGAATCTGAAGTTGTTTGATGCATATTGAATAATCAACTCACGGATACTTGTGGTGACATTGGAATATCTCGGTGACATTAGAGTTGGTTGATGCGTATCATATGGTGTTATTTTAGTACGAACTCTAGGGCTGTTTGTGACACTTATAGGGATGGCTCAATAGATTGATCGGAAAGGATAACTTTGAGGTGGTTTCATACCCTACAACAATTTCTTCTTATGTTCTCCGCTAATAGGAACTTTGGAGTGATTCTTTATCGCACGTTGAGGGATTGTTATATGATTCAATTATGTTAGCATTGTTGAGAGATTGCACTAGTGAAAGTATGAACACTAGGCCTTGTTTTTAAGCATTGCAATACCGTTTGTGCTCCGTTTTATCATTTGCTACCTTGCTGTTTTTCTATTTTCAGATTACAAAAACCTATATCTACTATCCATACTACACTTGTATCACCATCTCTTCGCTGAACTAGTGCACCTATACAATTTACCATTGTATTGGGTGTGTTGGGGACACAAGAGATTTCTTGTATTTGATTTCAGGGTTGTTTGAGAGAGACCATCTTCATCCTACACGTCCCACGGATTGATAAACCTTAGGTCATCCACTTGAGGGAAATTTGCTACTGTCCTACAAAACTCTGCACTTGGAGGCCCAACAATGTCTACAAGAATAAAAGTTGCGTAGTAGACATCAAGCTCTTTTCTGGCGCCGTTGCTGGGGAGGTGAGTGCTTGAAGGTATATCTTTAGATTTTGCAATTGAATCTTTTAGTTTCTTGTTTATTCACTAGTTTGGTTTTATAAAAGAAAACTACAAAAAAATGGAATTGAGGTTGCCTCACATGCTTCATCTATATGATGTCTTTCTTGAAAAATAAGGATTTCGATAATTGTGCTCAATTGTTAGAGGAAGAATTTAATAAAATGTTTAATGTGAGTTCCGTGAATGATGAGCATGATTGCAATGTTGTTAGTATGAATTCTATGAATATCCATGATGCTAATGATATGCAAAGCCATAAGCTTGGGGATGCTATGTTTGATGAAGATGATATTTTTAGTCCCCCATGTTTTGATGAGAAAATTTATTATGATGATAACATGCCTCCTATTTATGATGATTATATTGATGATAGTGGGTTTGGAAGAGTGTCAACTCTAGGTACTAATGATCCCACTATTTTGGAGGGTGTTGAATCTTGTTACAATATTTATAAAAGTGGATTTGGAGAGGTCATGACTTTATTTAATGATGATTCCACTATTTTGGAAGAGGTTTCAATTGATTATGACAACAAAGTTGCTATATATGATGATTATTGTGATGACATGTATGCTATAAAGAATAATGATAACTATGAAACTTGTCATCATGATTTTAATTTTCAATTGGATTATGCCAATCAAGTATCTCATGATAGTTATTTTGTTGAATTTGCTCCCACTATTGTTGATGAGAACAAATTTGCTTATGTGGAGAGTAATAAAAATTCTATGCTTGTAGGTCATGAAAAGAATGCTTTATGTGATAGTTATGTTGTTGAATTCATTCATGATGCTGCTGAAAATTATTATGAGACAGGAACATATGCTTGTAGGCTTCTCAATAATATCAAGTTTCCTTTCTATGTGTTGAAAGTTTTGAAGTTATACTTGTTTTCCCTTCCTATGCTAGTTGATTCTTGCTCCCCTAAATTATTTGCTCACAAAATCCCTTTGCATAGGAAGTGGGTTAGGCTTAAATGTGCTTGCCATATGTTTCATGAAGCTCTCTTTATGTTTCAATTCTTTATTCTTATGTGAGCAGCATTAAAATCATCATGCCTAGCTAAAAGGCATTAAAGAAAAGCGCTTGTTGGGAGACAACCCAATATTTACCCCTACTGTTTTTGTGTGTTCACATGATTAATCTACTGTAGTAATCATGTTTTATATGTTTTCTTTCAATAATGTGCCAAGTAAAGCCTTTGGGATAGTGTGGATACTTGTTGATTTGATTCTGTGCAAAAACAGAAACTTTTGCATCTAGTGCTGGAATTTCTATTCTATACTGGAGCATGATAAAATTCTGAAATTTTTACAGAGTATTGTGTTAATTTTTTTTACGCTGTCCTAATTTTGCAGAATTTTTGGAGGTACATAAATATGGTTTTTAAATCTCTCACTACATGCTCTTCTGTTTTTGACAGATTCTGTTTTTAGTGCATAGTTTGCTTGTTTTAGTGTTTCCATAGCTTATATTGAGTAATATAAATTGTGGAAATGATAGAATACAGTAGACATTATGTGAGAACAATTATGAATCTTGTCTTAATAGTACCTAAGTGGATGATTTATTTTTATCATACTAACCTATCTCACAAGTTCCGTTAAGTTTTGTGTGATTGAAGTTTTCAAGTTTTGGGTGAGATATCGATATGAGGTGAATAAGGAGTGGCAAGACCCTAAGATTTAGTATGATCTGCACGGGGTCATGCGTATGATGAAGTTTAGTATGGGGCTCAAGATTTTATTATCTCGTGTTTCATACACCCCGCGATGTTAATCTAGCGACTTGAATAATCATACTTGATGATAAACGTTGGTAGCTGCGGTTTAAGTCAAAACCTTAGAAGCCACAAAAAATAAAATTTTGCATAAACCGATTAGAGGCGTCTAACTTGGTTTTTGCAGGATGTGCATGTGATGTGGTATAGCAGTGCTCATATTAATTCGATTATGTATGAGATGACTATATGATGTAAATTTACTAACATGACCTGCGTGTCATGATTCGGCATGATGGCTGGAGCCTTAAGATTGTCACTTTAATGACCTGCGTGTCAACCTTAAGTAATGCACTTATTTTATTAGCTATAGAGATAGCAATATTATCTGGTGCATCGACAAGGTGGTGGCAATCTTCGCGATGGTGAACACCGACGCAAATGCCGAAGACGAAGAAATTATAGACTTCTCCGTTAGAAAGGGCTATACCATATCATGCTATTATGAATTGCCTGAGATGTTTATCCCTTATGATGCACCCTTCTTGATTGCGCGTTAGTCGCTTTTTATTAGGCTGATCTCTCACTTAAAAATATCAAAGTAGTTAGTGTTCACCCAAGTGTAGCACCGTCTGAAATTCGTATCTTTTCGGGGTGCGCCATGTCCACATGGGTACGAACGAATCGAGAGGAATGAGGCGGGTGAGGTCAAACCTCGAAGCAAGATCACTTGGTTGTCTTTGACGTTCAGGCAGGATAGTCCTGAGCTCGGAACACACCCATCGAAAGATGAACAAAAGTCACATAGAGATGTGATCGGCAAGTTTGCCTACCGATTGAAATTCTCGTCATCAGTGATGTCCACATCAATGGCGTTGAATTGAAATGTGGATCTTGAATCACTCATAATCAATTTTGAGAGATATTGATTTGAGTGGGAGCGCACTTTAGAATAAAACTGTTTATTCACTAAAGTGCATTTTCATTATGAAGAAAGTCTAAGTGAAACTTGTGTTTACCGTTGTAGATCAAATGGCTCGCAACACCACGTTCTTCTTAGTCCCGACGTTAGAGAGAGTGAAGTTAGCTGAAACTGGAAACAACTATGCAGACTGGGTCTGTACCCTGAGGATTGTCCTCAAGAGTGCTAAGAAGGACTATGTGCTTGATCAACCTCTAGGTGATTCCCCTACGCCAGAAATGGCTCTGGATATCATCAACGTTTTTAACTCACGAAAGGATGATTTCAGTGTTGTTAAAAACCTTATGTTATCTTGCATGGATCTTGTGCTATAGAATCGTTTTGAACGACTTAGTACCTTCGAGATTATCGAGGCACTACATGTTCTGTATCACAATCGGGATTCGGCTGAAGTTCATAAGATGACTGAGGCTATGAAAGAATGCAATATAAATAAGAAATCTCTAGTTGATGAGCATAGTGTCAGACTAGCAAACTGTTACGATAGTTATTCTGAAAGGGGAATTAGCTTTCCAAAGACACCTGGTAATGATTTGATCCTTACCTCGCTTTATGAAGCGATGCTCAAAACAAATGAGATAGGACTGCAGAATCGGCAAAAGTTGCTGGTGAACAAAACTGCCAGTTTCAAAAAGAAAGGCATGCCTAAGGGCGGAGCCAAGACTGAAACTGCGTGTTTTCACTGCAAAGGCATTGGACACTAGAAGAGAAACTGTAAGAAGTATCTGCAAGATAAGAAGTCCGGGAAAACCGGAAAAGGTATAATTGTTATACAAGTTAATGTCATTGACGTTTTGCTTGCTAGCGAAAATTCTAAGTCTTGGGTATTTGATACCGGATCGGTTGCTCACATTTGCAACTCGATACAGGGGCTTCAGAAGGTGCGCAAGCTTGCAAAGAATGAAGTCGTGATGCGCGTCAGGAACGGCGCTGGGATCGCCGCTCAAGCCGTCGGCATTATGCCTCTACGTCTCCCTTCAGGATTTATCTTAGAACTAAATAACTGTTATTTTGTTCCACTATTGTGTAGAAACATTATCTCCCGATCATGTTTAGTACACGATGGGTATTCGTACAAGTCTGAGAACAATGGTTGTTCACTTTATTGTAAGGATATGTTTTATGGATTTGCACCCATTGTTGGGGGCCTTTTCATACTAAATCTTGAATGTGGAAATGATGTCTTTAATGTGAATGCTAAATGCCTTAAGAAGGCTGATACCACTACCACTTTCATGTGGCACTGTCGGCTTGGCCACATCGGAAAGAAACGCATGCAAAGACTCCATAAAGATGGAGTTTTACCGTCCTTTGATTTTGAATCATTCGACACATGTGAAGCTTGCTTGATGGGGAAAATGACCAAGACGCCGTTCATGGGTCATCCTGAATGGGCGAGTGAATTGTTGGAAATAATACATAGTGATGTATGTGGTCCAATGAGCACAATCGCACGGGGTGGGTATTTCTACTTCGTGAGTTTTACTGATGATTTGAGTAGGTATGGATATATCTACTTGATGAAGCATAAGTCGGAAACCTTTGAAAAGTTCAAAGAATTTCAGAATGAGGTAGAAAATCATCGTAACAAAAGGATTAAGTTTCTACGGTCTGATCACGGGGGCGAATACCTTAGTCATGAGTTTAGCCAACATCTGAGTGACCGTGGAATCGTTTCACAGCTTACACCTCCCGGAACTCCACAGCGAAACGGAGTGTCAGAAAGACGTAACCGAACCCTGTTAGACATGATAAAGTCGATGATGTCTCTTACAGATCTGCCGATATCTTTTTGAGGTCACGCACTACTCACTACCGCTTATACATTAAACAGAGCACCGTCTAAGTCTGTTGAGACGACACCATACGAGTTATGGCATGGGAAGAAACACAATTTGTCACATCTCAAAATCCGGGGATGCGAAACTTATGTAAAATGTTTACAACCAAGCAAACTCGATCCCAGATCAGACAAATGTTACTTTGTAGGTTATCCAAATGAAACAGTTGGGTATTCTTTCTACCAACCCTCCGAGTGCAAAGAGTTTGTCGCTAAAAACAGAGTCTTTCTCGAGAAAGAGTTTCTCGCTAAAGAATTGAGTGGGAGGACAGTACATCTTGATGAGATTAGTGAATCTTCGGCAACGGTTGTTATGGCTAAGGAACCGGAAGAAATTACGCAAATTATCCCTACAACCGAGCCGGAAGTTGTCGCATGTGATGCGGAAACTTCAGACAATGTTGTAACTGAACCGCTCAGATCAGGTAGGGCTATCCAGCCACCTTAGTGGTTTCATAATGAAATCTTCATTCTTGAAGACGATGAACCTGCGCACTACAAGGAAGCGATGGCGGGGCCCAGCTCAAGGGAATGGCACAAGGCCATGAAATCCAAAATGGAATCCATGTACGAAAACCAAGTTTGGAACTTGGAAGAACTTCCACATGGCGTAAAACCCATTGGTTGTAAATGCATTTTCAAAAGAAAGACAGACGCGGATGGTAACATTACTATCCACAAAGCTAGACTTGTCGCGAAAGGGTTCACGCAAGTTCCAGGAGTGGACTACGACGAGACTTTCTCGCCCGTAGCTATGCTTAGGTCTGTTCGGATATTACTAGCAATTGCTGCTTATTTCGATTATGAAATATGGCAGATGGATGTCAAAACAGATTTCTTAAATGGAAACCTCAAGGAGGATGTATACATGATACAACCAAAAGGTTTTGTCGATCCTAAGGATGCTAGAAAGGTATGCAAGCTTCAGAAAGTCATTTATGGTCTGAAGCAAGCATCAAGGAGCTGGAACATTCATTTTGATGAAGTAGTCAAAGAGTTTGGCGTCATCAGGAATGACGAAGAATCTTGTGTTTACAAGATGTTTAGTGGGAGCGCAAAAGCATTTCTAATCTTGTATGTGGATGACATATTGTTGATTGAAAATGACGTCAATTTTCTTAGCGAAATAAAAGACTCATTGAAAAAGAGTTTTTCAATGAAAGACTTAGGCGAAGCGGCATATGTATTGGGCATCAGAATCTATAGAGATAGATCAAAATGCCTGATAGCGCTTAGCCAAAGCACGTACATTGACAAGGTGTTGAAAAGGTTCAACATGGAGAACTCCAAGAAAGGCTTACTCCCCATGTCACCTGGCACAGTGCTTTGCAAGAATCAGTGTCCTCGAACTCTCGATGAGCGAGTACAGATGAATGATGTTCCATATGCCTCGGCAGTTGGTTCTATTATGTATGCCATGCTATGTACAAGACCGAATGTTTCCTATGCGCTAAGTGTTAGCAGCCGGTACCAAAGTGATCCTGGACTGGAACACTGGGCCGCAGTCAAAAGTATTCTTAAGTACCTCAGAAGGACCAAGGACTTATTCCTTGTGTACGGAGGTGAGGAAGAGCTCATTGTAAGTGGTTACACAGATGCAGGCTTCATGAGTGACCCAGATGACTTCAAATCTCAATCAGGCTATGTTTTCATTTTGAACGGTGGCGTAGTTGATTGGAAAAGTTCCAAACAAAAGACTGTGGCGGATTCTACGATGGAGGCGGAATATGTTGCAGCTTCAGAAGCCTCCAAGGAGGTGGTCTGGATCAAGCAATTTCTTGAAGACCTTGGTGTGGTTCCTAGTGCTCTGGACCCGGTGGAGATCTATTGTGATAATAGTGGCGTCGTGGCTCAGGCAAGGGAGCCAAGTTCGCACCATAAGACAAGACATATTGAACGCAAATATAAACTCATTTGACATCATGTCGAAGCGGGTTTAGTGAAAGTACGCAAAGTTCACACGGATCTGAATGTGTCAGACCCAATGACAAAGCCTCTACCACGAGCAAAGGATGAGCAACACCAGATAGCCATTGGTCTTAGGGAAGCCATGTTACTGGATTCTGACTGTAGTGCAAGTGGGAGTCTATAGGAGATATGCCCTAGAGGCAGTAATAACATTTATTTTAAATCTCCAAGTTTGTAATAAATGTTTATGTTCCATGCTATTGCTGCAATGATTCTCGAGTCTACAATAACCACAAGGCTCGGAGGGAAACTCATGTGCACGTGTGGTATAATAAAAGGAAAAATGTATTCCTAGTCATGCCTCTATGACTGGCTCAAGTATTGCATGATGATCCTATTTTCCTGATCATGGGCATGGCTATGCTGGCAATTTTGAGGGCACAATGTTAGCAGAACACTTCTGTTGAATCGACCTGAATTGATGTTATGCTATGAGATACTTTCGTCACAAGTTAATGGTTAATAACACAGAGATAGTTAATGTTTGCATAATTCCACCATGAGAGTATCAAGTTCCTTCGTGCTTGCTTCATGAACTTTGGGGTTTGTTAAACGTCATCCGTAACTGGGTGGCTATTACGGCGGCTTACGGGTTCACGGAAAGGTATGACAAGGAACGAGATAACTCAGAATTTGGATTTGCTCCTACGATGATGGAGAGATATTTTCGGGCCCTCTCGGTGTTACGGTATCCATCATCGTCTGGCCAGACACATTGTGATTTGATCACTTGGATGCCAGAATGCGGAAACAAGAAAAGAGAAGAAAACCGGTAACGAGGTAACTGGCATAGTGGACAAGTGTTGATCCATGGGGATGCCAATGAATCTCACCTCGGGTGTTTGTAACATATCGCGAAGCAACAGGAATAGCACACGGCAACTGGAGGTTCACTCGAATATTCATTCGTGTGGGTATAGGGGTCAATATGGGTGTCCACGGCTCCGATGTTGATCATTGATCGGAAAGTGTTCCGGGTCATGTCTATACATCACCGAACCTATAGGGTCACACGCTTAAGGGTCATCTATCTGCTGAATTCTTGACAGGGAGTCTGAGAGAAAGTCACCGGAATAGTTTCAGTAAAACTGAAAAGTTGGTTCGGGGTATGCCATTAAGTCAAATTGGTTTCGGCACATGCCTGGAAATTCTTGGAGGGTGCCAGAATTGTTCTGGAAACTTCTAGGATTTTTCTGGGATAAAAACCGGAAATGTTCCGGAGCTGCCGGAACCGATTTGGTTGCTTTTCGCAGATGAAATCACTAATCCGGAATTGTTTCGGAATGCGTCGAAAATCATTTGTGTGGGTACTGGAATTATTCTAAGACCCACAGAAATATTTTTGGATTTAACGGTCGTGGAAAATTGGTTCCGTGAATAGTGAAAATCACTTTATGGTTAATTTTTTGGAAAGCCACCTTTTGGGATTTTCCCAAAAGGCTTCTAGAAAGACTTAGGGACTAAGGAACCCCCCTTGGGGCGGAGGCATGATGGTGTCCGGCCAAGGTGGAGCTCCTCCATGGAGCTCCACATGCCATTCTTTTTTGCCTTTTATTCTCTTTATGTGTGACATAAAGTGGGGGTACTTTGGTATTTTTTGTGTGCCATCCCTACCCCTTGGCTTTCCTATAAATAGAGGTGGAGAGGTGCTCTCCACACTCATCCCTTGCTCTCATACACATGCCATGCTTTGTCTGGCTCTCTCTCTCCCTCCCACGAAATAGTTTCGTAGAGCCGAAAGGCTATCTGGGTTCCGGCAGGAACTAGTTCTAAACGGCGAAGCCCTGCCGGATAGCTGACACCGTATGTGTGCAACCCCGTAGAGAGGTCGTAGTTTCGATATTTTTCCCGAGGGCTGTTCGAGGGTCCTCCCGAAGGGCTGTCCGAGTTACCGTTCGAGTTTCGAGGGTCCTCCCGAAGGGCTGTCCGTGACATCGTCCGAGGGACTGTCCGACCGCCTCCCGAAGGGCTGTCCGACGAGGGAGTACATCCTCGCGGTTGGGAGGTTGTAAATCCTAGCTGTGGGGATCTGCACCGACGATCTACATCGACTCTACTTCCGCTGCGCTACGAGTCGGTAATGATTAGATCAAACCCTGTATGCAATCTCCTGTCGTGGTTTTGACACGGCAACATGTCCTCGTGAAAAGACTTAATGGTGAGGCCATCGCACCTAGGTGGTATCTTGAACGGGGTTGATCGGAATCGAGAGACATGAGTTTTACCCAGGTTCGGCCCCTCACGGTGGAGGTAAAAGCCTACATCCTGCTTGATTGCCATTGATGATGATGATCTCGATTACAAGGGTGCTGTTTCGCTACCTCTATCTCGAGAGCTACTAGTTTGTCTGTCTATCCCGACTTGTCCCTCTTGGGGTGCCTTGCCCCTCCTTATATAAGTTGAAGGGGCGGCTTACATATAGAGTCCTAGTAGGATTAGGACTAGTCTATTCCTAGTCCGGGTCTTTTCTTCCGAACTGATCTTCCTAGGCTGGGTCTTCTCTCCGGGCCGGGTCTCCTAGGCCAGGTCATCTCTCCGGGCCGGGTCTCCCAGGCCGGGTTATCTCTCCGGGCCGGGTCTCCCAGGCCGAGTCATCTCTCCGGGCCTTCTCTGCGAACCAGCCCATTGGGCTCCTGTCAAGCCGGCCTCCTGCCGGGTCTCGTCCCTAGGCTCTGGATTCCTCCTTGTCATCTTGTCTTAATCCGGAAAACGGGGCGACCCATAGAGCCTTCAAGCTCTAGGCCGGGTCAAACCCTTAGCCGGGTTATAACCGTGGGGAATATCCCCAACATTAGCCCCCAGTTTAGCTTGGATTTATCCATGGTAAACTCCATCCTGAAAATAAGAATAGGGAAAATATGTGAAGGGTGATTCTCCGGGTCTGGATTTTTCCTAAGTCGGCACCTGTTTCTGTCTTTCTGTTCCTTGTCATTTTTCTTCTACCAAATCACATGACCGGGTCAAAATGTTTGCCGGGTCTTATGGTTCTTCCATACTTTAGCGATTTTGTTGCTTCATAACATACATCTCAACTGCTTTCACACATGTATATGACCTCATAACAAATCTTTCCAGTGTATATATCAAATGGCCGGCTTATCCAAATGAACCGGCTCCTGAAAAAATCTGGGTTTTCCTTTATCATATTAACAAGCCTGCTTCAGAATCAACTTGCTGACGCGGGTTCCTTGAAGAAAAATATTAGGAAATAAAACACCCATCTGCCATTGAGTCGGCCTCCAATGCTTTGGCTTAATGAAATTTTTTGGGAATAAGAAAACCATATGACGTTGAGCCAGCTTTCCGGGCCTTTCTATGAATAGCCTAGAGGAGATAAACTTTGCAAATTTCTCCACCAAGAATATGAGACCCGGTTCGCTCAAAACTGAGTACTTGAAGGTGTTCCTCCCTTATATCCATATTACCTGTAGCCCCCAAGTCTTAAGAGGGGAACGTAGTGAAAGCTTAAGACTTGCTTTAATACGAATGTTGCAACTTTGGAGAAATCCGGGTTGTTCGTCTGAGTCACCTGTCATAAACTGAATGTTTTGCATTTCACATGTGTAGCCCCCAAGGGCCGGCTCATCAGTATATGATGGGCCGGGTCTTCAATTTGGACCTTATGATCTGTTTAAACAACTGAACGGTGTAGCCCCCAAGTGCTGGGTTATCTTGCTTGCAGCAACCTGGGACTTTGAACTTAGTCTTGAATGTTGTAGATAGATAGCTGCAAATAGTGTAGCCCTCAATTGTCGGCTCATCTTTATATGATGGGCTGGGTCGTCGTATGATCCCTTAACTTTGAAAACGACAGTACATTAGCCCCCAAGTGCCATGTTGAGTGTTCACAGCTACATGGGACTTGATGTTTTGTAGATCAAAATTGACTGATGTAGCCCTCAAGTGCCGGGTCGTGTGCCTGTAGCGACTCGGGACTTCAGAAACTTGAATAATGTAGACCCCAAGTGCCGGGTCGTGTGCCTGCGGCGACTCGGGACTTCAGAAACTTAAACAATGTAGCCCCCAAGTGCCGGGTCGTGTGCCTGTAGCGACTTGGGACTATTCCTTCCATTGTAGAATAAAATCAGATCCACTGTCTGTTGCTGAGTGCTTTGTTCTCCTTTGTAGCATCATAACACTCCAATTTGTAAATTGCCACTGGTAATTTATTGCACCATACCATGCTCCTCACTGTAAGCCGGCGTTTTTTTTGATTGGGAAATAATAGCCATCTCTCTGAAGTGGCTTTGAAAACCTCAATCTTTTAGCACTGGTTATGATAACCATGATGAAAACCCAACCATATTGGCCGTCAAAGATTTGTTTATTCCTGCAGAGTGACAATGTAACTTGGTTTGAAAACCGGCTCCTGCAACATAAACAAATATATACATGCATATATGATGCATTGTATGATGATGCAAATGATGATGCAATGTATGATGATGTATGTGTATGATAACAAGGTATAAAAATGCCGGCTTTTGAGGCACGACAAAAAGACCAGCTTTCGAGGCTTGAGTCTTGCTTCAATGAAGCTGGCGTGATACCCCATGGTTTAACCTTGCTCTCTGTAAGCCGGCTCTCACATGACGTATCCGATGTTTTAACCAAGACAAGTTCAGGGTCATAGAGATGATTGACTTGTCAAGAGTACACCGGGTTACCTAATCGGAGTAGCATCAAGCAGACATGCAGGTTTAACCAAGATAATGTGGCGTTATTTGCCGGGTCAAGAGGGTGAGATAGCTAAACTCGGTGAGTTGGAAGCCCCCAAGTGACCAATGATCGAAATTGAGTAGGATACCCATGTTTAGACTATGCATCATGGCGACTAGTCTTCTTTGGTAACCTTACTTTTCGCCAATAAGGCAGGATACCTATGTTTGAACTGCGCATCGTGGCAGCTAGTTCTCTTTGGCAACATTTAATTTTTCGCCAATACGGCAGCAGCCCCCGGGACCGGGTTGTCTTCCTTGCAATGACCCGGGGTTCTTGAATTTGTGAAACCGGCCAAATCTGACGAGTCATGTCTGTGTAGCCTCCAAGTCTTAAGATGACTCGAAGAGTCGGCTTGAGATTCTTCATACTTGGTCGTGGCATAAACCGGCCATGATGTTTATAAGCCGGCGTAGGCGCATGAGCTGGCCGCGTGTTGCTGTAGACTGAAAATCAAAGGTGGCGGCTTGCGCACACGTTCGTCGAGCACTGCGACACGGTTGGATGCTGGTGCATGATAACGTTGGCGCGAGCTCTGTATCCGTGGCACGACGATCGCCCTTGCAATGAATAATTACCCTGTATAAAAATATCGCCAGCCAGAATAATTGTTTCTTAAAGAAATTAGTATGTGCTATTAAAATAGACTGGACGGATATCACCTGATGCATTGGAACGACAGATGATCCTTGCGCGGACCAGAATCTAACTGGGATAGACGGAGGCCCAGCAGCAACGTGGATGCGCATACTACTACTTCTAGTAAGTAGATAACCATGTGTGCTGAATTTTTTTCGCCATGATCCACCTTTTTTTTGAATAAAATCGTCTCCTTTTCTTTCTTTTTCCAGCCGGCTCCCACCTTCCCAGCATACAGCGGCCGGTCACGGCAGTGGGACAGCGCGGACCGACAGAGCACGGGGCAGCGGCCGGCTATGAGGGCGGCTGGGCCGGCTTGGCACGGGCGGAGCCGGCGCGGCGCGCGCGGCCCATCGAGACGCACAGCAGCCGGACGCGAGGCGAAGGAGCACAGCAGCCGGCTGGCAAGGCGTCGGGGCAGCCAGCACGGGCACGGGGCAGGAGCGGCGGCCGACCACGGTGGAGCCGCGGCAGAGGAGCGACGCGGTGGGTCACGGTGGAGCCACGACAAAGGAGCGACGCGGCGGGTCACGGTGGAGGCGCCCCGCAGCGACGGAGGCGCGTTGGTGATGGCGGCTTGGAAGCAAGGCCGCGGCGAGGGGAAACACGGCGGAGGTGGAGACCGGCGACTCGCGGCGACGGAGGTGACTCGGCGAAGGCGACTCGCAGGCAGGGCCATAGCTCGACGGAGGCCGGCGGCTTGGAGCAGCACGGGGCGAAGGTTCGATGGAGGCGACTCACGGCAGAGGCGAGGCGAATCCATGGCAGCAGATGACGGGTCGATGAGTCCATGGCTCGAGGTGACACCGCGAGGACGGCGGCTTGGAGCGGCAGGCGGCTCGATGGGGCAGGCGGCTCGAAGACGGAGGTAAGGCCGCAACGGCGACCGTGGAGGCAGAGGCGGAGCGAGGCTGGGCAGCTCGCCAGCTGAGGCGACTCGCGGTCGGCAGTGACTTGGGCCGGCGGAGTGAGGCCAGGGCGGCTCGCGAGCGGCGGCTCACGGCAGAGGGAAGGCCGGCCTGGCGCATGATCGCGGCGGCGGAGGCGAAACGCAGCGGCAGCTCGTGCAAGCAGGTGCGGCCCTGGTATGTTGATGTTGACTGGATCGCGGGGGCGGCGACTTGCGCGCGTCCGTTGGGCAGCTCGGGCGAGCGGGCGCGGCCCTGGCATGTTGATGTTGACCGGATCACGGGGGCGGCGGCTTGCGTGCATGTCCGTCAAGCAGTGCGGCATGGACGGACGCTGGCGTATGGGGATGTTAGCATGAGGTCCGTATCCGCGATATGGCCTTATTTTTATAGTGAACACTTGTCCTGCATAAAAAATATCAAAGGCATGATAACTGTTCTCGGAGGAATTAAAGTGTACTGATAAAAATAGACTGGATGGATAACACCTGATTTATTTGGATGACAGATGATCTGTATGCAGCGTCCGTCGGGATATCCAATTGATGGGACTCAGACTAGTATCTCTGGACGTTTGGGCTGGCTGGCTGCGCCATGTGAGCTGACGGGGTTGCGGCCTCCGGTGTGCTGATGCTGACGTATTGTAGGACTGCGAATTTTACGCAGGTGTCCGTCGGGTGACCCGGCGAGTCGACGTACACCGGACCGCAGGGACCGGTTTGCGCAGGTCGACTTGGTGCGGACACGGACAGACGCTGGCATGGCCTACTTAAAATTCTGGACACGTCTGGTGACTTGATGGATTGCTGGTAATTTGCTTGGACGATGATACTAAAAGTGGCACATCAATCCATACCATGGTTGCTTACGTGGGTAACCATCAAGTACCGTTGTCCTTCAGGCACCTTTCATATTCTTGGCTTCTACATGAGGTAGATGAATTCTCTACATGGGCTTTCTTTTTTCATTTGTCTTGACCTGCTGCTATTGCAGCGTATACATACGCAGCTTGCCTTGGGACTTGGAGCTCATGCCACTTGCGCCGGCTGGCTGCTCCCCCTTTTTCTTTTTCTTTTTAATGCATGGGGATCTCATCTGGTCAAAATACTTGAACCTGATCTGTTGTTTAATAGGGCACACCTGCACACGCGGCTTTGCTGGTGGCGCCCCTAGGCTGCGTCCTTGGGACGTGTATCATCCTGCGTCGGCCATCTTCACGTATTGATGGACTGCCTTCACACGAACAGTAGCACATGCATGTACTAGAAGTTGTACTACGGACGAACCGGTCTTCACGCTGTTTATGGAATCACGAGGGCAGCGGCTTGGTCCTATCGGTCACCTTGGGGCTTGAAGCGTACGCGCACATCAGCAACACGAACGCGGCGGATCGATAGCTGCTTGATATAGTAGTAAGCGAACCCGGCCGCCGAAACCGCAGCGGAAATCTCTGATGACTTTGGTGGTTTGCTGTAATGCGTTTCCTTTGGCGGAAAAAACTCCTAAAAACCGCCGCAAAGTGATCTCGTTCCTGAGCGTCGGCCGTAGTAGAGTTCGGATCTGATCCACTGTCGGCCGCCGCCTGGAATTTCGACTGATGAACTCAGAGTCGATGCAAATCCTTCCACGCCGGCTCTTCTTCATCCGGCCAATCGCGAACTTCTAGATTCCTGGAGAGCTCCCTCCAGGAACACAACACTACCGTACAGAGCCCCACGGTGGGCGCCAACTGTCGTGGTTTTGACACGGCAAGATGTCCTCATGAAAAGACTTAATGGTGAGGCCATCGCACCTAGCTGGTAGCTTGAACGGGGTTGATCGGAATCGAGAGACGCGAGTTTTACCCTGGTTTGGCCCCTCACGGTGGAGGTAAAAGCCTACATCCTACTTGATTGCCATTGATGATGATGATCTCGATTACAAGGGTGCTGTTTCGCTACCTCTATCTCGAGAGCTACTAGTTTGTCTATCTATCCCGACTTGTCCCTCTTGGGGTGCCTTGCCCCACCTTATATAAGTTGAAGGGGCGGCTTACATATAGAGTCCTAGTAGGATTAGGACTGGTCTATTCCTAGTCCGAGTCGTTTCTTCCGAACTGATCTTCCCAGGCTGGGTCTTCTCTCCGGGCCGGGTCTCTCAGGTCGGGTCATCTCTCCGGGCCAGGTCTCCCAGGCCGGGTTATCTCTTCGGGCCGGGTCTCCCAGGCCGGGTCATCTCTCCGGGCCTTCTCTGCAAGCCAGCCCATTGGGCTCCTGTCAAGCCGGTCTCCTACCGGGTCTCATCTTGTCTTAACCCGGAAAACGGGGCGACCCATAGAGCCTTCAAGCTCTAGGCCGGGTCAAACCCTTAGCCGGGTTATAACCGTGGGGAATATCCCCAACAATAGTGGTCCTGGGCGTGCTCGTTGTACCGAATTTTTTTGTTTTCTGTCGCGTTCCCCTACAGTGGCATCAAGAGCCGTGCTATGCGTAGATGCAGGTTATGATCTAGAATACATGTAGATGTATGGGTATTGCATAATATAAATTTGTAGTAGATGAGATCTATTGCTGAAAATTATTTATGTGGGTAGCAGCTGAAATCTGTTACCCGATGTTCTTGTTGCTTCCCTAGAATTTGCGTATTTCTGATCTCGAGATAGCATGGTGGAATTTGACAAAGTTCTGGCAATCCGCGATCCTGATTGATCAACAAAGTGCTATCAGTTCTTTGGGTTCCACCATAGTCAAAAGAAAGATGAAATTTCGTAGACGAAAGGGCAATGCAGATATGATCTGCACGGGGGTCATGCGTATGACGAAGTTTAGTATGGGGCTCAAGATTTTATTATCTCGTGTTTCATACACCCCGCGATGTTAATCTAGCGACTTGAATAATCATACTCGATGATAAACGTTGGTAGCTGCGGTTTAAGTCAAAACCTTAGAAGCCACGTAAAATAAAATTTTGCATAAACCGATTAGAGGCGTCTAACTTGGTTTTGCAGGATGTGCATGTGATGTGGTATAGCAGTGCTCATATTAATTCGATTATGTATGAGATGACTATATGATGTAAATTTACTAACATGACCTGCGTGTCATGATTCGGCATGATGGCTGGAGCCATATGATTGTCACTTTGATGACCTGCATGTCAACCTTAAGTAATGCACTTATTTTATTATCTATAGAGATAGCAATATTATCTGGTGCATCGACAAGGTGGTGGCAATCTTCGCGATGGTGAACACCGACGCAAATACCGAAGACGAAGAAATTAAAGACTTCTCCGTCAGAAAGGGCTATACCATATCATGCTATTATGAATTGCCTGAGATGTTTATCCCTTATGATGCACCCTTCTTGATTGCGCGATAGTCGCTTTTTATTAGGCTGATCTCTCACTTAAAAATATCAAAGTAGTTAGTGTTCACCCAAGTGTAGCACTGTCTGAAATTCGTATCTTTTCGGGGTGCGCAATGTCCACATGGGTACGAATGAATCGAGAGGAAGGAGGCGGGTGAGGTCAGACCTCGAAGCAAGATCACTTGGTTGTCTTTGACGTTCAGGCAGGATAGTCCTGAGCTCAGAACACACCCATCGAAAGATGAACAAAAGTCACATAGAGATGTGATCGGCAAGTTTGCCTACCGATTGAAATTCTCGTCATCAGTGATGTCCACATCAATGGCGTTGAATTGAAATGTGGATCTTGAATCACTCATAATCAATTTTCAGAGATATTGATTTGAGTGGGAGCGCACTTTAGAATAAAACTGTTTATTCACTAAAGTGCATTTTCATTATGAACAAAGTCTAAGTGAAACTTGTTTTACCGTTGTAGATCAAATGGCTCGCAACACCACGTTCTTCTTAGTCCCGATGTTAGAGAGAGTGAAGTTAGCTGAAACTAGAAACAACTATGCAGACTGGGTCCGTACCCTGAGGATTGTCCTCAAGAGTGCTAAGAAAGACTATGTGCTTGATCAACCTCTAGGTGATTCCCCTACGCCAGAAATGGCTCTGGATATCATCAACGTGTTTAACTCACGACAGGATGATTTCAGTGTTGTTAAAAACCTTATGTTATCTTGGATGGATCCTGTGCTACAGAACCATTTTGAATGACTTAGTACCTTCGAGATTATCGAGGCACTAGATGTTCTGTATCACAATCGGGATTCGGCTGAAGTTCATAAGATGACCGAGGCTATGAAAGAATGCAATATAAATAAGAAATCTCTAGTTGATGAGCATAGTGTCAGACTAGCAAATTGTTACGATAGTTATGCTGAAAGGGGAATTAACTTTCCAAAGACACCTGGTAATGATTTGATCCTTACCTTGCTTTATGAAGCGTTACTCAAAACAAATGAGATAGGACTGCAGAATCGGCAAAAGTTGCTGGTGAACAAAACTGCCAGTTTCAAAAAGAAAGGCAAGCCTAAGGGCGGAGCCAAGACTGAAACTGTGTGTTTTCACTGCATAGGCACTGGACACTGGAAGAGAAACTACAAGAAGTATCTGGAAGATAAGAAGTCTGGGAAAACCGGAAAAGGTATAATTGTTATACAAGTTAATGCCATTGACGTTTTGCTTGCTAGCGAAAATTCTAAGTCTTGTTTATTTTATACCAGATCGGTTGCTCACATTTGCAACTCGATACAGGGGCTTCAGAAGGTGCGCAAGCTGGCAAAGAATGAAGTCGTGATGTGCGTCGGGAACGGCGCTGGGATCGCCGCTCAAGCCGTCGGCATTATGCCTCTACGTCTCCCTTCAGGATTTATCTTAGAACTAAATAACTATTATTTTGTTCCACTATTGTGTAGAAACATTATCTCCGGATCATGTTTAGTACACGATGGGTATTCGTACAAGTCTGAGAACAATGGTTGTTCACTTTATTGTAAGGATATGTTTTGTGGATTTGCACCCATTGTTGGGGGCCTTTTCATACTAAATCTTGAATGTGGAAATGATGTCTTTAACGTGAATGCTAAACGCCTTAAGAAGGCTGATACCCCTACCACTTTCATGTGGCACTGTCGGCTTGGCCACATCGGAAAGAAACGCATGCAAAGACTCCACAAAGATGGAGTTTTACCATCCTTTGATTTTGAATCATTACACAAATGCGAAGCTTGCTTGATGGGGAAATGACCAAGACGCCGTTCACGGGTCATCCTGAATGGGCGAATGAATTGTTGGAAATAATACATAGTGATGTATGTGGTCCAATGAGCACAATCACACGGGGTGGGTATTTCTACTTCGTGACTTTTACTGATAATTAGGTATGGATATATCTACTTGATGAAGCATAAGTTGGAAACCTTTGAAAAGTTCAAAGAATTTCAGAATGAGATAGAAAATCATTGTAACAAAAGGATTTAGTTTCTGCGGTCTGATCGCGGGGGCGGATACCTTAGTCATGAGTTTAGCCAACATCTGAGTGACCGTGGAATCGTTTCACAACTTATGCCTCCCGGAACTCCACAGCGAAACGGAGTGTCGGAAAGACGTAACCGAACCCTGTTAGACATGGTAAAGTCGATTATGTCTCTTACAGATCTGCCGATATCTTTTTGGGGTCACGCACTACTCACTGCCTCTTATACATTAAACAGAGCACCGTCTAAGTCTGTTGAGACGACACCATACGAGTTATGGCATGGGAAGAAACCCAATTTGTCACATCTCAAAATCTGGGGTTGTGAAACTTATGTAAAACGTTTACAACCAAGCAAACTCAATCCCAGATCAGACAAATGTTACTTTGTAGGTTATCCAAATGAAACAGTTGGGTATTCTTTCTACCAACCCTCCGAGTGCAAAGTGTTTGTCACTAAAAACGGAGTCTTTCCCGAGAAAGAGTTTCTCGCTAAAGAATTGAGTGGGAGGACAGTACAGCTTGATGAGATTAGTGAATCTTTGGCAACCGTTGTTATGGCTAAGGAACCGGAAGAAATTCCGCAAATTATCCCTACAACCGAGCCGGAAGTTGTCGCATGTGATGCGGAAACTTCAGACAATGTTGTAACTGAACCGCACATATCTGGTAGGGCTATCCAGCCACCTGAGTGGTTTCATAATGAAATCTTCATTCTTGAAGACGATGAACCTGCGCACTACAAGTAAGCGATGGCGGGGCCCAGCTCAAGGGAATGGCACAAGGCCATGAAATCCGAAATGGAATCCATGTACGAAAACCAAGTTTGGAACTTGGAAGAACTTCCAGATGGCGTAAAACCCATTGGTTGTAAATGGATTTTCAAAAGAAAGACAGACGTGGATGGTAACATTACTATCCACAAAGCGAGACTTGTCGTGAAAGGGTTCACGCCAGTTCCAGGAGTGGACTACGACGAGACTTTCTCGCCCGTAGATATGCTTAGGTCTGTTCGGATATTACTAGTAATTGCTTCTTATTTCGATTATGAAATATGGCAGATGGATGTCAAAACGGCTTTCCTAAATGGAAATCTCAAGGAGGATGTATACATGATACAGCGAGAAGGTTTTGTCGGTCCTAAGGATGCTAGAAAGGTATGCAAGCTTCAGAAAGCCATTTATGGTCTGAAGCAAGCATCAAGGAGCTGGAACATTCGTTTTGATGAAGTAGTCAAAGAGTTTGGCTTCATCAGGAATGACGAAGAATCTTGTGTTTACAAGATGTTTAGTGGGAGCGCAAAAGCATTTCTAATCTTGTATGTGGATGACATATTGTTGATTGGAAATGACGTGAATTTTCTTAGCAAAATAAAAGACTCATTGAAGAAGAGTTTTTCAATGAAAGACTTAGGCGAAACGGCATATGTATTGGGCATCAGAATCTATAGAGATAGATCAAAACGCCTGATAGCGCTTAGCCAAAGCACGTACATTGACAAGGTGTTGAAAAGGTTCAACATGGAAAACTCCAAGAAAGGCCTACTCCCCATGTCACCTGGCACACTGCATTGCAAGAATCAGTGTCCTCGGACTCTCGATTAGCGAGTACAGATGAATGATGTTCCATATGCCTCGGCAGTTGGTTCTATTATGTATGCCATGCTATGTACAAGACCGGATGTTTCCTATGCGCTTAGTGTTAGCAGCCGGTACCAAAGTGATCCAGGACTGGAACACTGGGCCGCAGTCAAAAGTATTCTTAAGTGCCTCAGAAGGACCAAGGATTTACTCCTTGTGTACGGAGGTTATGAAGAGCTCATTGTAAGTGGCTACACTGATGCATGCTTCATGACTGACCCAGATGACTTCAAATCTCAATCAGGCTATGTTTTCATTTTGAACGGTGGCGCAGTTGATTGGAAAAGTTCCAAACAAAAGACTATGGCGGATTCTACGATGGAGGTGGAATATGTTGCAGCTTCAGAAGCCTCCAAGCAGGCGGTCTGGATCAAGCAGTTTCTTGAAGATCTTGGTGTGGTTCCTAGTGCTCTGGACCCGGTGGAGATCTATTGTGATAATAGTGGCACCGTGGCTCAGGCAAGGGAGCCAAGTTCGCACCATAAGACAAGACATATTGAACGCAAATATAAACTCATTCGACATCATGTCGAAGCGTGTTTTGTGAAAGTACGCAAAGTTCACACGGATCTGAATGTGTCAGACCCGATGACAAAGCCTCTACCACGAGCAAAGCATGAGCAGCACCGGATAGCCATTGGTGTTAGGGAAGCCATGTAACTGGAATATGACTCTAGTGCAAGTGGGAGTCTATAGGAGATATGCCCTAGAGGCAGTAATAACAGTTATTTTGTATCTCCAAGTTTGTAATGAATGTTTATGTTCCATGCTATAACTGCAATGATTCTCGAGTCTATAATAACCACGAGGCTTGGAGGGAAACTCATGTGCACGTGTGGTATAATAAACGGAAAAATGTATTCCTAGTCATGCCTCTATGACTGGCTCAAGTATTGCATGATGATCCTGTTTTCCTGATCATGGGCATGGCTATGCTAGCAATTTTGAGGGCACAATGTTAGCAGAACACTTGTGTTGAATCGACCCGAATTGATGTTATGCTATAAGATACTTTCGTCACAAGTTAATGGTTAATAACCCAGAGATAGTTAATGTTTGCATAATTCCTTAGACCATGAGAGTATCAAGTTCCTTCGTGCTTGCTTCGTGAACTTTGGGGTTTGTTAAACGTCATCCATAATTGGGTGGCTATTACGGCAGCTTACGGGTTCACGGAAAGGCATGACAAGGAACGAGATAGCTCAAGATTGGGATTTGCTCCTCCGACGATGGAGAGATATTCTCGGGCCCTCTCGGTGTTACGGTATCCATCATCGTATGGCCAAACACATTGTGATCTGATCACTGGGATGCCGGAATGCGGAAACGAGAAAAGAGAACAAAACCGGTAACGAGGTAACTGGCATAGTGGACAAGTGTTGATCCATGGGGATGCCGATGAATCTCACCTCTGGTGTTTGTAACATATCGCGAAGCAACAGGAATAGCACACGGCAACTGGAGGTTCACTCGAATATTCATTCGTGTGGGTATAGGGGTCAATATGGGTGTCCATGGCTCCGATGTTGATCATTGATCGGAAAGTGTTCCGGGTCATGTCTATACTTCACCGAACCTATAGGGTAACACGCTTAAGGGTCATCTATCTGGTGAATTCTAGACAGGGAGTCTGAGAGAAAGTCACCGGAAAAGTTTCGGAGACAACGGAAATGTTCCAGAGAGAACACCGGAATAGTTTCGGTAAAACTGAAAAGTTGTTTCGGGGTATGCCATTAAGTCAAATTGGTTTCGGCACATGCCTGGAAATTCTTGGAGGGTGCCAGAATTGTTCTGGAAACTTCTGGGATTTTTCTGGGATAAAAACCAGAAATGTTCCGGAGCTGCCGGAACTGGTTTGTTTGCTTTTCGCAGATGAAAATCACTAATCCGGAATTGTTTCGGAACGCATCCAAAATCATTTGTGTGGGTACTGGAATTATTCTAAGACCCACAGAAATATTTTTGGATTTAATGGTCGCGGAAAATTGGTTCCGTGAATAATGAAAATCACTTTATGGTTAATTTTTTGGAAAGTCACCTTTTGGGATTTTCCCAAAAGGCTTCTAGAAAGACTTAGAGACTAAGGAACCCCCCTTTGGGGGGGGCATGATGGTGGCCGGCCAAGGTGGAGCTCCTCCATGGAGCTCCACATGCCATTCTTTTTTGCCTTTTATTCTCTTTATGTGTGACATAAAGTGGGGGTACTTTGGTATTTTTTGTGTGCCATCCCTACCCCTTGTATTTCCTATAAATAGAGGTGGAGAGGTGCTCTCCACACTCATCCCTTGATCTCATACACATGCCATGCTTTGTCTGGCTCTCTCTCTCTCCCTCCCACGAAATAGTTTCGTAGAGCCGAAAGGCTGTCTGGGTTCTGGCAGGAACTAGTTCTGGACGGCGAAGCCCTGCCGGATAGCTGA
Source organism: Elymus sibiricus (assembly GCA_039707655.1). Taxonomy (NCBI): domain Eukaryota; kingdom Viridiplantae; phylum Streptophyta; class Magnoliopsida; order Poales; family Poaceae; genus Elymus; species Elymus sibiricus. The sequence continues at coordinate 80,153,162 of CM077664.1, forward strand.
CACCGTATGTGTGCAACCCCGTAGAGAGGTCATAGTTTCGATCTTTTGCCCGAGGGGCTGTTCGAGGGTCCTCCCGAAGGGCTGTCCGAGTTACCGTTCGAGTTTCGAGAGTCCTCCCGAAGGGCTGCCCGTGACATCGTCCGAGGGACTGTCCGACCGCCTCCCGAAGGGCTGTCCGACGAGGGAGTACATCCTCGTGGTTGGGAGGTTGTAAATCCTAGCTGCGGGGATCTACACCGACGATCTACATTGACTCTACTTCTGCTGCGCTACGAGTCGGTAATGATCAGATCAAACCCTGTATGCAGTCTCCATAGTGGTCCTGGGCGTGCACGTTGTCCCGATTTTTTTTGTTTTCTATCGCGTTCCCCTACAGAAGCGTCATTTTCTTTTGTTGAGATTTTCTTGCTGTTATCAATAATCATGTTTTGTATCTTTTAGTTAAATAAAATGCTAATGATAGCCTTTACCATGCTCAGTTTGCAAGTTTATGTGTTGCTGTTTGAAAACAGAAAGTTTTCTGTTATGTCCAGAATATTCCTGAATAGTCAGAACATGATAAAAATCTGAAATTTTTACACAGTAAGCATACATGAGTTCTCTGTCACGTGGTAATTTTTCAGAATTTTTGGAGTTAGGGAAGTATGAATTATTATTCTCCCTTTACAGACTGTTCTGTTTTGGCAGATTGTTGTTATAGTTGCATTGTTTGCATATGTTGCTTGTTTAATGTTTCTATTTGTGGATAGGAGTATTAAATATGCAGAGGCATTTAGTATGCAATGTTTAATTATAATTTTAGTGATTTTTTAAAGTAGAGAATGTTAAGGTTTTGAGTGGATTTATACTAACTTATCTCACGAGTTTTGTTGAGTTTTGTGTGGATGAAGTTTTTAAAATTTAGGAGAAGCCACGATATAAGAGGAATTAAGGAGACACAAGAGCTCAAGCTTGGGGATGCCCAAGGCACCCCAAGACAACATTCCAAGAAGTCTCAAGCAACTAAGCTTGGGGATGCCCCGGTGGGCATCCCACCTTTCTTCATCAACACCTATCGGTTAGCCTAAGTTTTTACTTGTTCACATGATATGTGATATTCTTGGAGTGTCCTTCTATTTTCATTTTGTTTGCTATTTGAATAAAATTATCAAGATCTGAAATTTTATTGAGAGAGAGTCTTCACATAGCTACTTAATTATTTAACTACTCATTGTTCTTCACTTATATCTTTTGTAGTTTCTCGTTTACTCTCGTGGTTCACTTATATCCCAAGAGTAAATTGTTGACTGAATTGAATATCATAAAGTTGAAATTAGATGTGCTTCATATGCTTGTCTCATGCTTAGAAATATTTCACACTTGGTTTAGAAAGTAAAATCTATTGAAGTTTGACAATCACAATATTAGTCATTCGAGCAATTCATGAAAGATAGTATATGGAAGAGAACTTTCACATATAAATATATTATCTTGGACATTTTTTATGATTGTGAATACCCATTAATTATTTTCAAGCTTAAGCAAATTAGTTGAAGTTGGACAAGGAAGACAACGTAATGAGTTATGTTTAGGTATATTTGCATAGAAGTTATATTGTTATGGATCCTCTAACATGTGGTGCTTGTTTAGAATCTTTTGCTAGCCTATATTTCTGTACTAAGCGGGAATACTGCTTGTGCATCCAAAATCCTTGATTCAAGTTCTTCCATGAGTGTCCACCATACCTACATATATACGGTATTACCCTGCCGTTCCAAGTAAATTTGCATGTGCCACCTCTAATCATTCAAATAAGCATCTATTTTGTGTGCCCGTACCGCTCATGAAGCGGCAGCGGGTGGTCAGTATCTTCCATGTTAAGCGAGTTATTCTCATGATGAGTGTTTATTCACTTGTCATTGCACGAGAGAGGGCGGTAATTGGGATGCCCAGTCCCGCAAAACAAAATAATTAAACAAACTCCTCCTGAAAGTTGATTGTATGGAGGGCACCCGAGGATTCGGCTAGCCATGGCTTGTGTTTGAATGGTTGAGGGGGAGTAAACTTTACCTTTCCGCTTGAGAACTGCCTATAATGTGTTTAGCATGGAAGATATTGAGAACTCTCGGTCGTGACGTTGACAGGAAAGGCACACCACTCAAAATGTATTCATCTCTGTTTCAAGCTATGAGCTCTGGCACCTCTGCAAATCCCTGCTTCCCTCTGCGAAGGGACATTCTATTTACTTTTATGCTATTTACTTTCTTGTTATTTATTTTTGTTGAGTCAACTTCTTATTCCAACCTATTCTCTAGTTGGCAAGCATCATGTGGTGGGGATAGATCCAGGCACATATATCCATTCAAATATATTTGATCATGATTTATTATTGTTGACAATTATCACTATGATAAATGAGTTGGGAGGCGAAACATCAAGCCCCTATCTTTCTCTGTGTTCGATGGATGCTATTTGTTCTAAAAATATGCTTTGAGTATTAGCAATCATAGAGGACTATATGATAAGTGAGTATGTGGAGCTCTTACTTAGACTCTGTTGAAGATAAGTTGAATTGCAATTGTTTGGTGACTAAGAACATAGGTTGTTAAGTTTCAAGAGAATGTATTGTTTAAACCATAACATGTGAATTGATTGCTACTTTATCATGATGAGTTTTATGAGAAAGAGTTGCTGTTATGATGCTAGGAAAAGTGATTGAAATTATCATTGATCAAACTTATTCACTATGCTAGCATTCACACTTCATAAATTATTTCTTTTATCATTTACCTGCTCGAGGAAGAGCAGGAATTAAGCTTGGGGATGCTAATACGTCTCCAACGTATCTATAATTTATGAAGTATTCATGCCATGTTTATAACTAACCTGGACTGACGCTGTTTTCAGCAGAACTACCGTGGTGTTGTTTCTTGTGCAGAAATAAAAGTTCTCGGAATTGGACGAAACTTTTTGACGATTTTTTTGGACCAAAAGAGACCCCCTAAGCTTCGTGGAAGGACCAAAAGCCTCATGAGGTGCTCACAAGGCACCACGGCGCGGCCTGGGGGGGGGGGTCATGCCGTGCTTCCTTGTGGGGCCCTCGTAGCTCCTTTTTGTGTGATTCCAACGCTGAAAAATCCTATAAATAGAGAAACCCCTAGAAATAAACCTAGAACTTTGACGCCGCCGTCGTCGCACGCCTCTGTACCGAAGAAATACCATCTGGAGCCCTGTTCCGGCACCCTGCCGGAGGGGGGAATCATCACCGGAGGCCATTCTCATCATCCCGGCGGTCTCCATGACGAGGAGGGAGTAGTTCACCCTCGGGGCTGAGGGTATGTACCAGTAGCTATGTGTTTGATCTCTCTCTCTCTCTCTCTCTCTCTCTCTCTCTCTCTCTCTCTCTCTCTCGTGTTCTTGATTTGGCATGATCTTGATGTATCGCGAGCTTTGTTAATATAGTTGGATCATATGGTGTTTCTTCCCTCTCTATCTTCTTGTGATGAATTGAGTCTTCGTTTTAAGGTTTCGTTATTGTCGGATTGAATATTTCAGATTTGAGAACACTTGATGTATGTCTTGCATGTGGATACCCGTGGTGATAGTGGGGTATTCTATTGAGTCACTTGATGTATGTTTTGGTATCCAACTTGCGGATTCCCGAGGTGACATTGGGTTAATCTAGGCATATGGGTTGGTACACATTTTCATCTTCTTTTCTCCGATAGAAACTTTGGGGTACTCTTTGAAGTTCTTTGTGTGGATTGAATATTATGAATCTGAAGTTGTTTGATGCATATTGAATAGTCAACTCACGGATACTTGTGGTGACATTGGAGTATCTAGGTGACATTAGAGTTGGTTGATGCGTATCATATGGTGTTATTTTAGTACGAACTCTAGGGCTGTTTGTGACACTTATAGGGATGGCTCAATATATAGATTGATCGGAAAGGATAACTTTGAGGTGGTTTCATACCCTACAACAATTTCTATCTTATGTTCTCCGCTAATAGGAACTTTGGAGTGATTCTTTATCGCACGTTGAGGGATTGTTATATGATTCAATTATGTTAGCATTGTTGAGAGATTGCACTAGTGAAAGTATGAACCCTAGGCCTTGTTGTTAAGCATTGCAATACCGTTTGTGCTCCGTTTTATCATTTGCTACCTTGCTGTTTTTTTATTTTCAGATTACAAAAACCTATATGTACTATCCATACTACACTTGTATTACCATCTCTTCGCTGAACTAGTGCACCTATACAATTTACCATTGTATTGGGTGTGTTGGGGACACAAGAGATTTCTTGTATTTGATTGCAGGGTTGTTTGAGAGAGACCATCTTCATCCTACGCCTCCCACGGATTGATAAACCTTAGGTCATCCATTTGAGGGAAATTTGCTACCGTCCTACAAAACTCTGCACTTGGAGGCTCAACAACGTCTACAAGAATAAAAGTCGCGTAGTAGACATCACATACCCGAAGGAATCTCATAATAAATATTTTCAGTAGGTTTAGTAGGTTTAGGAGCAACTCTTAATGCTTTCGGTCGCGGTGAAGATACCCCGGACAAACCCCTCAAAGGATTACTTTCCATAGTGACAAGTGACAGTAAATTTCAGCACGTAATATAAATGTTTCCTTACCAAATTCCACTCACCAAAGGCGCTTCACTCCCCGGCAACGGCGCCAGAAAAGAGTCTTGATGACCCACAAGTATAGGGTATCAATCGTAGTCCTTTCGATAAGTAAGAGTGTCGAACCCAACGAGGAGCAGAAGGAAATGACAAGCAGTTTTCAGCAAGGTATTCTCTGCAAGTACTAAAATTGTAGGTAACAGATAGTTTGGTAGCAAGGTAATTCGTAACAAGTAACAAGTAGTAATGGTAACAAAGGTGCAGCAAGGTGGCCCAATCCCTTTTATAGCAAAGGACAAGCCGGAACGAACTCGTATAATAAGCAAAGCGTTCTCGAGGACACATGGGAATTTCATCTAGTCACTTTCATCATGTCTGTTTGATTCGCGTTCGCTACTTTGATAATTTGATATGTGGGTGGACCAGTGCTTGGGTGCTGTTCTTACTTGAACAAGCCTCCCACTTATGATTACCCCCTCTCGCAAGCATCTGCAACTACGAAAGAAGAATTAAGATAAATCTAACCATAGCATGAAACATATGGATCCAAATCAGCCCCTTACGGAATAGCACATAAACTAGGGTTTAAGCTTCTGTCACTCTAGCAACCCATCATCTAATTACTACTCCACAATGCCTTCCCTTAGGCCCAAAGATGCTGAAGTGTCATGTAGTCGATGTTCACACGACCCCACTAATGGAAGCAACAACATACATATCATCAAAATATCGAACGAATACCAAATTCACATGATTACTTATGACAAGACTTCTCCCATGTCCTCAAGAACAAAAGTAACTACTCAGAAATCATATTCATGTTCAAGATCAGAGGGGTATTGAATAGCATTAAGGATCTGAACATATAATCTTCCACCAAATAAACCAACTAGCATCAACTACAAGATGTAATCAACACTAGTAGCAACCCACAGGTACCAATCTGAGGTTTTGAGACAAAGATTGAATACAAGAGATGAACTAGGGTTTGAGATGAGATGGTGCTGGTGAAGATGTTGATGAATATTTGTCCTCCCACGATGAGAGGATCGTTGGTGATGTCGATGGCTTCGATTTCCCCCTCCCGGAGGGAAGTTTCCCCGGCGGAGTCGCTCCGCCGGAGAGCAAAATAACTCCTGCCCAGGTCCCGCCTCGAGACGGTGGTGCTTCATCCCGAAAGTCTTCTTCTTGTTTTTCTAGGGAAAATGGCTTCATATAGCAGAAGGAGGGGGCCGGAGGCCTGCCAGGGGCCCCACAAGCTCGGGGGGCGCGCCCAGGGGGGTAGGGCGCGCCCCCCCAGGCTTGTGGCTTTCTGGTGGGCCCCTCCTGGTAATTCTTTTGCCAGTATTTTTTTATATTCCAAAATAATTCTCCGTAAATTTTCAGCTCATTTGGAGTTGTGCAGAATAGCCATCTCTGCTTCACCCCTTTCTGGTCCGGAATTCCAGCTGCCGGAAATCTCCCTCTTCATATGAAACTTGCAAAATAAGAGAGAAAAGGCTTAAGAATTGTATCATAAAGTGAAATAATGATCAAAAACATAATAAATAACAGTAGGAAAACATGATGCAAAATGGACGTATCATCGTCGATGGTGCTCGTGTTGTGGTTGAGTTGGGCGGGCTGTCGCCGTTGGTGAAGCGGCTCCAGTGCTTAGGTGCGGCGCCTGTCGACATCCAAGAAAGCTGATCTGTGGTAAGTGAACTATTGTACAATAAAGACGAGAAAAACCAAAGGAGTACTAATTGAAATAACCTGATGAGGCGGTGGCGGCAGTAAAGCTGGGCCGGTGGAGTTGTATATGGCGTCCGTGGAGCGGGTCCGGTGCAGTGGACGAAGGCGTCGGCGAAGCACATCCGGCGCAGTGTACAGTGCTTTCGGTGAGGCGGTTCTGTTCCGGTGGATGAGGGCTTCTATGAAGGGTCAGCGATGTGGCAGACGAGGGCGTCGGTGAAGGGCCTACACTGTGGTGGACGAGGGCGCCGGTGAAGCAGATCCGGTGCGCTGGACCATGATGGCGGTCAAGAAGATCTGGTGCGGTGGACAAGCCAGTCATTGAAGCAGCTCCGGTGCAGTGGTGAGTTGGTATTTGGGGGTTCCAAGGTGCGGAAGGTAGATCCGATGGGGTGTGAGGTGCATCGCCATGGCGGAGGACTAGATTCGGCGACTGGTGGAGGGGGCGAGGCGGGGAGGGGAGTGATTCTGGGTTAGAATGTTGGGGGCAAAGAGGGGAAAACAATGGAGTTACCAAAGCAGCCATTTTCTATTGATGTGGCAGGGGTAAAAGAGGAATATCGCAGGGCTAAACTTTCGGGCGCGAGAAATTTCGATGTGAGCGGGAAGTTTGAAAGGTTTTGGCGGCTGAAATTATGTGTTCTTGTCTTGTACAACCGACTATGATATCATGGCCGAGTATTTATTTGTTGTGCACACGAAAAAAAGGTGCAAGTTTTGAAAATCAATGTCTCCAACTCGAAACTTAGATTGTCCATTCAATTCAAATATGGATCATTGAGCTAGTGCAAGCAAATACCATCATATGCTCCAATTCAAATGAAATTTCGAATGTGTTTCTCCAAAATATGATGACACAAACAAATATGTATGTGTATGAATAAAGTGGATGATTATAAGGTTTGAACATGATCGTATGTGTATATCTCTAGGTTTGATATATGAATTTGAAATCACGCAATCCGGGTTAAAAATTGTATCCCCATTTAAATAAATTAAAAAAGCTAATAATGCAGTCGAATTCAGAATTTCCAATCTTAGGTCAGTAATTCTGGTACTTCAAAATATACCTCGCACGTTCAAAAGTATCACTATCTCATAGTCCAAAAATATGAAACAAATTGATCAAGCATGACTGCACACACTCTTGACCATGTATTTTAATTACGTCTATGTCTCTCAGACATACACCCCTCACTCTTTATCTGAAGCACACCACCCCGGCCCCTCTCCCCCCACACAAGCCTTTCTCTCCCCCAGACACAAACACGCGCGCACATTATCCCCTCTCTCTCTCTTCTAGGCCTGAACCCCAATATAGGTCTGTATCTCTTTGTCTCTTGGACATGCACACATCTGTTCCCCCACTCTCTAGGTCTCCCGGCTTCTCTCTTTCCCAAGCACACACTCTATAGCCATGTATCTTTCCCATACACACAAAACACACTGCACCCAACGTTTTTCTCCCTAGGTATATCTGGCTCTCACATGCTCTCCCCCATGCATCTCTCTATCTCTCTCTCACACATTGATACACATCTCACACACCACCCCCACTACACACAAACACCCCCCTCTCCTTGTGCACCTCTCTCCCCTTTCCATCTCTCCACATGCGGACCCAACCCTCCTTCCCTCTGTATGTCGCGACTCTCTCCATAGATCTCTAGCGTATAATCGATCTCAAACTCGTGCGATGTTCTCTCCACCATCTATTTAGATCTCTCATGAAGTCTCTCTGACGCACACAATGACTCGCTTTCCTTGTGTCTCCCTACATAGGCCACTTTCGAACACCATCGACCCCCTCTCCCTATCTATAGGCCACTTTCGCACACAATCGACCTCCATCTCTCTCTCTCTCTCTCTCTCTCTCGCTCTCTCTCTCTCTCTCTCGCACCCCTCTCTCTCACATACACACTCGATGTCTCTTCCAAATATATAGCATGCACCCCCACCCGCACCCATGCTATCCCGCTACTAGACATGTGCCTCTCTCTCTCTTGGACACACATGCCATATCATCCCCGTCCCCCACTAGGTTTACATCATCAGCCGTCTCTCTTCTCCACACACACACACACACACACTCTCACTCTCACACAAACGCGCGCGCACAAAACAGACACGATACACACACCACGCCATCTATCTGGATCCCTCTTTTAAGACACACACCCTTGTATATTCTCTCTAGCTCCAGGTATACATATATATTCCTATCTCACTCTCTCTCTCTCTAACTCACATGCACACCAAAATTCCCCGTCTCTCTAATTCACACCTCTCTCCCTATGTCCGCATGCGTATCTCACACACTCACTCTGTGACTATGTCTATATGGCTCCACGTTACACAACACATAGCCCCATAGGTCTCTCTCTATCTTCCACACACACACAAACACACAATGACTCTCTTATCTCCACCTTAGTCTCTCCATATCACACACATGCACTATCTCTCGCTCGCACACACGCTCAACCAAGGTTTTGTTGCAAAATACTTACGATCTATTCATCAACAGTCGTGGCAGTACAACGAACATGAGACGTGGAAAAATACATCTACACGTTCGTAGACCACCTAGCGATGACTACGAGCACTAGAGTGAGCCGAAGGCGTGCCGCAGTCATCCTCCTCCTTACCGGAGACGGGAAAACCTTGTTTTAGACAGTCGGGAAGTCATCGTTCTAAGGCCCCACATGCTCAGCCGTTGAATAGAACGTAGATCCAAGTTTATGGAAACAAGTATCAATAATACGTTTGTATTTCCATAGTTTCGAGTTTTCCATCAAGATATTAGTCACCCATGGTCGATATTTAGTTGGAATTACGTACACATACGTACTATGTAACTAGCCATGCTTATTGACTTCCAAACATAACTTTCACTCCTGCTTGCAATATGTAGAGTATTTAACAAAAAACTACCACTTTCAACCAGCCCTAGCAAGAAACTATTGTACAAAAAATAGCAAAAACATACCAAAAATTTCTCAATCCGTGCCAAAAAACTACTACCAAGTGCCGATTAGGCTCGTTTAAACCCGTTTATGACAGCGTTGGCCCACACGTCCGTGCTGACGAGGCACCTTAAGTCAACACCGTATGTTTGACCATAGTGTTGATTGTTACGACAGGTGGGACCCACATGTGAGCATCTATCCTCTTCTTCAAACAGTTCGTATGCGTGTTCGTCGCCGGCGCCGGTGATGGCCGAGCTGGCCGCCGCTCCGCCGGACGGGCCGGCCGCCGCGCTGGCCTCCGCACGGGCTGACTGGCTGGCCCGAGCGCAGCTCACGCGCGAGCAAGCCGCCGCGCTGGCCTCCGCATGGGATTGCTGGCTGGCCCGAGCGTGGCTCATGCGCAAGCAAGCCGCCACGCTGGCCTCCGCCCGAGCCGGATGGCTCGCCTTAGCACGGCACGCGCGAGCAAGCCGCCGCACTGGCCTCCGCCCGAGCTGGATGGCTGGCCTTAGTGTGGCACGCGCGAGCAAGCCGCCGCACGCCAAGCTAGCTAGCAAATCTTGCACACAAGCAGCTGGATGCATCCAACAGGTTGTGTGCTAGCTTGGCTAGCTAGTGGCCGCGAGCGCCGCATCGAGCTGGCTTCCAGCTGCCGCAAGATGGGCTCCGCGCCGCCGGAGCTTTTGACCTCACTTTGAGCCAGCAGCGGTGGCTGCCTCCCATGGCCGAGGATGACTAGGTGGACGGGCCGGAGGTAGGAGGTGACTCGGGGATTTTTTTGAGACTGACATGTAGGTCCCACAAGTCATAACGCCTAACTTGTCGGTCAAACAGACGACATTGACTTAAGGTGCCACATGGGTTTAAACGAGCCTAATCGGCACTTGGTAGTTTTTTGCAACGGATTAAGAAATTTTTGGTATGTTTTTGCTAATTTTTGTAGAGTGATGATTTCTTGGTATGGCTGGTTCGAAAGTGGTAGTTTTTTGTTAAATACTCCCTTTGTAAAGAAATATTAGAGTGTTTAGATCACTACTTTAGAGATCTAAACAATCTTATATTTCTTTACGGAGGGAGTACTCCAATATGTATAAGGAACAATCTACTAGCGACAAATAGGAATTCTACGTTGCGTTGTACTAGTGGTCGCGGATAGCCCAACCACGTGCACGGGTTTTCCCTCCCATATAATTTTGCACGCATCATCATCTCGTGGCTCACGTAGAGTAGCAGCCGGCCCTCACTTGCTGCTTCCTTAGCTGCCATCTTTAATGGTGCCTCCCAATTAAGCCGGAGGAGCCGGAAAAGCCTGGCGCCGCATTGGGAACTGTGCAATATGGCCCTAGACCTGGACCTAAAGTACTCTGTAGCTTGTTGTGTTGCACGCATGGACTTCGCTCCTTATAGTACAAAATTAGCTTGAAAAACATTTTCATAATATGGGATGGAGGGAGTAGAATAGTTGATTTGTTAGACTTTTCTGGAGCCATGTGATTGTTTCTTTCTTTTGCAAAAATCATGGAAAAGTTGTATTCATAAATTGAACATTGCACGTGCTGTGCACGTATGCGTGTACTAGTGGAAAAGAAAAAGGCCTACTCTTGCGGTATGAAAGAACTCAAATGTTTTGCCCCCGCAATAGTGTGTGCGTGAGAGGAGCGGCTGAGCAGGCCAGCTACGCGCATGAATAGAGAAACAAGCAGGTCTGCAGTACGCAGGTGTACTTTCCCTGCATTGATAGTACAACGATGGTTTTAGAGAACGGTACTACTACTACTACTACTACTACTACTACTACTACTACTACTACTACTACTACTACTTCTGACCTGGTTTACTAGTCCCCATCGTATTTTGAGTTAAAGTTTGACCACATATTTGACTAGAAAAATGTTAATGCATGTCATCGAAAATTATATTGTTGGATTCGAATTTGAATGTACTACCCTCCACTTGCTACTGTAGCTCCTTGGCCTTGAGATTCAAAAGTTCAAAACTGGTACACTAAGAGCATCTGCAATAGTCTGTATGATAGATTGGTTGGTATAGGGAACACATCAGCAGCCATCAGTGTGTCATACAAGTTCTCCAATTAATCATACTCTCATGGGTACCACACACATTAAAGCAATAAACAAATCCAATTGACCAACGCCCGAGAGAAGAAAATTGGGGAGCCAGCTGCCGCAGCTCTCACCAGGTCAGTCAGGGCCCATAGAAATGAATGTAATTATCTCGGAGCTTGTGCCCGAAAAGTTGATTCAGGATCATATGATCTCATTCTCTCTCTTCTTTTATTTTACGCCACCTCACCAAAACAGTCTATGTGGCAGATTTACCAACGATGATCATACGACCATTGGAGTACTAGTACTAGTAGTACTAGTACTCCTATATTAAATAATACGTAACTGCACCATTGCAGTACCGCTAATGCGTGCTCGCATAACTTCCTTCACGAAGGGACGAGGCCCTGCGGTTACGCTCTTATCTCCTCCTCGCCAGTTCCCCTCCCAAAGAGACCAAGGCAGTTCGTCGCTACTGCCATGGATTCGCTAGGCGGTTCTCCTCCTCGCCGGGGCTGGGATACCTTGGACGACGATTCTCTGGGAGAAATCGCACACCGCTCCGACTTCCTCACCGCCGCAAGACTCGGTGCTTCCTGCACCAACTATTTTAAGACGGTGCGTAAACAGGCTTGGGAGAAGGCCATGCTTGTTGGTCTTCCATGCGTCCTCGAGGAGAAGGTTATTCAATGGGACTCCAGTCCACCGCAACGTGGCCACAGTTGCATCTTGTCGCCGCTTGAGTTGCCGACATTGAGAGGCAGTCGAATTTTGTCCGATGAGAAGGTCAGTCATGGTGTTTGATCATGTAGTGTATATTCTAAATATACTTAGTTATTCCATCCCGTAATTTCTCCGCTGCCCACCGTCCCACAGGTTTGGGTTGGTGCCAACGGAGATTGGCTTGCATACCTACGGCCGGATACCACCATCATTTTGCACAACATCCGCAGCAGTGCGACCGTTCCCGTAGACCCCTTGTCCAGCATTGGGATCGGCCTTCCGGACTGGCACGGCTTGAATAGGTATGATGATGCCACCATGAGATTGAAGAAGATAGAAATTGCGAACCCGCCGACCAAGCACCGTAGCTACGATGATTACTGTCTCATCGCGGTGTTCGACATAAGGATTGCCATCAATAAGAATGGCCCTGACGGCAGAGGCATGCACATGTTGGCCGCGGCAGATTTGTTCCCGCACAAGTTCGAAGACGCCGTCTACCATGTAGGCTGCATCTTCGTTGTGAAAAGCCAGGGGACTTGTTTCATCTGGGTGCCATCCTACGGTACGGGAGATAACAAACGGAATGCACTAACCATCATTTGCATCCCTAACGGTACTCCATTATTTTGCAGGGACCATGCATCCCCCGATAAAAATCAGATCGCCGATCCTGGATGTGCATGTGCATCCGCCATTCGGTTTGACCTGGAACCTTGTAGTTGACTTTAGCAAATTGGAATCAACTATCTTAGCAGTGGTTACCCATGGTACCATTGATGTGCAACAAGGTGCCACGATCTACCACGATCGAACCCTCACCATGTACACAGGTATTCCATTCTCTCATTGCCTTCTCTTTCATTGTACTAGTACTAGTACTAGTACTACTACTAGTACTTCGGATCCATAGTAGTGTGTCGCAGGGATCGGCGGGAGTAGTACTTTTTACCTTGGAGGACGCGTATAGCTAGGCTCTTGAACCCACTCCCACCATTTTTGTTTTTCCATGTCTTATCTCCTCCATGTAGCCAAAAATGGCTATATATAATAATTTGGTTATTGTACTTCCTATAGTAGTACTACTCGCTGCACAATATTACCGCGCACCATATTTGAGCACAACATTATCCTGCATGGACCTTGACCACGTAGGTTACCATGTGTCTAGATCTGAGATGCCACGTGTACCAGATGAACGGCTCAGAGTTCGACCCCGTGATGCTATGTGGGAGCTGAGGAACACTCTTGGAAAGTACTCGCTTTTCATTGGGGACAGCTACCCCATTGTGAAACAGATGCCACCTTCCGTGCACAACACCGAAGGCCTGCCGTTCATGAAGCATGGTTGTGTCTTCAGTGCGCACCGCCGGATGAACAACATGTTGGGACACGCTATCCCTGATTTATGCCGCTTCAGCTTGGATGAGTATCCATCGTGTGGAACTGGACTAGAAAGCCGCGACAATGATTCCCGGTGCCCACCGCTATGGATCGTGCCATCTATGAAGAACACCTGGGACTGGAACCTGGAGGAGGACATGGAGCCCCTCTATAACGTGTAAGTGGAGTATGGTAAATTGTGAATGGTAGCGTTGTAAATATATGTAGAGTAGTCGTGCACAAATTTATCACATGAAGTGGAGGTGAACTTGTGTGGCATGTTGCCATTTGTCCTTTAGAACTTACTAGTAAATGTGTTATGTGTACGTGCAACTTGTGTGGCTGTTGCACGGGCTCCAACACGCTTTGTGAGAAAAAAAGGTGGCACAACTTTGGCTATAGGTGATGTGGCAGCATCATACAGTAGCGGTTGTTCCTATAGTAGTACCAGTACTAGTTTGACTACTCGTACTCCTATAAACCTTGCGCTTGGCTCTTCGCCTCTTCAGGAGGTCCAACAATGATGGTACTACAGTACTATATGCTTCTGGCAATCTGACACCGAATGAACTGCTGCACGTCCACCGCGTGAGCTAATACGTCTCCAACGTATCTATAATTTATGAAGTATTCATGCCATATTTATAACAATTCTATATGGTTTTGGTACGATTTGATTAGAACTAACCCGGACTCACGCTGTTTTCAGCAGAACTACCGTGGTGTTGTTTTTTGTGCAGAAATAAATGTTCTCGGAATTGGACAAAACATTTTCATGATTTTTTTGGGACCAAAAGACACCCCCGAAGCTTCGTGGAAGGACCAGAAGCCTCACGAGGTGCTCACAAGGCACCACGGTGCGGCCGGGGGGGGGGGGGATCGTGTGGTGCTGCCTTGTGGGGCCCTCGTAACTCCGTTTTGCGTGATTCCAATGCTGAAAAATCCTATAAATAGAGAAACCCCCAGAAATAAACCTAGAACTTTGACGCCGCCGCCGCACGCCTCTGTATCGAAGAAATACCATCTGGAGCCCTGTTCCGGCACCCTGCCGGAGGGGGGAATCATCACCGGAGGCCATCTTCATCATCCTGGCGGTCTCCATGACAAGGAGGGAGTAGTTCACCCTTGGGGCTGAGGGTATGTACTAGTAGCTATGTGTTTGATCTCTCTCTCTCTCTCGTGTTCTTGATTTGGCACGATCTTGATGTATCACGAGCTTTGTTAATATAGTTGGATCAGATGGTGTTTCTTCCCTCTCTATCTTCTTGTGATGAATTGAGTCTTTTCCTTTGAGGTTTCGTTTTTGTCGGATTGAATATTTCAGATTTGTGAACACTTGATGTATGTCTTGCATGTGGATACCCGTGGTGACAATGGGGTATTCTATTGATTCACTTGATGTATGTTTTGGTGATCAACTCACGGATTCCCGAGGTGACATTTGGGTAATCTAGGCATAAGGGTTGGTTGCACGTTTTCATTATCTTTTCTCCTATGAGAAACTTTGGGGTACTCTTTGAAGTTCTTTGTGTGGATTGAATATTATGAATCTGAAGTTGTTTGATGCATATCGAATAATAAACTCACGGATACTTGTGGTGACATTGGAGTATCTAGGTGACATTAGAGTTGGTTGATGCGTATCATATGGTGTTATTTTAGTACGAACTCTAGGGCTGTTTGTGACACTTATAGGGATGGCTGAATAGATTGATCGGAAAGGATAACTTTGAGGTGGTTTCGTACCCTACAACAATTTCTATCTTATGTTCTCCGCTAATAGGAACTTTGGAGTGATTATCGCACGTTGAGGGATTGTTATATGATTCAATTATGTTAGCATTGTTGAGAGATTGCACTAGTGAAAGTATGAACCGTAGACCTTGTTTTCAAGCATTGCAATACCGTTTGTGCTCACTTTTCTTACTTGCTACCTTGCTGTTTTTATATTTTCAGATTACAAAAACCTATATCTACTATCCATACTACACTTGTATCACCAACTCTTCGCTGAGCTAGTGCACCTATACAATTTACCATTGTATTGGGTGTGTTGGGGACACAAGAGATTGCTTGTATTTGATTGCAGGGTTGTTTGAGAGAGACCATCTTCATCCTACGCCTCCCACGGATTGATAAACCTTAGGTCATCCACTTGAGGAAAAATTGCTACTGTCCTACAAAACTCTGCACTTGGAGGCCCAACAACGTCTACAAGAATAAAAGTTGCGTAGTAGACATCAAGCTCTTTTCTGGCGCCGTTGCCGGGGAGGTGAGTGCTTGAAGGTATATCTTTAGATATTGCAATTGAATCTTTTAGTTTCTTGTTTTATCACTAGTTTGGTTTTATAAAAGAAAACTACAAAAAAATGGAATTGAGATTGCCTCACATTCTACATCTTTATAATGTCTTTCTTGAAAATGATGGATCGGAAAATTGTGCTAAGATTGTAGAAGAAGAATTTAATAAAATGTTTAATGTGAGTCCTTTGAATGATGAGCATGATTGCAATGTTGTTAGTATGAATTCTTTGAATATCCATAATGCTAATGATGATTGCACTAGTCATGATAAAAAAGTTTCTTATAAGCATGTCAATTTTTGTGGAGTGAATAAAATTTGTGAAGACATGCCTTATAGAGATGATAGATTTTGTAAGAAGCATAAACATGATAAAACCAATTGGTGGCTTAAGGTGATAGATAAATTTGCTACGAAATTATGCTCTCTTCACCCCATCACTTGTGAACTTTGCAATAAGGTTGGTCATCTTAATTTTCAATGCATACTTTTTCATGATCGAATCATGTCCAAATATTGCAATAACTTGATCACCCTTGAACTTTATAATGAACTTTGTTTATTTTTGGGGTGTGAAGAATTGACACATAAAAATAGTTGGTTTTAAGTATTCATTCTCACAAAAGACATTGAAAATAATTTAGAGGAAATCTATATGTTTTGTGTGGTAAATTGCAATGATAATGCTTATATAGCCAACTATAGAAAAACGGGAAAACAAATAGAATATAAAAAAATACTAATGGAAGGGTAAAGATTCCCCCTTTCCCTCCTATTTTCTCTCATGATGAAACAGGTAACGAGGAGGAGCTTCCTATCCAACCAATCTCTTCAATAAGAAGCTCGAAAGAATTAAATAAACCCACACATAATGTGGTAAAGAAAAAGAAAAGAAGGAAAAGTAGAGGTAAAGAGGTATCTCTCCCAAATAATGTTGCTCCTATTATTGTTGTACCTTATGAGAATGAATCAAAACTAATTATGGAAGATGATACACTTGATGATGATTTTGTTATGCCTATTGCTTGTTGTGATGATTATGATTGGGAAGATAATGATACTTCTTATGATCTTGAAAATCTTTATGGCACCAACTTGGAGGAATATGATAATAATTGTTATACTATTGGTGCTATTCATACTATTGATGATAATAGTGATAATGCTAATGATATGCAAACCAACAAGCTTGGGGATGCTATGTTTGATTGGAATGATATGTTTGAGAATTTATTTGCTGCAAATAACGTTTGCCCTAAGCTTGGGGATGCTATGCTTAATGAAGATGATCTTTTTATTCCCCCTACTTTTGATGAGCAAAATTATTATGATGATAGCATGCCTCCTATTTATGATGATTATATTGATGAAAGTGGGTTTGGAAGAGTGTCAACTCTAGGTACTAATGATCCCACTATTTTGGAGGGTATTGAATCTTATGGCAATAATTATGAAAGTGGATTTGGAGAGGTCATGACTTTATTTAATGTTGAATCCACTACTTTGGAAGAGGTTTCAATTGATTATGATGAGAACAAAATTGCTACTTATGATGATTATTGTTATGATACTTATGTTATGAAAAGTAGTGATGATTATTATTATAATACATGTCATAATTATGAATACCCTTTTTCTGAACATTACGCTTTTAATGTGGAAACAATTTTTAGTATTCAAGTTTCATATGATACTCCCACTATTATGAATGAGAAGAAATTTGCTTATGTGGAGAGTAATAAATTTTCTATGCTTCTGGATCATGAAAAGAATGCTTTATGTGATACCTATATTGTTGAATTCATTCATGATGCTACTGAAAATTATTTTGAGAGAGGAATATATGCTTCTACATATCTCAATAATATCAAGTTTCCTCTCTATGTGTTGAAGTTTTTGAAATTATACTTGTTTTGCCTTCCTATGCTAGTTGATTCTTGCTCCCATAAATTGTTTGCTCACAAAATCCCCATGCATAGGAAGTGGGTTAGGCTTAAATGTGCTAGTCATATGCTTCATGATGCTCCCGTTATGTTTCAATTCTTCGCTTTTATGCGAGCATCATTGAAATCATCATGCCTAGCTAAAAGGCTTTAAAGAAAAGCGCTTGTTGGGAGACAACCCAATATTTACCCCTACTGTTTTTGTGTGTTCACATGATTAAGCTACTGTATTAATCATGTTTTATATGTTTTCTTTCAATAATGTGCCAAGTAAAGCTTTTGGGATAGTGTGGATACTTGTTGATTTGATTCTGTGCAAAAACAGAAACTTTTGCGTCCAGTGCTGGAATTTCTATTCTGTACTGGAACGTGAGAAAATTCTGAAATTTTTACAGAGTATTGGGTTAATTTTTTTTACGTTGTCCTAATTGTTCAGAATTTTTGGAGGTACATAACATATTCTGTTTTCGGTGCATAGTTTGCTTGTTTTAGTGTTTCCATAGCTTATATTGAGTAATATAAATTGTGGAAATGATGGAATACAGTAGGCATTATGTGAGCACAATTATGAATCTTGTCTTGACAGTACCTAAGTGGATGATTTATTTTTATCATACTAACCTATCTCTCAAGTTCCGTTAAGTTTTGTGTGATTGAAGTTTTCAAGTTTTGGGTGAGATATCGATATGTGGAGAATAAGGAGTGGAAAGGCCCTATGATTGGAGATGCCCAAGGCACCCCAAGGTAATCTTCAAGGAAGACTCAAGCGTTTAAGCTTGGGGATGCCCCGGAAGGCATCCCCTCTTTCGTCTTCAACACTATCGGTAACCTTACTTGGAGCTATATTTTTATTCGTCACATGATATGTGTTTTTCTTGGAGCATCATTTTCTTTTGTTGATATTTGCTTGATGTTATCAATAATCATGTTTTGTATTTTTTAGTTCAATAAAATTCCAATTATAGCCTTTACCATGCTCAGTTTGCAAGTTAATGTGATGTTGTTTGAAAACAGAAAGTTTTCTGTTATGTCCAGACTATTCCTGAATAGTCAGAACATGATAAAAATCTGAAATTTTTACAAAGTAACCATGCATGAGTTCTCTATCAAGTGATAATTTTTCAGAATTTTTGGAGTCAGGGAAGTATGAATTCTTATTCACCCTTTATAGACTGTTCTGTTTAGACAGATTTCGGTTATAGTTTCATTGTTTGCATATGTTGCTTGTTTAATGTTTCTATTTGTGGATAGGAGTATTAAATATGCAGAGGCATTTAGTATGCAATGTTTAATTATAATTTTTGTGATTTGCTACAGTAGAGAATGTTAAGGTTTTGAGTGGATTTATACTAACTTATCTCACGAGTTCTTGTTGAGTTTTGTGTGGATGAAGTTTTTAAGATTTAGGAGAAACCATGATATGAGAGGAATTAAGGAGACACAAGAGCTCAAGCTTGGGGATGCCCAAGGCACCACAAGATAACATTCCAAGAAGTCTCAAGCAACTAAGCTTGGGGATGCCCCGGTGGGCATCCCACCTTTCTTCATCAACACCTATCGGTTTGCCTAAGTTTTTACTTGTTTACATGATATCTGCTATTCTTGGAGTGTCCTTTTATTTTCATTTTGTTTGCTGTTTGAATAAAATTATCAAGATCTGAAATCTTTATTTGGAGAGAGTCTTCACATAGCTACTTATTTGCTTAACTACTCATTGATCTTCACTTATATCTTTTGGAGTAGATTGTCATTTACTCTCGTGCTTCACTTATATCCTAAGAGAAAATTGTTGAATGAATTGAATATCATAAAGTTTTAATTACATGTGCTTCATATGCTTGTCCCATGGGGAGTAGTGACTTCACAAATAAGAAGTATAAGAGGTAAAATTTATTGAAAGTTAGCAAACGTAGCATTGGTCACTTGAACAATTCATGAAAGAATGCTGAAGGAAGAGAGATTTCACATATAAATATACTGTCTTGGACATCTTCTATGATTGTGAGCCCCCATTAATTATTTTCAACCTTGATCAAGTAGTTGATGTTGGACAAGGAAGACAAGGTAATGGGCTATGTTTGCTTATATTCACATAGAAGTTATATTGTTTTGGATCCTCTAACATGTGGTGCTTGCCCCCTATCCTTTGCTAGCCAAAAATCCGCACTAAGTAGTGATACTACTTGTGCATCCAAAACCCTTAAACCAGGTTTCATGTCATGAGAGTCCACTATATCTACATATGGATTGAATAAGATCCTTCAAGTAAGTTGTCATCGGTGCAAAGCAATAAAAATTGCTCCTAAATATGTATGAACTTTTATTGTAAGGGAAAATAAGCTTTGCACGAACTTGTGATGGTAAAGAATAAAAGCGACAAACTGCATAATAAAGGTTGCTATTGTGGCACCCCGGCTCAGAGAACCGGTTTACCCAGTGTTTCCAACCCAGAGATCATATCTTCTGGAAACACACAACAACTTGGAACAGAACAGAACTGATCTTTATTGATATTCTTCGAGTACAAGCTCGTAATTACATTGATAACGAGGCCAGAAGCACAACACGTGCTATGACAATATCTACATTATTTATGGAACATCATGGGCCTCGGTACTACTAGGTGATTCTACGGCGTAGCGGAACATCATGCGGGAAACTCCATCCCATAGGGACACTGCTGGGACACGACCTAGGTAGCATAGCACGAACCATCGGGACCTCCGTCCTCGGTTTCTCCTGCATCTGGCATGATACGCCAGGTGAGTACTTGGAATGTACTCGCAAGCTCACAGCAACCACAACAATGGAGCAAACAACAGCATGGCAATGATCATGATAAGTGTTTAAGTTGCTTACTTACTGTTACCGAATACCAACTTACTTTCTTCCGGGTTGTCCCACAACCCTCGAGATATTCATGATCCATTGAGCACTTTCGAACATAAGACAAGTTCTTCCATCATTACTATCCTTACAGTTGACCACTCAGTGTGACCTAGTGCGGACTGTGTCCAATACCGTGGACGCGGCTATTCGAATAGATTCTTACACTCTGCAGAGGTTGCGCACTTTTCCCACACCATGAAGCTTCTGGTCCCGTACCTCAATACACTTCCCTTCTGGGTGGACCGGTGCTGCTCCAACGAAACTTGCCTAACCCGTGACTCCTCCACCGTACCACCGACAATCATCCTCCTCCGGAGTCATGCCCTGGGTGGCCCCTGTGTCACCCCATGACACCTGCCACCGTCGTGGCCAACTAAACTGTCCCAAATGGGGATGCGGGCATATAACTCAACTGGCTCACAGGATTATCGTCGCCTACCTGATCAGGGTAGCACGCACGCATAACCCTCCCTCTTTGGTGGTACCGATAAAAGAGCACGCGGTCAGACCAAGTCAAGGTCGTCCCATTCCGGCAAATGTGGCTGTACGGATAAGTCTGGGTCGGTGGCACTTGATCAATCATTAAGCTTGGTTTTAGCAATTACATGACCAGCAAGGTTGTTTATCATGGATAAATTAATATGGCAGTAGCTATGCAACAATACAAATTACTACAAATTATCACATATTAAAATAATGCAAATAATTCAATTAATAGACCAATACTATTGAAATGCTTCATGTAATGGATGATGTGGCTCGCCTTGCTCAGTTGGGTTGTCCACAAACTCCTGGTCTTCAAAACCAAAAGGATTTCCTTCTGAAAATATTTTAAAATAGCAAAAGAAAAAAATGTCACATAACACCTTTCTGTTCACCAGAAATTCTGTACATAAGAGAAAAATACCAAAATTTACCAGAAAATAGAGAGGCTCAAGACAAAGACAATGCAAAAAGAATCAATTGATTTGGACTTGTGGATAAAAAGTTATGGATGGTCAAAGTTTCTGGTCAAATCTTATTTAAAAAAAACAGACAATAGAAAAACCCACAGAGGGCCACGTCGATGGTGTAAAGTGGAGGGGCGCCTTACCGCTTCGGCGTGCGGGGGAGAGCCGCTGACGGGTGGGCCCCTCTGTCCGGTTTAATAGGGGAGAAGAGAGAGAGAATAGAGCGCTGCAGCTCTACGGCGATGGTCGCCGGCGATGCAGGCGACAGCGAGGTCGGGAGAGGGCAGGGATGGAATGAGCTCACGGAGACGAAGACGTACGTACCCGCAGCGTGACGAGAGGTGGCCGGACGACGTCGTCTCCTTCCTCTCCGGCGGCGGCTGCTCTCGGGTGTCGCCAGAGATGGCGATTCCGGCAGGGTTCCGGCCGGGCAAGAGGTCGGGGAGAGTCGTGGCGGTGCGGTGAGCTCGAATATGGAGTCGGGCAGGGTTGGGGTGGAGTGGAGTGGGCGATGGCTGAGTGGGGATCGGCGGCGGTACTCCGGCGAATAGCGAGGCCAGAGGGCCTCTCGGCCGTGGCTTGGTGCCCTAGTGGTCGATAGGAGGTGGGGAGAGTGGGGATGAGGTGCTGGGAGAGCTCGGGCGCCGCTATTTATAGGCGGGCGGAGGATGACCGAGCCGCAAGCCGCCGCGGTTGAGCTGGCACCGGAAGGACGGCGAGCTGGCTGGCACGGCGCGGGTGAAGTGATGGAGGAGGGTAGGGGAAGTTATTGCGCTAAGTGGCGGCACGCGGGGAAGATGACGGCCAGCGAGGCCACAGTACCCGCACGGGCGCCACAGTGGCCGCGTGCGGTGGCGGCCGCCGGGAGCGATTCCGGCGAGGGGAAGGCTCGGGAGTGGGGTACGTGGGTGGCAGCGACGACGTCGGCACCACCGGACAACGTACGGCAACGCGGGGTGGCCTAAGTGATCACATCAGACGCAGGCGGTGCGTAGAGCGCGTGCACAAGCATGCCAGATCCGTGCTCACCACGGGTACTAGCACCTGGATGCCACGCACGCCTGGCGCACCTTGTCCACTACGTCGACCATCGATCACTTAGCCTCCTTGGGCCACTGGCTCGACTAGATGCACTCTGGTTTGAAGTGTAGCTTCAACAACAGTTTCTGCCAGTAACTTTGGGAGAGATCTAGAGAGAAGATGAGCTGGAGATGAAGCCAGTGGAGATGTCTGGAGTGGTCTAGGTTGGAAGGACTACTAGCTGGCAAAATTTGAGAAACTTTGGCCAAGATTTGAACATGGTTCATGTACAAATGCTATTCTGGCCCAGAAACTTAGTGAGGCTGTTGCACTCATATGGGTGATCTTCTGGAGCTGAAATTTGGTGTGTGGGGGTTATTTGGTAATGCCAAGATGTCATAAAAATTTCAGCTCAATTGGGTACCTTTAGCTGGTACTTCCTTCACAGAAGTTTGAACTGAGCAGAAACTTGGCAGAATATTTTTGCTGAAAATTTATATTGGTCAGGGAAATGTTTTTGGATATTGTGGCAAGATATGATCCCTAGTATCTCAGGGAATTATTTGAGAGTTTTCTGAATTGAGGAAATATGAGTTGCTTCACAAAGGGTCAGTACTGTCCAGAAGATAAATGGAGTTTTCTGGACCAAATTTTGAACTGGGCCATGAAATGTTTTTGAAGATTGTGGGAGTAGATGATGACGAGAAGGTGTGGTATTAATTTGGGATTTTTTTGATCATCAGAACTATAGGTTGCTTCACAACCCATATTGAAGACAGATTTTCCCAAAGAAGAAAATGAATTATTTTGAAAGAATTGGAAATTGGAATTTGATCCAGAAGGTGTGTGACAAGATTTTGGCAAGATGTTGAGGGCTTTGGATCACTTAGAGAGAAATTCAAAAGTTTCCCAAGTCCAAAGTCAACTGAAAGATTCAAAAGCCAACCAATTTGCAAATAAATCCCGAAAAATTTTGAAAAGAAAAAGTTGCCAAAACCAGGGTGTCACAACTATCACAAATGGCAATATAAAGTGACGTTCCTTTACATTAAGAGCTTGCACATCCAAAAATAAAAAGCGCATGACAACCTCTGCTTCCCTCTGCGAACGGCCTATCTTTTACTTTATGTATTTACTTTTATGCAAGAGTCAATAGTGTTCTTCTCTATTCCGTTTTTATTTTCTCTCTTGGCAAGCACCATGTGGTGGGGATTGATCCAGGCATATATATCCCGTTGAATATAGGTGATCATGAGTTATTATTGTTGACATTATCCATGAGATAAATAAGTTGGGAGGCAAAACATTAAGCCCGTATCTTCCTATGTGTTTGACTGAAACGATTTGTTCTAAAAATATGCTTTGAGTGTCAGCAATCATGGAAGACTATATGATATTTGAGTATGTGGAATTTGCTAAATCAAAGCTCTTACATAGACCCTTCCTGAAAATAAGATGAATTGCAATTGTTTGATGACCGAGAACATAGTTTGTTAGTTTTCAAGAAAGTTTATGGTCTATACTTTAACATGTGAATAGCTTGCTACTTGATCATGAGAAGTTTTATGAGAAAGAGTTGCTGTTATGATGCTAGGAAAAGTGATTGAAATTGCCATCGATCAAACTTATGCACTATGCTAGCATTCACACTTCATAAATTATTTGTTTTATCATTTACCTACTCGAGGACGAGCAGGAATTAAGCTTGGGGATGCTGATACGTCTCCAACATATCTATAATTTATGAAGTATTCATGCCATATTTATAACAATTATATATGGTTTTGGTATGATTTGATTAAAACTAACCGGAATTGACGCTGTTTTCAGCAGAACTACCGTGGTGTTGTTTTTTGTGCAGAAATAAAAGTTCTCGGAATTTGCTGAAACTTTTTGATGATTTTTTTGGACCAAAAGAGACCCCTGAAGCTTCGTGGAAGGACCAGAAGCCTCACGAGGTGCTCACAAGGCACCACAGCGCGGCCTGGGGGGGGTCGTGTGGTGCTGCCTTGTGGGGCCCTCGTAACTCCGTTTTGCGTGATTCCAACGCTGAAAAATCATATAAATAGAGAAACCCCCAGAAATAAAACTAGAACTTCGACGCCGCCGCCACAGACCTCTGTATCGAAGAAATACCATCTGGAGCCCTGTTTCGGCACCCTGCCAGAGGGGGGAATCATCACCGAAGGCCATCTTCATCATCCCGGCGGTCTCCATGACGAGGAGGGAGTAGTTCACCCTCGGGGCTGAGGGTATGTACTAGTAGCTATGTGTTTGATCTCTCTCTCTCTCTCTCTCTCTCTCTCTTGTGTTCTTGATTTGGCACGATCTTGATGTATCGCGAGCTTTGTTAATATAGTTGGATCATATGGTGTTTCTTCCCTCTCTATCTTCTTGTGATGAATTGACTCTTTCCCTTTGAGGTTTCGTTATTGTCCGATTGAATATTTCAGATTTGAGAACACTTGATGTATGTCTTGCATGTGGATACCCGTGGTGACAATGGGGTATTCTATTGATTCACTTGATGTATGTTTTGGCGATCAACTCGCGGATTCCCGAGGTGACATTGGGGTAATCTAGGCATAAGGGTTGGTTGCACGTTTTCATTATCTTTTCTCCGATGAGAAACTTTGGGGTACTCTTTGAAGTTCTTTGTGTGGATTGAATATTATGAATCTGAAGTTGTTTGATGCATATCGAATAATCAACTCACGGATACTTGTGGTGACATTGGAGTATCTAGGTGACATTAGAGTTGGTTGATGCGTATCATATGGTGTTATTTTAGTACGAACTCTAGGGCTGTTTGTGACACTTATAGGGATGGCTCAGTAGATTGATCGGAAAGGATAACTTTGAGGTGGTTTCGTTGTAACACCCCGATTTTTGGCCCTCTTTTTTTCTCTTGGTTTTATTTGGCTTTGCTCTGGTTTTTCCTTTTTGGAGCAGTTCTATGGACTTGAAACCTGGGAGGTCATCATTTCTTCCTCTTCCAATATGTGTTTCATCCTTGTATCTTTCCCAAGATCATGGCATTTCCATTCTAGCCCTTTTCCAAAAAAAATATTCTTTTCTTAAGGAATATTCCTTTTCTGATTAAAGGAATAACCATATCTGACCTAGGTTGTGAAGCAACCTATATTTCTGTCATCCCTTAAATTCCCAAATTATTCTCATAAATTCTTTGGGTCATATGTTGTCCTGATATATCCAAACCCATCATTGCCTAGTTAAAAATAATTCAGCAATATTCCTTTTCCATTCTGTCCAGTTTGGCACTTTGTGAAGGAAGTGCTATTTTTTTTTTGATTGCTCTCAAAAATTTTGGGCACTCTTTCCTACCCAAATCATTACCACATGACAAAATTCAGCTCCATTTGCCTAGTGAATCTTCCTTAGCAAATTCCCATAGTTTCTGTCTAGAGAGAAGCTTTGTAAAGGAAGTACTAGCTAGGAGTATCCAAATGAGTTGAAATTTTGCCAGGCCCTTCTTATGCTCAAATGATTACCCTACACCAAATTTCAGCCTTGTCCAACCATCTATGTGAGCACACCTTCCAATCTTTGGTTCTGGTTAAATTTTCAAGGTATGAAGCAACTACCTTTTATATTGCTTCAAAAATTCTGAAATTAATCCAGGTCCTAAAGGTCCATATATCCTTCGTGCCTGCCAAATTTCACATTAGCTTGCCTAGCCATTTGTCCAACAAAATTCTCCCAAGGTTCTGTGCAGAAAGGACCTTTGTGAAGGAAGTACCATCTAGGTATTTCCCAATGCCATGAAATTTTCCCAGTATCTCCAGGGTCCCAAATCATCATCCTGTACCCAAAATGCAGCTATATCCACACCCCATGTGAGTGCATCTTCCTGATCTAGCTTCTGCACTGTTTTGGGCAGTTGTACTGCATCTATCTTCAAACCTGCTCCAATCCACCTCAAAATTCACAGAAATATAGTCCCTCCTATCCTAAAACCTGGAGACATCCCCTCTGGTCCTATGATCAAGTAATTTGACCACAACATCTAACCACAGTTGACTACAGTAATAATCCCTTGATGTTTCCCATCTTCCCATAGTCCTTTTGACCGATCTATCTTTTCAGGGAGGCTGTATGATGGGAGGACTTTGCTGTGGACATAGTGTGCCCCGCTTACGTGCCCTCTCCGTGGCCATGCACGCGGTGACCACACTGTGGCCACACGGTCACGCGTGCCCTGCATGTAGCAAGCGCGCTCTGGCTGTCGCCGAGCTGTGGGCCGCTTCTGCTCGGCCGCGTCCGCGCGTCCGAGGGCGCCGCACTCGCTCTCCGGCGTCCACCTGTCCGACTGGTCCTCTCGCCCCTCCTCTCTTCCCTCCCCTCGCGCCACGGCGGCTCTGCCATCGCCGCGCACGCGCGCACAGCGAGCTAGTGGCCGACCGCGCGTGCCCTGCCATCCCGCGTAGCTTTCTGCCATCCCGCGTCGCTGGCCCGCCGCTCAACCTCTCCCCCATCGCCGCAATGCTCGCGCGCATGCCCGAAACTCTCGCCGGAGCTCGCCCGTATGGTCGCAGCGGCATCCGGTCTGGAATCTCCCTCCCTGCCTATTTAAGTCGCCCTCGACCGTGGTTTGCTTCACCACTCCTCCTCCCACTCACCAAATCGACCCCCAAAGCCTCTCCCTCGAGCCGGAGCCCTCTCCTTCCTCCTCTCCGGCCAACCTTCCGCCACTCGGCCCTCTGCTCCTTGAGCTCACTCCAAGCCACCCCAGCCTCAGCTGAGCCCACCATCGAGCTCCTCTAGCTCTCCTATTCCTCCTTAACCTCTCTCCCTAGCCTATCGTCACCGGAAACGTCGATCTCGCTGGCGCCCGTGGCTTGCCGCCGCCGGAGACGAAGACGCCGACGCCGTCCGGCCGCTCTCGGGGAGCCACGGGTACGAGCAGCTCCGCCTCGGTCCGCTCGATCCATCCCCGCAGTCTCCCGGTGTCGCCGTAGCCTCCTCGCCGCCGTTTCGTCGCCGGTGAGCCCGCCGTCTCTCTCCCCCCTTTCTCTCTTCAAATCTGGCCGAAGGGGCCCGCTGGTCAGTGACTCCGGCGCCTCCGAAACGTTTTCTAAGTGAAAGCATATTCCTAAAAGACGCCTTCGACGTCAGCCCCTCTGAGATTTCCAGAAAATCAATTAAACTCAATTTTAAATACAGATTTGACCCAACTTTGACCGTGAATAACTCCTAAACTACAAGTCCAAATGAACTGATTCTTTTTGCATTATTTTTCTTTTGTTCTCCTCTATTTTCTAGTAGAGTTTGGTATTTTTCTCTTTTGTCTAGAATTTCTGGACAGAAGTATTTACTTTATGATATATTCTTAAATGCTTGCCAAAATATTTTCAGAGTGCTTGTTGTGTGTTGCTGAAGACCAGGAGCTTTTCCCCTCTCTTTTGGAGCAAGGCAAGCCACACCCTCCATTGGCATGATTGAAATGCAATGCATGGTTTATCTGAATTAAATTTGCTTAATATTGCCTTGTTTAGAAATGATTTATTTATGGCATTATGATTGAATATATGTGAGTTTGCTACTGATATGGTGATGCTTGGATCTCTAGGACTTATATTTTGAAGAGTGAGGATGATATGTTACTTCGGGATTACTAGTAGCAGTAGTCATGCTTATTTCGTAGTCATATGGAATATGTGGATATCTTATACTTTGGATTTTGGATGGATATTGCTTTGATTTGAAACACAGGTTGATATGTATCATTGGAGTAACCGTTCTATCATATACTTATTTTGGGGATAAATTCCGTCATTCTGTTGGTCAGGTGCCACCGAATCGAGCTCACCAGTGCAGCCACACTTGCCTGGATGGGGAGGCCCTAACTCGGTCTGTTGTCATTCCTCTCGCCGGTGCCTCCAACTAGGGAAGGTTATGTGCTCGCGCTGCCCTGGCCCGGTAGGCGGCCATAAGCCTTGTCCCAAGTTGTGTTGTACCCGGGTGTCCCCGTTTGGGACGAGTTTGTTTTGGCCACGACGGTGGCGGCCACAAAGGTGGCGGATGTCACGAGTTGACATCAGGGCGACCCAGGACATAGCCCAAAGGGGAGTTTGTCGGGAGTGGCCGGGAGAGTGTCATGCAATAGATTGGTTTTGTCGGAACGTCGTTGGTCCACCCGAATGGGAGCACGAGGCCATGAGTTCCGTGGTGTGGGTACATTGTACTAACCTCTGCAGAGTGTATAATCTATCGATAGCTGCGTCCTCGGTCATGGACACAGTTCGTTGTAGGTCACACCGTTCGATCAACACTCACAATGACAGAATGACTTATATTATGATTTATAGTTGTATCTGAGCAAGTAATAGTTTGGCAGGCTTTGATGATGATGAGGTTGATCAGCAGATTATGAGGTGATCATGTGATGATTACGAGAATGTATCGATCACGAAGTGATCAAGTGGATATGTTGCTTGGCTAGGTAGCCAAGAGTGAGATGGTTCCTTGCGAACCAAGATGATTGTTCATCAGTGATTCTACCCTTACCGTAGCAGTTTGTGTAACTTTTACTTCCACCTCATAGTAGTTGGTAATAAGTTAACCTGTAAATGCTATGTTGTTGTCTTGCCTTGATGCTTTTGGTGGTTATGAGCTTGCGAGTACATTCAAAGTACTCACCTGGCTTATCATGCCAGTTTGCAGGTGATGCTGTGATGGATTGCTTGTTGTGGATCCCATTCGTGCGAGCTAGGCCGTCTCCCAGCCAGAGTCCCTGCGGAGTGGAGTTCACCACCGTCGTCGACGTTCCGCTGCTACAGGTTGGTCCGCTACGAGCATAGAGCTACTTTAGCAGGTTTAGTGTCGCCGTGCTATGTAACCGTTGTAATAGCAAACCTTTGTACCTTTATCGCCTGTAATAAAAGCTGATTTGTTCTATGCCAAGCAGTAACGTATTCCAGAAGACATTTTTGGGCTGGAATACGGGGCGTTCGGTCCCTCTGAGCCGGCGTGCCACATTCGTACCCTACAACAATTTCTATCTTATGTTCTCCGCTAATAGGAACTTTGGAGTGATTTTTTATTGCACGTTGAGGGATTGTTATATGATTCAATTATGTTAGCATTGTTGAGAGATTGCACTAGTGAAAGTATGAACCCTAGGCCTTGTTTTCAAGCATTGCAATACCGTTTGTGCTCACTTTTCTTACTTGTACCTTGCTGTTTTTATATTTTCAGATTACAAAAACCTATATCTACTATCCATACTACACTTGTATCACCAACTCTTCGCCGAACTAGTGCACCTATACAATTTACCATTGTATTGGGTGTGTTGGGGACACAAGAGATTGCTTGTATTTGATTGCAGGGTTGTTTGAGAGAGACCATCTTCATCCTACGCCTCCCACAAATTGATAAACCTTAGGTCATCCACTTGAGGGAAAATTGCTACTGTTCTACAAAACTCTGCACTTGGAGTCCCAACAACGTCTACAAGAATAAAAGTTGCGTAGTAGACATCATGAGCATGGGCGAGGGAGAGTGCGTTGTAGTCAAAAGCTTCTCCTCGTCCTGCGAGCCATGGCGCACGTGGGCGAGGGAGAGGGCGTAGGCGTAGTACGCAAGCTTCTCCTCGTCCTACGAGCCACCGCGCACGCTGGCAAGGGAGAGGGCGTCGTAAGCAAACTTCTCCTCGTTCTGCGAGTTGACGGGACACAGTAGTACTACTAGTCCATACTGCCTCCTTTGTGGTTAATGTGGCTTAATTTGAAATGAGATAAATACACTGGCGGTCACTGTATTTGTAACAATACGGTCACTAGACTTCATAATATGCTCATTACGGTCACTGTATACATTTTGCGATGATTATACGGTCACTAGCTCACCGTAGAGCACCGTGTTGCACTCTGCTGACCGGCCAAATAGTGTACATGACACTTTGTTGACTAGTTAAATTGGCACTGTTGGTGCAATTCCTTGCCCCTTGTGTTTTGGAGATTGTTGTCAGAAACAGTGAGGGACTAATTTGTTTGCTAGTGCACACACAGAGAAATAGTTCCTGGAGTATCGAGAAGATTGCTATAATCTGCCGAAAGGTTTGCTACCAAAAGGTTTGCTTCCGAAAGGTATGCTACCGAAAGGTTTGCTACCGAAAGGTATGCTACCGAAAGGTTTGCTACTGAAAGGTATGCTTCCGAAAGGTATGCTACCGAAAGGTATGCTACCCAAAGGTTTGCTTCCGAAAGGTATGCTACCGAAAGGTTTGCTACTGAAAGGTTTGCTAACGAGGAGATTGCTGTAATCTTTCAAAAGGATTTCTACGGAAGAGATTGCTATGATGTCCCGAAAGGATTGCTGCCGAAGAGATTGCTATAATCTCCCGAAGAGACTGCTACAGAAAAGATTGCTATAATGTTCCGAGAAGATTGCAGCAGAGAAGATTGATATGTTTCAAGAAGCTTATTATCGAGAAGATTGCCACTTCCGAGAAGTTTGCTATAAACTTCCTCGAAAGTTATCTGCGCTGCAGAAAAGATTGACATGTCTTAAAGAGTTTGTTATCAAGAAGAATGCTATATTCTTTCAGGAAGTTTGAAGAACTTCACCGAGAAACATCTACGTTGCAGAGAAGAGAAGGATATGTTTCGAGAAGAAAGCATACCGAAAAGATTGTGTGCCAGAGATGGTCCTGAAAGAATTGCTGACGCAAAGCAATTTTCATTCGGTGTGTCTGAAGAAGAATGACCACAGTCGAGAAGGTTGAAGACGAAGCGAAGATGTAGCATTTGTTTTGTTGTTCTTCTTTCTCTTATTTGAGTCATAGGACCACCGTACTATTAAGAGGAGTATAAGTATTCGAGACTTTTGTCTGTTGTGATGCTTAGCCAAAACCTATGAAAGATTGAGAGAAATCTCTTTGTGTTCTGAATGATTACCTGTCAGCAGAAGACGTTGTTCTTCGGAGCTGCAGGAGATATCTTTCAGACCAACGAGTTAGCATTACTTGTTCCTCAAGTAATGTTACTGCTGTGCTCAAAATCCGACCGTTGGAAACGTGTCGGTTGGCCATTGGCTGGACCGCGTGTCCTCAATGGTCATTTCCCATCCGGGAAGGCTGTGGCTATAAATAGCCACCCCGCTCCAACGTTGCCCGTTGGCTGCTCCTCTTGAGATTCTGAGAAGATTGATTGAGCACCCCTCTCCGAGAGATTTGAGTTTAAAATCCACTGAGAGATAATCAAGAGCCGAAACTTAGATAGTGGTTGAGCATCACAGTAGATCTGAGTTGAGAGTTCTTGTACCTATTACTCTTGAGAGCTGCATACTCTCTAGACGGATAGGTGTCGGCTCAAGTGTTGAAGAGTTGTTGTCTTCACCGTGCAAAGTCTTCAGCAACCAAGAGTCGTTGTGGTTCGCGAAGAAGTCTGTCGAAGGTTTGGAGATCGCCGACAAGAATCTACCACGAGTGAAATCAACTGAAGTTCGAGGAACTTCATGTTGAGGAGAATAGGATGGAGAGAGTTTATCTCCTGTGTTGAATCACAAGTCCCTCCAACCAGACGTAGCTCTTTTGCAGAAGAGTGAACTGGTCTACCAAATCATCTGTCGCCATCGAGCACCATTGGTCATTTCTATCCTACTACACTTCTTTCAGTAGTTTATTTTCGGTGCTCTTTGCTGTCGATTGATATCTATCTATGTACTGTGATTCTTTATCTTTCAAGCATTCCTTTCAGTACCGTGACTATATTGTGTTGCACACTTGCTTTCTCAGTACTTAAGGTTGTTTGTCTGTATGTTCATCTGCTTTTCATTTGGTGGTACTTAGTCTCTATGCTAAGTCTTGCTCTGATGAATATTTTGCAGTAGTGTGCATGTTTTGTATCTGTTATATGTGCAATTGTTTCATTTGTGTAACTCTATCCATGTTGATAGTTTTGTTTCTGTAGTAGTTTTGATTCGTAGAACTAAAACTGCTCGGTTGTGTTTCCGTAGTAGTTTTGTTTTGGGAACAGCTTTGTTTGGGAAATAGTTTTGTTTCGGAAACAGTTTTGTCTCAAAAATAGTTTTGTTTCGAGAACAGTTTTGTTTCGGGAACAATTTTGTTTCAGAACTAGTTTTGCTTCGGAACTAGTTTTCCTTCGGAAATAGTTTTCCTTCGTAGAGCTGAAACTGCTTAGTTTACTACCCGCTGTGTTGTGTTGAGAGTATTCAACATTTCAAAAGAAATTTTGAATCTCCCATTCACCCCCCTCTGGTCGATATACTCCGGTCCTTACAATTGGTATCAGAGCAAGATACTCCTTGTCTCTGCTTATTAAGGTCTAACCGCCTTGGAGTTTTGAGTATGTCGCTTGCAGGACACCATGGGCACTCTGAAAGATTTCCTTTCTCCGATGAAAATGACTATCCATTCTGGAAACAAAAGATGATGATTCAATTGAAGGCTATCAACGAAGAAATGTGGCAGATTGTGGAAAATGGCTACACAATTCAGTTTCCCGAATCTCCCATACCCAATGACGAAAGAAATATTCAGCTGGATGCACAAGCAAAGGTTATCATCTGCAATCATCTCTCCAGGACGCAATTCTTTCAGTACAAAAGACTTGAAACAGCGAAAGAAATCTGGGACAGATTAGAGAAGATCAATGAAGGTGTTTCAACACAAAAAGAAACACGAATCGATATTCTTCGGGCCAAGTACAACCGCTTCAAGAGGCTCAAGAATGAAAACTGTCAAGAAACCTTTGAGCATCTGAATGATATCGCAAACGAGTTGCAAGGTCTTGGTGCTGAAGATATTACCGATCATGAGATTGTGAAGAAGTTGTTTTGGTCCCTGGATAGTTCTTTCAATACCCTCGAGCTGATGATCAAGGAAAGTCGTGACTTCAAAAGTCTCGGTGATGCTGGTGATATGGAGAGGCTGAACACCCATGAAGAACAAGAAGAAGAGAAAAGAGATCTATATGGCTCTCGCTACAGAAAGAATCATGCTCTCAAAGCTGCTGCTGATTCTTCTTCGAATGTCGAAAATAATGCTGATGAAGATTCCGATGACCTTGATAGCATCAGCAAAGATCCCATGCAGATAATTAAGCACTTGCAATGCTGCCCGAAAGAAAATCAGATTCCAAAAAAGAACCAGTTTCTGAAAAAGAATTAGTTTCCGAAAAAGAAATCAGGCGGTAACTCAAAGTCTTCGTCGAGGTCAAAATCTTTTGGAGAATATAGCTTCAAGTGCAAGAAGCCTGGACATTTCATCTTTGATTATCCAATGTGGGAAGCTGAAATAAGCGCCAGTGGCAAGTTCAACATGGGCAGTAGCAAGGGTTTCGAGAGCAAGAGTTTCAAGAACAAGAGCTATGATTCTGATGATGAGAAGACAAAGAAGTTCTCGAAGAAGAAAGACAATTCCTACTTGAAGTCTTCATCAAAGTCTTTGTCAAGAACTTCCTCCAAGTCTCATTCCAATCGAAAGAAGAGCTCTCACAAGGCTAAGGCATATATTGGGAAGGAAATGGACTCCGAAGAAGAAGTCTTTGAGTCCAAAGAAGTTGCCGAAGAAGAATCCGACGAGGATTCAGATTCAGGCATAGCCGGCATTGCTTGCGCTTCCACACCAGTGTTGAACTTCTTCGACAACAATTCAAGTGATGTTGAAGCTTCCGCATATTGCTTCATGGCAAAAGCTTCGAAGGGAAAGGTACCTCCCAAGAAACAAAAAGCTTATGCTAGTGATGATTCCTCTTCTAGTGATGATGATCAAGCTAAGCTTATAACAATTGCTAAGAAACAACAATACTCTCTTGAGAAACTTGAGAAATCTCTCAGAAAGACAGAAAATTTGTTGGTCGAGGAGATGAAGAAAAACAAATGTTGACAAACGAGCATTCTGCTCTTTTGGCAAAATTTGAGGATCTGTCAGGTCGTCATGATTTTCTCTCAGATGACCACGAAAGACATAACTATGATTTCCTAAAAAGGAAACAAGAGCTCGAGTGTCTGAGAGTAGCTCATGATGATCTTCGGATTGAAAATGATTCTCTCCTCGCCCAGCAAATTAGTGCTTCTCAGGAGGAATTTATGCCACCTTGTCTAAAATGCCTAGAGCGCAGCAATTCTGATTCTAATACTGAAACAATTGCTGCTGCTGAAAGAAATGCACCTGTTATTACTGTTGAAACTAACTCCTCCTCTGAGGAAAATGTTGCTATTTCTGATGAAAATGCTAGGCTGAAGAATTTGCTTGAGACAGGAATGTTCAAAAGTCTCAAAGGACACCAAATTCTTTGTGATGTTCTGAAGAAGTCAATTCTTCACAAGAATCCTAGAAAAGAAGGGTTAGGTTTCGAGAGAAACTTAAATGCTGATGGAACATACTGGACACCTGAGCAATATCCAAAGACAGTATGGGTTCCTGGTAAAAGCAAAACTATCGAACCTGCATTACTTTCAGGATATGATTGTCCAATTCCTTCACCTACTGATGAGTCATTTGACTCCAACTACAAACTATTTAAGTAACAGAATGGTGAAGTATTTGCACGTTATATTGGCACTAATTGCAGGAATGGGCCTCCCTAGAAAACAATCTGGGTTGAAAAGTCTCATATTGAAAATTTGCCTGCTGCTGCTGCTCTAACCATGCAGGGAAATAACTTTCGTAGGAAAGGAAAATCTTCGCAGTACGAAACTGCAAATCCCTCGTATGATTCTGATAAGAATGCTCGTCAGAAAGATTATATGTATACTTCTTCCAACCATTATGCTCATGTTTCTGGGAAGAATTACAATTCTTATTCTTTCGATTATGTTAACCCTTCCCAGAGGAACAACTCTTATGTTTCTCGAAAGAAATCCTATCCTGCACGTCCAAAACCAAATGTTTCTCGGCCACTTGCCAAGATGTGGGTGGTTAAGAAAACCTAATCTTTCTTGCAGGAAAAATGTCTCCAGGCGAAACAAATCAAATCATATGCCTGAGACAAATCGATATTTGCAAGGGATATGCTTCACTTTTCGAAAGGATTGAATTTTACCCTTGCTGATATTATTGCTTCTATCCCATCAGTGTTTCCTGAAAGGAAACTTGGCTCCATTGAAAGAATTTTGAGATACTTGCATTATCATGCTATTTGCTTCGGCAAGTCAAACTAACTCAATTTCAGGATATTGGGTCATTTGTATCAGTGAAGATATATCCGAAGACATTGTCGAAGAATATGCTTGTGACAGTGTAGAAGATCAATCTCGCCTGTTTTGGGAATTCTTTCGAGATATCTCTGAATGGAAAGGATATTATTATCAGTGACGTCAAGATGAAGAATTTATTGGCTGACCAAAGTTTTCTTTCGGTCATTTTCTTTTGCTATGGTTTTACTTCGGGATTTAAGTTCTTTCTCATAGGATGTTTATCTTCTTTCATATATCTGGATTTAGTCATGTATGCATTTCACTCGTGGCTATTTTCTTTCGCTTTGATTTTCTCTCTGAGTGAAATGTTTCGGACCCTACCTCTCCATTCTATCTTATCTAGTCTATGCTTTTCTCTCGTGGGTACGCACTTTTATCTGAAACAACTTTCTTTCTAGTGTTCTTGGCTACGAGAGAAATGCGTTCTGAAGGTTATTTCTAATTTGGTGAAAGCCCTCCAAAATTTGGGTCTCCCACCCAAGTGAGGAGAAACTACTCCTTCGGTTGCCACGTGTCCACGTACAACCGCCACTTAATCATGTGCGTTGAATGTGAAGAACCCATTGACTCTGAACCATAGATTTTCTGTCGAGATGGTTGGGTTTCCCCCCTCCTCGTCTTCCACGTACGGTTCCAATCTCTTTGTCATTCATCGTCTCCCTCGCTCAAAAAATCCTCGGTGCGCCGTCGCACTTGCAACTTCGATGAGATCATCTGCCGATGAAACTCCAGTGGACCTCGCCGCATTTGCTCCAAGCCTCCGCGGTAAATCTTCCTCTCCGCATCGCCTTAGTTGATCTCCGCCACCAAGTTAGGGTACGGAGATCCGAACTCATATTTCTCATTCCATTCATAATATGAGTTCAACCCGACGCGATTATCTTCTGATTCAACTATCCCAGTAGATCTTCAAGAGCTTATACTTTTTACCGTGCACGGTTTGTAGTTTTTCCTCGTGCTCATCCGAATGGATCTAAACATTGTGTTTTCTCTCTGATGAAAATTAGATGGATTTCATCTTAGTAGATTTCTTTCGGAACTTACTAGCATGAAATTTTTCGAAGATATTTCTCATTCGAGATAATTCTCAAAGTGTTGATCAATTCTTCTCCAAAAATGATTTTCATCAAAAACTTTATCTGTGCGTACTCATGGCCCTGTCTATATTTTCCCTCGCATCTATTCTCTTTCATAGGTTACCTGCTGGTCAGACAGAAATGGGTGAAGAGACTGTCATGGGCACGGGAGTTGTATCAAAAGCTCAGTTTGATGAAGAATGGCAGTCTGCAGAAGAAGATATGTGGCACCGAAAAGAAATCTGGGTGCCGAAAGAAATCACATCGAAAAGAAAGCTGTGACGATGAAAATGCTTCTGATGAAGAGAAATCTGGATGCCGAAAGAAATCCCATCAAAAGAAAGTTGGGCAGAAGAAAATGCTTCTGATGAAAAGAAAGCTATAAGCCGAAAGAAATGAGCCCAGTGCTCAGGGAGAAGGAAGTGTGGAAAATGCAAATGTTTCAGATCCTCAAGCATCGGAACAATCTTCTGAAAAGAATGAGAGGCAGCGGAATTCTCCTTCCAGAGTTATTCTTCGAGAAGGTAGAATCAGAGAAGGAAAAAAAGGCTCAAGTGCTTCAAAACAATGAATCAGAGAAAGAAAAGGCCCTTGTGCCTCGTCAAATAGAAATGAGCTTGAGAATGAAAATCTTGAAAAAGCTGTTGTGCCCCTCACAGAAAATGTTGCCATGGAGATTGATTGTCCAAGTACTTCAAATTCTAAAACAAATGCTGGTCCATCAGAAACAAATGCTGAAACAAATGTTGGCTCGCAGCTGAAAGAAAATGCTCGCAGCCGAAAGAAAATGCTCTCTGCCAAAAGAAAATGCTCGCAGCTGAAAAGTAATCAGATATTTCATCATGAATATCTTGATTTACCACTGATGAGAATATTGGAATGCTTAAAGCAAATCCTTCAGGACATTGAAGATTTTCAGCTTACGAAGGTTTTCTCATTCAAGCACCCATGGAACTGAGAATATATTCTTGCCACACTATATGTGTCGAGTGACAAACAAGATATCAAAAACATGGGATCTTGAATGGATAACAGAGCACCATGTCATGAAGGGCAGCGCTGAAGAATTTCTCGAGTGTGTGCTTTTCCCTCGGATTGAAAGCAACAACTTTGAAACTCGTGTGCATTTTATCGATGAGATTTCTGATGAACAGTTTCACCTCCTGATGGATTCGGATAATGTTGGCGATTATCTTTCGTATGGTTTTTCCTCGGACAAAATATCTGAAGTTCAACTTTCAAACCTTCCGTTATATTCTGTGTCATACTACAAGTCCTCTGCCAGGAGCATATGATTCAGGATCAATTCATGGTGTATTGCGCAACACTCTCAATGGCCTATATCTTGGCTATGTCTCCGATAACAAAGATGTATTCATGCATCAGCTTGTTGATTCTACTGAAGAAAATTAAGCTGAGAAGAAGATTATCAATTGATGCGCAAGGAATGAATATCTTGCTCAAGATGCTCCAGAGAAATTTATCCATCATGTTAGAGACACTCTGCTGATGTTGAAAGATTACAAAAGGCAAAGTTTTCAGAGATAATACATCCAGACTCCAGAGACCAGTCTTAGAACCCAACAACTCCCGCTGAAGCACATTGATAATGATCGAAAAGAAAAAGAGCGTCTTGCGCATGAGCTGAATATTCCCCACAACAATACACGCAAAATCCAGATGATTTCATGGATGCCCCATTGAGGAAATTGCTGAGGAAATTCCTTTCAAAGAAGAAAATCAACATGGCTAGTCTGTTCGAAACATATGACTTCATGGATGCCCCGCTGACTACTGAAGATCTTCAAGAGTGCAACACTCCTAAGTTTTCAGCCAGATTTCCTTCGACAGATCCGCTGAGGATTAATCTGAACAATGTTATCACTGAGTTTGAGGCTACATCGCTTAAATTTTTATCTGAGGAGAATAGTGTTCCGTTATCTGCTGAAAGAGTTTCTCAGAAGAAAGATGAAAATGCTCCAGCAACCCCAGTTGTGCCGCAGCGTTCCGATAAAGAAGCCGAAGAAGATGC
The DNA here is from genome assembly GCA_039707655.1 of Elymus sibiricus. Taxonomy (NCBI): domain Eukaryota; kingdom Viridiplantae; phylum Streptophyta; class Magnoliopsida; order Poales; family Poaceae; genus Elymus; species Elymus sibiricus. The sequence continues at coordinate 80,192,056 of CM077664.1, forward strand.
AGCTGAAGATAATGTTGTCACCTCTAAGGCAGAAACTTCTTTGCCAAGCGAGTCTAGACCTTTTTCGGGCGACGGTTCATTTTTCCTTCGGGCGTGTAATGTCTCATGTTCTTTTTCACCTTTTTGACACTTGTTGACAAAAGGGGGGAGAAGACATAGAGTGATAGATTTGCGGATCTTTGCTGGGTTGTTTTTCGAGTTTACAACACTTGCCTTCATTTGATTCTTATCGTGTTGCATAACTCTTGTAAACTCTTTCTAGTTCTCAAATGATAATAACCCCTGCCATACTTCACTTCTCTCGAGAATTTATTTTTGCAGGTGGAATTATTACTAGAGTTCATGTATGGATGCACTCTATTATATCTCGGATATTATCCTTCGGTGCAATACATTTATTCTCGAAGATGTGAAATATCTCTCCACCAAGCTTATTCTAATATATGCAGGTTTATCCAAAAGGTTAATCTTTCATACGCTGCATACATTTAGGGGGAGTATATTTATCTTCAAGATATTATCGAATTTACATTACGCACATTTCTGGTTACATATCTATCTACTCTTCGATGTTTATCTGTTTTGTCAACAATCGTCCAAAAAGGGGGATATTGTTGGTGAAATTCCTTGCCCCTTGTGTTTGGAGATTGTTGTCAGAAACAGTGAGGGACTAATTTGTTTGCTAGTGCACACACAGAGAAATAGTCCCTGGAGTATCGAGAAGATTGCTATAATCTGCCCAAAGGTTTGCTACCGAAAGGTTTGCTGCCAAAAGGTTTGCTACCCAAAGGTATGCTACCGAAAGGTTTGCTACTGAAAGTTATGCTTCCGAAAGGTATGCTACCGAAAGGTATGCTACCCAAAGGTTTGCTTCCGAAAAGTATGCTACCGAAAGGTTTGCTACCGAAAGGTTTGCTAACTAGGAGATTGCTGTAATCTTTCGAAAGGATTGCTACGGAAGATATTGCTATAATGTCCCGAAAGGATTGTTGCCGAAGAGATTGCTATAATCTCCCGAAGAGACTGCTACGAAAAAGATTGCTATAATCTTCCGAGAAGATTGCAGCAGAGAAGATTGATATGTTTCAAGAAGCTTATTATCGAGAAGATTGCCACTTCCGAGAAGTTTGCTATAAACTTCCTCGAAAGTTATCTACGCTGCAGAAAAGATTGACATGTCTTGAAGAGTTTGTTATCAAGAAGAATGTTATATTCTTTCAGGAAGTTCAAAGAACTTCACTGAAAAACATCTACGTTGCAGACAAGAGAAGGATATGTTTCGAGAAGAAAGCATACCGAAAAGATTGCGTGCCGGAGATGGTCCTGAAAGAAATGCTGACGCAAAGCAATTTTCATTCGGTGTGTCCGAAGAAGAATGACTGCAGTCGAGAAGATTGAAGATGAAGCAAAGACGTAGCATTTGTTTCGTTGTTCTTCTTTCTCTTATTTGAGTCATAGGACGACCGTACTATTAAGAGGGGTATAAGTATTCGAGACTTTTATCTGTTGTGATGCTTAGCCAAAACCTATGAAAGATTGAGAGAAATCTCTTTGTGTTCTGAATGATTACCTGTCAGCAGAAGACGTTGTTCTTTGAAGCTGCAGGAGATATCTTTCGGACCGAGGAGTTAGCATTACTTGTTCCTCAAGTAATGTTACCGTTGTGCTCAAAATCCGACCATTGGAAACGTGTCGGTTGGCCATTGGCTGGACCGCGTGTCCTCAATGGTCATTTCCCATCCGGGAAGGCTGCGGCTATAAATAGCCACCCCGCTCCAACGTTGCCCGTTGGCTGCTCCACTTGAGATTCTGAAAAGATTGATTGAGCACCCCTCTCCGAGAGATTTGAGTTTAAAATCCACTGAGAGAAAACCAAGAGCCGAAACTTAGATAGTGGTTGAGCATCACAGTAGATCTGAGTCGAGAGTTCTTGTACCTATTACTCTTGAGAGCTGCATACTCTCTAGACGGATAGGTGTTGGCTCGAGTGTTGAAGAGTTGTTGTCTTCACCGAGCAAAGTCTTCAGCAACCAAGAGTCATTATGGTTCGCAAAGAAGTTTGTCGAAGGTTTGGAGATCGCCGACAAGAATCTACCACGAGTGAAATCAACTGAAGTTCGAGGAACTTCACGTTGAGGAGAATAGGATGGAGAGAGTTTATCTCCGGTGTTGAATCACAAGTCCCTCCAACCAGACGTAGCTCTTTTGCAGAAGAGTGAACTGGTCTACCAAATCATTTGTCGCCATCGAGCACCACTGGTCATTTCTACCCTACTGCACTTCTTTCAGTAGTTTATTTTCGGTGTTCTTTGCTGTCGATAGATATCTATCTGTGTACTGTGATTCTTTATCTTTCAAGCATTCCTTTTAGTACCGTGACTATATTGTGTTGCACACTTGCTTTCACAGTACTTAAGGTTGTTTGTCTGTATGTTCATCTGCTTTTCATTTGGTGGTACTTAGTCTCTATACTAAGGCTTGCTCTGATGAATATTTCGCAGTAGTGTGCATGTTTTGTATCTGTTATATGTGCAATTGTTTCATGTGTGTAACTCTATCCATGTTGATAGTTTTGTTTCTGTAGTAGTTTTGATTCGTAGAACTAAAACTGCTCGGTTGTGTTTCCGTAGTAGTTTTGTTTCGGGAACAGCTTTGTTTCGGAAACAGTTTTGTCTCGGAAACAGTTTTTTTTCGAAAACAGTTTTGTCGCGAAAACAGTTTTGTTTCGAGAATAGTTTTGTTTCGTGAACAATTTTGTTTCAGAACTAGTTTTGCTTCGGAACTAGTTTTCCTTCGTAGAACTGAAACTGCTTAGTTTACTATCCGCCGTGCTGTGTTGAGAGTATTCAACATTTCGAAAGAAATTTTGAATCTCCCATTCACCCCCCCTCTGGTCGATATACTCCGGTCCTTACAGGCACGTGGTTTCTAGGTCCGAATTGTCAGTTGGCAGAGCAAAGAAATAAGTTAAACAAAACTTTACGTAGGCGCGACAGGAGTCCAACCCTTGCGCGCAAACCACCCTGGCTGTGCATGTGTGTGCATGCACGTGTAGGTTGAGCACTTGAGCGTGAGTGTGTGTGTTGCGTCGTGTGCTGTGTGCCGCATGCATGGCTGCGTGAGTGTTGCGTGCGTGCATGTGTACGTGTGAGTGTTGCATGCATGCGTGAGGGTTCTAGTCCCTCCCATTCACATGTTCATATTTCAAGCTTCATTAAAACGTTGCATGCAAGAATTACTCCAATGCATGTAAAAGTCCTGGTCATTTGTTGTTCATGCATGCACGCATGCATTGCAATTAACACGTTCGAAAACACAATTTTCTTGAGGAAAACAAGCCCATTAATTGAGTACTTTTGCAAAGTACTACAATAGTACTACAAAAAATTCTTCTGGCACTCATCATCTACTACTACCTTGGTTGATGAATCTTTTTTATTGACCTGTATATAAACATGAAGGAGTAGGTACTAGTACTACGTAATCGACGCCGGGAGCCTTGGCCAATGGTTCTTGTTGTTGGACAGGATGAGAGTAGAGGCATAGATAGGAAGTCTTGGTGATCCATTATTCCCCATCGGTCAGAGAATACTATTCAACTAGTCTTCACAGTGAAGTGACAATACAAGCTGTAGCAGATGGGACACTTGATTAATAAGCTGAGCCAGCGTGCTGGTGTTACTAAATCAGCCTTACCCTATAGTGCCATCATGTCTACCAGTGGAGCACGCTTCCGCAATTACGCGTACGCACCTATCTCTTCCGTTGACTGACATATGTGCCCGCTTGAGGTAGACCCACATGTCATCCGCTTAACTATTTACACTCCGAAGGACGGTGTATACTAGTAGTACTAGTTGAATTAAGATTTAATGTACCTTCTTCCCCGTCTCTCCCTCTTCTTCCTCCTCTGTTCCCCATGGACGTCCCTTCCCCATCTTCGTGCGCACACCATTTTCCAGTGCTCACTGCTCGCTCGCCCGCGCCATCTTCCTTGGTCGCTCACGCGCACCATCTCCCCCCGCTCACTGCTCGCCCACACACGCCATCTTCTTCGCTCGCCCGCCCGCATCCACTTTTCGCTCGCCCGCACGCACCGAAAACCCCAATCACTCAGCGCCCTAAAAAATCCAATGGCAGAACCGACTGACGCAGAGCCGCAATTGGAATTCCCTCCCCTATGTTCTCTTGGAGCAGATCTGTAATCGTATGGACCTATTCAGCACCGTGCGTCTGGCCACATGCTCGGTGTCTATGCACCGTCTACTCGTCGACAGCCGGCCGGCCCTTTTCAAGACACTCTGCTTGCTGATGCCTGATCTTCACAAGTGGCCTAGACACCGACGTGACGATCCTACGGAGGTTGCCGCCGTGCCCCTCGACATGCTACCACTCCCCGCCCACCTACCCTTCATGCGCCGCCACTACTGGGTGGGCATGAAGGCCAACTGGATCTTTCTCATCCACCAATCAGGTAGTCCGTGGCATCTCGTGGATATCTACACCCAGCGAGAGATCACCCTTCCATCGTTGGATACTGCCGACATCGAGCCTCGCGGCCCGCCGGACACTCCTGCCTACTACGCATGAGAGGCGTCGGGCACTTGGTTGGACCTTTGTTTGCTGAAGGTTGTAATCTGCGAAGTGCCCACACCATCAGAAGACTACATGGATTACAAGCTCATTGCCTTGTTCGACGGGGGATTAGCCTATCTGGAATCCAGTCGCCATACATGGTTATGGATCATCATCAATCCTGTTTACCCTCCATTTCTGTCTGATGCTATAGTGCACGATGGCATCGTTTACGCGGTGGACGGACAGATTGGCTGCATATACTGGTGGAATCTATCGTTGTGTAATTGTTCTATCTCATCTCATCTTTACCATATGAATATGACTGCCTAATGATTGTTAGAAATTTAGAATAGATAGTATCACTATAACCACATCATTGCTATATGTTCTTCTCATTTCCTAGATTTTTATGACCACACATGTTATTGGTACAGTGGATATGAGAACAATTGGCATCTAATGATTGTTAGAATAGATATTATGAGTATAACCACATGATTTCTATATGTTACTCTCATTTGCAAGATTTTTATAACCACGCTTGTTATTTTTAGAGTTGCTACGAGAATGATGTCTACTACGCAAGTTTTATTCTTGTAGACGTTGTTGAGCCTCCAAGTGCAGAGTTTTGTAGGACAGTAGCAATTTTCCCTCAAGTGGATGACCTAAGGTTTATCAATCCATGGGAGGCGTAGGATGAAGATGGTCTCTCTCTAACAGCCCTGCAATCAAATACAAGAAATCTCTTGTGTCCCCAACACACCCAATACAATGGTAAATTGTATAGGTGCACTAGTTCGGCGAAGAGATGGTGATACAAGTGTAGTATGGATAGTAGATATAGGTTTTTGTAATCTGAAAATAAAAAAACAGCAAGGTAGGAAGTGATAAAACGGAGCACAAACGGAATTGCAATGCTTGAAAACAAGGCCTAGGGTTCATACTTTCACTAGCGCAATCTCTCAACAATGCTAACATAATTGAATCATATAATAATACCTCAACATGCGACAAAGAATCACTCCAAAGTTCCTATTAGCGGAGAACATAAGATGAAATTGTTGTATTTTATGAAACCACCTCAAAGTTATCCTTTCCGATCAATCTATTGAGCCATCCCTATAAGTGTCACAAATAGCCCTAGAGTTCGTACTAAAATAGCACCATATGATACACATCAACCAACTCTAATGCCACCTAGATACTCCAATGTCACCACAAGTATCCGTGATTTGATTATTCGATATGCATCAAACAACTTCAGATTCATAATATTCAATCCACATAAAGAACTTCAAAGAGTACCCCAAAGTTTCTTATCAGAGAAAAGATAATGAAAATGTGCAATCAACCCCTATGCCTAGATTACCCCAATGTCACCACGGGAATTCGCAAGTTGATTACCAAAACATACATCAAGTGACTCACTTGAATACCCCATTGTCACCACGGGTATCCACATGCAAGACATACATCAAGTGTTCTCAAATCTGAAATATTTAATCCGACAATAACAAAACCTCAAAGGGAAAGACTCAATTCATCACAAGAAGATAGAGAGGGAAGAAACACCATATGATCCAACTATATTAACAAAGGTCGCCCGACATCAAGATCGTGCCAAATCAAGAACACGAGAGAGAGATCAAACACATAGCTACTAGTACATACCTTCAGCCCCGAGGGTGAACTACTCCCTCCTCGTCATGGAGACCGTCGGGATGATGAAGATGGCCTCCGGTGATGATTTCCCCCTCCGGCAGGGTGCCGGAACAAGGCTCCAGATGGTATTTCTTCGGTACAGAGGCTTGCGGTGGCGGCATCGAAGTACTTGGTTTATTTCTGGTGGTTTCTCTATTTATAAGATTTTTCAGCGTTGGAATCACGCGAAAAGGAGCTACGAGGGCCCCACAAGGCAGCACGGCGCGAACCCCCCAGGCCGCGCCGTGGTGCCTTGTTAGCTCCTTGTGAGGCTTCTGGTCCATCCGCGAAGCTTCGGGGGTCTCTTTTGGTCCAAAAAAATCATCAAAAAGTTTCGTCCAATTCCGAGAACTTTTATTTCTGCACAAAAAACAACACCACGGTAGTTCTGCTGGAAACAGCGTCAGTCCGGGTTAGTTCTAATCAAATCATACCAAAACCATATAAAATTGTTATAAACATGGCATGAATACTTCATAAATTATGGATAAGTTGGAGACGTACCAGAGAACTGTTGGCATCAAACTGTTATGGTAGAATATGAGTAGGCCCTGGCATAGCTGTTTTCCTCTCATTTTTACATGATCATTGAATGATGACATATTGCTAGAATATGAAAGCCATTGGCATTTTTTAAAAATTAGGGTATGATTATGACCACGGCATTATTGTCGTGGTTTTCTCAAGGCAGATGCCATAGGATGGCTAAAAGTGTGTGTGTGTGTGTGTGGGGGGGGGGTGATACGTCTCCAACGTATCTATAATTTTTGATTGTTGCATGCTGTTATATTATCAATCTTGGATGTTTTTATATACATTTACATCAATTATATATCATTTTTGGAGACTAACCTATTAACCTAGTGCCCAGTGCCAGTTGCTGTTTTCTGCCCTGTTTTTGTTTTACATAATATCAATATCAAACGAAGTCCAAATGCCACGAAACTTTTTGGAGATTTTTTTCTAGACATATACAACACTAGAAGCTTCGGGAGAGGGCCAGAAGACCCAGGAGGTGGCCACGAGCCACCAGGGCGCGCCTGGGGGGCAGGCGCGCCCTGGTGCCTCGTGGGCCCCCCTTTTCTCCGTTTGACTTAATTCCACCACGATAAATTCAGGAAAAATCAGAAACCCCCAGGAGAGTCCATGATATACTTTTTCCGCCGCCGCAAGTTTTTGTTCTCGAGAGATCCCATCTGGAGGCCTTCTCCGGTACTCTGCCGGAGGGGGAATCGATCACGGAGGGGCTCTACATCAACCTTGCTACCCTTCCGATGATGCGTGAGTAGTTTACCACAGACCTTCGGGTCCATAGGCAGTAGCTAGATGGCTTCTTCTCTCTTTTTGATCTTCAATACAATGTTCTCCTCGATGTTCTTGGGGTTCTATCCGATGTAATCACTTTTTGCGGTGTGTTTGTTGGGATCCGATGAATTGTGAGTTTATGATCAGATTATCCATGAAATTATTTGAGTCTTTGCTGCAATCTTTTATGCATGATTATTATAGCCTCGTATTTCTTCTCCGATCTATTGATTTGGTTTGGCCAACCGAGTTGATTTATCTTGCCATGGGAAGAGGTACATTCTAATGGGTTCGATCTTGCGGTGCTCAATCCCAGTGACAGAAAGGGATATGACACGTATGTATTGTTGCTATTAAGGGTAAAAAGATGGGGTTTATTCATACATGAGTTTATCTTGTCTACATCATGTCATCGTTCTTAAGGCGTTACTCCGTTCTTTATGGACTTAATACAGTAGATGCATGCTGGATAGCGGTCGATGTGTGGAGTAATAGTAGTAGATGCAGGCAGGAGTCGGTCTAATTGTATTGGACGTGATGCCTATATACATGATCATTGCCTTGGATATCGTCATGACTATTTGCTTTTCTATCAATTGCCCAACAGTAATTTGTCTACCCACCGTATGCTATTTTCTTGAGAGAAGCCTCTAGTGAAATCTATGGCCCCCGGGTCTATCTAAATCATATTACTAAAACCCTAAAAATATTGCTGCCATTTTCTTTTATTTATTTTATTTTGTATTTTTGTTTCAATCTATCTATCTATTACATACAATTTAATCTTGCAATTAACCGCCGAGGGAGTGACAACCCCTCGTTTGTGTTGGGTGCAAGGATTTGTTGTTTGTGTGCAGATGCTGCTAACGAGGTGTTGCGTGATTCTCCTACTGGTTCGATAACCTTGGTTTCATAACTGAGGGAAATACTTATCCCTACTGTGCTGCATCATCCCTTCCTCTTCGGGGATAATACCAACGCAAGCTACAAGTAGCAGGAAGAATTTCTAGCGCCGTTGCCGGGGAGACATCATCAACATCTATCAAGTACCTTTGCATAAACTCTCATCTCCTTGCATTTACTTTATTTGCCTCTTGTTTTCATCTCCCCCACTTCTAAAACGTTTTTACAAAAATATTTTCCATTTGCCTTTTCCTTGTTTGCTTATTCGTTTACTTGAATTTTGCTATCATGAGTGATTTTGGCATGGCGGAAACCGATGATGGTAAAACTCCTAAAAAGGGAAGTTCTACCAATCTTGATGCTAAAACTTTTGTGTTGGGACATGGGAATGTTATAGGAAAAAGTGTCATCCAAGAATTCTTTAATTGCATTGGGACCTTGGCTTTCGATGATGCACCTATACTTAAAGAAACTAATAATTATACCGATGCTATTTCCGCACTTGTTCTTAAACTTGAAAGAAGATTTATTCGCACCCATCCTACTTTGCAAAGATTGTTTTATGAGTTACCGGTTATAAAAGATCCTAGAGCTAAGAAAATAGCTACCCTTGTTCTCATGAATGAATTTGATCATATAGTGCGAGAAGCTAGGGAAATCTTTGATTTTTATGGTATAAGCCATGAAAAACCGGTAATAGATGAGATCCTTTATAATAATGATTACTTGTTGAGGTATCTATTCCGCAATGACCACATCTTTGATGGGAATATTAAAAAAGAAGTTCCTCCTTTGAATATAATCCAACAAGTTTTCAATAGCGTTAATAGACAATACTCTTGGATTGTAGCCGGTAATCAAGAGGGATTTAAAGATGGACAACTTGTAATGCTAAAATTTCTATGGATGATGTGTTTCATATTACCTTTGAGAAACCCTTTGATGAAAGTGCATCTTTGGATAAAAAGAAGAAAGATGACAATACTTGAAACTATGCATTATGCCTAGCTAGGGGCATAAAACAATAGCGCTTGTTGGGAGGCAACCCAATGAATAAAATATTTTTTCTGTCATTGTGAGTTTTCACAATTATGATACTGGTATGAGTGTGTTTTTGTGTTTTTAATTAGTGTTTGTGCCAAGTAAAGCCTTTGGGATGATTTGGGAGATAGTATAATTGATGCTGTTTGGAAAACAGAAAGTTTTGCGTCCAGTCCCCGAATTTTTTTTCTGTACTAGAGTGTCGAAAAAATATGAAATTTTTACACAGTATTGGTATATGAATTTCCCACGTTGTCCTAATTGTTCAGAATTTTTGGAGTTACAGAAGTATGGCTTTTAAATAGATTTCTACAGACTGTTCTATTTTTGACAGATTCTATTTTTGATGCACTACTTGCTTGTTTTGATGAAACTATGGATTGTATCGGGGGGTATAAGCCATGGTGAAGGTAGAGTACAGTAGGTATAATGCAAAAATAAAATATGAATGGGTTTGCAACAGTACTTAAGGTAGTGATTTATTTTTTTATACTAACGGATCTCATGAAGGTTTTGTTGAGTTTTGTGTGATTGAAGTTTTCAAGTTTTGGGTGAGATCACGATGGATGAAGGAATAAGGAGTACAAAAGCCTAAGCTTGGGGATGCCCGAGGCACCCCAAGGTAATATTCTAGGAAGACTCAAGCGTCTAAGCTTGGGGATGCCCCGGAAGGCATCCCCTCTTTCTTCTACCAACCATCGGTAATTTTACTTGGAGCTATATTTTTATTCGTCACATGATATGAGTTTTGCTTGGAGCGTCGTGTATTATATGAGTCTTTGATTTGCTTGCTTTTTAGTTTGTCACAATCATCTTTGATGAACACACTTATCTTGAGAGATCCACACGTTTATCATCATTTGTTAGAATACTCTATGTGCTTCACTTAAATTTTTTGAGCTAGGTTGTTGCTCTAGTGCTTCACTTAAATCTTTTTTAGCACGGTGGTGGCTATATTTTGAAGAAATAAACTCTCATGCTTCACTTATATTATTTTGAGAGTTGATTAACATTTTGAAGAAATGAATTCTCATGCTTCACTTATATTATTTTGAGAATTGATTGAAATTTTGAAGAAATATTTGCACCCTCATGCTTCACTTAAATATTTTTGAGAGTTGATGATAGTAACGGTAATTTGCACAAGATATGAAATTGGTCCCAAAGTGATGAATATTCAAGAGGGATATAGATAAAAACTTTCATATAGATCATTGGATATGATAAGTATGATTCCTTGCAATAGTTTTGCGATATGGAAATGATAATATGTGAGTCATGTTAGTGAGTAATTGTGATTTAGTAAAAATATTCGTGTTAAGGTTTTGATTCCCTATGCATGCACATTAAGTCAATAGTTATGCAATGAAATTATATCCTACTTATGGTGCATTATTCGGTGTTAGTTGTGTTCAATGCATGTTTATGACCATTTTCATTTTTTGGTTGGTTGCTTCTCAATCTATTTGCTAGCCTTCATTTGTACTAAGCGGAAATACTGCTTGTGCATCCAAAATCCTTAAACCCAAGTTGTGCCATATGAGTCCACTATATCTACCTATATGCGGTATTTCAATGCCGTTCCAAGTAAATTTGCGTGTGCCAACTCTAATTTTCAAAATAATTTTTCATTTTGTGTGCCCATACCGCTCATGAAGCGGCAGGGGGTAGCCATTATTTTCCATGCTAGGTGTGTTATTCTCATGATGAGTGTTTATTCACTTGTCATTGCACGAGAGAGTGGCTGGTAATAGGGATGCCCAGTCCCACAATGAAATCAAATTAATAACAACAAAATTCCTTGGAAAGTGTTGGTATGGAGGGCACCCATGGATACGGCTAGCCATGGATTGTGAAAGAAATGGTGGATAGGAAATAAACTTTACTTTCTGTTTGGGAACCGCCTATGATGTGTCTAGCATGGAAAATATTGGGAATTCTCGGTCGTTTTCGTTGACAGGAAAAGCATGCCTCTCAAAATATTTTTATCTCTTTAATTTCAGCTTTGAGCTCTGGCACATTTGACAAATCTCTGCCTCCCTCTGCGAAGGCCCTATCTATTTACTTTTATGCAATTTTTATTTTTATTTGAGTCTCCATCTTCTCTTGCAAAAGCACCAACTAGAGACCATTATTGTCATACATGTGCATTGGATGTAGCTAATATTTGAGTGTGTTTCATGAATGGATCAATGATTGAGCATAATGGGCTAGGGATAACTTTCTTTAGCGTTGATATTTTGAAAGACATGGTTGCTTGTTACCATGCTTGAGTATTTATATTTTCATGTCAAATTATAGACTATTGCTTTGAATCATTCAAGTCCAATGTCCATGCTATAAAAGAAAAGAAAATGTGATGAATATGTTAGGCAACATTCCACATTAAAACTTCTATTTTTATCATTTACCTACTTGAGGACGAGCAGGAATTAAGCTTGGGGATGCTGATACGTCTCCAACGTATCTATAATTTTTGATTGTTCCATGTTATTATATTATCAATCTTGGATGTTTTCATATACATTTACAACAATTATATATCATTTTTGGAGACTAACCTATTAAACTAGTGCCCAGTGCCAGTTGCTGTTTTCTGCCCTGTTTTTGTTTTACAGAATATCAGTATCAAACGAAGTCCAAATGCCACGAAACTTTTTCAAGATTTTTTTCTGGACATATACAACACTAGAAGCTTTGGGAGAGTGCCAGAAGACCCAGGAGGGGGCCACGAGCCACCAGGGCGCGCTTGGGGGGGGGGGGGGCAGGCGCGCCCTGGTGCCTCGTGGGCCCCCCTTTGCTCCGTTTGACCTAATTCCACCACTATAAATTCAGGAAAAATTAGAAACCCTCAGGAGAGTCCACGATATACTTTTTCCGCCGCCGCAAGTTTCTGTTCTCGAGAGATCCCATCTGGAGGCCTTCTCCGGTACTCTGCCGGAGGGGGAATCAATCACGGAGGGGCTCTACATCAACCTTGCTGCCCTTCCGATGATGCGTGAGTAGTTTACCACAGACCTTCGGGTCCATAGGCAGTAGCTAGATGGCTTCTTCTCTCTTTTTGATCTGCAATACAATGTTCTCCTCGATGTTGTTGGGGTTCTATCCGATGTAATCACTTTTTGCGGTGTGTTTGTTGGGATCCGATGAATTGTGAGTTTATGATCAGATTTTCCATGAAATTATTTGAGTCTTTGATGCACACTTTTATGCATGATTATTATAGCCTCGTATTTCTTCTCCAATCTATTGATTTGGTTTGGCCAACTGAGTTGATTTATCTTGCCATGGGAAGAGGTGCTTTGTAATGGGTTCGATCTTGCGGTGCTCAATCCCAGTGACAGAAAGGGACATGACACGTATGTATCGTTGCTATTAAGGGTAAAAAGATGGGTTTTATTCATATGTGAGTTTATCTTGTCTACATCATGTCATCGTTCTTAAGGCGTTACTCCGTTCTTTATGGACTTAATACACTCACTACTAGAAAAAACCCTGTTAGTGGCGCACCTATTTTGGCTATTAATGGCGCACTATAGGTGCGCCACTATTAACACGCCACTAGTAATAAATAGTAATGGCGCACCTCTGGTGCGCCATTACTATTCCAAATACTAGTGGCGCACCATGTGGTGCGCCATTACTATTGCTACAGGTGCGCCACTACTAACCCTTAGGTGCTCCACTGGTATTCCGTCCAGGTGCGCCACTAATAGCCTTATAGGTGCGCCACTAGTAATGAAGGAAGGTGCGCCACTAATAAGGGCTGAAATGCGCCACTAGTAATGTATTTGGAAAACAAAAAAAATCCAAATTTACAGAAAACAACCTATAAGGAAAAATAATTTAAAAACAAAAAATGAAATAGAATCATATTTTTTATTATAGTAAGAATATTACATTGTCTTTACAAGTATCCAATAAAAGGAAAATTGCAAGGAAATAAAAGAAAATCCTATAACTAATCTTCTAGTAATCTTTTCTTCTTTTTATTCACTTTATCCCTGCAAAGTGTAACAAAATAAACAGAAAGACAAACAAACTATTTATAACCGAGGAAAGTTGGAAGTGGATATGCTAATCAAGTCAAGATGAAGCCACAAGCCTGCAACAGCAGATCAAGTGTTGCCATCTAGATACATGATGCTGCGAGAAAGCACACAAAAAATGGGTATCCATCATTCAAATTATCTAGAGAAAATAATATACCAGTACAAAGGAAAGCAAAATACTAAAGTACCAAAAACAACTAATAGTTCTACATAAAAAATGAACCAAAAGAGCTAAAATAAACGTGTGTTTTGAACAGAGATCATCCAACCAATTATAAAAATCATGCTACAGATATATCAAACTGTTACAGTCAGCTATTAGCATAAAGTACAGCTTCTACAGGAGCAAGAAATAGAGCCTCTACATAATTGTCATGTTTTGTCAGCCATTATGCAATCTACACACCCCAATTGAACAATTTGAACTACAACATGGATTTCTTGTATGTAGCAGGCAGAAGGAAAATGACAAGACATTGGTTAATATAAAGTGAAGAATAAGGTACTGCATTAGCTTTGAGAAAAGATAGCAATAAGAGATAGCAGGCTACATTTAGGACAATGATATAAAGAAAGAACTCAGAGTTATACTAGGTTAAAAGAATCTATCTTTCCAAATATTAAACCCCCGTCAACTAGTCTACGATAGCTTAAATATCAGCACCTCCATCCATCTCATAGCAAGTGGATGACTTGCAAAAACACTAATCCACCAGGCTGACAGGAACATACAGACCGAAGCCCAACTCGGTCAAGTCAGCGACAGACGGCGATCCCTTATTCGACAAAGAATACCATGAGCAGCCATTTAGAAATGGATGCACTCACAAAACAAGAAATCATTGTGAGAATATCACAGGACTAACTAGCAGAGTCTATAAGGTGCAAACAGTGATGGTACTCAAGTGGCCGGACTCATCCATCATCCATAGTCCGTCTGTACATTTGTGTGCATAATAATTAATTGATCTAACTGAGTGCTGAGTGCTACACGAGTATATCATTTTCTAACAAAAAAATCAACACTATGTAATCATGATTCTGCGGAGAAATTTTGTATGATAGGTCTTACATTGACAGAAGACGAATTGCTGGAGGAGGCGAGCACCATGTACATGCAAAGATTTTTTAACACAATTGTTAGACAAAAATCAAATTAATAGCTGGTCATGTCATCGAAGGGATACAGAAAAGTGTATGGGCTCGCAATCACCCAGCAGAGTACAAGCAAGAGCTTATGAATACAGTACAACTAATACTACAATCATTATCATAAATCCATAGATTTCCACATTCTGCTCCAAAAGGTATTGTCAAATACAGTACACATAATGTCTGCATGAACCTACCATTGGTCTAATGATGACAGTAATTTTTCCATCCAGACTGACTCACATCGACTTTGTCTGCCTCGTTGAAAAAAGGAGATGCATTGTCCTGCACACAACAGGAGTAAGTAAACTGTGTTACTTCTTTATCACTATAAAAAAAACAATGACTTGTTTAACGAATTTCCAAAAAGAAATATCAGCTCTTGGGCATGTATAATCCTGGTTTAGATTCAGTTAACATGAAAATCCAGGCGTATACAATTCAGCTGCAATCTACGAACCAAAACTGTGAGAGCTCACGTGCGCAATTCAGCTGCAATCTATGAACCAGAACTTCAAGAGCTCACGTGCGCAATTCAGTTGCAATCTATGAACCAAAACTGCGAGAGCTCGCGGGGCAGACCGGGGTTCAAAAGGGAGAGAGCTCACGTTGCTAAGAAGTAGAGCGCAAACGTTTCCTTCTTGAGCTTCTCCTCGTACTCATCGTCCTCGGCAGCATAGTCATCCTGCACATGTTCCAAGCATCTGTCAGAATTCCCAGCGGAAACAGCTCACACGCAGCTCAACACACAAACAAGCAGATCGACTACAATTTACAAGATCCACCACTTTGAACACGACCTAATAAAATGAATCACCTTTAATAGCAATGATCTGGTCGCGGGGACAGGCGGCGGCGCACGGATCTGGTCGCGGGGAGGCCATCGGCTGGCGGGCTCCAGGGGCGGCGCGGTAACGAGGCGCGGTCGGCGGAGGCGAGCAGATGGAGGAGCTGGTTGTACTGGTGCGCCGCCGCCCCCAAAACCCTAGCCACGGGGAGGGCTGCGGGTGAGCGTTAGAGGCCGGCAGCGACGAATCCCGCCGGGGGAAAAGACCCACCGGAGCGAGGCGAGCTCGTGCTGTGCTGCGCGGTGGCAAGAGTCGCCGGAATCGTCCGGCATCTGTGGCGGCAAAGATGTGTCCCGGGAGAGAGAGAGTGGTCGCGGGAGAGAGAGATGGACGGGTGGGGGGCTCTGCCTGAGGTGGAAGTGGAGCGGAGAGGAGGTGGAGAGGCCGCAGGCGGCGAGGCTTGGGAAGAGTGAGGTGGTGGGTGGTTGGCGGCGGCGGCGATGCGGGAGACGAGGGGAGGGATGGGATTGCGGTGGGTGGGAGACGAGACGTGGGTGGGAATAGGTAATTAGCAATGGGAGGGGCGCTAGCAATGGCGCACTGGGAGGGGTGCGCCATACATACATATATCAATGGCGCACCTCCACCTGGTGCGCCATACATACATATAATGATAGCAATGGCGCACTTGGTGTGTGGTGCGCCATTACTAGTTTTGAAAAAAAAATTGAAATTTTTTTTGTTAGTAGTGGTGCACCGTGGGTGTGGTGCGCCATTACTAGTTAAAACTAGTAATGGCGCACCACACCCACTGTGCGCCACTGGTAAGTCTGGGGAGGGGGGTGCGCCAGGAGAAACTTAGCAGTGGCGCACCACACACCAGGTGCGCCATTAGTAATATAAACATTAGTGGCGCACCCATGTGTGGTGCGCCATTGCTATTTAGCAGTGGCGCACCACATACATAGTGCGCCACTAATGTCTATATTAGCTATAGCCCTTTTTCTAGTAGTGACTAGATGCATGCTGGATAGCGGTCGATGTGTGGAGTAATAGTAGTAGATGCAGGGAGGAGTCGGTCTACTTGTATTGGACGTGATGCCTATATACATGATCATTGCCTTGGATATCATCATGATCATTTGATTTTCTATCAATTGCCCAACAATAATTTGTCTACCCACCATATGCTATTTTCTTGAGAGAAGCCTCTAGTGAAATCTATGGCCCCCGGGTCTATCTAAATCATATTACTAAAACCCTAAAAATATTGCTGCCATTTTCTTCTATTTATTTTATTTTGTATTTTTGTTTCAATCTATCTATCTATTACATACAATTTAATCTTGCAATTAACCGTCGAGGGATTGACAACCCCTCGTTTGCGTTGGATGCAAGGATTTGTTGTTTGTGTGCAGGTGCTGCTAACGAGGTGTTGCGTGATTCTCCTATTGGTTCGATAACCTTGGTTTCACAATTGAGGGAAATACTTATCTCTACTGTGCTGCATCATCCCTTCCTCTTCGGGGATAATACCAACGCAAGCTACAAGTAGCAGGGGGGCAGCAAGGCAAAGGTGGAGATCCGGGATGGGATTGGGAAACAACACGCGGTGGTTTACCCCGGTTCGGGGCCCTCGCGTGGAGGTAACACCCCTACTCCTGCATGTCTGATGTATATGGGGTGTATATCGTGGTACATGGTTGCTCCTAGAGCTGTTTGGAGGAGGAAGAAGGAGGCTTTGAGCTCTCCTCTTCTCCTGGAGTGTGAGAATGAGAGAGGGTGTCCCTCCCTTCGAATGCATCCCCTTGGTGTACCTTATAAAAGGGTGGCCAGGGGACAAGGGGTGGCCCACATGGCCTAACAATCACTATTCGAGATGACACATGACATGCGCACAGTGTCTACCATTCATCAATAGTGCTGCACTATAGAGCATGGCCGTCTCGTCCGTGCAGGTCCGATGGGACGTCGTGGTTGACTTCGCGGAGCAGGACAGCTGGAGCAACTAGACGAGAAGCCAGCTGGGGCAGCCGGGTGGCGAGCAACCGGACGGGAGGGAGCAACCGGCCATCCTCCAGCCGTCCAGGTCCCAGCCGGCCGGGCTCCAGCCGGCCGGGCTCCAGCCAGCCGGCTCCACCCACTCGGGCTCCAGCCAGCTGGGCTTCGCACACCGGGGGTGGCTCCCCCGACATTGTTTTGAAATGTTGTCTTGTCTCCTTGAGGCTACCCGGGGGTCATCCCCCCGACAGTTGCCTCCGAGCCTCCGGGCGACTCGAGGAGTCGGGGGGAGGGTCTTCGCTCGGGTTGAAGCAGAGATTGTCGATTACAGCCGGCTGCGGGCCGCAGCCAGCGTGACTTGCTTCCAGTGGGGGCGCGCCAGCGCACCCACTGGGTATAGCCTCCGAGCCTCCGAGCGAATCGAAGAGTCGGGCGGAGGGTCTTAGCTGTCATTGAAGCAGAGATTGTCGATGACAGCCGGCTGTGGCCGCAGCCGGCGCGGCTTGCTTCCAGTGGGGGCGCGCCAGCGCACCCACTGGGTGTAGCCTCCAAGCCTTCGGGCGACTCAAAGAGTCGGGCGGTGAGTCTTAGCTGTCGTGGTAGCAGAGGTTGTCGATGAGAGCCGGCTGCGGGCTGCAGCCGGAGCGGCTTGCTTGCAATGGGGGCGCGCCAGCGCACCCACTGGGTGTAGCCTCCGAGTCTGCGGGCGACTCCAAGAGTCGGGCGGAGGGTCTTTGCTTTCTCGTCTTGTACCGTGAGGTCCGGGCTGGCTGACGGGCGTGGAGCACTGCCAAGCGCGGACGTGGAGTCCACCGGCTGTTGGGCGCGGGGCGACGCCGGGCGCGGACGCGGAGTCCGCCGGTTGTTGGGCGCGGGGCGCCGCCGGGAGCGGACGCGGAGTCCGCCAGCTGTTGGGCGCCGCGAGCCGCCGGGAACGACGCGGAATCCGCCGGCTGGTGGGCGCGGAGCCCTGCTGTCGTTCTAGAGTGGGCGCGCCAGCGCACCCACTGGGTGTAGCCTCCGAGCCTCCGGACGACTCGAAAAGTCGGGCCGATGGTCTTCGCTGTCATGGTAGCAGAGGGTGGCTTCAAGGATCCCGGTGGCAGCCGGCAGCGAGCCTGCAACCGGCGCGGCATTTTCCCAGCGGGGCGTGCCGGCGCACCCACTGGGTGTAGCCTCCGAGCCTCCGGGCGAGGAGGGTGTTCCCCACGGAAATGATCATGCAAAAGACAAAGTTAGCCAGTGCAGATATATCAAATATTTGATTTTAGCAGTGCAAGTTTTATGCTGAGGGAATGTCGACTCGGTTTTGTCCGAGCCCCCTAGGTCTTTTTCCTGTCCCCTCCGCTCTTTGGCTTTTGCTATTGCCAGCCGGACAGCCGGGAGCTGGTCTGTAGCTGAGGCGAAGAGTGGGCCGCGGAGTGGAGCGTACAGTACTTAGACTCTGGGGAGTGGATTCAACCAAGCAGAACTTCAGAAGGGAGATGACCGGGTCGCCCAAGCCGTTTTCTCCCCGGACGTCTTTCATGTGAGGTGACCTCCAACTTTTGCTCTTGCTAGCCGGACAGCCGGGGTGCGGTTTGTAGCTGAGACGAAGAGTGGGCCTTCGGTACCGTTCACACTACTGAGCCGTCTGCTGGAAAGAACGTTTGGGCCAGCTGGCTAGCCTCCGGGCCGAAATTGACTGGCGCCGGGCTGAACAGCAAAGCGGCTGGAGAAATGCGGGGATAGCCCCCGAGGGTCGCTCGGGGTCATCCTTTTTTGTGTGCGGTGCAAAGAGATGCCGAGCGGGACTCACATTGCTTTTCGCGCAGACGGGGCGGAGGTGCATTTCGGCCGGGACCCCGAGCCTCCGGGCGGTCGAGGGGCGACCCAGCCGGCCCGGCCCAACCGGCCAGGCAACGGAGCAGGAGGCAGCCGAGCCGGCTCCCCAGCCGGCCAGGCGACGATGCGGGCCCAGCTGGTCTTCTTTTTCCTTCTTTCTCTCTTTCTTTCTTTCGGGCAGCCGGCCGAAGCGGGCGGCTGGAGCGGCAGGCGAGCCGGCGCACGCGCAAGCCGAAGGCGGCCGGCTGGAGCAGCGAGCCGGCGGGCGGGAGCGTGGTAGCCGACGCGGGGGAGGCTGGCTGCGGAGCAACAGCTGGCGCCGGGGAGCGCACGTGCGTGGAGAGCTAGCGCGCAGGAATAGGCGCAGCGGCCAGAGAGGGGCGGAGCCCGCAAGCATGCGGGGGGTGGTCGGAGTCGGCGAGGCGGGCAAGGGCGTGAGCGCGGACGTGCAGAGGCGGAGGAGGCCGGGCGCGGGGGCGGCCGGAGCGGCGACGGAGACGCGCGGAGCTGGGGGTCCGCGATGGGGACACGCGGAGCAGGGCGGGCCAGCGCGGTGCGCAGGTGCGCGGGCGGAGCCGGCAGGCGACGAACCGGCCGCGGGGCAGGTGGAGGTGGGGCGCGGGCGTGGATGCGCGTCCGGCCGCCGACGGGCGTGGCGCAACCGGCCGTGACGCGCGGAGCGGGGGACAGCGGGCGAGGCACGCGGAAGGACGTAGGGGCCAGTGGCTGGAGCTGTCGTGGTATCGAATCCGACAATAGAAAGGGGTAGTGTAAAGGAGCATGATCTATCGAGATGCATATGGGTGACACGGTATTTTAGCGAGTTCAGGCCTCTCGCGGTGGAGATAACAGCCCTACGTCTCGTGCTCCGGAGAGGCTTTGTTTGATCTGAGTATGAATCCGGAGATTACAATGTGTGAGAGAGGAAGAGGAGAACGGATCTTCATGCCTGAGCTAAGTCCTGAGACTAATGGCGAGAGAGCCAGGGGAGAAGAATGAGCCTGCCCCTAGTCTAGTGGTGGGGGTGGCTTATATAGAGTGCGCCACCCCCTCACCTCTTATGTTACAAGGTGGACCATCAATGCCCTAATATCTGCCCACTACGAAACCGCCATGCTGACTATTGGTCTTCGTATGTCCGAGTGAAATCAGGTACTCCGAGTGGAATGAGTTCGTCGAGTGGAGTGCTATGCTCCGAGTGGTTGTTGCCATCCGAGTGACTTTCAAGTTGCGGTACATCTGAACGGCGATCTGGCCCAGGGGCCCAGTATGAAGTGTACGGTGTCCATGGGTAGGGTCTTTAGCCCCCGAATACATGTCCTCGTCATTAGCCCCCGAATCGGTCGAGGTTGAGCGGGTCAAGTCGAGGTGAATTCCCAGATGAGTCAAGCGCTATGGAGGCACTCATGAACTCCCTCTGGTCACCCGGCGGTCTTATCTCCGTGTGTTGCCTTGACGGATTCCGGACTACATGGTGTCCAAGTGAAATGAGCCCTTCGCGCGTCGGGTGGCGGACCAGACCTGAGCGTTTTTGGAAGGGTTTTAAAGGTCGAGCAATCGAATTGCTGGATCCCGGATTTTGCGAGATTCGAAATCAGAGACGTGCACTCGCAGATCGACGGAGACCATGTGGAGAAACTTGGCGACAGTCGTTCATCTCTCGGAAGAGGCTGACTCGTGATCTGAGTATAGAAGAGTCATTAAATCTGGGCAACAAGATTGACGCATGAACTGCTCTCTCGGAGAGATGCCATTCTTATCCCGAAGGAACGTCAATACAAGTCGGCTCTAGATCCAAACTTATGAGTTTCACGCTTTGAGCCCTAGAAGAAGGCTGAAACGGGTCCGCGGAGGAGCGTTAAACTCACCTTATAGCAATTTTTTTGAGTGATTTGGAATTTCTTCGCGCCTGGGCACGGAACGTTTGCTTGAGTGAAGATACTCGGAATTTTGTTCTATGGGCGAGCGATCAGCGCACCCATAGGGTGTAGCCGCCGAGACTCTGACTGATTGCTGGTAGTCGGTTGGAGTCTGTAAGATTTTTTGTACTCGAATGTTGTTGCTGGACTTGACCGAGCAGAATGTTTCTTTTTGGTTTCTCTTCTAGTGGGGGCACGCTGAGTGCACCCACTGGGTGTAGTCCCCGAGCCTCTGTCGGAATAGATGAGTCTGGCAGCGGGTTTAAGTCTTTTGGTCTGGAACTGAATTAAACAGGTGAACCCTCGTGCGCTCGGCACGGTAAGTGACTTCAGCCTAGAACTGTGGCGGGTCTTCATGCATTCGGAATGGATCTTCGTGGGCTCGGCACGGTAAATAACTGCAATCTGGAGTTGAGTCAATCTGATGGAACTTCCTGCGCTTGGCACAGTAAATAAGTTCAGCCTGGAACTGGGTCAATCAGGTGAATCTTTGTGCACTCAGCACGGTAAATAACTTTTAGTCTGAAATTGAGTCGATCGGATGGACCTTCATGCACTCGGCATAGTAAATTAATTTAGCCTGGGACTGGGTCAGTCAAGCAAATCTTCATGCACTTGGCACGGTAAGTAAATTCATCCTGGAACTGGGTCAAGCAGGTGAATCTTCGTGCACTCGGCACGGTAAATAACTTCGGTCTTGAAACTGCCGACTGGAGAGAAAAGTTGGACACTGCAAGGAGTACTTCTTGTTTTGACCGTTAGCTTTTGGTCTTGCCAACCAGACGATCGGGTTGGGACCGGGTTGGAGACAAAGAGTGAGCGTTAGGTATTGAGCATATTTTGTGAAAAAGTAGAAAGCTGAGTGAGGAACATGCCGACTGGCGGCGCGCCCATGGGCTTAGCACCCGAATCGGTTGAGGTTTTGTAGAACGAGTTCAATAAAAACTTGATTTGGCCCGAGCACTGCGGGGGCACTTGGCGCCTGTCGTCAAGCTTTAGTCAACTACGATTTGAACAAAACTTCAACAGATTCTGGACTATACGTTTTCCGATTGATCGGATTGGGTTGATTGCTGGGCAAAACTCGGTGGCATTCATATGTCTCTCGGGAGAGATTGACTAGAGGTCCGAGTGAGGACATGCCATGAAACCCGAGTGACGACGCCAGCACGTGGTCTGATTCTCCGGAGAGATGCCACTCACTATCCCAGGGGAACGCCAGCGCAGGTCATCTCCGAGTCCAAGTTTATGAGGCACGTGCCTTGGAGCCTAGACAAAGGGCCAAGTTAACCCACGGAGGGGCGTCGAGCTCATCCATTGCAATACTGAAGGTGACTTCAGTCGGGTGTTTTACGTGTTCGAGTGCACGGAGACCCTTGGAGGGTGGTCGGTCGGACTGACGTGTGTCCTTTAGGAAAGGCACAAAGATAAACCGTGCGTGCGCACGCGGAGGCGGTTACGTCGCGGTTAGTGGGGAAAGTGGGGCACTGCGAGGAAAAACATGGTGGCACTCGTATGTCTCCCGGAGGAGATAGACTAGTGGTTCGAGGTGGACGTGCCATGAAAACCCGAGTGGAGAGGCTAATGCGTGGACTGACTCTCCGGAGAGAGGCCACTCATTATCCCGGGGGAACACCAGCACAGGCCATCTCCGAGTCCAAGTTTGTGAAACTGACGCCTTAGAGCCTAGAAGAAGGGCCAAGTGTATCCATAGAGGAGCGCCGGTCTCACCCTTTTGCATGAAAGGGGTATTTGTCCGAGTGGACGTGCTTCCCGACTGATCGGGGTATGTTGACTGCGAGGAAAAACTTGGTGGCACTCGTATGTCTCCCGGAGGAGATAGACTAGTGGTCCGAGGTGGACGTGCCATGAAAACCCGAGTGGCGAGGCTAGCGCGTGGACTGCTCTCTCGGGAGAGAGGCCACTCATTATCCCGGGGGAACACTAGCACAGGCCGTCTCCGAGTCCAAGTTTGTGAAACTGACGCCTTGGAGCCTAGAAGAAGGGCCAAGTGTATCCGCAGAGGAGCGCCGGTTTCACCCTTTTGCAGTCCTGAAGATGACTCCAGGTAATGATTTGGGCGATCGTCCGAGTGAACGATGCTACCCTTATAGATCTTCGACGGACCGAGTAAGTATGTTCAGAAAAATATTCCTGACATGATCAACAGGTTGATCAAATGGGCGTAACCCCTGAGGGTGGCATAGCCCTCGGCTGTGGCGTAGCCGCCGAGTGATGCTCGCAAGAGGTAAGCTTGCTACAGAGTGTGATCTAAGGTTTGATCATATGAGTAACTTGGTTGTTTCCGCGTTGGGGATGTAGCCGAAGTCGTCGAAGCCATGACGCGACGAAAAATGTCCTGAGAGGAGTCAGTCGGATGTTTTTGAAGCTGGTGCAACGATGAGGTCGGTGTAGCGTGGTTGCGGTGCAACAAGACCACCGCGGCGGACGAGTCTGAGGAGCGACGAAGATGGTGCGTAGAGCGTCTGAGTGATCATGTAACTTGTCGAAGTGGCGGATCCGACTACAGTCGTTGAAGTGAAGGATCCGACTGGTGATGAGGTACTAGACCACTCAGGAGAGTGCAATTCCGAATAAGCTGCAGCCCCCGAGTGCGGCGTAGCCCCTGAGCGTACTACAGGTTTCGACGGTGGACCTGTCTCATGCTCAACATGATGACGAGGTCAATGTCGTTGACACGATGAAGAAGACTCTACGGAGGGGTCAGCTGGATGTGTCCGAAGTCAACAGAGCGACAGGTCGGTGTTGCGGTGCGTTAGGATCGGTGCGGTGACCGAGTCCGAGTAGCAATAAAGTTGGCGCACAGAGGCGACGAGTGATCGTGTAAGCTGTGTATGAAAATAGCACACGCCAGCGTAATAATTTCTCGAGGTAATTTGATGTGTGCTGAAATGATTTGTGTAAATAAAACCCATAGACACCCACTGGGTGTGCAAGGGGCTTGCTGGTTCGGAACCAGCAAGAGTCTAAAAGAGCGAAGGATCCGATCGAATTTGTCGAAGTGAAGGATCCGACTGAACACATTGGAGTATTGGACCCAAATGAGGCGGAAATGCAGTGTTCCGACATCAAAATAAACAACCGAGCGTAGAGGTACACTCGGTGGCGTGGCCTCCGAGTGAACGTCATGTGTGGATTACCGGACGCCCGGGAACATGAAAATAGCGATTTAATAGCGTTGAGTGCAGTGTGTGAAGAATGACTTAGCTGTCTGACGGCGCGCGAGCGGCCGAGTGGTGAAGATGTGTCTCACCGAGTGGCGACGCGCAGGGCGGCCGAGTGGTGAGGATGTGTCTCACCGAGTGGCGACGCGCAGGGCGACCGAGTGGTGAGGATGTGTCTCACCGAGTGGCGACGCGCAGGGCGGCCGAGTGGTGAGGACGTGTCTCACCGAGTGGCGACGCGCAGGGCGGCCGAGTGGTGAGGACGTGTCTCACCGAGTGGCGACGCGCGGGGCGGCCGAGTGGTGAGGATGTGTCTCACCGAGTGGCGACGCACGGGGCGGCCGAGTGATGAAGACGCGTCCAGCTAAGCGATGGTGCGCGGGCGGCCGAGTGATGAAGACGCGTCCAGCTGAGCAAGGGCGCGCGGGGCGGCCGAGTGTTGAAGACGCGTATAGCTGAGCGACGGCGCGCGGGGTGGCCGAGTGGTGAGGACGTGTCCAACTGAGGGGCGACGCGCGGGGCGGCCGAGTGGTGAGTAGTGTCCAGCTGAGTGGCGACGCACGGAGCGGCTGAGTGATGAAGACGCGTCCAGCTAAGCAACGGCGCACGGGGCGGCCGAGTGTTGAAGACGCGTATAGCTGAGCGACGGCGTGCGGGGCGGCCGAGTGGTGAGGACGTGTCCAACCGAGGGGCGACGAGCGGGGCGGCCGAGTGGTGAGGACGTGTCCAGCTGAGTGCCAACGCACGGAGCGGCTGAGTGATGAGGATGTGCCCAACGGAATGGCGACGCGCGGGGCGACCGAGTGGTGAAGACGCGTCCAGCTGAGCAACGGCGCACAGGGTGGCTGAGTGTTGAAGACGCGTATAGCTAAGCGATGGCGCGCCGGGCGGCCGAGTGGTGAGGACGTGTCGAACGGAGGGGCGACGCGCGGGGCGGCCGAGTGGTTAGGATGTGTCCAGCTAAGTGGCGACGCACGGAGCGGCCGACTGGTGAGGATGTGCCCAACCGAATGGCGACGCGCGGGGCGGCCGAGTGGTGAAGGCGAGTCCAACCGATGACGACGCGCGGGGCCGCCGAGTCGGGCAAGTTGATGAAGATGTGCCCAACCGAGTGGCGACGCGCGGGGCGACCGAGTGATGAAGACGCGTCCCACTGACGGACGACGCGCGGGCGGCCGAGTGAATGAAGACGCGTATAGCTGAGCGACAGCGCGCGGGGCGGCCGAGTGGTGAGGACTGTTGGAAATATGCCCTAGAGGCAATAATAAATTAGTTATTATCATATTTCCCCGTTCATGATAATAGTTTATTATTCATGCTAGAATTGTATTGACCGGAAACTAAATACATGTGTGAATAGATAAACAAATACTGTGTCCCTAGTAAGCCTCTACTAGACTAGCTCGTTGATCAAAAGATGGTCAAGATTTCCTGACCATGGACATGAGTTGTCATTTGATAATGGGATCACATCATTAGGAGAATGATGTGATGGACTTGACCCAACCGTTAGCATAGCAAATGATCGTTCAGTTTATTGCTATTGCTTTCACTATGTCAAATACACGTTCCTCTGACCATGAGATCATGCAACTCCCGGATACCGTAGGAATACTTTGGGTGTATCAAACGTCACAACGTAACTGGGTGATTATAAAGGTGCACTACAGGTATCTCCGAAAGTGTTTGTTGAGTTGGCATGGATCGAGATTGGAATTTGTCACTCCGACTATCGGAGAGGTATCTCTGGGCCCTCTCGGTAATACAGCATCACAGAAGCCTTGCAAGCACCATGACTAAAGAGTTAGTTACAAGATGACGTATTACGGAACGAGTAAAGAGACTTGCCGGTAACGAGATTGAACTAGGTATTGGATACCGACGATCGAATCTCGGGCAAGTAACATACCGCCAGACAAAGGGAACAACGTATGTTGACATATGAGGTTCACCGATAAAGATCTTCGTGGAATATGTAGGAACCAATATGAGCATCCAGGTTCCGCTGTTGGTTATTGACCAGAGAGTCGTCTCGGTCATGTCTACATCATTCCCAAACCCGTAGGGTCCGCACACTTAAGGTTCGATGACGATTTAGTATTATATGAGTTATGTGATTGGTGGCTGAAGTTTGTTTGGAGTCCCGGATGAGATCACGGACATGACGAGGAGTCTCGAAATGGTCGAGAGGTAAAGATTCATATATTGGAAGGCTATATTCGGACGTCGGAAAGGTTCCGAGTGATTCGGGTATTTTTCGGAGTACCGGGGAGTTACGGGAATTCACCGGGAGAAGTAATGGGCCTTTTTGGGCCATACGGGAAAAGGAGAGGCCGGCCACGTGAGGAGGCTCGCGCCCCCCCTTGCCCAAACCGAATTGGACTAGGGGAGGGGGCGCATCCCCCTCTTTCCTTTCCCTCTCCCTTCCCTCTTTCCTACTCCGTATGGGAGGTGGAATCCTACTAGGACTAAGGAGTCCTAGTAGGACTCCCCACTTTGGTGCGCCCCTAGGGCCAGCCTCCTCCTCCCTCCCTCCTTTATATACGGAGGGGGGGCGCCCCTTGGAGACACAACAATTGTTCCAAGCCGTGTGCGGCGCCCCCCTCCACCGTTTTCCACCTCGGTCATATTTTCGGAGAGCTTAGGCGAAGCCCTGCCGGAATCACTTCACCGTCACCGTCGCCACGCCGTCGTGCTGACGGAACTCATCTACTACCTCGACGTCTTGCTGGATCAAGAAGGCGAGGAACGTCACCGAGCTGCACGTGTGTAGAACTCGGAGGTGCCGTACGTTCGGTACTCGATCGGTGGAGCTCGAAGGATTGTTCGACTACCTCAACCGCGGTGTGAGAGGCTTCCGCTAACGGTCTACGAGGGTACGTAGACACACTCTCCCCTCTCGTAGCGATGCATCTCCATGGATAGATCTTGCGTGAGCGTAGGAATTTTTTTGAAATTCATGCTCCGTTCCCCAACAGTGGCATCCGAGCCAGGTCTATGCGTAGATGTGATTTGCACGAGTAGAACACAAGTGAGTTGTGGGCGTGGGTGTATACATATTGCTTGCCGTTACTAGTTGTTACTTGATTTGGCGGTATTGTGAGATGAAGCGGCCCGGACCGACATTACGCGTACACTTACGCGAGACAGGTTTCACTGCTACGTGCACTCGTTGCATAAAGGTGACTGGCGGGTGTCTGTCTCTCTCACTTTAGTTGAATCGGTTTCAATGAAGAGGGTTCTTTTAGAAGATCAAAAGGCAATCACTACACCACGTTGTGGTTTTGCGTAGGTGAGAACGGTTCTTGCAAACCCGTAGCAGCCACGTAAAACTTGCAACAACAAAGTAGAGGACGTCTAACTTGTTTTTGCAGGGTATGCTGGTGATGTGATATGGCCAAGACATGATGTGATATAAGTTGTTGTATGAGATGATCATGTTTTGTAAGTTATCAGGCAACCGGCAGGAGCCTTATGGTTGTCTCTTTATTGTATGCAATGCCAACGCTATGTAATTGCTTTACTTTACCGCTATTAGTTAGCAGTAGTAGTAGTAGCAATAACCGGCGTGACGACCACGACGCTACGATGGAGATCAAGTTGTCACGACGCTACGATGGAGATCAAGGTGTCAACCCGGTGACAATGGAGATCATGACGGTGCTTTGCTGATGGAGATCAAAAGCACAAGACGATGATGGCCATATCATGTCACATATATTGAATTGCATGTGATGTTAATCCTTTTATGCATCTTATTTTGCTTAGAACGACGGTAGCATTATAAGATGATCCCTTCACTAAATTTCAAGATAAGTGTTCTCCCCTAGTATGCACCGTTGCGAAGGTTCGACGCTTCTAAGCACCACGTGATGATCGGGTGTGATGGATTCTTTCGTTCTCATACAACGGGTGTAAGCCAGTTTTACACACGCAGAATACTTGGGTTAAACTTGACGAGCCTAGCATGTACAGACATGGCCTCGGAACACAAGAGACCGAAAGGTCGAACATGAGTCATATAGTAGATATGATCAACATGAAAGATGTTCACCATTGATAACTAATCCACCTCACGTGATGATCAGACGTGGTTTAGTTGATGTGGATCATGTTACACTTAGACAACTTGAGGGATGTTAATCTAAGTGGGAGTTCTTAAGTAATTTGATTAATTGAACTTCAATTGTCATGAACATAGTCTTACTTTAGCAAATTTATGTTGTAGATCCATAGACCGCGCTGTAGTTCCCCTGTTTTTATTATGTTCCTAGAGAAAACGAAGTTGAAAGTTGATGGAAGCAACTATGCGGACTAGGTCCGTGATCTGAGGATTGTCCTCACTGCTGCACAAAAGGCTTATGTCCTTAATGCACCGCTCAGTGAAATACCCCTACGGCTTCGTCTGAGGACGTTATGAACGTCTGGCAGACAAGAAAAGATGACTACTTGATAGTTCAGTGCGCCATACTTTACGGCTTAGAACCGGAGCTCCAAATATGTTTTGAGCAACACGGAGCATATGAGATGTTCCAAGAGCTGAAAATTTGTTTTTCAAGACTCACACCCGGGTCGAGAGGGATGACTCCTTCGACAAGTTCTATAGCTACAAGATGGAGGAGAACAGCTCCGTTAGTGAGCATGTACTCAGAATGTCTGAGTACTTCAAACACTTGAATCAAGTGGGAGTTAGACTTCCGAATAAAGTGGTGATTGATAGAGTTCTCTAGTCACTATCACTAAGCTACTGGATCTTCGTGATGAACTATAAACATGCAAGGGATAGAAGATCCTTAAGCTATTCGGGATGCTACAATCTGCGGATGTAGAAAAAAAAGGGAGCATCAAGTGTTGATGGTTAATAAGACCACTAGTTTCAAGAAGGGCAAGGGAAAGAAAAGGGAACTTCAAGAAGAACGGTAAAACAGTTGCCGCTCACGCGAAGAAACCCAAGGCTGAACCAAACCCGAGACTTAGTGCTCCCATTGCAAAGGGAAATGTCACAGGGAGCGGAACTTCCCCAAAGTAACTGGCAGATAATAAGACTGGCAATGTCAACAAAGATATTTGATATACATGTTATTGATATGTACCTTACTAGTACTCGTAGGAGCACCTGGGTATTTGATACTTGTTCAGTTGCTTACAACTTGAAACATGGAGCTTCGGAATAAACGAGGGCTAGCTAAGAACGAGGTGACGATGTGCATTGGAAGTGTCTCCAAGGTTGATGTGATCACCATCGCCACGCTCTCTCTACCTTCAGGATTAGTGATGAACCTAAATAATTGTTATTTGGTGCTTGCGTTAAGCATGAACATTATATCTGATAGTGTTTATTGCAAGACGGTTATTCAATTTCAGAGAATAATTGTTATTCTATTTGGATAATATCATTGATGATCATGCACTTAAAATGAAAGGTTTATAGAATCTTGATCGTAGTAATACATATGTTCATAACACGAATGCCAAAAGATAATGATAGTACCACATATTTGTGGCACTGCCGCTTAGGTCATATCAGTGTTAAACACATGAAGAAACTCCATGCAGATGGGTTTTTGGAATCTCTTGATTATGAATCATTTGAGACATGTGAACCGTGCCTTATTGGCAAGATGACTAAAACTCCGTTCTCCGGAACAATGGAGCGAGCAACCAACTTATTGGAAATAATACATACCGATGTATGCGGTCCGATGAGTGTTGAGGCGTGCGGTGGATATCGTTATATTCTCACGTTCACTGATGATTTGAGTAGATATGGTTATGTCTACTTGATGAAGCATAAATCTGAAACATTTGAAAAGTTCAAAGAATTTCAGAGTGAAGTAGAGAACCATAGTAACAAGAAAATAAAGTTCTTACGATCTGATCATGGAGGAGAATATTTGAGTTACGAGTTTGGCAATCACTTAAGACAATGTGGAATTGTTTCACAGCTTACGCCACATGGAGCACCACAGCGTAATGGTGTGTCCGAACGTCGTAATCGTACTCTATTGGATATGGTGCATTCTATGATGTCTCTTACCGATTTGCCACTATCATTTTGGGGTTATGCATTAGAGACAGCTGCATTCACTTTAAACAAGGGCACCGTCTAAATCCGTTGAGATGACACCGTATGAACTGTGGTTTGCAAGAAACCTAAGATGTCGTTTCTGAAAGTTTGGGGATGCAATGCTTATGTCAAAAGGCTTCAGCCAGATAAGCTCGAACCCAAAGCGGATAAGTGCGTCTTCATAGGATACCCAAAGGAGACCGTTGGGTACACCTTCTACCACAGATCCGAAGGCAAAGTATTCGTTGCTAAGAATGGATCCTTTCTAGAGAAGGAGTTTCTCTCAAAAGAAGTGAGTGGGAGGAAAGTAGAACTTGATGAGATAATTGTACCTCCTCTGGATAGTAGTACGCCACAGAAAGAAATTTCTGTGACACCAACACAGACCAGAGAAGAAGTTGATGATGATGATCATGAGGCTTCGGATCAAGTTGCTACAGAACCTCGTAGGTCAACCAGGACATGCTCCGCACCAGATTGGTACGGCAATCCTGTCTTGGAGGTCATGTTGTTAGACAACGGTGAACCTACGAACTATGAAGAAGCGATGGCGAGCCCGGATTCCGACAAATGGCTTGAGGCCATGAAATCCGAGATTAGATCCATGTATGAGAACAAAGTGTGGACTTTGGTAGACTTGCCCGATGAAACGGCGAGCTATTAAAAATAAATGGATCTTTAAGAAGAAGACGGACGCTGATGGTAATGTCACCGTCTATAAAGCTCGACTTGTTGCTAAAGGTTATCGACAAGTTCAAGGAGTTGACTACGATGAGACTTTCTCACCCGTAGCGATGCTAAAGTCTGTCAGAATTATGTTAGCAATTGCCGCGTTTTATGATTATGAAATCTGGCAAATGAACGTCAAAACGGCATTCCTTAATGGATTCCTTAAGGAAGAATTGTATATGATACAACCGGAATGTTTTGTCGATCCTAAAGGTGCTAACAAAGTATGCAAGCTCCAGCGATCCATCTATGGACTGGTGCAAGCATCTCGGAGCTGGAATACTCGCTTTGATGAAGTGATCAAAGCGTTTGGGTTTATGCAAGTTTATGGAGAAACTTGTATTTACAACAAAGTGAGTGGGAGCTCTATAACATTTCTAATAAGTATATGTGATTGGAAATGATGTAGAATTTCTGGAAAGCATAAAGAATTAATTGAAAGGAGTTTTTCAATAAAAACCTGTTTTTTGAGTTATCCACGGTTTGGGCATCGAGATCTATAGAGATAGATCAAGACACCTGATAAAAGATTTTCACACACCTTGATTAGATTTTGAAGAAGTTCAAAATGGATCAAGTCAAAAGAAATAAGTTCTTGGCTGGTGTGAAGTGGAGTAAGACTTGAAGATCTAGGTAAAGGTTGTTTACATGTTAGGCATCAAAATCTATAGAGATAGATTGAGACGCCTCATATGACTTTCACAAAACATATACCTTGACAAGATTTTGAAGAAGTTCAAAATGGATCAGTCAAAGAAGGAGTTCTTGACTGTGGTGAAAGGTGTGAAGTTGAGTAAGACTCAAATCTCGACCATGGCAAAATAAATAGAATGGATGAAGGTTATCCCCTATGCCTCGGCCATAGGTTCTATAAAGTATGCCAAGCTGTGTGCCTTGCCATGTGTCTGGAAAAAGAGGTACCAAAGTGATCCAGGAGTAGATCACTGGACAGCGGTCAAATTATCCTTAAGATGACTAAGGAAGAATTTCTCGGGAATAGAGATGATAAAGAGTTCATCGTAAGGGGTTACGTCGATGCAAGCTTTAAACACTGATCCGAAAGACTATGAGTCTCAGACCGGATAAGTATAGTGGGGAAATTTTTTGGAGTAGCTCCAAACAGAGTGTGGTAGCAGCATCTACATAGAGATTTGCCAAGAACACACAGATCTGAATATTGCAGACCCGTTGACTAAAACCTGTCTCACAAGAAAAACATGATCAGCTTTAGAACTGATTAAGTGTTAATTACATGGAGATGTAATCTAGATTATTGACTCTAGTGCAAGTGGGAGACTGTTGGAAATATGCCCTAGAGGCAATAATAAATTAGTTATTATCATATTTCCCCGTTCATGATAATAGTTTATTATTCATGCTAGAATTGTATTGACCGGAAACTAAATACATGTGTGAATAGATAAACAAATACTGTGTCCCTAGTAAGCCTCTACTAGACTAGCTCGTTGATCAAAAGATGGTCAAGATTTCCTGACCATGGACATGAGTTGTCATTTGATAATGGGATCACATCATTAGGAGAATGATGTGATGGACTTGACCCAACCATTAGCATAGCAAATGATCGTTCAGTTTATTGCTATTGCTTTCACTATGTCAAATACACGTTCCTCTGACCATGAGATCATGCAACTCCCGGATACCGTAGGAATACTTTGGGTGTATCAAACGTCACAACGTAACTGGGTGATTATAAAGGTGCACTACAGGTATCTCCGAAAGTGTTTGTTGAGTTGGCATGGATCGAGATTGGAATTTGTCACTCCGACTATCGGAGAGGTATCTCTGGGCCCTTTTGGTAATACAACATCACAGAAGCCTTGCAAACACCGTGACTAAAGAGTTAGTTACAAGATGACGTATTACGGAACGAGTAAAGAGACTTGCCGGTAACGAGATTGAACTAGGTATTGGATACCGACGATCGAATCTCGGGCAAGTAACATACCGCCAGACAAAGGGAACAACGTATGTTGACATATGAGGTTCACCGATAAAGATCTTCGTGGAATATGTAGGAACCAATATGAGCATCCAGGTTCCGTTGTTGGTTATTGACCGGAGAGTCGTCTCGGTCATGTCTACATCATTCCCGAACCCGTAGGGTCGGCACACTTAAGGTTCGATGACGATTTAGTATTATATGAGTTATGTGATTGGTGGCCAAAGTTTGTTCGGAGTCCCGGATTAGATCACGGACATGACGAGGAGTCTCGAAATGGTCGAGAGGTAAAGATTCATATATTGGAAGGCTATATTCGGATGTCGGAAAGGTTCCGAGTGATTCGGGTATTTTTCGGAGTACCGGGGAGTTACGGGAATTCACCGGGAGAAGTAATGGGCCTTTTTGGGCCATATGGGAAATGGAGAGGCAGGTCACGTGAGGAGGCTCGCGCCCCCCCCCCCCCTTGCCCAAACCGAATTGGACTAGGGGAGGGGGCGCAGCCCCCTCTTTCCTTTCCCTCTCCCTTCCCTCTTTCCTACTCCGTATGGGAGGTGGAATCCTACTAGGACTAAGGAGTCCTAGTAGGACTCCCCACTTTGGTGTGCCCCTAGGGCCAGCCTCCTCCTCCCTCCCTCCTTTATATACGGAGGGGGGGGCGCCCCTTGGAGACACAACAATTGTTCCAAGCCGTGTGCGGCGCCCCCCTCCACCGTTTTCCACCTCGGTCATATTTTCGGAGAGCTTAGGCGAAGCCCTGCCGGAATCACTTCACCGTCACCGTCGCCACGCCGTCGTGCTGACGGAACTCATCTACTACCTCGACGTCTTGCTGGATCAAGAAGGCGAGGAACGTCACCGAGCTGCACGTGTGTAGAACTCGGAGGTGCCGTACGTTCGGTACTCGATTGGTGGAGCTCGAAGGATTGTTCGACTACACCAACCGCGTTGTGAGACGCTTCCGCTAACAGTCTACGAGGGTACGTAGACACACTCTCCCCTCTCGTAGCGATGCATCTCCATGGATAGATCTTGCGTGAGCGTAGGATTTTTTTTGAAATTCATGCTCCGTTCCCCAACAAGGACGTGTCCAACCGAGGGGCGACGCGCGGGGCGGCCGAGTGGTGAGGACGTGTCCAGCTGAGTGGCGACGCATGGAGCGGCCGAGTGGTGAGGATGTGCCCAACCGAATGGCGACGCGCGGGGCAGCCGAGTGGTGAAGGCGAGTCCAACCGATGACGACGCGCGGGGCCGCCGAGTCGGTCAAGTTGATGAAGATATGCCCAACCGAGTGGCGACGTGCGGGGCGGCCGCGTGTTGAAGACGCGTATAGCTGAGCGACGGCGCACGGGGCGGCCGAGTGTTGAAGACGCGTCCAGCTGAGCAACGACGCGCAGGGCGGCGGAGTGATGAAGACGTGTCCAGCTGAGCGACGGCGCGCGGGGCGGCCGAGTGTTGAAGACGCGTATAGCTGAGCGACGGCGCGAGGGGCGGCCGAGTGATGAAGACGCGTCCAGCTCAGCGACGGTGCACGGGCGGCTAAGTGATGAAGACGCGTACAGCTGAGCAACAGCGTGCGGGGCGGCCGAGTGTTGAAGACGCGTATAGCTGAGCGACGGCGCACGGGGCGGCCGAGTGTTGAAGACACGTCCAGCTGAGCGACGGTGCGCGGCGGCTAAGTGATGAAGACGCGTAAAACTGAGCAATGGCGCGCGGGGCGGCCGAGTGTTGAAGACGCGTATAGCTGAGCGACGGCGCGTGGGGCGGCCGAGTGTTGAAGACACGTATAGCTGAGCGACGGCGTGCGGGGCGGCCGAGTGGTTAGGATGTGTCCAACCTAGTGGCGACGCACGGGGCGGCCGAATGGCGTGGACGTGTCCCGCTGAGTGGCGACGCACGGGGCGGCCGAGCGGTGAAGACGTGTCCAGTTGAGCACCGGCGCGCGGGGCGGCCGAGTGTTGAAGACGCATACAGCTGAGCGACGGTGCGCGGGGCGACCGACAGATGAGGTCGTGTCCAGCTGAGTGGCGACGCACGGAGCGGCCGCGTGATAAGGACGTGTCCAACCGAGTGGCGACGCACGAGGCAGTCGAGTACCGGTCGAATGGACGTCCCATCGGAGTGCACCTCGCGGGCGGTGGCGAGGCCTGCTGGAAGGAGGAAGAGCAGGGGTTCCCGGTGCACCTGGTAGGAGATGGACTTGATGCCTTGACGTGAACGAGGCTGTCGGGGGCGCCGGAGAGCAGCTCGGGATGTGGATCTCGCTGGGCGTGGAGCATCACGTCGACGGATTTGGCGGCGCTGGCAGGCACGATGAACCTGACCGTGGCGGCTAAGGCATTCAGATGCGCCGCGTGTGGAGGCATGGCCAGCTCTATCCGAGTGAATCCTGCATGTTACTCGGATATTAAGGCAACAAATTAATGCTAATTATGTGCGCTTTGGAAGAGTGGTAACAGCAAATGGTATTAGCATGCAATTATGGCTGCACCGGACTGCACATTTCGGTTTTGCATGCCACCAATCAAGCCCCCATTTAGCGCTGGCTGCAGTTACGACATGCATCGGCTGCTGCGTTATGTACGCAGTTAATGGCGTGGGAGCCTAACCGATCCAGCGAACCTGCAACAGAGGATCAAGGAAAAAACTATGCATGCATGGATGCGTTCAACGCTGGCTGCAGTTACGGCATGCATCGGCTGCTACGTTATGTACGCAGTTAATGGCACGGGTGCCTAACCGATCCAGTGAACTTGCAGCCGAGAGAATCGAGGAAAAACCTATGCATGCATGGATGCGTATGGATCAGTATTAATTAGAAGAGGAGAGAGAGATTACGACCGGGTGCGGACGCCGGAGGATGAAGCCGCCGTGTGCGCGCGGTGCTGTCAACCTCCGGCTTCTGGCCGCGTTGGGCCTGCATCTTCACCGAGGTGGCCTTGGATGAGCGGCTAACGCCGGAGGGAGGTCACGCCGTGCGCTCTCCCTGCGCCGGGCTTGAGTTTCCCACACGGAGGCCGCTGCAGAGCCGTCGACGTCAGAGTGAGGTACCGCCGTGCGTTCTTGCCGCGCCAGGTCCCTGACCTCGCGGAAACCACCGCCGGGAAGAGGAGGAGAACGCAACCGCTGATTGAAGAAAAAACCATCTGCATCATGGCTCGATAGACGCCACGCCCCACGGTGGGCATCAACTGTCGTGGTATCGAATCCGACAATAGAAAGGGGTAGTGTAAAGGAGCATGATCTATCGAGATGCATATGGGTGACACGGTATTTTAGCGAGTTCGGGCCTCTCGCGGTGGAGATAACAACCCTACGTCTCGTGCTCCGGAGAGGCTTTGTTTTATCTGAGTATGAATCCGGAGATTACAATGTGTGAGAGAGGAAGAGGAGAATGGATCTTCATGCCTGAGCTAAGTCCTGAGACTAATGGCGAGAGAGCCAGGGGAGAAGAATGAGCCTGCCCCTAGTCTAGTGATGGGCGGTGGCTTATATAGAGTGCGCCACCCCCTCACCTCTTATGTTACAAGGTGGACCATCAATGCCATAATATCTGCCCACTACGAAACCGCCATGCTGACTATTGGTCTTCGTATGTCCGAGTGAAATCAGGTACTCCGAGTGGAATGAGTTCGTCGAGTGGAGTGCTATCGTCCGAGTGGTTGTTGCCGTCCGAGTAACTTTCAAGTTGCAGTACATCTGAACGGCGATCTGGCCCAGGGGCCCAGTACGAAGTGTACGGTGTCCATGGGTAGGGTCTTTAGGTCAGGCCTGTTACCCTACCCCCAATACATGTCCTCGTTAGGAGCGACAGCCGGTGCGAGGGCGCACACGGACGCGGGAAGCCGGCGCGCGTGAGGGGGAGCGAGGCGATGGAGCGGCGCCGACGCGGACGAGGGAAGCAGCAGCATGAAGGAGGAGGAGGAGATAGCGGGGAGCTGCAGAGATCCCGAGGAGGCCGCCGGGTTGGTGGTGGACGCGCGCGCGGGGAGCAACGCGCGGCCGCGGAGGCACTCGGGGGCGGCAACAGAGGGGAGCCGAGGCGTGCTGACATGGAAACAAAGAAACGGCGCGATTGGAGGTGGCGATGAACTGCTTGTGGCCGAGGCGGGTCGGTGGAGCGTCAGAAGAGGACGGAGCCGACATGGAGCGGGGCGTTGCAGGCAGAGCCGGGCGCGCAGGAGGAGCAGCGCGGACAGGGTGTGGCGGAGGAGTCACTGGTCGTCGGCGCGAGGGAAGGCAGTGACGCGGACAGGGAGCCACTCGAGGCGGAGGAAGGCGACGGCTGCCTCGATCCAGAGGAGAAGAGTCGCGGGAAGGAGGGGGTTGAGGCCGGCGGCGCTACAGTAGGATAGGAGGCGTCGCGGATGGAGGCTCACCGGCGGACGGAGCAGCAGCGGTGACAGGGAGGCGCGGCCAGCGGACCGAGCGTGAGGGGCTCTTGCTCCTCTTTCCGTGTGGCGGCTTAGGAGGACGAAGGAGAGAGAGATTTTGTGGAGGAACCGAGCGTCCGTGAGCATGAGAGTGCGGGGACGGGTGGCAAGGAGCATGGTGACGACGTCGAGCGGCGCTACTGCTGCTTGGATGGTGGGACGCGAGGCTGAGGACGCGTCGTCCCGCACGGTCGCGTTGGGAGCATGATGATGTCGAGCCCCCAAGCGCTGTCGGAGAGAAGGGATACGTCTCCGTCGTATCTACTTTTCCAAACACTTTTGCTCTTGTTTTGGCCCCTAATTTGCATGATTTGAGTGGAACTAACCCGGACTGACGCTATTTTCAGCAGAACTACCATGGTGTTGTCTTTTGTGCAGAAATAAAAGTTCTTGGAATTGGATGAAACTTTTTGGAGATTTTTTATGGAATAAATAAAAAATACTGGAACCAAGACCCACTGGAGGGGGGCCATTCAGTGCCCATGAGGCACCAGGGCGTGCCACCCCCCCAGGCGCGCCCTGGTGGCTCGTGGGGCCCACGTGGCTCCGCTGACCCTAATCTCTGGCCTATAAATTCACAATTCCAGAGAAAAAAATAAGAGAGAAAGTTTTATTGCGTTTCACGATATGGAGCCGCCGCCACCTCCTGTTCTTCATCGGGAGGCCAGATCTGGAGTCCGTTTGGGGCTCCGGAGAGGGGGATCTTCCGGCATCGTCATCATTAACCATCCTTCATCACCAATTTCATGATGCTCACCGCCGAGAGTGAGTAATTCCTTCGTAGGCTTGCGGGACGGTGATGAGTTGGATGAGATTTATCATGTAATCAAGTTAGTTTTGTTAGGGCTTGATCCTAGTATCCACTATGTTCTGAGATTAATGTTGCTATGACTTTGCTATGCTTAATGCTTGTCACTAGGGCCCAAGTGCCATGATTTCAGATCTGAATCCTTTATGTTTTCAAGAATATATTTGTGTTCTTGATCCTATCTTGCAAGTTATACGCACCTGCTATGTGTTATGATCCGCATCCCCCAAGGTGACAATAATTGGGATTCTTTCCGGTGATTGCCATAGTTTGAGGAGTTCATGTATTCACGAAGTGTTAATGCTTTGTTCCGGATCTCTATTAAAAGGAGGCTTTAATATCCCTTAGTTTCCTTATGGACCCCGCTGCCACGGGAGGGTAGAACAAAAGATGTCATGCAAGTTCTTATCGCAAGCACGTATGACTATATACGGAATACATGCCTACATTACATTGATGAATTGGAGCTAGTTCTGTGTCGCCCTAGGTTATGACTGTTACATGATGAATATTATCCAACATAATCACCGATCCAATGCCTACGAGTTTTTCACATATTGTTCTTGCTAAGTTACTACTGTTGCTACTGTTGCTACTGCTGTTACAATCGCTACTGATCACTCTGCTGCAGATATTTAGTGTCCAGGTGTGGTTGAATTGACAACTCAACTGCTAATACTTGCAAATATTCTTTGGCTCCCCTTGTGTTGAATCAATAAACTTGGGTTGAATACTCTACCCTCGAAAACTATTGCGACCCCCTATACTTGTGGGTTATCAAGACCTTTTTCTGGCGCCGTTCGGGGAGCATAGCTATATTTGTGGAGTCACTTGGGATTCATATCTGTTGATCACTATGAAGAATCTGACAGATGCTAAGACCAAGATCGTTCCCTCTAAGACGAGGGGAGGTAAGGAACTGCCATCTAGCTCTGCACTTGATTCACCTTCTGTTTTGAGTAAACTTGCAACACCACCACATGCTATTAATTCTGATATGTCGCAAGTTATTGATGATACCACTTCTGCCATGAATGATACTCATGATGATGCTAGTACTATGCTTGATAATGCTGTGCCACTTGGTGAATTTCTTAGTGAACAACTTGCTAAAGCTAAAGAAATCGAAAATGCTGAAACTCTTGAGAATTATGATTCACCTATTATGCCTAGCTCTCCTACTAGAGTTGAAACACCTGATGAACATTGTTTTGATAGGGAGACGGCTAGAGCTATTCTTGCTTGTAATGATAGAGATGAAGTTATAAAACTGCTTGCTGAAATGAAAGAAAAATCTATGAGGGAGAAAATGAAATATGATCCTAAGTTTGCTACCTCTCCCATATTTATTACTAACAAGGATTATGAATTCTCTGTTGATCCTGAGTTAATTACCTTGGTTGAATCTGATCCTTTCCACGGCTATGAAACTGAAACTGTTGTGGCACATCTTACTAAATTAAATGATATAGCCACCCTATTTGCTCATGAGGAAAAAAATCGCTATTACTATATTCTTAAGTTATTTCCTTTCTCATTAAAGGGTGATGCTAAAGAATGGTATAATACTCTTGCTCCTGGTTGTGTGCGTAGTCCCCATGATATGATTTATCACTTCTTTGATAAATATTTTCCTGCTCATAAGAAACAAGCAGCTTTACAGGAAATATTTAACTTTGTGCAAATTAAAGAAGAGAATCTCCCTCAAGCTTGGGGGAGGCTTCTCCAATTACTTAATGCTTTGCCTAATCATCCTCTTAAGAAAAATGAAATACTTGATATCTTTTACAATGGACTAACCGATGCTTCTAGGGACTACCTAGATAGTTGTGCGAGCTGTGTTTTCAGGGAACGGACTATTGAACAAGCTGAGGAATTATTGAATAAAATATTGAAGAATGATAATGATTGGACACTTCTTGAACCACCGCCTAGACCCACTCCGAAGAAGAGGGGTATTTTATATCTCAGTCTTGAAGATATGCAAGAAGCAAAGAAATGCCAGAAGGAAAAAGGTATTAAAGTTGAAGATGTTAAGAATTTACCACCTATTGAAGAGATACATGGTCTTGACACACCGCCACAGGTAGTAGATGTAAATTCTCTTATAAAGTTTGATGAAAGTGATATTCCTTATAACAAACCTCCTAGTCAATGCTTGTATGAATTTGACAATTATATTATTAAGCAAGATCACTTCAATGCCAATGTTATGAAACAATTGAAACGAAATGCCTACATGATTGATCACTTGAGTGACTTGTTATTTAGAATTGCTAATGATGTTAAAGGTGTGAGTAAACATGCATCTTTGGTTCAAATCCAGTTAGAACAAGTTGCTAAATCTCAAAGTGAATTGCTCAATGAAATGAATAACAATATGAATGATCATGCTGTTAGAGTAATGACTAGAGGAGGTAGAATGACTCAGGAGCCTCTTTATCCTGAAGGTCACCCTAAAAGAATTGAACAAGACTCTCAAAGAATTAATGTTGTTGCACCTAGTCCATCTAAAAAGAAAAAGAAAAAGAAAAATGATAAGACTTTGCATACTTTTAGTGAACCTGGGGTAGAAAAACCCTTGGAGGATAGTAATGATGTTTCTATTTCTGATGCTGAAACACAATCTGGTAATGAACATTCACTTGATGATAATAATGATGATGCTCATGTGGATACCCAACCAGATAATGATAAAGAACCTGATAATGATGTTGAAATAGAACCTGCTGTTGATCTTGATAACCCACCTACTAAAAGTAAACGTTATGATAAAAGAGACTTCGTTGCTAGAAAACATGGTAAAGAAAGAGAACCGTGGGTTCAAAAACCCATGCCCTTTCCTCCTAAACCATCTAAGAAAAAGGATGAGGAAGAATTTGAACGCTATGCTGAAATGCTTTGGCCAGTCTTTTTGCGTACTCGTTTGACTGATATTTTAAAGATGGCCCCTTATGCTAAATATATGAAAGACATTGTCACAAACAAAAGAAAGATACCTGAAGCTGAGATTTCCATCATGCTTGCAAATTATTCTTTTAAGGATGGAGTACCTAAGAAACTAGGAGATCCAGGAATACCAACTATACCATGCTCCATTAAACGAAATTATGTCAAAACTGCTTTGTGTGATTTAGGAGCCGGTGTTAGTGTTTTGCCTTTCTCTTTATATAAAAGACTTGATTTGAATAAACTCACTCCCACTGAAATATCATTGCAAATGGCTGACAAATCAACTGCCATACCTATCGGTGTTTGTGAGGATGTGCCCATTGTAGTTGCAAATGTTACTATCCTAACAGACTTTGTTATACTTGATATGCCCGAGGACGACAAAATGTCAATTATCCTTGGTAGACCCTTCTTGAATACTGCAGGGGCTGTTATTGATTGCAACAAAAGCAAGGTCACTTTTCATATCAATGGTAATGAACATACGGTGCACTTTCCGAAGAAACAAGTTCAAGTAAATGGTATTCATGTTATTGGAAAGACTCCGACAATTACTATTGGAAGTCTTCAACTCCCTCTCCCTACTGTTAAAAAGAAATATGAAACTCTTAGTATTGGGGAGATGCATATCCCCGTTGAGGTAACCTAGTGTTATACGAAAATTCTTCGGTTTCATGTCACTCGGAAATGGTTTGTTAATAAGACTTGATCAACCTTATTAATGGATTCTTTTTGAGAGGCATGTGGTCGATGAATTTAGTAAGCACAACCTTCTGTACCCACTCTTTGTTTTCTGTTATTTTTAGTTAAATGCAATAAAATGCCATGATAACCCTGTTTTCTGAATTATCCGTGCAATAAAAATGTTCAGAAATGAAAGTGCTCAATGCAATAAATTTTTTGTAAAACCCCGATTTTTGGCCCTTTCTTTTTCTCTTGGATTTCTACAAATTTTTATTTGGAGTTCCTTTTTCCGTGGCTATGTGGTCTTGAAACCTGGGAAGATCACCTCTTCCTCCTCTCCCAAGTAGATTGTCACTCTAAAATCTATCCCTAGGCCATGTCATTTCCATATTAGCCCAACCCCATATTTTTATTTATTGGGAATATTCCTTTTTCTATTAAAGGAATAACGTGTTTGCCCTAGGTTGTGAAGCAACCTATATTTCTACCATTCCAAAAATTCCCACAAAATTCTCATAAATTCTTTGGATCATATCTTCCACAAATATGTCAAAAACCATCCTTGCCTACTTCAAAAATAATTCAGGAATATTCATTTCCTATTCTGTCCAGTATGGCACTTTGTGAAGGAAGTGCTATTTATATTTTCTTGATTGCCCTTAAAAAAATTTTGCACTCTCTCATATCCAAATAATGGCCTCATGCCAAAATTCAGCTCCATTTGCCTAGTAAATCTTCCTCAGCATATTTCCAAATTTTCTGACCAAAGAGAAGCTTTGTGAAGGTAGTACTAGCTAGGCTTGTCCAAAAAAGTTGAAATTTTGGTAGATCATTTATATGGTATAATAATTACTCTCCACGAAATTTAATATCCATATAACAATCTATGTGAGCACACCTTCAAATCTTTGTTTCTGGTCACAATTTCAGGTTGTGAAGCAACTATATTTTATATTGCTTCATAAAATCTGAAATTAATCCAGGACCTAAGTATCCCTATATCCTTTGAGATGCCAAAATTCACATCATTCGGTCAAGCCATTTTCTCTACAAAATTACCCAAAGTTTCTGTCCAGTGTGGAGCATTGTGAAGGAAGTACCATTTATATTTATCCAAATGGGATGAAATTTTTATGGTACCTTCATATGCCCAAATAATGACCCTCTACCAATTTTCAGCCCAATAAAATCATCCACGTGAGTGCTACTTCATGATCTAGGTTCTAGACCAGTTTTTGTAGTTGTAAAGCAACTATGACAAATATTGGTCCAAATCTTTTCAAAATCCACAGGATTGTAGTCCTTCCTACCCTAAACCTCTGTGACATCCTGGTTAACCCTTATCCCATTTATTTTGACCACTATTTCATGCCCAAGTTTGCTACAGCAAACTTCTGTTGATGCTACCCATCAGCACAGAGGTGCTTTACCCTAACCAAGACCACAGTGCTTCTCTATCAACTAGGGTCCACACGCTAGACATCTTTTTGTGGGCCAGGATGCACCGCGTGCGCCTGTGCATGCGGTGACCACGCGGTCTGGCAGGCCAAACGCGTGCTCTGGCCGCTGGGACCCCTCTGCCTGTGGCACCCCGGCTCAGAGAGATCGGAACACCCCGTATGCCAGCTCAGAGATCTAGTCTTCTAGAATACGGCACTGCTTGGCATAGAACAAATCAGCTCTTTATTACAAATAACACGGGTACAAAGGTTCTGAAGGCACGAAGGTTATAGGGGCACAGCGACACTACACCTACTCAGATAGCTCTATGCTAGCAGCGGAACAACTCGTAGCGGAATAACTTCTAGCAGCGGAACAACGACAACGGTGATGAAATCCACTCCGCAGGGACTCTGGTTGGGACGTATCCTAGAGCGCAACCTCGGGATCCTCGACAAACAAGCAATCACGGCATCACCTGCAATCT
This sequence comes from Elymus sibiricus, assembly GCA_039707655.1. Lineage (NCBI taxonomy): Eukaryota > Viridiplantae > Streptophyta > Magnoliopsida > Poales > Poaceae > Elymus > Elymus sibiricus. The sequence continues at coordinate 80,236,068 of CM077664.1, forward strand.
GGCATGACACGCCAGGTGAGTACTTAGAATGTACTCGCAAGCTCACAGCAACCAAAGCAATCAAGACATACAACTGCATGGCATTTACAGGTTAATCATCAAAGATGAACATGATACTACTGGAACAACATGAGCATGGCAACAACATGAGCATGGCATGTACATATAATTCATGATATGAACAGGATGATACTAGCGCTAGCATGCAAGGGGTTCGAAATTTAAGGTCTCATGGACCAACTTACTCTGCTCGGAGATTATGTCGTAACCACAAACTTACCATCGTGATCATCACATGACCACACAGAGCTTGATCTATACCTGTGATCATCGCATGACCACATAAAGATCAACCAACTTCTTTGCTCATCGAACCGGGGTTGTTAATTATTCAGGTTATTATTTCTGTTGACCCATAGTGTGACCTACAACGAACTGTGTCCATGACCGAGGATGCGGCTATCGATAGATTATACACTCTGCAGAGGTTAGTACACTGTACCCACACCACGGAACTCATGGCCTCGTGCTCCCATTCGGGTGGACCAACGACGTTCCAACAAAACCAATCTATTGCATGACACTCTCCCAGCCACTCCTGACAAACTCCCCTTTGGGCTATGTCCTGGGTCGCCCCGATGTCAACTCGTGACATCCGCCACCTTCGTGGCTACCACCGTCGTGGCCAAAACAAACTCGTCCCAAACGGGGACACCCGGGTACAACACAACTTGGGCACAAGGCTTATGGCCGCCTACCTGATCAGGGTAGCGCGTGCACATAACCTTCCCTAGTTGGAGGCACCGGCGAGAGGCATGACAATAGACCACATTAGGGCCTCCCCATCCAGGCAAGTGTGGTTGCACTGGTGAGCTCGATTCGGTGGCACCATGACTCAGCCAACAGATTTGTTCAAGTTCGATTAATGTCAGGTTCAACTTGAATGGTGATGAGCTGAGTCATAATAAAATGATAATGCATATGAGCATGATATCAACATGAACATGGATGGGCAGCATAACCACATAACAACAATAAATCATTTAGTCTACGGGAGGCATATGAGCATGGCATAACGATGATCATGAATATCACAAGTATTTGCATAACAAACCCCAACTATTCATATGAGCATATTATTATCACTAGCATCTGAAATGATTAAAAGAATAATACATGAGTATAAAATCATTAACAATTAATCATGTCACTCACTAGATGAAAATGAACATGGCATAAACATAGACAAGGATCCACAAGCATATTCGAAGCATTCACAAAATAATTAAATGCACAAACAATTATTAAATATTCAAGTGGAAACCATGGCTACTGCAATGCCATCATGCAATTCGGCGGAGCTGTTTTAAGGGCAAGGGCAAAATGGTCATTTTCACAGTGTGACAACCTCATGAAAATGATACCATAGGAACGGGCTCGACGAACTGAGATCGTGGGCTTTGGAATCACCTGATTCGGAGTCGCGGTTGCGGAGTTACGACCGTTCGTTCGATAGACACAAAAAGATTAAAAATCTGTCCACTTCTGCCCTTAACGGACGGACGTCCGCAAAATAACAGATTCGGCCGGCTGGTTTAAACAGAAAGCGCATTTGGGAAATACGCCTTCTGCTTATAGAAAGCGTATTCTCAGACGAAGTAACAACAATGTACGCTTTCATTGACCGAAGACGTATTTTGCAAAAACCGCCTTCACTAAAACTGTGCGGGCCCAGGGGTTGACTCCTCTGTCTGACTGACGTGCGGGCCCGAGGGGATGGCGGGGCCCACCTGGCTGGCTGGGGCGGGGCGTCATCTTCCTCCCGTCTTCGCCCGCTCGTGGCCGAACAGAGGACGGCCTCGACGGCGAGCCCCGGCGGCACGGACCACCTCTGGTCGAGGTCCGGCCACCGGCGTGCTCGGGATGACGAGCCGCGTCCGCCTGGCCCACGCACGGGCGCGGAGGAGGCTAGGAGCGGCGACGGCATGGAGGCCCGCGGGCGAGGCTGTCGGCCACCGTTGGCTTTGAGCACAGGGGCTTCCTGCCGGTGAACGGAGGAGATGGGGAGGACTGAGGCGACGAGGGGAAGTCGTCGGAGAGGTCTAGGTGGAGGGAGAGAGGCCGGGCGGCCGAATTTAGGCCGAGGAGAGTGACGGCCATGGCGGCCATTGGAGCGGACCGGAGCTCCTTGAGCTTGGGCGAGAGACTAGGGAGGACTGGAGGAGTGAGGTGGAGGGCTTGGTGAGGTCGGAGGGGGTTGGGGTGGCTTAAATAGCCGAGCGACGGAGCCGTCCCCGGATGGCCGTCCCCCGTGTGTGCATGCACGCTCTGGCGTACCGCGTACGCGTGCGCTTGCAGCAGAGGGGTTGAGGGCGACGAGAGAGGGCTAGTGGAGCAGAAGAGCAGAGCAGACGCGGTCTCGTTGAAGTCCTGCCGGCCACTTCGAGCGAACAGTACCGCGGGCAGGGTCGCCGTGGCGCGAGGAGGAAGAGAGAGGAGGGGGAGAGGGCTGGGGAGTGAGCGCGTGTCCATTGCGGGGCTCGAGGACACACTAGGACGTGCGGAAACGGCTGGTAGAAGAATGCCCGAAGCAAAACGACGAGCAGAGCGCGCCCAGCGCTTGCCACCAGCGTGGTCACCGCATGGCATGGCGAAGAAAGGGCACGATGGCCTGCAAAAAGATGTTTACCATGTTGTCCCTCCAACCTACAGTCCCACTGATGTGATAGATCGGCCAAATACACTATGAGTTGATGGGAGAGGTCGATGGAAGTTTGCTGTTGCAAACTTAGGCATGATGTTGTGATCAAATGGGGTGAGATAAGAGATAACCATAATGTCTCAGGGGTTTAGGGTAGGAAGGAATACCATCCTGTGGATTTTGAGGTCATTTGGACAAGGTTTGAGTGCAGTTGCTTCACAACTGCAAAAATTGGCCATAATCTAGATCAGGAAGTAGCACTCACATCGATACGAAGGTGCCATAAAAATTTCATACCATTTGGATAAACCAAAATGGTACTTCCTTCACAATGATACCCACTGGACAGAAGCTTGGGGGAATTTTGCAGAGAAAATGGCTTGGAAAAATAATGTGAATGTTGGCATGCTCACATTATTTATGGATATTTAGGTCCTGGATTAATTTCAGAATTTTTGAAGCAATATAAAATATAGTCGCTTCACAAACTGAAATTGTGACCAGAAACCAAGATTTGAAGGTGTGCTCATATGGATTATTGGATGGAGATGAAATTTGGTGGAGAGTCATTATTTGATCATATAAATGATCTACCCAAATTTTAACTCATTTGGATAGGCCTATCTAGTACTTCCTTCACAAAGCTTTTCTCTGGTCAGAAACTTTGGGAATTTTCTGAGGAAGATTTACTAGGCAAATGAAGCTGGATTTTGGCATGTGGCAATGATTTGGATATGAGAGAGTGCCCAAAAATTTTGAGGTCAAAGAAGAAAAGATAAACAGCACTTCCTTCACAAAGTGCCCCGCTGGACAGAATAGGAAATTAATATTCTTGAATTATTTTTGAACTATGCAAGGATGGGTTTTGGCATATTGGTGGAAGATATGACCCAAATAATTTATGAGAATTTGGTGGGAATTTTCTGGAAGGCAGAAATATAGGTTGCTTCACAACCTAAGGCAAACAGGGTTATTCCTTTAATAGAAAAAGGAATATTCCCAAGAAATGAATATTGGGGTTGGGCTAAGATGGAAATGACATGGCCTTGGGATAGATTTGAGAATGACAAGCCACTAGGAAGTGGCAGGAGAGAATATCTTCCCAGGTTTCAAGACCACATAGCCACGGAAAAAGAAATCCCAAATAAAATTCGAAGAAATCCAAAAGAAAAAGAAAGGGCCAAAAATTGGTGTGTTACAAACCTACCCCCCTTACGATAAATCTCGTCCTCGAGATTTGGTTGCTCAGGGAACCAGTATGAATATTCTGACTTAAGGAAACCGTTTCCAACACGGGTATCCTTTTCCTTCATATGATGTTCCATCTGACTAACTACCTTGCTCTGGGGTGGTTTGCTTCACTGTATCCAACATTCTGACAAGTCTTTCTTCATATGTTCATCCTTGCTCTGAATTCAACTCTTTTTTGTCTGCTGGCTTGTCTAATATTATCATGACCGGGATTTCCATAAGTCCGGGAGGAATTTCCCCATTGACGTGTCATTCTTATATCCAGCACTGATAGTATCAATGGAGTCGGGAACAAGTTTTCTCGGTGGACACAAAACATTTATTCCTTGCATCGGGTTACTCGAGTAAATGCATACCCTCCGGGTTCAAAACAATACTGGGAATCATAACCGTTCCCGTGGTAGAATCTGACTGCTTGTAGGTAGTTTTAAATCTTGCTGACTTCTTTGTCTCAGATCCGTGCCGATGATTCAATCGTCACCCTGATATGAGGTCCTTACGAACAGAGTAGATCCCTTTGGTGTGGGTTCCTGGCGATCAATACGGAATCAGACTGTCTTGGGTATCCGTACCATGTTGTTCATGCCACAATTATCATACCTGTATTGCCGGTCTTGCTCCTTCATTATCGTTTTCTTTTTCTGAACCTTTTGCTGAAAGAGCTTGGCCATATATATCCTTAATTCTTTGTGTGACCATAGGTGCTGTCAGGTGCATTATTCTGGCAGTCATACCTTATCCTTATCCTCAGGCAGGGCAGCAACGTTTAACTGGCAAGTTTATCCTTTCTCGAGCTTAAACTGTAGGGCAATGATCATCTGAACCTTTGCATAAACTCGGCAAATAAATCAGTAACCACCAGAACGGTCTTTACAACACAGATCTGGGACATCACTGAAATATCTCAACCATGGCTCACGACGGCTGAAAAGCAGCTCAGAGCATGAGGCATTGTTGATAAGAAGAATGTAGCAGTTCCCTAAGACGGCCGAAGAACAGCTTAGAGCATAGGGTCACTGCTACAAAAAGAAACTCAACAGCTGCCCGAGACAGCCGAAAAGCAGCTCAGAACACGGGCCGGCTGTTGAAAAGAGAAATATAAAGGCGGCATCTACCCTGAACGGCCGAAAGCAGCTCAGAACACAGGCGTGGTGCCGTTACCAGAGAAAGGTAAGCAAGGGTTCATCATGATCATATACCAGGTTCACCGTCACTTGTATAGAGCTTACTGTTGTGGTCAATCATACATGACAGTGACAGAGGTTCATGATATCACTTTGTCGGTTGAGAGGAAGCTGACCTTGATATCCACTGTCAAAATTGTTGTTCCAATTTGTCTTACTTTATAGCTTGTTAGACATTGCATCACACTGAGGTGTATAACTTGCTTTCTTCCTTTTACATACTCATGGGTTGTCTGATTCTCACCATGCTGGCATCATCGTGCGAGTGAATTGTATGACCTTGTCAGCATGTTCACCATATATATGGAAGCATGTGTAACTGGGCGTTTTGATTCCTGAGGTAGACACTTGTGTGTTGACTGATTCTTGCTTTTGACAAACTGTTGCGGATCTGACTCTTGAGATGCACTGCCATATGCTGCCAACTCACTGTGTAATATCTTGTACCAATGCCGATGACTGTATGTAGTGCCGTACTGACGAGGACTGGATAGCTTGTGTTGGAAGCCATCGAGAGTAGTGTGCTGAGGAAGGCTGAATAACTTATGCTCGAAGCTTTTGCCGGGATAGCGTGCTGAAGAAGACTGGGTACCGTACGTCAGAAGTTTCCCCTCCTGGTGGCTTACCGAGGAAGATTTGGTGGCTTATGCCAGAAGCTTTCTGCGGTGGCTTACTGAAGAAGACTGGGTATCTTATGCTGGAAGCTACCCACATATCGTACTGAGGAAGACTGCGGAACCTTGCGTCATAAGCTTCTCTAGTAGCTTGTGGAGAAAGACTGGGTTGCTTACATCAGAAGCTTCTCTTCGTGATATGCAGACTGAATGCCATATATATGTATACCCTTGATATTCCTTTGACTAGAAATGTACTTTTGTCTTGCACACCAATTGTCTTCCAGCTGGTTCATTACGATTGTGATGGTTGCACATTGATGTAACCTTGTTGCTGATAGTCATTCTAGAACATCATTTGTATTCAAACCAGATATTCCCCATATAATGCCGTCCACGGATAATTCCATACTGTTTAGCTGAGCTTCCAAATATTTGAATCCCTCACTGATTCTTCAAGTCCAGTGTCGGTTGATGAGCAACTTTCATAAGGGGAAATAAGGTAACACCGAGGGCCCAAAGAAATAAGCCAAAAGAAACGACTAAAATAAGAGCACACACAACATTAAGAGTACATACAAGCAACATCACACTTCATAGCTATTCACCTCACTATGCATGCCTACTTAAGCACACGATTCTCGAGGGAACTCCGGTACTACGATCTAATATGCTGTGGCGGTGTGCACGAAAATGGATCAGCGTGTGGAGAGGTTGGCGTAAACAGAGCTACACCAAGCGCTGGCTCAGCACAAGTTGCATCTAGACGGGTTTAAGGAGGAGGACGGACTCGGTGATCATGTAGCGGAACACGAATGTCACGGCCACATCATCATCAAGTGTACGGAAGGGAACCGTACTCGTCCAGAGAATGGGTAATAGGATAGTGGTGGAAAGAAAGGTCTGCTGGCATTGCCCTTCCCTGGTAACAAAGACCAGTGAGGGTTGCCAAACGGCGGGTTGGATGGCAAGATCTGGGGTAGAAACATGTCTACCACCGAAGCGATGGGTGTGGCTGAAGAGAAAATATTGGTGTGATCCCTGTGTATCAATCCTGCAAGTGATCGACACCACAAGGTACCTCGGCATCACTCCGCTGGGACAGAGATGACACCAAACACCAAAGAACGCGTATGCAAAGCTGGAGGGTGCAGGTAGTGGAGCAAAAACGATGCCACCTACACTCACAAGATCAACCGTTAGAGACAATATAATAAGTCTATATGCATGCTATGCAGCAAACAAATGCAACAACCAAATGCAACAAGCAAGCTTAGACTCTGAACTACCGGTTTCTAACGCTCGCGCTGACTAGGGCGTCCTATAGCCAGACCTGCTCTAATACCAGGCCTTGTGGCACCCCGGCTCAGAGAGACCGGAACACCCCGTATTCCAGCCCAGAGATCAAGTCTTCTGGAATACGGCACTGCTTGGCATTGAACAAATCAGCCCTTTATTATAAATAACACGGGTACAAAGGTTCTGAAGGCACGAAGGTTACAGGGGCATGGCGACACTACGCCTGCTCAGATAGCTCTATGCTAGCAGCGGAACAACTCGTAGCGGAATAACTTCTAGCAGCGGAACAGCGACAACGGTGATGAACTCCACTCCGCAGGGACTCTGGCTGGGACGTATCCTAGAGCGCAACCTCGGGATCCTCGACAAACAAGCAATCACGGCATCACCTGCAATCTGGCATGACACGCCAGGTGGTACTTTGAATGTACTCGCAAGCTCACAGCAACCAAAGCAATCAAGACATACAACAGCATGGCATTTACAGGTTAATCATCAAAGATGAACATGATACTACTGGAACAACATGAGCATGGCAACAACATGAGCATGGCATGTACATATAATTCATGATATGAACATGATGATACTAGCACTAGCATGCAAGGGGTTCGACATTTAAGGTCTCATGGAGCAACTTACTCTGCTAGGAGATTATCTCGTAACCACAAACTTACCATCGTGATCATCACATAACCACACAGATCTTGATCTATACCTGTGATCATCGCATGACCACATAAAGATCAACCAACTTCTTTGCTCATCGAACCGGGGTTGTTAATTATTCAGGTTATTATTTCTGTTGACCCATAGTGTGACCTACTACGAACTGTGTCCATGATCGAGGACGCGGCTATCGATAGATTATACACTCTGCAGAGGTTAGTACACTGTACCCACACCACGAAACTCATGGCCTCGTGCTCCCATTCGGGTGGACCAACGACGTTCCGACAAAACCAATCTATTGCATGACACTCTCCCGGCTACTCCCGACAAACTCCCCTTTGGGCTATGTCCTGGGTCGCCCCGATGTCAACTCGTGACATCCGCCACCTTCGTGGCCGCCACCGTCGCAAACGGGGACACCCGGGTACAACACAACTTGGGCACAAGGCTTATGGCCACCTACCTGATCAGGGTAGCGCGCGCACATAGCCTTCCCTAGTCGGAGGCACCGGCGAGAGGCATGACAATAGACCGCATTAGGGCCTCTCCATCCAGGCAAGTGTGGTTGCACTGGTGAGCTCGATTCGGTGGCACCATGACTCAGCCAACAGATTTGTTCAAGTTCGATTAATGTCAGGTTCAACTTGAATGGTGATGAGCTGAGTCATAATAAAATGATAATGCATATGAGCATGATATCAACATGAACATGGATGGGCAGCATAACCACATAACAACAATAAATCATTTAGTCTACGGGATGCATATGAGCATGGCATAATGATGATCATGAATATCACAAGTATTTGCATAACAAACCCCAACTATTCATATGAGCATATTATTATCACTAGAATCTGAAATGATTAAAAGAATAAAACATGAGGATAAAATCATTAACAATTAATCATGTCACTCACTAGATGAAAATGAACATGGCATAAACATAGACATGGATCCACAAGCATATTCGAAGCATTCACAAAATAATTAAATGCACAAACAATTATTAAATATTCAAGTGGAAACGATGGCTACTGCAATGCCATCATGCAAGTGGCTGTTGTGGCTTGCCTGGGGATGGAGGAACCACGGGAAGAAGTGCGATGAACTCGCGGAAAGAATCGCCGGAAAAGTTTCCCTCTCGGCGGAGCTGTTTTAAGGGCAAGGGCAAAATGGTCATTTTCACAGTGTGACAACCTCATGAAAATGATACCATCGGAATGGGCTCGACGAATTGAGATCGTGAGCTTTGGAATCACCTGATTCGGAATCACGGTTGCGGAGTTACGGCCGTTCGTTCGGTAGACAGAAAAAGATTAAAAATCTGTCCACTTCTGCCCTTAACGAACGGACGTCCGCAAAATAACAGATTCGGCCGGCTGGTTTAAACAGAAAGCACATTTGGGAAATACGCCTTCTGCTTATAGAAAGCGTATTCTCAGACGAAGTAACAGCAAAGTACGCTTTCATTTACCGAAGACGTATTTTGCAAAAACTGCCTTCACTAAAACTGTGCGGGCCCGGGGGTTGACTCCTCTGTCTGACTGACGTGCAGGCCCGAGGGGATGGCGGGGCCCACCTGGCTGGCTGGGGCGGGGCGTCGTCTTCCTCCCGTCTTCGCCCGCTCGTGGCTGAACAAAGGCCGGCCTCGACGGCGAGCCCCGGCGGCACGGACCACCTCTGGTCGAGGTCCGGCCACCGGCGTGCTCGAGATGACGAGCCGCGTCCGCCTGGCCCATGCACGGGCGCGGAGGAGGCTAGGAGCGGCGACGGCATGGAGGCCCGCGGGCGAGGCTGTCGGCCACCATTGGCTTTGAGCACAGGGGCTTCCCGCCGGCGAACGGAGGAGATGGGGAGGACTGAGGCGACGAGGGGAAGTCGTCGGAGAGGTCTAGGTGGAGGGAGAGAGGCCGGGGCGGCTGAATTTAGGCCGAGGAGAGTGACGGCCATGGCGGCCATTGGAGCGGACTGGAGCTCCTTGAGCTTGGGCGAGAGACTAGGGAGGACTGGAGGAGTGAGGTGGAGGGCTTGGTGAGGTCGGAGGGGGTCGGGGTGGCTTAAATAGCCAAGCGACAGAGCCGTCCCCGGATGGCCGTCCCCCGTGTGTGCACGCACGCTCTGGCGTACCACGTACGCGTGCGCTTGCAGCAGAGGGGTTGAGGGCGACGAGAGAGGGCTAGTGGAGAAGAAGAGCAGAGCAGACGCGGTCTCGTTGAAGTCCTGCCGGCCACTTCGAGCGAACAGTGCCGCGGGCAGGGTCGCCGTGGCGCGAGGAGGAAGAGAGAGGAGGGGGAGAGGGCTGGGGAGTGAGCGCGTGTCCATTGCGGGGCTCGAGGACACACTAGGACGTGCGGAAACGGCTGGTAGAAGAATGCCCGAAGCAAAACGACGAGCAGAGCGCGCCCATCGCTTGCCACCAGCATGGTCACCGCATGGCATGGCGAGGAAAGGGCACGATGGCCTGCAAAAAGATGTTTACCATGTTGTCCCTCCAACCTACAGTCCCACTGATGTGATAGATCGGCCAAATACACTATGAGTTGATGGGAGAGGTCGATGGAAGTTTGTTGTTGCAAACTTAGGCATGATGTTGTGATCAAATGGGGTGAGATAAGAGATAACCATAATGTCTCAGGGGTTTAGGGTAGGAAGGAATACCATCCTGTGGATTTTGAGGTCATTTGGACAAGGTTTGAGTGCAGTTGCTTCACAACTGCAAAAATTGGCCATAATCTAGATCAGGAAGTAGCACTCACATGGATACGAAGGTGCCATAAAAATTTCATACCATTTGGATAAACCAAAATGGTACTTCCTTCACAATGATACCTAGTGGATAGAAGCTTTGGGGAATTTTGCAGAGAAAATGGCTTGGAAAAATAATGTGAATGTTGGCATGCTCACATTATTTATAGATATTTAGGTCCTGGATTAATTTCAGAATTTTTGAAGCAATATAAAATATAGTTGCTTCACAAACTGAAATTGTGACCAGAAACCAAGATTTGAAGGTGTGCTCATATGGATTATTGTATGGAGATGAAATTTGGTGGAGAGTCATTATTTGATCATATAAATGATCTACCCAAATTTCAACTCATTTGGATAGGCCTAGCTAGTACTTCCTTCACAAAGCTTCTCTCTGGTCAGAAACTTTGGGAATTTTCTGAGGAAGATTTACTAGGCAAATGAAGCTGGATTTTGGCTTGTGGCAATGATTTGGATATGAGAGAGTGCCCAAAAATTTTGAGGTCAAAGAAGAAAATATAAATAGCACTTCCTTCACAAAGTGCCCTGCTGGTAGAATAGGAAATGAATATTCCTGAATTATTTTTGAACTAGGCAAGGATGGGTTTTGGCATATTGGTGGAAGATATGACCCAAATAATTTATGAGAATTTTGTGGGAATTTTTTGGAAGGCATAAATATAGGTTGCTTCACAACCTAAGGCAAACAGGGTTATTCCTTTAATACAAAAAGGAATATTCCCAAGAAATAAATATTGGGGTTGGGCTAAGATGGAAATGACATGGCCTTCTGATAGATTTGAGAATGACAAGCCACTAGGAAGTGGCAGGAGAGAAGATCTTCCCAGGTTTCACGACCACATAGCCACGGAAAAAGAAATCCCAAATAAAATTCGAAGAAATCCAAAAGAAAAAGAAAGGGCCAAAAATCGGGGTGTTACACTGTCGCCGCCCAAACGTCGCCCTCACGACACCGCACCATGTCCACTGTGCTGCTCGAGCTTTCCTCCGTCCACGCGTCCCCTCTGGACCCCTCCCCCTCTCCTCTTTTCTCTCCGGCGAGCCACGCCGCACCACGTGCCCGTGGCCGTCGTCGCCTTGCCCCTGTCTTCTTCCTCCCCCGTAACATCTCAGCACCACATGAACCCCCTGGCCTCTCTCCCCCTCCGCGCGTGCGCACGCGTACGCGGACGCGTTAGAGCGGCACCCACCCGCCCTTGGCGGCACCCGAGCACGGGCATCTCGCCACGGCTATATAAGCCACTCCCGGCCGCGTCTCTCCGCACTAGCAGCTCTCTCTCTCACTCCCAAAGCCCCCCTAGCCACTCGAACGAGCTCGAGAAGCTCTCGTTCCCCCGCATTGCCGCCATGGCCGCCGACAGTCTCGCCTTAAATTCGAGCCAGACCGAGCTCCTCCCCTCGCCATTCCTACTCCAGAGGACTCACCGAAGTTTGGCGGAGCTCCTGTGCCCTTCATCTCCTCCTCCGGTGGCCTATCGGCGCGCGCCCGAGTTCTCCCGAAGCCACCATCCGCCGCAGCTCGTGCCCTGCTCGGTGGCAAGCTTGCCGGCAAGAATGGATGGCCCAGGCGGGTGCGTGTCGTCCAGCCGAGCTCGCCGGTAGCCAAGGCGTCGCCGGAGACGGCCCAGGTCGCCGGGACGGGCGCTCGTAGCGCGCGCCCTGCCTCTGCTTCGTGAGCGAATGAAGGAGGAAGAAGATGGACTGGCCAGGCGGGCCCCACCGCTCCTCGGTCCCACCGGTCAGTCAAACAAATGAGTCAACCCCGGGCCCGCGCAGATTTAAGTGGAGACGTATTCTCCGGAATATGTTTTCGCTTACTGAAAACGTATTCGGTCGCGGCTGCGGGCGAGAGTGCGCTTTCCTTTGACAGAAAGCGTATTCTTCGGAATGCGCCTTCTGCTTTAACCCGCCGGCCCAAACTGTTATATTGAGGACGTTCACTCTTTAAGCTCACAAATGAATAAGTTTTTATTTGATTTCTGCCTAACGAACGAACGTCCGTATCTCCGCAACCGTAACTCCGAATCAGGTGATTCCAAAGCCCACGATCTCAGTTCGTCGAGCCCGTTCCGATGGTATCATTTTCACCTTGTTGTAACATTCTGAAAATGACCATTTTCCCCATGTCCTTAAACATTCTGAAAATGACCATTTTTCCGCGAGTGGCTCGCACTTCTCCCTGGTGAATCCTTCATCCCCAGGCAAGCCACAATAGCCACTTGCATGATGGCATTGCAGTAGCCATGGTTTCCACTTGAATATTTAAATAATTGTTTGCGCATTTAATGATTTTAATGCTTCGAGTATGCTTGTGAATCCATGTCTATGCTTTTGCCATGTTCATTTTCATCTAGTAAGTGGAATGATTAATTGCTAATGTTATTATTATCAGGTTTCATTCTTGTAATCATTTCCGATGCTAGTGATAACAATATGCTCATATGAATAGTTAGGGTTTGTTATGAAAATACTTGTTATATTCATGATCGTCATTATGCCATGCTCATTTGCATCCTGTAGACTAAATGATTTATCATTGTTGATGTAATGATATTAAATGGTTATGTTGCCCATCCATGGTTACACTGATATCATGATCATATGCATTGTTATTTCATTATGTTGTTATGGCTCAGCTCATCACCATTCAAGTTGAACCTGACATTAATCGAAATTGAACAAATCTGTTGGCTGAGTCATGGTGCCACCGAATCAAGCTCACCAGTGCAACCACACATGCCTGGATGGGGAGGCCCTAATGCGGTCTATTGTCATGCCTCTCGCCGGTGCCTCCAACTAGGGAAGGTTATGGGCGCGCGCTACCCTGATCAGGTAGGTGGCCATAGGCCTTGTGTGCCCGAGTTGTGTTGTACCCGGGTGTCCCCGTTTGGGATGAGTTTGTTTTGGCCACGACGGTGGTGGCCACAAAGGTGGCGGATGTCACGAGTTGACATCGGGGCAACCCAGGACATAGCCCAAAGGGGAGTTTGTCAGAGTGGCCGGGAGAGTGTCATGCAATAGATTGGTTTTGTCGGAATATCGTTGGTCCACCCGAATGGGAGCACGAGGCCATGAGTTCTGTAGTGTGGGTACAGTGTACTAACCTCTACAGAGTGTATAATCTATCGATAGCCGCGTCCTCGATCATGGACACAGTTCGTAGTAGGTCACACTATGGGTCAACAGAAATAATAACCTGGATAATATCAACCCCGGTTCGATGAGAAAAGAAGTTGGTTGATCTTTCTGTGGTCATGCGATGATCACAGGTAGAGATCAAGCTCCGTGTGGTCATGTGATGATCACAATGGTATAGTGATACCGAGATTGGTTGATCCTGAGGTGATTGTGTGATGTTCACGACGGTAAGTCTGAGACATATGGTGGTTACGAAATAACCTCCGAGCAGAGTAAGTTGGTCCATGAGACCTTAAACATCGACCGCCTTGCATGCTAGTGCTAGTATCATCATGTTCATATCATGAATTATATGCCCATGCCATACTCATGTTGTTCTAGTAGTATTGTGTTCATCGTTGATGATTAACCTTTAAATGCCATGCTGTTGTTTGTCTTGATTGCTTTGGTTGCTGTGAGCTTGCGAGTACATTCAATGTACTCACCTGGTGTGTCATGCCAGATTGCAGGTGATGCCATGAGTGATTGTTTGTCAAGGATCCCGAGGTTGCGCTCTAGGATGCGTCCCAGCCAGAGTCCCTGTGGAGTGGAGTTCATCACCGTCGTCGTTGTTTCGCTGCTAGATGTTATTCCTCTATGAGATGTTCCGCTGCTAGCATAGAGCTACCTTAGCAGGCGTAGTGTCACCGTGCCGCTATAATCCTCTGTTATATCGGACCTTGTACCCGTATTATTTGTAATAAAGAGCTGTTATGTTCTATGATAAGCAGTGTCGTATTCCAGAAGACTTGATCTTTGTCCTGGAATACGGGGTGTACCGGTCTCTCTGAGCCGGGGTGCCACAGAGCTTGGTATCAGAGCAGGTCTGGTGGTAGGATGCCCTAGTCAGTGCGAGCGTTAGAAACCGGTAGTTCGGAGTCTAGCTTGCTTGTTGCAGTCGGTTGTTGCATTTGTTTGCTGCATAGTATGCATATAGACTCACTACCTTCTCGCTAACGATCTTATCTTGTGAGTGTAGTTGGCATCGGTTTCGATCCACTACCTGCACCCTCCTGTTTTGCATATTTGCTCTTTGGTGTTTGGTGTCATCTCTGTCCCAGCGGAGTGATGCCGAGGTACCTAGTGGTGTCAATCATTTGCAGGATTGATGCACAGGTATCGCACCAATATTTTCTCTTCAGCCACACCTATGGTTTTGGTGGCAGACATGTTTCTACCCCGGATCTTGCCATCCAACCCGCCGCTTTGGCAACGCTTACTGGTCTTTGTTACCAGAAAAGGGCAATGTCAGCAGACCCTTCTTTCCACCGCTATCCCTATCACCCATTCCTTGGACGAGTACGGTTCCCGATGATGTGGTCATAACATCCGTGTCACGCTACATGATCACCGAGTTCGTCCTCACCTCTCAGCCCGTCCAGATGCAACCAGTGCTGAGCCAGTGCTTGGTGTAGCTCTGCTTACCCCAACCTCTCCACACGTTGATTCATTTTCATGCACACCGCCACAGCATATTAGCTCGTAGTACCGGAGTTTCCTCGAGAATTGTGTGCTTAAGTAGGCATGCATAGTGAGGTGAATAGCTGTAAAATGTAATGTTGCTTGTATGTAATCTTGATGCTTTGTGTGCTTTTGTTTGAGTCATTTCTTTTGCTTCTTTCTTTGGGCCCTCGGTGTTACCTTATTTTCCCCTTATGAAAGTTG
The DNA here is from genome assembly GCA_039707655.1 of Elymus sibiricus. Taxonomy (NCBI): domain Eukaryota; kingdom Viridiplantae; phylum Streptophyta; class Magnoliopsida; order Poales; family Poaceae; genus Elymus; species Elymus sibiricus. The sequence continues at coordinate 80,251,403 of CM077664.1, forward strand.
CTCATTAACCGACACCGGACTCGAAGAATCAGTGGGGATTTCAAATATTTGGAAGCTTAGCTAAATCTTATGGAATTCTCAGCCAACTGCATTGTATTGGGAATATTTGATCTAAATACAAATGATATTCTAGATTCACTACCAGCATCAAGTGTACATCAGCGCGCAATCTTCCCAGCAGTAATGATTAAACCAGCAGGAAGATAATTTGTGTGCACGGCCAACCGTATATTTCGAGACAAAGATATATATATATATATATATATATATATATATATATATATATATATATATATATAAATGGTAGTCAGTCTGCATATCACGGAGAGAAGCTTCTGGAGTAAGCAACCCAGTCTTCCTCCGCATGCTACCAGAGAAACTTATGATGCAAGGCTTCTCAGTCTTCCTCGGTACGATATGTGGATGGCTTCCAGTGGAAGATACTCAGCCTTCTTTGGTAAGCTACCGCAAAAAGCTTCCAGCATAAACCACCAAATCTTCCTCAGAAAGCAACCAGGGGAAAAGCTTCTGAGGTACGGTACCCAGTCTTCTTCAACACGCCATCCCGGCAAAAGCTTCGAGCATAAGCTATCCAGTCTTCCTCAGCACGCTACTCTCAGATGGCTTACAACCCAAGCTATCCAGCCTTCGTCAGTGCGGCACTACCAATAGTTATCGTCATTGGTACAAGTAATTACGCAGTGAGGTGGCAGTACATCTCAAGAATCAGATCCGCAACAGGTTGGTCAGAAACACGAGCTAGTCAGGACACAAGTGTCTGCCTTGGGAATCACATGCTCAGATACACATGCTTCCATATATATTGTGAACATGCTGCCATGGTCATGCAAGTCACTCGAACGATGATGCAAGCATGGTGAATCCGACAACCACATGAATTATGTAAGAGGAAGAAAGCCAGTATACACCTCAGTGTGATGCAATGACTGACAAGCTAAGAAGCAAGACAACTTTGGGACAACAAATCTTGATAGTGGTTATCAAGGCCAGCTTCCTCACGCCCGACAAAGTGAATCATTAACCTCTGTCACTGTCATGTATGATTGACCACAATAGTGAGCTCTATACAAGTAACTGTGAACCTGGTATATGATCATGATGAACCCTTGCTTACCTTTCCCTGGTAACGACACCACGCCTGTGTTCTGAGCTGCTTTCGGCCGTCCGGGGTGGATGCCGATTTTATATTTCTCTTTTCAACAACTGGCCCGTGTTCTGAGCTACTTTCTGGCCGTCTCGGGTAGCTTCTGAGTTTCTTTTTGTAGCAGTGACCCTATGCTCTGAGCTGTTCTTCGGCCATCTTAGGGAACTGCTACATTCTTCTTATCAACACTGCCTCATGCTCTGAGCTGCTTTTTAGCCATCATGAGCCATGGTTGAGTTATTTCAGTAATGTCCCAGATCTGAGTTGTAAAGACCGTTCTGGTGGCTACTGAGTTATTTGCCGATTTCATGCAAAGGTTCGGATGATCATTGCCCTACAGTTAAAGCTCGGGAGATGATGAACTTGCCAGTTAAGCGTTGTTGCACGGTCATAGGATAAGGATAAGGATAAGGTATGCTTGCCGGAATATTGCACCTGACAGTACCTATGGTCACCCGAAGAATTAAAAATATTTATGGCTAAGCCCTTTCAGCAAAAGATTCAGAAAAAGACAACAATAATGAAGGAGCAAGATTGGCAATACCGGTATGATAATTGTTGCATGAACAACATGGTACGGATACCCAAGACAGTCTGATTCCATATTGATCACCATGAACACACACCCAAGGGGTCTACTCTATTGTAAGGACCTCATATCAAGGTGACAGTTGAATCGTCAGTATGGATCTGAGACAAAGAAGTCAGCAAGATTTAGAATTACCTACAAGCAGTCAGATCCCGCCAAGAGAACGATTATGATTCTCAGCATTGTTTTGAACCCGGAGGACATGCATCTACTCGAGTAACCCGATGCAAGGAATAAATGTTTTGTGTCCACCAAGGAAATTTGCTCATAACTCCATTGTATACTATTGGCGCTGGATAAAAGAATGTCACGTCAATTGAAAATCACTCCCGGACTAATAATATCAGATAAGCCAGTAGACATAAAAGAATTGGAGTTAGAGCAAGGACGAACATATGAAGGAAGGCCTGTCAGACTGTGGGATACAGTGAAGCAAACCACCCCAGAGCAAGGTAATCAGGTCATACGAAATTCTGAGGGAACATCAAGGAAAAGGATGCTCGAGTTGGAAACGGTTTCCTCAAGTCAGAATATTCATACTTGTTCCCTGAGCAACCAAATCTCGAGGACGAGATTTTTATAAGGGGGGTAGGTTTGTAACACCCCGATTTTTGGCCCTTTCTTTTTCTTTTGGATTTCTTCGAATTTTTATTTGGAGTTCCTTTTTCCATGGCTATGTGGTCATGAAACCTGGGAAGATCACCTCTTCCTCCTCTCCCAAGTAGATTGTCACTCTAAAATCTATCCCTAGGCCATGTCATTTCCATCTTAGCCCAACCCCATATTTTTATTTATTGGGAATATTCCTTTTTCTATTAAAGGAATAACCCTGTTTGCCCTAGGTTGTGAAGAAACCTATATTTTTGTCATTCCAAAAATTCCCACAAAATTATCATAAATTCTTTTGATCATATCTTCCACAAATATGTCAAAACACATCCTTGCCTAGTTCAAAAATAATTCAGGAATATTCATTTCCTATTCTGTCCAGTATGGCACTTTGTGAAGGAAGTTCTATTTATATTTTTTTTGATTGCCCTCAAACTTTTTGTGCACTCTCTCATATCCAAAGAATTGCCTCATGCCAAAATTCAGCTCCATTTTCCTAGTAAATATTCCTCAGCAAATTTCCAAAGTTTCTGACCAGAGAGAAGCTTTGTGAAGGAAGTACTAGCTAGGCTTGTCAAAATAAGTTGAAATTTTAGTAGATCATTTATATGGTGAAATCATTACTCTCCAAAAAATGTCATCTCCATACAACAATCTATGTCAGCACACCTTCAAATCTTTGTTTCTGGTCACAATTTCAGGTTGTGAAGCAACTATATTTTATATTGCTTCATAAAATCTGAAATTAATCCAGGACCTAAGTATCCCTATATCCTTGTAGAATGCCAAAATTCACATCATTTGGTCTAGCCATTTTTTCTACAAAATTCCCCAAAGTTTCTGTCCAGTGTGGAGCATTGTGAAGGAAGTACCATTTATATTATTCCAAATGGGATGAAATTTTTATGGTGCCTTCATATGCCCAAATAATCACCCTCTACCAATTTTCAGCCCAATCCAATCATCCATGTCAGTGCTACTTCATAATCTAGGTTCTGGACCAGTTTTTGTAGTTGTAAAGCAACTATGACAAATATTGGTCCAAATCTTTTCATAATCCACAGGATTGTAGTCCTTCCTACCCTAAACCTCTGTGACATATTGGTTAACCTTATCCCATTTATTTTGACCACTATTTCATGCCCAAGTTTGCTACATCAAACTTCTGTTGATGCTACCCATCAGCACAGAGGTGCTTTAGCCTAACCAAGATCACTGTGCTTCTCTATCAACTAGGGTCCACACGCTAGACATATTTTTAAGGGCCAGAATGCACCGCGTGCGCCTGTGCACGCGGTGACCACGCGGTCTGGCAGGCCAAACACGTGCTCTGGCCGCTGGGACCCCTCTGCCGCCACCCAAACGTCGCCCTCGCGACACCGCACCATGTCCATTGCGCTGCTCGAGCTTTCCTCCATCAACGCGTCCCCTCTGGACCCCTCCCCCTCTCCTCTTTCCTCTTCGGCGAGCCACACCGCACCGCATGCCCGTGGCCGTCGTCACCTTGCCCCTGTCTTCTTCCTCCCCCGTAGCATCTCAGCACCGCATGAACCCCCTGGCCTCTCTCCCCCTCCGCGCGTGCGCACGTGTACGTGGACGCGTCAGAGCGGTGCCCACCCGCCCTTGGCGGCACCCGAGCATGGGCATCTCGCCGCGGCTATATAGGCCACTCCCGTCCGCGTCTCTCCGCACCAGCAGCTCTCTCTCACTCCCAAAGCCCCCCTAGCCATTCGAAAGAGCTCGAGAAGCTCTCGTTCCCCCGCATTGCCGCCATGGCCGCCGTCGGCCTCGCCTTAAATTCGACCCAGACCAAGCTCCTCCCCTCTCCATTCCTACTCCAGAGGACTCACCGAAGTATGGCGGAGCTCCTCTGCCCTTCATCTCCTCCTCCGGTGGCCTATCGGAGCATGCCCGAGTTCGCCCGAAGCCACCGTCCGCTGCAGCTCGTGCCCTGCTCGGTGGCAAGCTTGTCGGCAAGAATGGATGGCCCAGGCGGGTGCGCGTCGTCCAGCCGAGCTCGCCGGTAGCCAGGGCGTCGCCGGAGATGGCCCAGGTCGCCGGGACGGGCGCTCGTAGTGCGCGCCCTGCCTCTGCTTCGCGAGCGAATGAAGGAGGAAGAAGAAGGCCTGGCCAGGCAGGCCCCACCGCTCCTCGGTCCCACCGGTCAGTCAAACAAAGGAGTCAACCCGGGCCCGTGCAGATTTAAGTGGAGACGTATTCTCAGGAATACGTTTTTACTTACTGAAAACGTATTCGGTCGCGGCTGCGGGCGACAGTGCGCTTTCCTTTGCCAGAAAGCGTATTCTTCGGAATGCGCCTTCTGTTTTAACCCGCCGGCCCAAACTCTTATATTGAGGACGTTCACTCTTTAAGCGCACAAATGAATAAGTTTTTATTTGATTTCTGCCTAACGAACGAACGTCCGTATCTCCGCAACCGTAACTCCGAATCAGGTGATTCCAAAGCCCACGATCTCAGTTCGTCGAGCCCGTTCCGATGGTATCATTTTCACCTTGTTGTAACATTGTGAAAATGACCATTTTGCCCTTGCCCTTAAACAGCCCCCTTCGAGAGGGAAACGTTTCCGGCGAATTTTTTCGCGAGTGTCTCGCACTTCTCCCCGGTGAATCCTTCGTCCCTAGGCAAGCCACAACAGCCACTTGCATGATGGCATTGCAGTAGCCATGGTTTCCACTTGAATATTTAAATAATTGTTTGCGCATTTAATGATTTTAATGCTTCGAGTATGCTTGTGAATCCATGTCTATGCTTTTGCCATGTTCATTTTCATCTAGTAAGTGGAATGATTAATTGCTAATGTTATTATTATCAGGTTTCATTCTTGTAATCATTTCCGATGCTAGTGATAATGATATGCTCATATGAATAGTTAGGGTTTGTTATGAAAATACTTGTTATATTCATGATCGTCATTATGCCATGCTCATTTGCATCCCGTAGACTAAATGATTTATCATTGTTGATGTAATGATGTTAAATGGTTATGTTGCCCATCCATGGTTACACTGATATCATGCTCATATGCATTGTTATTTCATTATGTTGTTATGGCTCAGCTCATCACCATTCAAGTTGAACTTGACATTAATCGAACTTGAACAAATCTGTTGCCTGAGTCATGGTGCCACCGAATCGAGCTCACCAGTGCAACCACACTTGCCTGGATGGGGAGGCCCTAATGCTGTCTATTATCATGCCTCTCGCCAGTGCCTCCAACTAGGGAAGGTTATGGGCGCGCGCTACCCTGATCAGGTAGGCGGCCATAAGCCTTGTGTGCCCGAGTTGTGTTGTACCCGGGTGTCCCCGTTTGGGACGAGTTTGTTTTGGCCATGACGGTGGCGGCCACAAAGGTGGCGGATGTCACGAGTTGACATCGGGGCAACCCAGGACATAGCCCAAAGGGGAGTTTGTCGGAGTGGCCGGGAGAGTGTCATGCAATAGATTGGTTTTATCAGAATATCGTTGGTCCACCCGAATGGGAGCACGAGGCCATGAGTTCCGTAGTGTGGGTACAGTGTACTAACCTCTGCAGAGTGTATAATCTATCAATAGCCGCGTCCTCGGTCATGGACACAGTTTGTAGTAGTTCACACTATGGGTCAACAGAAATAATAACCTGGATAATATCAACCCCGGTTCGATGAGAAAAGAAGTTGGTTGATCTTTATGTGGTCATGCGATGATCACAGGTAGAGATCAAGCTCCGTGTGGTCATGTGATGATCACAATGGTATAGTGATACCGAGCTTGGTTGATCCTGAAGTGATTGTGTGATGTTCACGACGGTAAGTCTGAGACATATGGTGGTTACGAAATAACCTCCGAGCAGAGTAAGTTGGTCCATGAGATCTTAAACATCGACCGCCTTGCATGCTAGTGCTAGTATCATCATGTTCATATCATGAATTATATGCCCATGCCATACTCATGTTGTTCTAGTAGTATTGTGTTCATCGTTGATGATTAACCTGTAAATGCCATGCTGTTGTTTGTCTTGATTGCTTTGGTTGCTGTGAGCTTGTGAGTACATTCAAAGTACCCACCTGGCGTGTCATGCCAGATTGCAGGTGATGCCATGAGTGATTGATTGTCGAGGATCCCGAGGTTGCGCTCTAGGATGCGTCCCAGCCAGAGTCCCTGCGGAGTGGAGTTCATCACCGTCGTCGTTGTTTCGCTGCTAGAAGTTATTGCTCTATGAGATGTTCCGCTGCTAGCATAGAGCTACCTTAGCAGGCGTAGTGTCGCCGTGCCGCTGTAATCCTCTGTTATATCGGACCTTGTACCCGTATTATTTGTAATAAAGAGTTGTTCGGTTCTATGCCTAAGCAGTGCCGTATTCCAGAAGACTTGATCTCTGGGCTGGAATATGGGGTGTTCCGGTCTCTCTGAGCTGGGGAGCCACAATTTTGATATGAATTTTTATATAATATTTGAGAAATTTTGGCACTGGAAATATACCAGGGGGGTGCCCCAGGTGCCCACGAGGCACCAGGGCGCGCCACCCCCCTGGCACGCCCAGGTGGCTCGTGGGCCCCATAGGGACCCCCTCACTTATTCCTTCAGCCCACTTCATCTCTTACCTCTAGCAAAAATTCCTGGTAGCTCTCTCTCTCGTGTTCTTGCTCACAAACCTAAAATTTTCGATCTCTTTGTTCGGAGCTCCGTTTCCGAAACTGTTTTGGGAGATTGCTCCTTGGTATGTGACTCCCCATTGCTCCAATTAGTTTTTGCTCTAGTGGATTATATTTTGCTTAATTAGCTGCTCTTGGTGCTACTGGAAATGAGCTTGCATGTTGAATTCTTTGAGTTCCAAGTAGTTTGAATGCTTGATATAGCCTCTGGACATCCATATGAGTAGTTGCTATCAATCTTGTGAAGTTTTATTGATATCATTTTGTGACCCAAAATTTTTCAGAAAATTGTTCTTAGGAAAATGAATATCTTCCGGAGGAGTTTTTCGAAGCGGAACGCCAAGGGAGTCCTTGGGGACTCCTCGGACAATGACCTCAACATCCCGCGAAGGACGGAGGTTCGGCCGTGCGAATGGCCGCACAATGCCTTCATGAACGAAGCCAGATTCTACCAAGAGTTCGTGCAATTTGTTGCAAATGCCGGATTGACCGACTTCCTCGCAGATGAGTGTGACCAGCATCGCATCCTTACAAATTCCTTTGTGCAAAATTTTCATTTTCTGAATAGGCTCGAACCCCCTGAGGTGTCCTTTGATTTATATGCTGAACATCATCAGATACCACTTGCTGAATTTTGTGAGATATGTTTGATTCCCTTTGATGGGGACATAAGAGAGTCTCGACCGGAGGAGTTTGAGGGTTTCCTCCACTCTTTAACTGTGGGAGAGACAAGGGGCGTGTCGAGAGCCCAAGCCACTAGCTTGCAGTTTCCCTCTGTTCATTACTTTGCTCTATTCTTAGAGAAATGCTTAATTGCTAGGGAGCAAGGTAGTGCGCTTGCTGCACCTGACTTTGCCATTTTACACCGTGCACTGCATAATGACAACACTTATAACCTGGGAGCTATCATTGCACACCGCCTGCACACTAATAGGACTAGGGGTAAAATTCATGGTGGTATTTATGCTACTCGCTTAGCGAGATGTTTTAATGTTAACATACGCCCACATGATTACTTGTTGCCTAGAGTTTACTTAGATCACCAGTCCATGAGGGACCACCACTTTCTTGATACCCCTGAGCCTCCTCACAACATTCGTTATAACTTGGTTTTTAGTGAGGATACTCGTGATATTATTCCATTGCCTGCACCTGCTTTGTTTGATTCTCATGCCAGGAACGGATATACCGTGATGCCACCGGACATCGTTGCTTATCGGAACGCGTTGGCAGCGGCAGAGGAGGAGGCCCAGGATTGGGACTCTCGGGTGCCGCCGCCTCAGGACTTTCACATGGGACCGGATGGCTACTACGGTTGGCCGTAGACCAAGCTAGGCAAAAAGCCTAAGCTTGGGGGAGTACGTATCTCTCACCGACATTTCATTCATGTCCACACATTTCATTCCAGTTGTCGGTGTTCATACTTTTTCATTGTATAATCCATGTTAATTTTATTTTTCTCGCTTTCTTCTTGTGTGTTTGAAAAACTTTGAGAAAATCCAAAAATATTTCTTGTTTCTTTTTTTTTCTTTCTAGCTTAATTAGTAGTAGTATTAAAAGAAAACCCAAAAAGATTTCCCGTTTCTTCTTTTGCTTGTTGGGAGTTCCCCCGTGTAAATAGTTTTCTTTTCTCGTTTTCGTTTTTCTTCTTTAATTTGCTTTCTTCAGAAAAACTAAAAACTCCAAAAATATTTCAGTGTGTTTCTCTGAAATTCTTTCCTTTTGTTGAGTCATTGTGAGGAGAAGACCACGATGAAAATGTTGAGTGGCTCTCATATGCACTGTTGTTGATCTAACAAATAGCCCATTTTACCTTGTCTTCTCCTTTGAATAAAATGCTTACAGATTCCAGCTTAGTCCACGGCACACTTGCACTATTTTCATTTTCATATCATTCGGTCGTGCAAGTGAAAGGCAATAATGACGATGACTTGATGAAGTGACTGTGGCAAGGAAAAGCGGGTATGAACTCAACTTGTTCTTTGTTTTTGTAAATATGTTTAACTTAGTATCCATGATTCAGCATATTATGATTAAACATGTTTCTGATGACAATTAGAGATTATAGTTGCTCATGCCATGCTTAAGTAGCTAGGAGTGGATAATGATTTATCTTGGGTGTTAACATGCATTAAAATGTTCATGATGTAGTATGATGATATGGTATCCTCCTCTGAATGCTTCGAGTGGCTTGACTTGGCACATGTTCACGCATGTAGTTGATTCAAAACCAACATAGCCTCCACGATATTTATGTTCATGGTGCTTATATCCTACTCATGCTAGTATTCAATTTTGATTATTCATAATGCATGATTATGACCGTTTTCGCTCTCTAGCTGGTCGCTTCTCAACCTATTTGCTAGACTTCGCCTGTACTAAGCGGAAATACTGCTTGTGCATCAAAACCTTTAAACCAAAGTTATTCCAGATGAGTCCACTATATCTACCTATATGCGGTATTACTCTGCCGTTCTAAGTAAATTTGCATGTGCCACCTCTAAATTTTCAAATGAACATCTGTTTTGTGTGCCCGTACCGCTCATGGAGCGACAAGGAGCGGTCAGTATCTTCCATGCTAAGTGGGTTATTCTCATGACGAGTGTTTACTCACTTGTCCTTGCACAAGAGGGGCTGGTAATCGGGATGCCCAGTCCCACTATTAAAATTGAAAAATAATAAAACAAACTCCCCCGGAAAGTTGTTGGTATGGAGGGCACCCGAGGATTCGGCTAGCCATGGCTTGTGTTTGTTGGTGGAGGGGGAGTAAACTTGACTTTACCGCTTGGGAACCGCCACTAATGTGTTTAGCATGGAAGATATTGAAAACTCTCGGTCGTGACGTTGACAGGAAAGGCATACGTCCCAAAATTATATTTATCTCTGATTTAAGCTTTGAGCTCTGGCACCTCTGCAAATCCATGCTTCCCTCTACGAAGGGCCTATCTATTTACTTTTATGTTATTTTACTTTTATTGTTGAGTCATCACCTTCTCAAACAAGCACCAAACCTGAGAGCACTATTGTCATTCTCATGCATTGTGTATAATTAATGTTGTGTGCATCATGACTGGATCTCTGCTACCATGAATTACAATGTTTAGTCGCTGCTTGAACTTTGGAGGTGCTCTGCATTTATGTTTTGCGGTCTCAGAAAGGGCTAGCAAGATACCATGTTGTCATATTATATCATGATTGTTTTGACAAAGTGTTGGCGTTTGAGATATTTTATTATTGCTCGCTAGTTGATTATGCCATTGATATGAGTGAATATAATTTCTAAGAGTTATCATTTGCATGGTTAGTTATAATCTTTGCTGAAAACCTGGGTATTATTTAAGCATATATACAGATACAAGAACAAAAGAGTTCGTAAAAGTTTTTCTTTATCACTTTCAGTTTGTCAACTGAATTGCTTGTGGATAAGCAATGAGTTAAGCTTGGGGGAGTTGATACGTCTCCGTCGTATCTACTTTTCCAAACAGTTTTGCTCTTGTTTTTGCCCCTAATTTGCATGATTTGAGTTGAACTAACCCGGACTGATGCTGTTTTCAGCAGAACTACCATGGTGTTGTTTTTTGTGCAAAAATAAAAGTTCTTGGAATTGGATGAAACTTTTTGGAGATTTTTTATGGAGTAAATAAAAAATACTAGAACCAAGACCCACTGGAGGGGGGCCACCCAGTGCCCACGAGGCACCAGGGCACGCCACCCCCCCTGGCGCGCCCTGGTGGCTCGTGGGGCCCACGTGGCTTCGCTGACCCTAATCTTTGGCCTATAAATTCACAATTCCAGAGAAAAAAATAGGAGAGGAAGTTTTATTGCGTTTCACGATACGGAGCCGCCGCCACCTCCTGTTCTTCATCGGGAGGCCAGATCTGGAGTCCAGTTGGGGCTCCGGAGAGGGGGATCTTCCGGCATCGTCATCATCAACCATCCTTCATCACCAATTTCATGATGCTCACCGCCGGGAGTGAGTAATTCCTTCGTAGGCTTGCTGGACGGTGATGAGTTGGATGAGATTTATCATGTAATTGAGTTAGTTTTGTTAGGGCTTTGTCCCTAGTATCCACTATGTTCTGAGATTGATGTTGCTATGACTTTGCTATGCTTAATGCTTCTCACTAGGGCCTGAGTGCCATGATTTCAGATCTGAACCCTTTATGTTTTCATTAATATATTTATGTTCTTGATCCGATCTTGCAAGTTATACGCACCTGCTATGTGTTATGATCCGCATACCCCAAGGTGACAATAGTTGGGATTCTTTCCGGTGATTGCCATAATTTGAGGAGTTCATGTATTCACGAAGTGTTAATGCTTTGTTCCGGTTCTCTATTAAAAGGAGGCCTTAATATCCCTTAGTTTCCTTATGGACCCTGCTGCCACGGGAGGGTAGGACAAAAGATGTCATGCAAGTTCTTATCGCAAGCACATATGACTATATACGGCATACATGCCTACATTACATTGATGAATTGGAGCTAGTTCTGTGTCGCCCTAGGTTATGACTGTTACATGATGAATGTTATCCAACATAATCACCGATCCAATGCCTACGAGTTTTTCACATATTGTTCTTGCTAAGTTACTACTGTTGCTACTGCTGTTACAATCCCTAGTGATCACTCTGCTGCAGATATTTAGTCTGCAGGTGTGGTTGAATTGACAACTCAACTGCTAATACTTGCAAATATTCTTTGGCTCCCCTTGTGTCGAATCAATAAATTTGGGTTGAATACTCTACCCTCGAAAACTGTTGTGATCCCCTATACTTGTGGGTTATCAGGCGGCGACGCTGAGGCGGCGATGACGAAGAGGGTCCCGCCCGGACCATGACTCCAGCTACAGCTGGCCCCACGGTGGGCGCCAACTGTCGTGGTTTTCTCATGGTAGATGCCATGGGATGGCTAAAAGTGGGGGGCAGCAAGGCTACGGTGGAGATCCAGGACGGGATTGGGCAACAGCAGGCGGTGGTTTACCCAGGTTCGGGGCCCTCGCGTGGAGGTAACACCCCTACTCCTGCATGTCTGATGTATATGGGGTGTATATGGTGGTACATGGTTGCTCCTAAAGCTGTTTGGAGGAGGAAGAAGGAGGCTCCGAGCTCTCCTCTTTTCTTGGAATGTGAGAATGAGAGAGGGTGTCCCTCCCTTCGAATGCATCCCCCTGGTGCACCTTATAAAAGGGTGCCCAGGGGACAAGGTGTGGCCCACATGACCTAACAATCACTATTCGAGATGACGCATGACACACGCACAGTGTCTACCATTCATCAATAGTGCTCCATTGTAGAGCATGGTCGTCTCGTCCGCGTAGGTCCGATGGGACGTCGTGGTTGACTTCGCGGAGCAAGACAACTGGAGCAGCCGGACGGGAAGCCAGTTGGGGCAGCCGGGTGGCGAGCAGCCGGGCGGGAGGGAGCAGCCAGCCATCCTCTAGCCGTCCAGATCCCAGCCGACCGGGCTCCACCCAGCCTGCTCCACCCAGCCGGGCGTCAGCCGGCCGGGCTCCAGCCGGCCCGGCTCCAGCCAGCCGGCTCCACCCAGTCGGGCTCCAGCCAGCCGGGCTCCACCCAGCCAGGCTCCAGCCAGCCGGGCTTCGCACACCGGGGGTGGCTCCCCCGACATTGTTTTGAAATGTTGTCTTGTCTCCTTGAGCCTACCCGGGGGTCATCCCCCTGACAATTGTAATTCTCTGGCTATGATCTGTGTCACTGTTATAATAATCTTAATTCCACACATACTCTGAACATGATTGTATATTTTCGTCCTTTTCGTCTCCAATTTGATTTGTTGCAGCAGACGCAAATGCGTTGGCCTTTATAATTCCAGGACCTAGAAATATAAATGTCAATGGGTGGTGGTTTATCACTCGTTTAACTGACGGTGGGCATTTGATGCTCATTTGCACATACCAAAGTGACCAAACCATTTCATCAAACCACATGCAGTACAATGCGTGGGGTGTTCGCGACTGTGATGGCTATGGCTGCTTCATGTTCAAGAAAGATCCCAGCTCCGTTGGGCCAGGCATATTCAATTGGAGGCGGGTTTACAGCCTCGGCAACCACTCCCTGTTCCTCGGGCTCAATTATCCGATCATCCAACCAATCATCGAACATATCACCGGCGATGATTATCGTGCTATGCAAGTTCCATTCGCCAGGGGGAACTATGTTTACACATCGTACCATGGGTTTCATGAAGCACCATATCCAGACATTCGTCGACACAGCTTGTTGCCAGATGAACTTCAGTGTGTGAAAGGCATCAAGCTTCCAATCGATGAATGGCTTTTGCAAACCCGACATGTGGCGATGTGGTTCATGCCAACAGCTAATATGCACAACTTGATTTGTAGTGATATCTAGACTGAGCCATGTATCCTACAGGTGTCGCATGATCCTATTTTGTTGGTTATTTTGTACTGTAGTTAGTTTGAAGGATAAATACCTTTCTGGGATCAAGTGGATCCTACATCACCTACGTAGCATGTATTTTGATAATGATGATGGGGATACTGTGCAGAAGCCATATATAGCAATTAGGCTTCAAGTGCGTACTTGTTGGTGAAAGTGTTGTCCAATGAGAATTATATTTTGTATTACTCATGTAGCCTACAAAGTCTGTCGCACAGCCTTGTAACTTTGTAGGCACCTGTTTGTAAGCTCCTTCTAAACACTCTTGCATAATGCCCTTAAAACTAAGCCTTTAGCAATGCCCCTCTCATATTATTTAAAGCAATATGGAAGCAACCTGGAGATTGGATGAATGTACACCATTTCTAAAATTTGTATTACTACTAGTAGTCCTCTATACCGTATATTCACTACAAGAAATATGTCAACTTGTGACCTTTTGTCAGTGACCCTAGAAGAATGGTCGTAAATCTACGACCATTTGAGACCAATTGGTCATAAGCTGTTCGGGGGGCTCCAAACCCTAAACCATAACGACCATTTTGGTCAGAAAGGTCATAATTTCCTTACACGAAATGGTCGTAAAGCAGAAAGCACTGGTTCGCTGCCTTATTTCTAGCTGATCACGACCAATATAGATGGTCATAGCCTTGTAAATTGTGGTGCATTGCTATGACTAGGCGCCACCTCATCAGTTTTGCCTATGTGTCATGTCCATGTGTCAATTTTTGCCCTAGGTTGTGAAGCAGCCTACATTTCTGTCATTCCTAAAATTCCCAAAAAATTCTCATAAATTCTTTGGACCATATATTCCTCAAATATGTCAAAAACCTTCCTTGCCTAGTTCAAAAATAATTCAAGAATATTCATTTTCCTATTCTGTTCAGAACAGCACTTTGTGAAGGAAGTGCTATTTATATTTTCTTGATTGCCCTCAAAATTTTTGGTCACTATTTCCTATCCAAATCATTGTCTCATGACAAAATGCAGCTCCATGTGCCTAGTAAATCTTCCTCAGCAAATTTCCAAAGTTTCTGTTCAGCTAGAAGCTTTGTGAAGGAAGTACTAGCTAGGCATATCCTAATGAGTTGAATTTTTGCCACATCTTCTATATGCCCAAATCATAGGTCTCCACAAAATTTGAGCCCCATCTAACAATCCATGTGAGCTCACCATCCAATCTTTGTTTCTAGTAATATTTTCAGTTTGGGAAGCAACTATATTTTATATTAGTTTATAATTGCTGCAAATTTACCAGGACATGACCCTGCCCATAGAACCTCCCTCCAGCAAATTTTACCTCATTTAATTTAGCCAATTTCCCTCAATATTTTTCCCAATTTTCTGTTCAGTGGAGAGCATTGTGAAGGAAGTACCATTTTTATTTATCCAAATGGTATGAAATTTTTACAGTGCGTTCAGATGCCCAAATTATCATCATCCTCCAAATTGTAGCTCAATCGAATCATCTATCTGAGCCCAGCTTCAATTTCTATTTTCTGGCCAGATTGGCACATTGCAAAGCAAGTGCTATCTAGACCACTCCTATTGCCCTCAAACTTTTTGGGCACTCTTCCATATCCAAATAATTGCCACCTGACAATATTCAGCTCCATTTGCATAGTAAATCTTCCTCAGAAAATTTCCAAAGTTTCTATCCAGAGAGAAGCTTTGTGAAGGAAGTACTAGCTAGGATTATCCAAATAATTTGAGATTTTTCTAAATCTTCCATATGCTCAAATCATCACTCTCCATAAAATTTGAGCTCTATCTAGCAATCCATGTGAGCTCATCATCCAATCTTTTATTCTGGTCATATTTTCAGTTTGTGAAGAAACTATATTTTATATTGCTTAATTATTGCTGAAACTTTACCAGGGCATGTTCCTACCTATATAACTTCCCTCCACAAAATATTAGCTCATTTAATTTAGCCAATTTCCCTCAATATTTTTCCCAATTTTCTGTTCAGTGGTGAGCATTGTGAAGGAAGTACCATTTTTATTTATCCAAATGGTATGAAATTTTTACAGTGCGTTCATATGCTCAAATTATCATCCTCATCCAAATTGCAGCTCAATCGAATCATCTATGTGAGCCCAGCTTCAATTTCTATTTTCTGGCCAGATTAGCACATTGCAAAGCAAGTGCTATCTAGACCACTCCTATTGCCCTCAAACTTTTTGGGCACTCTTCCATATCCAAATCATTGCCACATGACAATATTCAGCTCCATTTGCATAGTAAATCTTCCTCAGAAAATTTCCAAAGTTTCTATCCAGAGAGAAGCTTTGTGAAGGAAGTACTAGCTAGGATTATCCAAATAATTTGAGATTTTTCCAAATCTTCCATATGCTCAAATCATCACTCTCCATAAAATTTGAGTTCTATCCAGCAATCCATGTGAGCTCATCATCCAATCTTTTATTCTGGTCATATTTTCAGTTTGTGAAGCAACTATATTTTATATTGCTTAATTATTGCTGAAACTTTACCAGGGCATTTTCCTACCTATATAACTTCCCTCCACAAAATGTCAGCTCAATCCATTCGTTCATTTGAGCCCAGCTTCAACATCCATATTTCTTTCCAGTGTGGTACTTTGCAAAGCAAGTGCCACCTAGGCTCCTCCATTTGAGCTGCAAATTTTCCAAGACAGTCTCCTTAGTAGATGATCATCCTCAGCCAAAACTCAGGCCCGTTGGCCATGTGCATTTCCCCCACCGCTAATCAAACACTTGGCTACTAATTCATGTTTGAGCTTACTTCAGTCTCCTCGTGAGATTCTTCTGTTGTATTCTTCTTCCTAACACCTACCGGGGGAGTGCCCAACCCACCAGACATGCCTAGGCCACCCAGAACGCGTGGCAATGCCACGGTCACGTGGTGACCACGCGGCTGGCATGCCGGTTTACGCGCTCTGGAGTTGGGGGCCTCGGCCACCATCCAAACCTCGACGTCTCGCCACCACACCATGTATCTCTGATTAAATATATATAGATACTTATGTACCTAGAAATGATTTTTCGAAAAAATAAAGAGCAAACTATAAGGCAGCTGCAGTTCAAATTTGACCCGCTTCCTACTGAATCGGCGGAAATTTGTCTTGTTCACGAGAGGTGGATAAAAATCTTTTGACACCCAACCATTTGGTCAATTGTACATTAAATATGGTCTAATATTTTAGAAAAATGATGTGGTCCAATTTTGCAACAAATATTTGGTAGGTCCTTCACAAAAAAACTCATTTTGGGCACTCGAAAAATGGAAAATGAAAATTGTCATCCAAAGAAAATGAAAACTTCCTTAGGCAACATTGTTTGCCATTCCAAGATGCACCCTTGTGCACAATATGAGATCATTTGAACAAACTATGCCATGAATGTGGCCATAAGATTGATCATTTGGCTTGAAAGCCATGAATCTTCACACATGATAGCTCATTTCTGAGAACACTTTTTTAAAATAATTGCTGTATTACAAGTTTATTATTTTTCCTGGTAACTTGGTCACATATAATGACACAATGCGAAGGTTTTCTAATTTTTTTGATTTTTTTTGAATTTTTCATGCCCATTTCAAAATGCGGTCAAAACGGCGGGCATGACCGTTCCTAGCTAGTGGTTGAATCTTGGAAAACTTTTGGCGTTTCTCTGATTAAATAGATACTTATGTACCTAGAAATGATTTTTGGAAAAAATAAAGAGCAAACTATAAGGCAGCTGCCGTTCAAATTTGACCCGCTTCCTGTTGAATCGCCGGAAATTTGTCTTTTTCACGAGAGGTGGATCAAAAGCTTTTGACACCCAACCATTTGGTCAATTGTACATTAAATATGGTCTAATATTTTATAAAAATGATCTGGTCCAATTTTGCAACAAATATTTGGTAGGTCATTCACAAAAAACTCATTTTTGCCACTCGGAAAATGATTAAAAATAGCTAGAAAGATCAGAAATGCATACAAATTGGTGCTCATCCATAAAATAAGGTCTAACTTGAGTGAAAATTTGTGTGGTGCCCTTTTGCAAAATATTTTTGATAGCTGCTTCACAAAATCCCTCTATTTTTAGTACTTGGAAACTATTTTAAATCACAGATTTTCCGAACCAATCAGAACTCTTCCCACGGATCACCCCACTGTAGCCGATCTGAACCGTCCACACCCGGCGGATCCAACGTCTCACCCACATAGCCCTAACACAACCCGCACTGCTCCTCCTCTCGTCCCCCCCTTTCCTACGCACCCACAGCCGCCGCCCTCTCCCTCCCTCAGATCTCGATCCGCCGCCGCCCCCAACCCTACCCCCACTGTCGACGACCCTCACCGTAGACGAGGTCAAGCTCCTCCTCCCCTCTCCCTCCCACAGATCTCTCTCGCCCTCGCCCCAGGGTTCAAGCTCCTCTCGATTCCTCTCGAAGCTCCCGCGTCCCACCCTGCACCCTCCCCCTTCCACTCCCGAACCCCGCGGCCCGCCGGCCGGGTCTGGATCTGGGAGTGCCGTGATCTGATTCCTCGAATTCTGATCTACCAGCTCGAAGCGCGGTGGGGGCGGGAGCGAGCTCGCGGGGAAGGAAGGATGCCGAAGGCCGCGGGAAATGCCAAGCTCCTGATCCAGTCGCTCACCAAGGCCTACGCCACCACACCGATGAATCTCAAGGTAATTTTCATTTTCTTTCCCTAGCAGTATTTTTTTTCCTCTGCCACTGGCGACTGCCGGGTTACTGATGTGCTTCTCGTGCTCCACAGATCATTAACCTGTACATGGTTTTCGCCGTGGCCACTGCCCTGGTTCAGGTAATTTTCGCCCCTTTCTGAGGATACATGAGCCCTGATTTGGGATGGAGAAGAGTAGCATACTAAGTTTAGGAAATCAATTAGGCAGCACGACACCATACCTAGTGATTTGCTGGAGCTATGCACTGATTCCATGGACCACATATGTCTTGTATGTTTATTGTACCACAGTTCTCAGCTTTAAAATTAGCAGTAGGCTATCGGCTTGCATGAATCTGATGCACCTACTAGTGCATAAAAATGTCTGATATGTGTTCCCTAGCCAGACTCTTAGGTTTGAGCACATATTTTTTACTCACTCCCGTCCTTGTGTGCCATCATCGCACTCGTGACGCCATTGGCCGGCCTGGGGAGTGCTCGATCTGATCGCGCTCGCGTCGTGTCAGAGCCGATCCGCCACCGGTCCGCAAGCCCGGGGCACCCTTCCCTATTTTCTTTCTTTGTTGGCAACTCCTCTCGGGGAGGGTTGGAATAGATGGGCGCGTTGCTGCGATCGAGGTCGATTTCGCCAGGAGGATTGGATTAGCTATGATTTGTCCGCAGAAATTTGTTGAGTAGAGATTCAGAGGCGTGGAAGATGATGGATTTGGTTGTGTTACTATCTGCAAGATCTTTTTCTGTTTCAATTTTCAATTTTGGGAGTGTTGATTGTGCGGCTGGTAGCATCACCCCCTCTGAATGTCATGTGACTGTTAGTTATGCATCTGAGTGCTGGGTCTGTAGGATAATAGGATCGTTAACTCCCTTGTTTCCTGTTGTCAGTAGTTAATCTCGGGGAGGAATTTTTGATGGGAACATGGAGGATGATGCTTTTGCTGTGCAATTGTTTATCACCCCTCGTAACATGTATATTTAGCGGTTACTACTAAAAGTTTTGCATTTGAGTGCTGGGTAGGTAGGATCTTAGGATCATCAACTCTTGTACACTGTTTTAACTGGTTCTGCATTTGTACATACATGTGTACAGCCGTAAATCCAAGTGTACATGCTGTCTTTTGCAGGCTTATTTCAGGTTGTGGTTGTTTGTCCTAAAATATGCCAGGGTCTGTTTTTCTAATATCCTTGTCCACTGAGCTATCTGCGCTATGTCCTATTGAAGAAGATTTCATATTCAGTGCCTTTGTAACTGTTGTCTTTAGCCTGAAGCTTTCTATTCTTTATCAATTTTGCCATGTTTCTCATTGATTATGCTACTCCCCACAGTGGCGTCCAGACCAGCAGCCGCCCTAGATCCTCTCTCCACACTGTGGCCTATGGCGTCCGCCGGTGGATCCCTCGTTGTGGCGCTCGTCGTGGGCTTCCTCGTGGGCACCAACCCACGGTGGCATGTCTGCGTCGTCGCCATGCCACAGAAGCTGTTGGTCGACGAGCTCGTCACCATTCACCTCTTCAAGGACAACCCCTTCCAACCTTGTTGTGAGATACGACCGACTCCCCCCTTCCGTTCCTAGTTGTCTGTGAGCTGGGCACTCGAGATGAGATGTACATGTCCCAACCTCCCTCCCTCCCATGTATGAATATGCTCTCAAGTAGTCATCTGTGTGAATGGACGTATGATAAGAACTAAGAACTCACATTCACTAATTGTCTAAGATATTTCATTAGGATCTGTAAACTACTTGAGGTACATAAACTGCCCGCACCACCAATGTGTGTAGTTCTTGGGCCCTCTTGGTAGTTGGTTCTCAGTAGGACTATAGAGTTGATAGTATGCTACTATGCATCACCATTTATGAGTTATGCAGAATAAGAATTAAAATTTGCTGCAATTCACATGCTTTGTACCTTTACTTGCAATTTAAGATACACTCTTACTTTTTTCTCTCCTGTATAACAGAACTGTGTGTATCAAACAAATCATGACATCTGCTTCTTTTCAAACAAATCAACGAGTCAATGGACGATGGTTTCTAATTTGCTCCTCACAACTTATTATTTTGATGTATATCTGTTCTGATGGTTACTAATTTGAAAGGCAGGTGGATGGCTGATGTTGAACTCATGATGGCATTATTTGCAGGACAAGTATGAGTGTGTGGTGAAGGTCAATAACAATCTGGAGAAGCAAGTTCTGTCCTTGGTTTTGCTCTATTGGTGAAGCGTCCTCACTGCTATTCTGTAGGAGAATCTAAGATGCACCTCCAATGCCTCAAAATCCAGCAGAAAAAAGTTTGGTTTTGCTCCTCCTACTCCTACTCTAGCTAGTTGTACATTGCTGCTACCTGTACTTCGCATTCCTGCCACCCATGGACGCCTAACTGAATCACAACCTCAACCAAAAAGAAAAAATAATATCAATCTAGTTTGCTGCAGTATATGCAAATACAGTTGGGGATTCAGTTGTTGACTTGTGTAATCATGCCATAAATTGGCACGACTTTGTTTGCATCATCATGTATAGGAACCTTCCGTGTTTGCGACGCATCCACCGGCACTGGGCTGCTTCTGGTACAGGTGAACCGTTTCCCCTCTCTACTCATCCATGGAACCATGTTCATGTGTTTGATTCAGACTGTGATATAAGACACAATGTAGGCAGCATGTAAGCTAGATTGTCTTTTCTTCTTATTTCTAAAATTTGTGAATTGAACAACTTCTCAGGCTGCTACCTTGGAAGCAGCCTACGTGTGTGCATTAGTCTTTCTAGGTGTGGTCCTGTGTGCTACTTTGGAATTTTCTTGCTCTCCTGTGAACTGTTCTATTTTTCAAC
Source organism: Elymus sibiricus (assembly GCA_039707655.1). Taxonomy (NCBI): domain Eukaryota; kingdom Viridiplantae; phylum Streptophyta; class Magnoliopsida; order Poales; family Poaceae; genus Elymus; species Elymus sibiricus. Next base: position 80,272,347 of record CM077664.1, read on the forward strand.
AGTTTTGGTGGTTCATGCTAGCAAGAGTCCTTGCGTGATCAATGTGATCTTTTGAAAACCACCATGAGAGCAGGCTAGCTAATTATCTACAGTTAATTACCTGCCTGCATCTACCATTAACCTGAACAGTGGCAATTGAGCACCACCACTACTAGTATAAGTCAGCTTTATTTTCTAATCGGTAGGTATCTAGTACTAGTAGATTCAGAATATGTAGTCCTGAAAATTAAAGGGAGCAGAAGTAAATGAGTCAAACAAAAATATTCATCTACAAATGTCGGTGTATGTTCGATTTGATTCAGTTTGCTATGTTGCTAAAGCTCCTCTTTCCTCTAACCATTTTCGCACCAAATGCAGAATGTTCTGTTTTTATTTTGTTCCTAATTGTTCTGTTTATAACCTGTAGATGTTGTCCTTTGTTCATTGAAGTGCTGACTGCTAGAACAAGTTCCATGATGAAGAAGCTAGAACCCGCACCCAGCAAAGAGTAGCTCATTGGAGCTTGTTATTTTTTGATATTTTTGTGTATTAGAAAACTGGATACTATGTATTATTGTAATGTACCAAGTTTGGCTGTATTGAGAAATATTCTGCATTTATAGCCTATGTTTGAACTGGAAATTGACTGAAAATGACGCATATACTGAGCTGAAGAGTGATGAGTCCTAAATTAAAAGGCCATGGCTGAGTCCCCAAAAAAACTAGACTGTAAAAGGCCGAGGAAAAAAAAAGGGACTGTAAATGGCCGAGGGCCAAAAAAAATACTGGACTATAAAAGGCCGAGGCCCAACAAGAAATTGAATGTCAAATTCCATAGAAATAAAATGGCCGAATTGCTGGGCTTTGCCCATGCAACTGACAAAAATTAACAACCAAAAAATATATTAAATGGGCTGAATTATTGGGCTTGGCCCATATAGACGGCTGAACTGGATCGGGCTGATTCTAATCTATGACCTTTTCATTTGTTTGCAATTTTGCCACGTCAGCTTGCCATGTTGGATCTGACATGGTGTGGGCAGATTGCTAGTGACCAAAACAATTGGTCATAGAATCTACGACCTTTTATTTTGGTCGTAACTGTCTACGACCATTTCAGAAAAAAGGTCGTTAAGTTTCATTAAAGACGGCCAACTTTTGACCAACTGTTTTTGGTCACAAATAGGTCACAAATGGAAAACAACGACCATTCAGTGACCAATATTGATGGTCGCAAGTTGCCATATTTCTTGTAGTGATTGCGCTACTCGTACTATGTAAGTAGTACTTGTACGACTAGTAGTACTAGTACACGTCGGTCAAATTATTCATCATGTCCTCACATTGAATTGACGTGATAACACGCTGCGCGTGAGGTGACACAAGAGTCCCGGTCACGTGTTTGGTTCACCAAAGTGAGCCTCACCCCTCTGGTAGTCTAGCAGCACTATCCCGTTATCTCCCATTCTCTCCCAGTCTCCCCGCCTCCTAGCCGCCGCCTTGTTCCGATCCAGTTGGTATGATGGGCGATGAGCTAGTGGAGCTGCTATACTTCATTGCAAGCAGTCAAAAGGAAGACGCTGAGAAATTTGATTTCAACAAGGAATCTCTTCAAGCTAGCCGCATGAAGGGTGGAACCAGCGAGGCCGCTCCTGTGAGTGTTCGTCCCGTCGCCCTGTATGATGATTTTGATCTTTATGGGGGTTTTCAAGTCTTTAGATTATGCATCTAGTAATGAAGCTGAGACCCCAGTTTGTTCGGGTGTCATGGATTTTAGATTTGTAGTAGTGATACGTCTCCGTCGTATCTACTTTTCCAAACACTTTTGCTCTTGTTAGGACTCTAATTTGCATGATTTGAATGAAACTAACCCGGACTGATGCTGTTTTCAGCAGAACTACCATGGTATTGTTTTTGTGCAGAAATCAAAGTTCTCAGAATTGGACGAAACTTTTTGGAGATTTTTCATGGAATATAAAAAATATTGGCGCAAGAATCAACTGGAGATGGGGCCCCTATTGCTCACAAGGCAACATGGCGCGACCCCCCCTAGGGCGTGCCCTGATGCCTTGTGGGTCCCACAGAGGTCCGTCTGACCTAATTCCTATGCTATAAATTCTCTTTCCCCAAGAAAAAAATAAGAGAAGAAGTTTCATCGCGTTTTACGATACAGAGCCGCTGCCACCTCCTGTTCTTCATCGGGAGGGCTGATCTGGAGTCCGTTCGGGGCTCCGGAGAGGGGGATTCGTCGCCATCGTCATCATCAACCATCCTCCATCACCAATTTCATGATGCTCACCACCGGGCGTGAGTAATTTCTCCGTAGGTTTGCTGGATGGTGATGGGTTGGATGAGATTTATCATGTAATCGAGCCAGTTTTGTTAGGGCTTGATCCCTAGTATCCACTATGTTCTGAGATTGATGTTGCTATGACTTTGCTATGCTTAATGCTTGTCACTAGGGCCCGAGTGCCATGGTTTCAGATCTGAACCCCTTACGTTTTCATGAATATATTTGTGTTCTTGATCCTATCTGGCAAGTTGTATGCACCTATTATGTGTTATGATCCGCATACCCCAAGGTGACAATAATTGGGATTCTTTCCGGTGATTACCGTAGTTTGAGGAGTTCATGTATTCACTTAGTGCTAATGCTTTGTTCCGGTTCTCTATTAAAAGGAGGCCCTAATATCCCTTAGATTTCCTTATGGACTGATGTCTACTACGCAACTTTTATTCTTGTAGACGTTGTTGGGCCTCCAAGTGCAGAGTTTTGTAGGACAGTAGCAAATTTAACTCAAGTGGATGACCTAAGGTTTTTCAATCCGTGGGAGGCATAGGATGAAGATGGTCTCTCTCAAACAACCCTGCAATCAAATACAAGCAATCTCTTGTGTCCCCAACACACCCAATACAATGGTAAATTGTATAGGTGCACTAGTTCGGCAAAGAGATGGTGATACAAGTGTAGTATGGATAGTAGAAATAGGTTTTTGTAATCTGAAAAATAAAAAACATCAAGCTAACAAGTAGTAAAAGTGAGCACAAACGGTATTGCAATGCATGAAAACAAGGCCTAGGGTTCATACTTTCACTAGTGCAATCTCTCAACAATGCTAACATAATTGGATCATATAACAATCCCTCAATGTGCGACATAGAATCACTCCAAAGTTCCTATTAGTGGAGGACATAAGAAAGAAATTGTTGTAGGGTACGGAACCACCTCAAAGTTATCCTTTCCGATTAATCTATTGAGCCATCCCTATAAGTGTCACAAACAGCCCTAGAGTTCGTACTAAAATAACACCATATGATACACATCAACCAACTCTAATGTCACCTAGATACTCCAATGTCACCACAAGAATCCGTGAGTTGATTATTCGATATGCATCAAACAACTTCAGATTCATAATATTCAATCCACACAAAGAACTTCAAAGAGTACCCCAAAGTTTCTATCGGAGAAAAGAAGATGAAAACGTGCAACCAACCCCTATGCCTAGATCACCCCAAGGTCACGGGAATCCGCGAGTTGATCACCAAAACATACATCAAGTGACTCAATAGAATACCCCATTGTCACCACGGGTATCCACATGCAAGACATACATCAAGTGTTCTCAAATCTGAAATATTCAATCCGACAATAACGAAACCTCAAAGGGAAAGACTCAATTCATCACAAGAAGATAGAGAGGGAAGAAACACCATATGACCCAACTATATTAACAAAGCTCACGATACATCAAGATCGTGCCAAATCAAGAACACGAGAGAGAGAGATCAAACACATAGCTACTAGTACATACCCTCATCATGGAGACCGCCGGGATGATGAATGTAACACCCCTGATGATTAGCTACAGTGAACTCCTGCTAATTTTGCCATGTCATCATGCTTTGCATTAATGAATGCCACTTGTCCCAAAAACAAACTCAAATTCAAATTTAAACTGCAAGTCAAAATATTATTTCTTCAAACAGTGAAATAAAAATGTAGGTGATATCATAAATAATCCCCAAGTAATTGTCTTGAAGAAATCAAACCCATTTGGATTTTGAAATTGACCCCAACAACTATTTTAATAGTCCAACACCAAAATTACCTGACCTTTTCAATTTCTAAAAATGTTTAAACAATTCCAAATGCTCTGAAACTTTTTGTGCAACCCTAGAATATTGCATAGCATTTTTGTGCAAAGTTTCATAATTAACAAAATTCATTTGATCACTAAATTATTTAGAGGACAGTAGCTACTTATAATTTTAGAAAAAAGAAATAGAAAGAACCACTATGCACTTTGGCCCGTTTAGCAAATGAAGGATGCCCAGCCCACCTCCTTCCCCCTTCCTCCTCTGTACAGAGGCAGTGCACATGCATGTCACGCATCTGCGCTCACCGTGACCGCCAGATGGCCAACACGCGTCCTTATAGTGCTCCTGGGAGGGGATAAGGCCACCCCCGACCCAGTAGACAAAAACCCTAGCACCACATCCCTCTGCCTCTCTCTCTCTTTTTGATTTGGAAGCTCGTCCAAGAGCTGCTCGCCATGGTCGTCATCGTCGTCGTGGCCACTGACTTCCCCGGCGCCTGAGAAGAGGTCCAGGAGCCTCCCCGCGGACGTCTCCTTCGTCTACATCAAAGAACCCGAGCCGGGACACCCTGTAGCCTCGCCATCGTCCTCATCTTCGCCCACGGTCGTCGACGTCCGTCACTGGTCGCCGCTGCTCCAGGCCGCCCCCGACCTCCTGAGCATGTCTACGAGCACCGTTGTGAGCTCCTCCTCCGATTCCCCTCCTTTCCCCCTTCGATCCGAAGCTGTAGCCGCCGCCTTGTGCTTGTCCATGGCCGCACCCGTACTGTACTCGCCCTGCTGCCAGCTAGCGTCGTGCTCACCGCGCCCCGCGCCCACAGCTGCCCCGGGCCGCGCCCTGCCCATGAGCCCCGCCAGCGCTGGCCGTGCCCGTAGCCGCCCGCGCCTACGCGCCCCGTGCTCGTCCGCCGCTGCCGCTGCTACTTACTACCGCTGCTGCGTGTGCTGCAGCTGTTCCTGCTGCTTTCTAGTTGCCGCTGATGCTCTTTGTTGCGGCTGCTCGCTACCGCTGCTAGTAGCTAGCTGCTGCTGCCCGCACCCACCATTGCCTGCTTCTGGCCTGGCCGCCGGCACCTCCTGTGCCCGTGTGTGCCCAACCAGAGAGGCCAGCTAGCTCTCTGCCTATTAGGGCCGGCCCCTATTAATTAGTGGGGGCTAATCCCCCACTTTACACTAACCCCCCTCTGTTAGTGTTAAACCCCCCAACCTAATCTAGCCACTGACACTGACGTGTGGGTCCCGTCTAGTTAAAATAAATAAATCGTTTTAGGAAATGTTTAGACAATGACAGATGGACCCCCATTGACCCTGTTGACCTGTCAACCTTGACTGGTCAACTGTTGACTGAACCCCCTAGCCCCACTGTCATACACTGTGGCTTGAATAGCACTAGGTGACAAAAGTATTTCGCTGTTTATAATTCGAATTTAATAATTAAAATAATTCTAGAAATTCCAGAAAATGATTAAAACTTTGAAAAATCATATAAAATAAACCGCAACTCGGATGAAAATAATTTATATATGAAAAATGATCAGAAAAATAAGACGAAACCGAATATACCATCCACATACCTGTCACATGCCTCCAACACTTCCCCTCCGGATCGTCTGTCCGATAATTGTCTTAAGCCGGGAAAATATTCCCATATATTTTCCCGCTCCGTCTGTAACGTGTAGCACTGCGTTAGGTCACCCCTAGCACAACATATTGCCATGTCATGCTTTGTGTTGCGTTTGTTTGCTGTGTATTTATTTGTTTCCTCCCCCTCTTATCTCCGGTAGCCCCCGAGCCTGACATGACCCCTGAGGACTACTACACCATCGACAACCCTTATTCTTTTTCAACAGAGCTTCCAGGTAAGCAAACCCCCTTGATCATTCCTATACCGCCCATTCCTTCTCTCTCGTGCTTGCATTAGATTTTTCTACTATATTTGATTGCTCCTATTCTGATGCATAGCCTGATTTTGTAACCTATTGTTGATACCTTACCTGCTATCCTAAATGCTTAGTATAGGTTGGTTAGTGATCCATCAGTGACCCCGCACCCTTGTCCGTGTTGGCATGCTTTGCTTCTGGATGTTTCGATCAACGTGATCGATGTGCAGAGAACTACACAGCACCGCACACCCCCTTAGTTGTATGACTCTGCAGAGCTACTATCGAGTGCCGAGGGTGATACCTCCTACCTCACTCCTGATGATATCTCTGTAGCGTAGCTAGTCGGTTGTGGGTTACCGAGGGTGATTCCTCTTTCACCACCTCCGATGAGGCCTCTGTAGTGCAGCCCCTCAAGTGTGAACCCATCGAGGGTGATTCCTCCAAGTTCACCTTGACGGTTACATCGAGTGGGAATCAATTGAGGGTGATTCCTCGGATTCCCCACGATGTTATGGACACACGGGTACTTTGACCTTCACCTCAGACCATTGTTAAAGACGGGTCGGCTCCAAGAGCACCCGCGAGATAATGTTGAAGTCAGGCCAACCCCAAGGGTACCCGCGAGAGAGTCTTGTGGCGGTTGACTGTTAGCGGTACCACCCAGGATGTGGTGGTAGCTCGAGACTTGTCTCGACAGCCGACACGAAACTTACACTGTAGTCGGAGCGACAGGGCAGGCGGAGACTACCTAAGAGAGAGGTGGGCCTCGTCCCTGGTCGTGGTCCGTGAGATACCTAGTCGGAACGGCCGAAGCACTGGTCGTCTCCGCGAGCTCCTAATAATTCACTAACGAATTTGGGTATTTGATCTGAGTTGGCTGCTACTTGTAGCTTGCGTTGGTATTTTCCCCGAAGAGGAAGGGATGATGCAGCACAGTAGAGGTAAGTATTTCCCTCAGTTATGAAACCAAGGTTATCAATCCAGTAGGAGAATCATGCAACACCTCGTTAGCAGTACCTACACACAAACAACAAATCCTTGCATCCAACGCAAACAAGGGGTTGTCAATCCCTCGGCGGTAATTGCAAGATTAAATTGTATGTGATATATAGATAGATTGAAACAAAAATACAAAATAAAATAAATAGAAGAAAAAGTGCAGCAAGTATTTTTAGGCTTTTAGTATATGATCTAGATAGACCCGGGGGCCATAGTTTTCACTAGAGGCTTCTCTCAAGAAAATAGCATACGGTGGGTAAACAAATTACTGTTGGGCAATTGATAGAAAAGCAAATAATCATGACGATATCCAAGGCAATGATCATGTATATAGGCATCACGTCCGAGACAAGTAGACCGACTCCTGCCTACTTCTACTACTATTACTCTACACATCGACCGCTATCCAGCATGCATCTAGTGTATTAAGCCCATAAAGAACGGAGTAACGCCTTAAGCAAGATGACATGATGTAGACAATGTAAACTCACGCATGAATAAACCCCATCTTTTTACCCTTAATAGCAATGATACATACGTGTCATGTCCCTTTCTGTCACTGGGATTGAGCACCGCAAGATCGAACCCATCACAAAGCACCTCTTCCCATGGCAAGATAAATCAATCTAGTTGGCCAAACCAAATCAATAGATCGGAGAAGAAATACAAAGCGATAATAATCATGAATAAAAGAGATCAGAGAAGACTCAAATAATATTCATGGATAATCTAATCATAAACTCACAATTCATCGGATCCCAACAAACACACCGCAAAAAGTGATTACATCGGATAGAACTCCAAGAACATCGAGGAGAACATTGTATTGAAGATCAAAAAGAGAGAAGAAGCCATCTAGCTACTAACTATTGACCCGAAGGTCTATGGTAAACTACTCACGCATCATCGGAAGGGCAGCAAGGTTGATGTAGAGCCCCTCCGTGATCGATTCCCCCTCCGGTGGAGTACTGGAGAAGGCCTCTAGATGGGATCTCTCGAGAACAGAAGCTTGCGGCAGCGGAAAAAGTATTTCGTGGACTCTCCTGTTGGTTTCCCAATTTTTGGGAATTTATAGTGGTGGAATTAGGTCAAAAGGGTCAGAGGTGGGCCCACAAGGCACCAGGGCGCGCCTGCCCCCCCCAGGCGCGCCCTTGTGGCTCGTGGCCACCTCCTGGGTCTTCTGGCCTCCTCCTGAAGCTTCTAGTGTTTGTTATATCCAGAAAAAAATCTCCAAAAAGTTTCGTGGCATTTGGACTTCGTTTGATATTGATTTTCTGTAAAACCAAAAACAGGCAGAAAACAGCAACTGGCACTGGGCACTAAGTTAATAGGTTAGTCCCAAAAAATGATATATAATTGCTATAAATGTATATAAAAACATCCAAGATTGATAACATAACAGCATGGAACAATAAAAAATTATAGATACGTTGGAGACGTATCATTGGCCACTGGCCTATACGCACTACCACCACGCGGGATAATGGTTTAATGGGGCCCTCGGTGCCGTATGTATCAGCGGAAAGCTCTGTCAGACATCCAGTTTAGCATTGCAGCACGGCTGACAGCAGATACCCATAGGCACAACGTGGTGAGGCTGGCCCTGCGCGCAGCGATCCGGAGTGCAAAGGGCGATGGGCCCAAGATCCCTGAGCGCTTAGGATGTAGACCGACGGGGACCTCTCAGCGGAGCCTAGGTAGGACTACATCGTGTCGATCAGTCGAGGCCGGGCATGACCGAGAAAAGTGTGTCCGGCCATATTTAATCAAGCGTGTTGGGTAACAGTAGTGCACCCGTGCAGAGAAGTTATCTATTCGAATAGCCGTGTCCAAGGTAACAGGACGCTCAGTGTTGTATCCCGATCTACTACAACTTGAACTGGATACTTGTGATACTAAACTGAAATGATAGCTCCGGGGTCGCTTTCTCGCAGGGAGTCGAGGAAGGATCTCTGGGCTTTGCTACTGCATACATATACTTTTATATGCTAATCTGCACTCTTCTAATGCTGTGAGATGCTGCAAGATGCTAGTCTTCGATAGGCTAGGTCTTCCTCTCTATTCTGGCATTTCTGCAGTACAGCCTCAGATACAGCCCCTTCCCTTTGATACCGATGCATACTTAGCATAGATCTGATGTAAGTCTTACGAGTACTTTGGATGAGTACTCACGATTGCTTTGCTACCTCTTTTTCCCCATACCTGATTGCTGCGATCAGCTGACGGAGCCCCGGAGCGAGCTGACCCCGTCAACGACTACTACTACCCCGACGGAGCCTACTACTACATGGAGACCAACGACCAGGAGTAGTTTAGGAGGCTCTCAGACAGGAGGCCTGCGCCTTTTTGATCTAGATGTCATTGTTTTGCTCAGCCTTCTTAATGCAAACTTGTCTAATTATATCTGTACTCAGATACTGATGCTTCCGCTGACTCTTGTGTAACTCGAGCTTATGTATTTGAGCCCTCGAGGCCCCTGGCTTGTAATATAAAGCTTGGATTATTTTATTTTGTGTCTAGAGTTGTGTTGTGATATCTTCCTGTGAGTCCCTGGGTTTGATCGTGCGCATTTGCGTGTATGATTAGTGCATGGTCGGGCCGGGGGCGTCACAAGTTGGTATCAGAGCCGACTGCCTGTAGGAAGCCTCTTTCCATCTCCTTGGCTGAAGTTGTGTCTAGTCTCCAAAACTGTTTTACTAACATGGCTGTGTGGCTTACGGGCCCACGTCGCCAATGGTTGGGATTATGATCTTTTATTCTTCTCCTTTACTCTGGGATTCTGATCTCTCTTCTATTCGGGTTACAGATTTTACTAACTCTTACATTAGGTTCTCGTATCCTCCCGGGGAACCCTTCATTCTAGATGACCGTTTTATTCATCAGAAGATTTCCAAGATACTCTTCGATGTTTCCCCGAGACCCTTGTGCCCACTGCCTTTGCAATTCCCTACCACCGATAAGTCCCTATGGATAACTACATACACTTGCCATTCATACAATCATTCCCCGTTGCTATTGTTATTACAAGATACCCTGAAACATTTTCCTATATTCCGAGAATCCATTGTGCCTACTGCCTTGCAACTCCTTTTCCGCATGAATACACCTATGAATAATTCCTCACACTTACTGGGGATTCATTCATCCCCAGTTGTTCATGTGATTCACAAAATACTTCATAATGCTATTTGATCTTCCAAAAATCCTCTGCGGCCTATTGCTCTCGAAATTCTTGCCTGCTTGCATTATGGTAAATCCCATATGTCTAGTAATCTTGTTGGCATCCTTTGTCGCTATCATTTTGAGTCCCTTGATTCAATATGTTACGAATGCTCGCAATCATCAGTCGAATCCTAGAATTCGTCTTTCCGGCTCAGACATCTTTTGGACATGAGTTGGTTTTGAACCAATCAAACCTTAACCGATTGTGCCTCTAAGTCTATTCAACTTACTCATCTTTGATCAGAGCATCTGATTCTGATCCACCGATTTGTAAATCATAAGTCCTTTGTATTTAAGCGTTGAATTATTCAGATGCTTATATAATCCGATGCCTTTGCATTCTTTTAAGTACCAATACTCACATCAGATCCTTTGTGGACCGCCAAATCCTTTGTTGGATTATTATCCGACAGTGTCCTTCATATTCAATAACCTTGTGAGTTCTTCCCCTTATACATAAGGCCTTTGGTAAATTGTATCCTCTGCTTTTGTCAACCATGCTCTGCTTTCAAGCTTGTGTTATTTACTCTTAAAATTTGTGGTATATGTTCCTAAGATCCCCCGATGGGTTGAACCTATGCCTTCCCTAATCTGTGTACACCCGGAAGTATGCGGGTTATACTCTACTGGCGTTCTGTCAGATAAAATTTCAACACTACAACTTCTTTGAAAACGAGAAGCGAATGAAAGGTTGTGCATTGAAGAAGTGGGAGTTGACCTTGAACTTTGTGTTCATGCCCATGGAAACGATGTAGACTATCACATAAGCTTCTTATAAAATATTTAATCATTTGAATAATTCTTCCGGTATCATTAAATTTGATCCCTTGCAGTTATGGTTCCGACCATGCTGTCCTTGTTCAATATATCTTAAAGGAATCCATTCCTGTGCCTCGTCTATTTTTCGACAAGGTTAAAGCATCTGCTATCCACAGATCAACGATCCAGTTCAGCTTCTATTCTGTTCTACCTTCGAGTATTACCCTCTGGTATCTCGAGGATATTGTGCCATTGCACTACATCTTATAAATTCTTGATGAAGTAATACCTTTCACCGTCATAGTCATTCCACGGGTTTTTGAGTTGTTTGTCAACCTTCCTTTCCATTGGTTTGTTTAACCTTTTTTGTAATTAACATGAACTAAGCAGTAATATTTTCCTGCTTATGTAAACACCTTGGTGTACAACTCTGTCAGTAAAACCCTGTTACTATTGTTGTTAACATTTCGGTAACCACCGATGGACGAGAACCTTGCCTATTGGTCTGCCTCATCTTAACGAGCAGGAAAATGGTTCTCTTCGTCCCCCGCCCTTGGTACCGATGCTGTTGTCAACATAGCTGACAAACTGCCCTCTGACATGCCTTGTATCGTGGTCGCACAAGATGCCACCACCCTTCTTATTCATCATAGTGGTATGAATGTTGATCACTTAGATTCTGATCATCCTAATGATTCGGAAATTCTCGAGTTCAAAAATACATACTGGTGAAGTCTGCCTTACCTTTCGGTAGTACTTGCGACTGTATCTCCCAGTTACCCATGTAATCAATTATCTTCTGACCTGAGCATGTCTATCGTTTGAACCCTCTTCGAAAGATCTCTTGATCATAAAGTTTCATGAAAACAACTCCGTGATCCTTGTATCCGAACTTGTCCTTTGTATTTGGCTTTGTATGAAATTCCACAAGTCACTTTCCTTACGATGTTCTATTCCGGTATCAGACGCATTAGTTATTATCGTTGCTCTGAACCCCTTTCACCTTATGACTAGGCATCGAACGATTGCCTGCCCACTTGAAACTTCTAATTGTACCTTCTTACTTTGCTCATGATGTTTTTCTTAAGTTTCAACTCGAGAGATGCCTTGTGCCTCATTCCCTGAGATAATTACCGATCATCAGTCCTTGCAGACATCCGTCCTTATAGTTTCCCCCTTACCCTATTCGTAAGTATGATGAAGTTCCAAGGAAAAGGTGCCAAGTTCGACATGACGCAAGACTGCAGGAGAAAATGAAGACGTCAACGCAGTGGACCGATCTTCGGGAAGAGCAACCAAGACCGAGAGGACTCGTTAGAATTTTGTAACCATTTATTTCCCCCTAACTCTACCTCTTAAATCCCGGGACAAGATTTCTTTTAGTGGAGGAGATTTGTAACACCCCTGATGATTAGCTACAGTGAACTCCTGCTAATTTTGCCATGTCATCATGCTTTGCATTAATGAATGCCATTTATCCCAAAAACAAACTCAAATTCAAATTTAAATTGCAAGTCAAAATATTATTTCTTGAAACAATGAAATAAAAATGTAGGTGATATCATAAATAATCCCCAAGTAATTGTCTTGAAGAAATCAAACCCATTTGGATTTTGAAATTGACCCCAGCAACTATTTTAGTAGTCCAACACCAAAATTACTTGACCTTTTCAATTTCTAAAAATGTTTAAACAATTCCCAATGCTCTGAAACTTTTTGTGCAACCCTAGAATATTGCATAGCATTTTTGTGCAAAGTTTCATAATTAACAAAATTCATTTGATCACTAAATTATTTAGAGGACAATATCTACTTATAATTTTAGAAAAAAGAAATAGAAAGAACCACTATGCACTTTGGCCCGTTTAGCAAATGAAGGATGCCCAGCCCACCTCCTTCCCCCTTCCTCCTCTGTACAGAGGTAGTGCGCGTGCGTGTCGCGCATCTGCGCTCGCCGTGACCGCCGGATGGCCGACGCACATCGTTACAGTGCTCCTGGGAGGGGATAAGGCCACCCTCGACCCAGTAGACGAAAACCCTAGACCCACATCCTTCTGCCTCTCTCTCTCTTTTTGATTTGGAAGCTCGTCAGCATGGTTTAATGGGGCCCTCGGCGCCGTATGTATCAGCCGAAAGCTCTGTCAGATGTCCAGTTCAGCATTGCGGCACGTCTGACAGCAGATACCCACAGGCACAATGTGGTGAGGCTGGCCCTGCGCGCAACGACTCGGAGTGCAAAGGGCGATGGGCCCAAGATCCCTGAGCGCTTAGGATGTAGATCGGCGGGGACCTCTCTGCGGATCCTAGGTAGGACTACGTCGTGTCGATCAGCCGAGGCCGGGCATGACCGAGAAAAGTGTGTCCGGCCAGAGTTAATCGAGTGTGTTGGGTAATAGTAGTGCACCCCTGCACGCAAGTTATCTATTCGAATAGCCGTGTCCACGGTAACAGGACGCTCAGTGTTGTATCCCGATCTACTACAACTTGAACTGGATACTTGTGATACTAAACTGAAATGATAGATCTGGGGTTGCTTTCTCGCAGGGAGGCGAGGAGGGATCTCTGAGCTTTGCTACTACATACATATACTTTTATATGCTAATCTGCACTCTTCTAATGCTGCAAGATGATAGTCTTTGATAGGCTAGGCCTTCGTCTCTATTCTGGCATTTCTGCAGTATAGTCCTCAGATACAGCCCCTTCCCTTTGATACCGATGCATACTTAGCATAGATCTGATGTAATTCTTATGAGTACTTTGGATGAGTACTCACGGTTGCTTTGCTACCTCTTTTTCCCCATACCTGATTGCTGCGATCAGCTGACGGAGCCCCGGAGCCAGCTGACCCCGTCGACGACTACTACTACCCCAACAGAGCCTACTACTACGTGGAGACCGACGACCAGGAGTAGTTTAGGAGGCTCCCAGGCAGGAGGCATGCGCCTTTTCGATCTAGATGTTGTTATTTTGCTCAGCCTTCTTAAGGCAAACTTGTCTAATTATATCTGTACTCAGATACTGATGCTTCTGCTGACTCTTGTGTAACTCGAGCTTATGTATTCGAGCCCTCGAGGCCCCTGGCTTGTAATATAAAGCTTGTATTATTTTATTTTGTGTCTAGAATTGTGTTGTTATATCTTCCCGTGCGTCCCTGGGCTTGATCGTGCGCATTTGCGTGTATGATTAGTGCACGGTCGGGCCGGGGGTGTCACAATGAAGATGGCCTCTGGTGATGATTCCCCCCTCCGGCAGGGTGCCGGAATAGGGCTCTAGATGGTATTTCTTCGGTACAGAGGCGTGTGGCGGCGACGTCGAAGTTCTAGGTTTATTTCTGGGGGTTTCTCTATTTATAGGATTTTTCAGCGTTGGAATCACACGAAAAGGAGCTAAGAGGGCCCCACAAGGCAGCACGGTGCGACCCCCCAGGCCGCGCCGTGGTGCCTTGTGAGCACCTCATGAGGCTTCTGGTCCTTCCACGAAGCTTCGGGGGTCTCTTTTGGTCCAAATAAAATCATCAAAAAGTTTCGTCCAATTCCGATAACTTTTATTTCTGCACAAAAAACAACACCACGGTAGTTCTGCTGAAAATAGCGTCAGTCCGGGTGAGTTCTAATCAAATAATACCAAAACCATATAAAATTGTTATAAACATGGCATGAATACTTCACAAATTATAGATACGTTGGAGACGTATCAGCATCCCCAAGCTTAATTCCTGCTCGTCCTCGAGTATGTAAATGATAAAAGAAATAATTTATGAAGTGTGAATGCAAGCATAGTGCATATGTTTGATCAATGATAATTTCAATCACTTTTCCTAACATCATAAATAGTAGCTCATCTCATAAAACTTCTCATGATCAAGTAGCAAGCTATTCACATGTTAAAGTATAGATCATTAACTTTCTTGAAAACTAACAAACTATATTTTCAGTCATCAAACAATTACAATTCATCTTATTTTCAGGAAGGGTCTATGTAAGAGCTTTGATTTATCAAATTCCACATGCTCAGCTATCATATAGTCTTCCATGATTGCTGACACTCAAAGCATATTTTTAGAACAAATCATTTCAGTCAAACACATAGGAAGATAGGGGCTTAATGTTTTGCCTCCCAACTTATTTATCTCATGGATAATGTCAACAATAATAACTCATGATCACCTATATTCAACGGGATATATATGCCTGGATCAATCCCCACCACATGATGCTTGCCAAGAGAGAAAATAAAAACTGAATAGAGAAGAACACTATTGACTCTTGCATAAAAGTAAATACATAAAGTAAAAGATAGGACCTTCGCAGAGGGAAGCAGAGGTTGTCATGCGCTCTTTGTTTTTGGATGTGCAAACTCTTAATGTAAAGGAACGTCACTTTATATTGCCCCTTGTGATAGCGACCTTTATTATGCAGTCTGTCGCTTTTATTACTCCACCATCACAAGATCATAAAAAGCTTATTTTCCCTTACAATAAAAGTTCATACATGTTTAGGAGCAATTTTTATTGCTTTGCACCGATGACAACTTAGTTGAAGGATCTTATTCAATCCATAGGTAGATATAGTGGACTCTCATGACATGAAACCGGGTTTAAGGGTTTTTGGATGCACAAGTAGTATCTCTACTTAGTGCGGAATTTTGGCTAGCAAAAGATAGGGGGCAAGCACCACATGTTAGAGGATCCAAAACAATATAACTTCTATGTGAAAATAAACAAACATAACCCATTACGTTGTCTTCCTTGTCCCACATCAACTATTTGATCAAGGTTGAAAATAATTAATGGGGGCTCACAATCATAGAAGATGTCCAAGATAGTATATTTATATGTGAAATCTCTCTTCCTTCAATATTCTTTCATGAATTGTTCAAGTGACCAATGCTATGTTTGCTAACTTTCAATAAATTTTACCACTTATACTTCTTATTTGTGAAGTCACTACTCCCCATGGGACAAGCATATGAAGCAAATATAATTTCATCTTTATGATATTCAATTCATTCAACATGATTACTTATGACTAGACTTCTCCCATGTCCTCAAGAACAAAAGTAACTACTCACAAACCATCATCATGTTCAAGATCAGAGGGGTATTAAATAGCATAATGGATCTGAACATATAATCTTCCACCAAATAAACCAACTAGCATCAACTACAACATGTAATCAACACTACTAGCAACCCACAGGTACCAATCTGAGGTCTTGAGACAAAGATTGAATAGAAGACATGAACTAGGGTTTGAGATGAGATGGTGCTGTTGAAGATGCTGATGAAGATTGGTCCTCCCACGATGAGAGGATCGTTGGTGATGTCGATGGCGACGATTTCCCCCTCCCGGAGGGAAGTATCCCCGGCGGAATCGCTCCGCCGGAGAGCAAAAGTGCTCCTGCCGAAGTTCCGCCTCAAGACGGCAGCGCACCATCCCAAAAGTCTTCTCTCTGTTTTTTCTAGGGAAAATGGACTTATATACCAGAAAATGGGGGCCAGAGGCTGGCCAGGGGCCCCACGAGCCACCAGGGCACGCCTGGGGGGGGGGGGGGGTGGCGCGCCCTGGTGCCTCGTGGGCTCCTGGGTGGCCCCCTCTGGTACTTCTTGCTTCCAGTATTTTTTATTTATTCCAAAATAATTCTCTGTGAAATTTCAGCTCATTTCGAGATGTGCAGAATAGGTATCTCTGACATAGCTTTTTCAGGTCCAGAATTCCAGCTGCCGGCAATCTCCTTCCTTGTGTAAATCTTGCATATTAAGAGAGAAAAGGCATTAGAATTGCTCCACAAAGTGTTATATTGATTAAAAACACTATAAATAACAGTAATAAAACATGATGCAAAATGGACTTATCAACGCTCATGAAGAGGATCTTGCTGCCCGGAAAGCTTCCCTTGCCGCCAAACTTAAGGCCAAGGACGATGAGGTTCAGGCTTTGATCGCCAAAGGAACTCAAGAGCTAGAGCACACCCACAAGGAAATCCTTGCCGCTCAAGCTCAAGAGCAAGCCGGCAGGCTTAAAGAAACTGCTGACGCCATTGTCGCTGCCACCACCACCAAGGCAAATTTGGAAACCAAAGCGAACAAGTTGGAAGAAGATCTTGCCAGCAGTCATAAGGAGATCGCGGCTCTCAAGGACGCAGCACAGAAAGCAACTCAAACCCTAGGGGAGTTACAGACGCAGCTGTCGTCCAAAAACCAGGAACTCGGTAAGGCCACCGATGTTGCAGAAGACCTGAAGCAAAAACTTGCCACTTTGGAGCAAAATCTCGAGTCCGCCAAAGCTAGGGAGGCAATCTTGGTGAAAGACCTTGGAAAGGTGCAGATCCATCTGTCGGATGCCGAAAGCAAGTTCAACCAATTGAAAAACTCCCTCGCGCTTTGGACTGAGAGGCTCGTGGATATAGCTGAACGCTTGACCCAGCAACTTGCCATTATGGATATGAAGAGCTGGAGCTTTACTGTCAATGACAAGGAGACGCCAGTGTTAGGCTGACGAAGTTCTTCAATGGCTTGACTGAAGCACTGGAGACGTATCAGGAGGAGCGCGCCACCAGCTTCGCCGACGGGTCCCGGAAACTTGCCCGTGATATCCTTTACAAGGTGCTCGTAAAGC
Source organism: Elymus sibiricus (assembly GCA_039707655.1). Classification (NCBI taxonomy): domain Eukaryota; kingdom Viridiplantae; phylum Streptophyta; class Magnoliopsida; order Poales; family Poaceae; genus Elymus; species Elymus sibiricus. The sequence continues at coordinate 80,289,906 of CM077664.1, forward strand.
TGGTGTACCGTAATCCCGGCATTGATCTTTCCGGGGCCTTCACAAGCTTGCCAAAGAACACTGACATCACTGCCATTGACAGGCTTGTCGCTCCAATCGCCGACAGGGTCGGCCAAGTCTCCAGAACGCAGGCCATCTGAAGAACTAGTCTTGCTACTGCTACATCTTTCCACGAGTGTGATCATGTAAAAGACTAATTAATCTTAAGGTAGATCTGCACTGTGTTTTGATGTAATATGACTTGTTTATTTTGATGAATATATGCTCTTTCCCCCTTGTGATTCTGTCCTTTTACGTTTTATACCCTATGCTTGTCGGAAAGCTACCGTTGCGCTCAGCCTGCCGCTAGCGCTTGGGGAACGGATCCTTAGCAGCTTGTCGGAGGTGTCGCTTCCTGGCACGATACACTTACAAGTCTTGACGCGGCTTAGTTATACTGTTGAGCGGACTCAAAACAGAAATAAGAGCGCGAGCAATCCCAATAAGATTCCTTCGCGTGCAAGTTTTTTATACAAAGACATAAATCGTTCAAGGGAAACTAGCAATTACAACAAAGAATTTTGTTTCAAAGTTTTGCAACTTAACTTTCTTCCTTTGTTGTACTTCTTGTCGTAAATGATATCTTGAACATTATTTGTGGTATCCATACCATCACTCCCCCGGAAAACTTGCACGCGAGGAACACTCCATTCCTTTGAGAAAAAGAAAGAAGAGAAAAGAGGAGGCTGGAACCTTGACGGTTCGTCAATCATTTCATACAAGGCACATGTAACACAACAATACATGCAATATACATAAATAAATTTTTACTTTGACCAAAAGTTGTGAAACACTTAGCTTTATTAACTGTGCACGGGATCTGCGCCCTACTTTGTACAAAGGATTACATGCCTTGGCGGCCAACTTGTACAAAAGACGTTGCCGGGAGGCCCGGCAACTGTGCCTTACTGGTAGAACTTGCGAAGATGCTCAATATTCCATGATTTTTGCAGGCGAATGCCATCTTCGGTCGCCAGACGGACTGAGCCAGGTTTGGTAACTTGAAATACCTGATAAGGGCCTTCCCACTTCGGTGTCAACTTGTTTGAACCCTTGCCAGACTGGATCCGTCGAATGACAAGGTCACCTTCCTCAAGTTACCGGGGGTGCACCTTGCGGCTATGGTAGCGGCGCAAAGCTTGCTGGTATCAATCGGCATGCACAGCAGCCCGAAAACGGTCCTCCCCGAGGAGCGTAGCATCGTCATGCCTCACGCCTTCTTGATCAGCTTCATCAAAAGCTTGCACTCGAGGTGATCGGTACTTGAGTTCTGTGGGGAGCACCGCTTCTGCACCATATACAAGGGAGAAGGGCATCTCGCCGGTGGCTCGATTTGGTGTCGTCCTGAGTGACCAAAGAACTGCCGACAACTCGTCCACCCAGCTTCTTCCACATTTGTGCAGCATGTCAAAAGTTCTTGTCTTGAGCCCACGCAACACTTCAGCATTTGCCCTCTCCGCTTGTCTATTGCTTCTCGCGTGAGCAATGGAGGCGTAGCAGATCTTGTTTCCAAGTTCTCGGCAGTATGCTGTGAAGGTGCAACTGGTAAATTGGATGCCATTGTCGGTAATGATCCTGTTGGGCACACTATAACATCCCAAATTTTGGAATGTTATATTAATTAATTGAATGATTGATTGTTTGAATGATTGTTTGAAATTGAGTGAAATTTGAAACTTTTTGAAACTTTGAATGAGAGGGAATAAAATGAATTTCTCCTTGTCTTTGAATTCAAATTTCATCCAATACAAATCAAAGAGAGAAGATGACATGACTTCTTCAAATGATGGATTTGATTTTGGATTTGCACAAAAACTATTGAAAATTTTCTGGTTGGAATCCATTTTATATTTGGCTCCATTTTAAGGTTTGAATGAATTCAAATTCACTTATCCAAATTCAAATTTTTTTTTGAGAGGAGGAACATGACCCTCGAAACCAGGGGTATTTTTGTGAAATATTTGAACCATAAAACCCATGGTGTGATTTGAAAAATATTTGCAAAAAGAAATAAAACCAATTTAGGCATTTTCTGAAAAATATATTTTTTAAAATATTTATTTTAGCCGTGTAAAAATGTTAATTCTATTGCATTCATTTTGCTGATATTTGTAGTATATAAAACTTCCATGTTTGAGTTTGATTTGATTTTCCAAATCACCTTTTTCCTTCTCTATTTTTATTAAAAGGAAGAGTTTTGTGTAAAAGGAAAATCATGTGCGCTATTAGGAAACGCGTGCGGCCCAACTAGGAAGGAAATCGGCCGAGGGCTTCCTCACCAGATCCGATCTCACTTCGGATCGACCACCGTTTCCCTCCCGCATCCCTCTCTCTCTCTGACCTGCGGGACCCACCGCCCGAAATCAAATCCCGCCGGTCACCTTCCTTCTCCTTCTCCCGATTACCTTCCTTCGCCGGAGATCACCACCTCGCTCGCGATCCCCTGCCATTCCCGTACACCCCCTCCTCCACGCCACCCCCTATATAAAGCCGAGCCTCGCCTCGCTCATTTCCTCCCCAAAGACCCAACGCCCGTGCCCTGTCCTCGCTGCTATTGCTCGCCGGAGTACACCACTGCCACCGCGCCTTTGCCGCACCACCGCTCCACCTAAACCTCCCCGATGCTGTCCCAGCCCACCAATCGCTCCGCCACCCTCGCGCGCACCTCTCCGTGCTCTTCCCCGAGCTCCAAGACCACCGGAGCCCCATCTCCGTCGATCACCCGAACGCCACCGCCGCTCACGAGCTCGCCGCCGTCAACCCCGACGTTCCCAACCGACCCCGAGGCCACCCATGTGCTCGCCGTCATCATCCGCGTCGCCTGAGCAGCTCACCATCGCCGGACGCCCCCTGGAATGCCGTCCACGTCAACCCCATCGCCTCTGCCTCGCCGGACCTTGCCGGAGCCCTCCTCTCGCCGCGGTGAGTTTCCCCTTTGATCTCCACCGTTGGATCTACAACGCACGCGCTCGATTAGAACGTTTATAAAACGAACCGGTACGCGCTAAGTTTCGGCCGTCCGCCCGCAACGTTAGATCATGCACACCTCTCGGCCAATCACAAGCTGACACGTAGTACCCTGTTCATTAGTTATTTTTTTTTTGTTTCTGTTTTAAAAACATAATAGTTTCTGTTCTTGTTTTCTTGATATCTCTTAGGATTTTTAGTGTTTTTGAGTGATTCTTTTTGCATTGTGTCACAAATTTATTCTAGTTTCTGTAGATATAAAGTTTGACCATGTTTGAAAATTTTAAATTTGAATTAAAATAGATTTGCTTCAAACACTAAATTGCTTATATCTTGAGTTTAAAAATAGATTTTGAGTTGATTCTTTTTGCTACTTGTCACTAGTGACTTTATTTAACAGTAGGTAAAATTTGAGAATTTTTAGAATATTTTAAATTAGGATTTTTAGTAAAACAGATTCTGTTTTAGTTCTTTTTAGGTTTATTTCTATTTCTTTTGTTTTAATTGTTTTTAATTTCTTTTCTTTTATATTAGTTGACAAGTTTTACCTTGTTTTCTGTTAGTTAGCAGTAGTATTTCAACCAAGTTTATTTTTATGTCATTCATTATTTTGATAACATGAAATCAATTCTAGTTTCATAATAACTTGCAAATTGATTTCATTGCTAGTTGATTTCCTATTTGAAAATATTTTTATAAATTGTTTTATAAGTTTTAATTTCTGTTAGCTTAGTTGTTTTATATTTTGTTTTCTCTTATTTTATTATTTTATTTGTTTTACTTGTTGTTAAGTTTATTAATTAGAAAACTTGAGTTGTTTAGTGTGTTATTCCATAGTCCTTAGTTGTTCTTCAAAAGTAATTCTTTTTGCTAGTAAAATATTTAATAAAATATTTTTGTTAGATTTTACTTTTTGTTGTCTTGTTGCTATTGAAAATAGGATTATTTCTAGGGAAAACTACTTTGGTTGTTTTGATGAAGTTTTGTTGTTTTAACTTTTGTCTTAAGTATTTCCTTCATCACAACACTTTCGTGTTTGGTTTTTGTGTTGCTTTTTGATTGTTAGTATTGATAGCTAATATGATTGCTTATATGAGTGCAATGTTTGATTATATAGATTTCATCGGAGAGTGACGAATAGTTCTATCAAGTTATTTTCTGAGAGCGATATTTATCTTCATCAACAGTACAGGAAAGTTCACTTTGATCATCTTACATTACCTATGTTTTATTTGCATTAGAATCAATATCTCCATCATACATCCAGTAGGATATTGAGCTTGAACTTGTGGTAGTATTCATGAGGTAGGAGAAACCCAACACCCTGTTACCATTGCCCAGGAAGGGACGTTACTTCACAATTGCTACACTTTAGTAGACGGGGTTTGGTTGTGAGATTCAGGAGTGTTGTGAGGTTAATTAATTATTTCAAGACCTGCATGATGATCAAGACTTTAAGGACTCAATATACCTCTGGGTGGATTGGACATGCATTTTGGCAGCCTAATATCTATCATGGTTATGCCGGGAATCCTGGTATCTACCTGTGATCATCCCAACGGAATGCCACCCAGGCTCAAAGAGATGGATGGATACTTCAAGGCCGGAAAGCTTACGTGTGCAACCGCAAGTCAATATTGGCTCTGGCTTGCTTAACCTTAGTGGTGACTCTGGTAGGTCAGATTGCTACGAGATGTAGAAGAACGGTAGGATTGGATGGGCATTGACTTTCTACCGGAGGATTGCTTTGGAAGGCCATGTTTCGATCGTCTCGTTCTCAAACACCAGGCAGTGCGAGGACACAACGAGAGGGATCGAATCTTGCGGGTAAAGTGTACAAACCTCTGCAGAGTGTCAAACTAATCGATTAGCCGTGTCCCCGGTTACGGACAACATGAGCACCGGAGATGATACTATCAGCCAGCTCAACACAATTAATAAATTATGATGAGTGGGTCTATTAATAAATTTGGGACATGAGAATTGGTTGGTGGAACCATCTCATTAACAACCAATTTTTGTAGTGATATTCCGCTTGACTCCTTTGTTGTAGGGAAAATAAAACCAGCTTTTCTGCAAAAAAAACTCAGACACAGAGCCACAAAGCCTTTTGCATATAGAATAGTCTTATCATTTTATTCTATGGTGATCTTGCCGGTACATTCAATGTACTGACCTACACGGCTGCAACGTCTCATGTTGCAGATACTTTTCTACGACGAGTAAGAGTACGATTCAGGGTTACGGTCTACACTCAACCTGCCGTTGGTGTTTATTGGGACTCCACTCCCATTGACTGTTTCCGCTGAGATTTAAGAGGTATATATTAGTTTTACCTTATTTACATGTGATTGCACTTTGATATATACATTGATGTACTGTGTGTGCCAGCATACTGATCCAGGGATGGCACTAACACACAGAGGCTTGACTCGTTTTGAGTCGGGACGCTACAGAAATGGTATCAGAGCACATGTTGACTATAGGACGTGACCCTAAAAACTGGAAAGCCCTACGAAAGGAATCTCTCTAAAACTTCATTTTCAGAAAGACCTTTTACCTCTTCTCTTTTCTAAGCTTTATCAAATATTCCCTCTCCCTCAAATACTTAGACAATACCCTTCCCATTGACCATATGTAGAATCAACTGAGACCACTCCGAGAAGGACAAGATATTGAACAATCGTAACCAACTCAGAGTGAAAGGAGGATTACCCTATACAACCAGAATTGAAGCTACACCAGTTGAAGACTTTGATGACCCGAAGAATTCAAAGACCATGAAGCATTTCTATATGACCTTTAGAGGACAAGCACCCCTGTTGCATACTCACGTTAGATACGATGATTTGTTAGCTATCATTTGTGTTTATTTTTTTTTGACAGCCACAAATAAAACCTATTTTCAAAACTATTGTTTGTATTGTGTGTATCTCCCTCCATCTCTCTCCCGTATCTCATCCCAAAACCCTTGGACCCAATAGATGGTGAATGAAGATGGACCTGCATTCTCCGGACCAATGACACAACTGGAAGTAGCACAGTGGGTACAGAACATGGAAGATCACATGAGGGAGTACCGTATTGAAGGAGAGTATATGGTTCCATACGCCTTACGATGCATCACACAAGGTGCTACAACATGGCGGGAGATAAATCAAGCTATACAAGGATGGAATGGAGCAAATGCTTCGGAAGAACTCAAGACGATTCTACAAAGATCTCATCCCATACAGAAGCCCTGTGATCGTGATGTGAAGAAGCCTTGTGCATGCAAAATATGTGGAGAAATAGGACACACCCATGAAGAACACAAGGATGGATGCCTTCATTGTGAAGAAAATCACCCAGCTGAGGAATGCCCGACTAGTCAGGTGACATGTTTCTTGTGTGAAGGAACCACTCATTTTCTGGCACAATGTCAAATCTACCCCAAGGTACAAGAAGTCATGAAGCAACAGAAAGAAGCAATGAAAGAAGCCCTCGGGAAAAGGTTAGAAGAACCCATGATGATGGGAGATATACCAGACCCAATCATAGATACCAAGTCATGTTATTCATGTGGAGAAGAAGGACATATCTCCCAGGATTGTCCGAACGAGTATCTGGGAGACTTCCCGACAGAAGAAGTGCAATACAATCCTAAGGAGATAGAAGTGATGATCAACCTGGACAAGAAGAAAGGCCAAGTAAGTGGAGGCATCAGATGTTTGCATTGTAGCTTGGAGAGGCCCCACTGTTTTTGCAAGAAGTATGAACCAAACATCAGGAAAGGAGCCCAACCCAAGAAGAAGAAAAAAGACTTCGTGGTTTTCTACACGGAAGGACCTGAGCCATATCACTTGTCATCAGTGCAACAAGACAGGACACTACTCCTATACCTGCCCGGAGAAGAAGGCTAAACATGAGTAGTTGGAGTTTTGGATTTTGGAAGTAATAAATGTAATAAGAAGCACTCTTTTTCTTAAAGTTATGAAGTTGGATTATGTAACGGAAGTCCCAGCGATTGTAATAACGTCATGAATCAATAGAATTTATTGTCATGAATTTCCATGTTGAATTGTATGAGTTGTTACTCTATGAACAAAGATCTCCGACCATTTTCGAGGATATGAGAAAATATGGTCTATGCAGGCATGAGTATCATTCATTTTAAGTGTGGTAGTAATTGGTAAGACCACAAGAATCAAGGTAAAAGAATGTACACTTCATGCCAAGGAGTTGGATAAATGAATAAAGAAGACGGTAATGCTGGACCATATCAAGCTATGTGGATGACAACATTTGTAATAAAGTACTTTTAAAAAGTTGGAGTTTTGAGAATATAATAAGGATGCAATGAAGGAATGATTTTTATGAACCAATACCTAATTGGTAAACAGATCAATGGAAAGGAAAAAAAGAATTCCACAGAATGTATCCTAGACAAGAATAAGTCTGTGATTTATTACCCTGGAGGTATGATGGAATGAATTGAAGTAATGTCGGAAGATGAAATGCTAGTAACCCCAAAGTTGAGTTAAAGCTGTACAAGTAATCAAGTGAGCCCACAAACCATAGACCGCGGGATTGATAAGGATTAAGCCCTACCTTTATGAAGGAAGGAACTTGGAAGCTATGACATATCAGCAAACGTTTTCTTAGGAGAATACGTAAACCTGAGAGTTGTGAAGAAACAATAGATGTTTGTTCAGCTTGCAGAATCAATGGATTTATCCAAACTTCGTTCGTGGACAAGAGCAATTCTGCAACGATTGTGAGGAAGCCCAAGTGTTAGAATACGAGATTCGCTAAACCCTATACAGAGTAATGATTTGGGTGCGGAATGGATTGATCACCATGACGACTTACTCTTATCATTTCTCTTGCTATTTGGAATGGTAAATCTGAGTGACTTACCCATAGTAAAGAGACGACGTTCTTTGAAGCTTTTGTTTAAGCCTTAGAGTGGTATGATGAAGACCCTTGTACATGGCAGCTGTTGTCACACGTAGGAATTTTACGGTGAGGATGAAGCCAAGACCCATTTTACTGCAGGATAACTACAAATGGTAGACCACCATGAGATCATCGATAAGTTATTTAGAATGATCACGAGACTTGCCAGCTAAGAAGACCCAGTGATGGAAGAACTTTCTATTAGTGAAAGAACACTGGATTTTTGAAGGAAACATTGTGACTATAACGGAACAGCATCAACAAAGGAGTTACTGTGAAGAATGTCAAGAGGCAAATATTGCCAAAGACCCCAGAGGATTGTCATGACCTTGAAGGACCAATAACTCTCATTTTAAGTGTGGTAGCACCCTCACTTTTCAGGCCAATGGATTTGCTAGAAGACCCCCAAACCCTTACCTTTTCTTTCTAGCCTCTTCGAATCTCGAGGACGAGATTCATTTTAAATGTGGTAGGTTTGTAACATCCCAAATTTTGGAATGTTATATTAATTAATTGAATGATTGATTGTTTGAATGATTGTTTGAAATTGAGTGAAATTTGAAACTTTTTGAAACTTTGAATGAGATGGAATAAAATGAATTTCTCCTTGTCTTTGAATTCAAATTTCATCCAATACAAATCAAAGAGAGAAGATGACATGACTTCTTCAAATGATGGATTTGATTTTGGATTTGCACAAAAACTATTGAAAATTTTCTGGTTGGAATCCATTTTATATTTGGCGCCATTTTAAGGTTTGAATGAATTCAAATTCACTTATCCAAATTCAAATTTTTTTTGAGAGGAGGAACATGACCCTCCAAACCAGGGGTATTTTTGTGAAATATTTGAACCATAAAACCCTTGGTGTGATTTGAAAAATATTTGCAAAAAGAAATAAAACCAATTTAGGCATTTTCTGAAAAATATATTTTTTAAAATATTTATTTTAGCCGTGTAAAAATGTTAATTCTATTGCATTCATTTTTCTGATATTTGTAGTATATAAAACTTCCATGTTTGAGTTTGATTTGATTTTCCAAATCACCTTTTTCCTTCTCTGTTTTTATTAAAAGGAAAAGTTTTGTGTAAAAGGAAAATCATGTGCGCTATTAGGAAACGCGTGCGGCCCAACTAGGAAGGAAATCGGCCCAGGGCTTCCTCACCAGATCCGATCTCACTTCGGATCAGCCACCGTCTCCCTCCCGCATCCCTCTCTCTCTCTCTGACCTGCGGGACCCATCGCCCGAAATCAAATCCCGCCGGTCACCTTCCTTCTCCTTCTCCCGATTACCTTCCTTCGTCGGAGATCACCACCTCGCTCGCGATCCCCTGCCGTTCCCGTACACCCCCTCCTCCACGCCACCCCCTATATAAAGCCTCGCCTCGCCTCGCTCATTTCCTCCCCAAAGCCCCAACGCCCGTGCCCTGTCCTCGCTGCTATTGCTCGCCGGAGTACACCACTGCCACCGGGCCTTTGCCGCACCACCGCTCCACCTAAACCTCCCCGATGCTGTCCCAGCCCACCAATCGCTCCGCCACCCTCGCGCGCACCTCTCCGTGCTCTTCCCCGAGCTCCAAGACCACCGGAGCCCCATCTCCGTCGATCACCCGAACGCCACCGCCGCTCACGAGCTCGCCGCCGTCAACCCCGACGTTCCCAACCGACCCCGAGGCCACCCATGTGCTCGCCGTCATCATCCGCGTCGCCTGAGCAGCTCACCATCGCCGGACGCCCCCTGGAATGCCGTCCACGTCAACCCCATCGCCTCTGCCTCGCCGGACCTTGCCGGAGCCCTCCTCTCGCCGCGGTGAGTTTCCCCTTTGATCTCCACCGTTGGATCTACAACGCACGCGCTCGATTAGAACGTTTATAAAACGAACCGGTACGCGCTAAGTTTCGGCCGTCCGCCCGCAACGTTAGATCATGCACACCTCTCGGCCAATCACAAGCTGACACGTAGTACCCTGTTCATTAGTTATTTTTTTTTCTGTTTCTGTTTTAAAAACATAATAGTTTCTGTTCTTGTTTTCTTGATATCTCTTAGGATTTTTAGTGTTTTTGAGTGATTCTTTTTGCATTGTGTCACAAATTTATTCTAGTTTCTGTAGATATAAAGTTTGACCATGTTTGAAAATTTTAAATTTGAATTAAAATAGATTTGCTTCAAACACTAAATTGCTTATATCTTGAGTTTAAAAATAGATTTTGAGTTGATTCTTTTTGCTACTTGTCACTAGTGACTTTATTTAACAGTAGGTAGAATTTGGGAATTTTTAGAATATTTTAAATTAGGATTTTTAGTAAAACAGATTCTGTTTTAGTTCTTTTTAGGTTTATTTCTATTTGTTTTGATTTAATTGTTTTTAATTTATTTTCTTTTATATTAGTTGACAAGTTTTACCTTGTTTTCTGTTAGTTAGCAGTAGTATTTCAACCAAGTTTATTTTTATGTCATTCATTATTTTGATAACATGAAATCAATTCTAGTTTCATAATAACTTGCAAATTGATTTCATTGCTAGTTGATTTCCTATTTGAAAATATTTTTATAAATTGTTTTATAAGTTTTACTTTCTGTTAGCTTAGTTGTTTTATATTTTGTTTTCTCCTATTTTATTATTTTATTTGTTTTACTTGTTGTTAAGTTTATTAACTAGAAAACTTGAGTTGTTTAGTGTGTTATTCCATAGTCCTTAGTTGTTCTTCAAAAGTAATTCTTTTTGCTAGTAAAATATTTAATAAAATATTTTTGTTAGATTTTTCTTTTTGCTGTCTTGTTGCTATTGAAAATTGGATTATTTCTAGGGAAAACTACTTTGGTTGTTTTGATGAAGTTTTATTGTTTTAACTTTTGTCTTAAGTATTTCCTTCATCACAACACTTTTGTGTTTGGTTTTTGTGTTGCTTTTTGATTGTTAGTATTGATTGCTTATATGAGTGCAATGTTTGATTATATAGATTTCATCGGAGAGTGACGAATAGTTCTATCAAGTTATTTTCTGAGAGCGATATTTATCTTCATCAACAGTACAGGAAAGTTCACTTTGATCATCTTACATTACCTATGTTTTATTTGCATTAGAATCAATCTATCCATCATACATCCAGTAGGATATTGAGCTTGAACTTGAGGTAGTATTCATGAGGTAGGAGAAACCCAACACCCTGTTACCATTGCCCGGGAAGGGACGTTACTTCACAATTGCTACGCTTTAGTAGACGGGGTTTGGTTGTGAGATTCAGGAGTGTTGTGAGGTTAATTAATTATTTCAAGACCTGCATGATGATCAAGACTTTAAGGACTCAATATACCTCTGGGTGGATTGGACATGCATTTTGGCAGCCTGATATCTATCATGGTTATGCCGGGAATCCTGGTATCTACCTGTGATCATCCCAACGGAATACCACCCAGGCTCAAAGAGATGGATGGATACTTCAAGGCCGGAAAGCTTACGTGTGCAACCGCAAGTCAATATGGGCTCTGGCTTGGTTAACCTTAGTGGTGACTCTGGTAGGTCAGATTGCTACGATATGTAGAAGAACGGTAGGATTGGATGGGCACTGACTTTCTACCGGAGGATTGCTTTGGAAGGCCATGTTTCGATCATCTCGTTCTCAAACACCAGGCAGTGCGAGGACACAACGAGAGGGATCGAATCTTGCGGGTAAAGTGTACAAACCTCTGCAGAGTGTCAAACTAATCGATTAGCCGTGTCCCCGGTTACGGACAACATGAGCACCAGAGATGATACTATCAGCCAGCTCAACACAATTAATAAATTATGATGAGTGGGTCTATTAATAATTTTGGGACATGAGAATTGGTTGGTGGAACCATCTCATTAACAACCAATTTTTGTAGTGATATTCCGCTTGACTCCTTTGTTGTAGGGAAAATAAAACCAGCTTTTCTGCAAAAAAACTCAGACACAGAGCCACAAAGCCTTTTGCATATAGAATAGTCTTATCATTTTATTCTATGGTGATCTTGCCGGTACATTCAATGTACTGACCTACACGGCTGCAACGTCTCATGTTGCAGATACTTTTCTACGACGAGTAAGAGTACGATTCAGGGTTACGGTCTACACTCAACCTGCCGTTGGTGTTTATTGGGACTCCACTCCCGTTGACTGTTTCCGCTGAGATTTAAGAGGTATATATCAGTTTTACTTTATTTACATGTGATTGCACTTTGATATATACATTGATGTACTGTGTGTGCCAGCATACTGATCCAGGGATGGCACTAACACACAGAGGCTTGACTTGTTTTGAGTCGGGACGCTACACACACCAAAATGGCAAAGTAGACCCTTGAAAAACTTGACGGCTGACTGTGCTGTAACTTTCCTTACTGGCTCCACCTCAGGCCACTTCGTGAACTTGTCGATTGCTATGTACAAGAACCCAAAGCCCGCCATCGCATGGGGGAATGGGCCGAGTATGTCCAGCCCCCAGACCGCAAAGGGCCATGAGAGAGGAATCATCTGAAGAGCTTGAGCTGGTTGATGTATATTCTTGGAATGGAACTGGCACGCTTCACACTTGGTTACTAGTGCAGTTACATCTTGGAGGGCAGTGGGCCAATAGAAACCTTGCCGGAAAGCTTTTCCGACATGGGCGCGTGACCCAATGTGGGAGCCACATACGCCTCCATGTATCTCTGCCAACAACGCTTGTCCATCTTCCCGGGATATACATTTCAATTTCACACCATTTGGCCTCTTTCTATGCAGAATGTTGTCGACAAACTAGTACATACTCGACTGCCGTGCTACTCTTTCAGCTTCGTCTGGTTCGTCGGGAAGATCACCTGTTTGAAGGTAATCGACAATCAGCTGCGCCCATGCCGGAGCCTGCGGCTCGACGACAAGGAGCAATGGCTCTTCTCCCTCCCCGGGAGCGCATGTCTCGATGGCAAGAGCTTGGCTCTCCGGAGATTGCTGCTCACTGGCAAGAGAGGTCTTGTTAGCGGTGTTAGCCTTGCCGGTGGCTACTGGTAGCTCTGCCGGAAAGTAGCCACCAGAGTTTGATTTTCTGCTCTTTGTTGGGCTCGTTGATGGTGTAACGGATGGCTGAGTCAGTTGTAACATGAAAGTTCCTGGTTCCACAGGGATCCTTTCAGCGGCAAGCTTTGACAAGTGATCTGCAACTTCATTTTGAGCACGGGGGACATGCTCAAGCTGCAAACTAACAAAGTGCTCCTCCAACTTCTTCACTTCATCAACATATGCTTCCATCAAAGGGCTCTGGTAATCTTTGTTTACTTGCCATACAACAAGCTATGAGTCACCTCTGATAATCAGCCTCCTGATACCCATGCCAATTGCAATGCGGAGTCCGGCAAGCAATCCTTCATACTCAGCAATGTTGTTGGTGGCCTGTTCTCTAGGGAAATGCATCTGAATTACATACTTGAGGTGCTCTCCGGTGGGTGCGATAAGCAGCACTCCAACACCGGCGCCTTGCAGCGAAAAAGCCTCGTCAAAGTACATGATCCATTCTGCTGTGGTTTCCTTGCCGGGGAGGATTGTCTCTGGTTTTTCCTTGTCTTGCATTGGTGTCCATTCAGCAATGAATTCTGCCAAGGCCCTACTTTGAATTGTTGAAGTGTTCTCAAACTTCAAATCAAAACTTGACAGCTCCAACACCCACTCCACTATCCTACCTGTGGCTTCTGGATTTCTCAAGATGCGCTGCAATGGAAAGCGAGTGACGACGGTGATCTCATGTGCTTGGAAGTAGTGACTGATACGTCTTCAACGTATCTATAATTTTTGATTGTTTCATGCTATTATAGTATCAATCTTGGATGTTTTATAAGCAATTATATATCATTTTTTGGGACAAACCTATTAACCTAGTGCCCAGTGCTAGTTGCTGTTCTTTGCATGTTTTTGCCTTTTCAGGAAATCATTATCAAACGGAGTCCAAACGAAGAAAAAACTTTGGATTAATTTTTTCTAGACCAGAAGGGACCCTAGAAGCTTCAGGAGAAGACCAGAAGAGTCACACAGGAGCGACAAGGCCGGAGGGCGCGCCCCCCCAGGTTTGTGGGCCCCTCGTGGCACCTCTTGACCTAATTCCAGAGCTATAAATTTCCAAATATTCCCAATATACCAGAAAGACAGAAGAGAAAACCTTTCCGCCGCCGCAAGCCTCTGTTCTTCCGCGATCCCATCTGGAGGCCTTTTCTGGTACTCTGTCGGAGGGGGAATCGATCATGGAGGGCTTCTACATCAACCTTGCCGCCCTTCCGATGATGTGTGAGTAGTTTACCACAGACCTACGGGTCCATAGCTAGTAGCTAGATGGCTTCTTCTCTCTCTTTGATCTTCAATACCATGTTCTCCTTGATGTTCTTGGAGTTCTATTCGATGTAATCTTCTTTTGTGGTGTGTTTGTTGGGATCCGATGAATTGTGGGTTTATGATCAGATTATTCATGAGAAATATTTGAATCTTCTCTGAACTCTTTTATGCATGATTGTTATAGCTTTGCATTTCTCTCTGATCTATCTGTTTGGTTTGGCCAACTAGATTGATTTATCTTGCAATGGGAGAGGTGCTTTGTGATGGGTTCAATCTTGCGGTGTTCTATATCCCAGTGACAGAAAGGGACAAGACACGTATTTGTATTGTTGCCATTAAGGATAAAAATATGGGGTTTAATCATATTGCTTGAGTTTACTTTGTCCACATCATGTCATCTTGCTTAAGGCGTTACTCTGTTTTACACTTAGTACCCTAGATGCATGCTGGATAGCGGTCGATGGGTGGAGTAATAGTAGTAGATGCAGGCAGGAGTCGGTCTACTTGTCTCGGATGTGATGCCTATATACATGATCATTGCCTTGAATATCATCATAACTATGCGCTTTTCTATCAATTGCCCAACAGTAATTTGTTTACCCACCATATGCTATGTGTTCGAGAGAGAAGCCTTTAGTGAAAACTATGGCCCCCAGGTCTACTTTTATCATATATTAAAATCCAAAAATACCTTGCTGCAATTTATTTATTTTTATTTTCTTTTGCAATTTACTTTTCTATCTATCACTATCAGAATTAATCGTTGCAAGTGACCGCTAAGGGGATTGACAACCCTCTTATTTGCGTTGGGAGTGTGGTTCTCCTACTGGATTGATAACCTTGGTTCTTAACTGAGGGAAATACTTATCTCTACTGTACTGCATCATCCTTTCCTCTTCAAGGAAATCCCAACACAGTTCACAAGTAGCAGGAAGAATTTCTAGCGCCGTTGCCGGGGAGACATCACCAAAACCTATCAAGTACCATCGCACAAACTATCATCTACTTGCTCTTATTTCCATTTGCCTTTTTATTTGTATTTGCCTCTCGTTTTCATCTCCCCCACTTCTAAAACAATTTTACAAAAAACGCAAAAATATTTTTATTTGCTTGTTTGCTTGCTTTTACTGCCTTCATGTCAACACACAAAACATAAAACAAAAGCAAAAATTTAAGATCACTATGGATCCACTTAAAGTTTTCTACTTGGATCATCTTCGATCCATTTGTGCTCGTGCTGAAACCCCAACTAGTTTAGTTGAGGGAAAATCATTAGATGAGCATGCTCATTTTGTGCGTCATTGTTTGTCTCAAAAAGGGAGACTCTTATGGAATCAAATAAATTGTTTGCTATGCTATGCTTGGAATCTATGTGAAATTCATGATTTTACTTGTTGCTCTGAGAACCCTAAAAAACACCTTCCCTACCTATGTGAGTTTAATGATAATGAAATCTTATCTTCTTATGCCAAGGGTGTTTATAGATACTATGATATCGAACAAATTGAAGAATTTGTTGCTTTTAAGGGTGCCCATGAAGTTTCTTCTTTGATTGAAAAGTATGATATTACTCTCTACAAATCTGAAAAATTTGGCATACTTAAATATTGCGATGAAAACTATGCTTCCAACACCTATGTTAGTGAATTCATTGGGACAATGTCTGCTGCGTTGGAAGAGAATAATGATATACATGAATCTATAGATAATTGTGATTCTGTTGATCCGCTTGAAATATCCCTTTTTGATGAATTTGATGCTTCCTATGCTTGTGGCCATGATTCCAGCATTAATTATGCTTATGGAGATGAACTTGCTATAGTTCCTTATTTTAAAAATGAAATCATTGCTATTGAACCAACACTTGATAGCTCCTTGAATGAAAAGCATGGTTGCAATAATGCTATTGTAAATTCTATTAATTGTGCTAATGATATGCAAAGCTACAAGTTTGGGGATGATGATTTTGTTATGTCCACTACTTATTGTAATGATCATGATTGGGGTGATGCTTCCTATGATCTTGAAAATTTATTTAAGCGTCATGATGAATATGTTATGGATAATAATGTTTGCAATAATATTGAACGTGGGTTTGGAAGAGTGTCAACTTTAAGTAATAATGATTCCCCTACTTTGGAGAATTATCAATCTTATGAATTTTATGATAAAAGTGGAGGTCATAACTTTTGTTGATATTAATCCCACTATTTTGGAAGATTATAAAACTTTTATGCATGTGGATCATGAAGAGAATATTTTATATGATAGCTATATTGTTGAATTTGATTATGATCCTACATGTAATTATTATGAGAGAGGAAAATATGGTTGTAGAAATTTTCATGTTACTAAATTACCTCTCGTTGTGTTGAGATTGTCAATGTTTTATTCTTCTTCCTTGCATATGCTAGATATTTCTTGTGTTGATAATTTGTTTGCTTATAAAATACCTATGCATAGGAAGTATATTAGACTTAAATGTGTTTTTCACATGCTACATGATGCTCTCTTTGTGCTTCAATTCTTGTTTTTCATGTGAGCATCAATAAAATCTCAAATCTATCTTAATGGCTATAAAGAAAGAGCTTGTTGGGAGACAACCCAATAGTTATTATTTTTATTTCTGTTTTGCGTGTTTACACAATTATATCTTCTGTTATGATTGTGATTTTTATCTTTTAATTAGTGTTTGTGCCAAGTAATGCCTTTGGGATGATTTGGATGATAGTATAATTGATGTTGTTTGAAAACTGAAAGTTTTGAGTCCAGTGCTGGATTTTTGGTTCTGTACTGGAGTGTGATAAATTCTGAAGTTTTTATATAGTATTGGTATATGAATTGTTTAAGTTTTCCTAATTTTTCAGAATATTTGGAGTTACATAAGTATGGATTTTAAATAAATCTTTACAGATTGTTCTGTTTTAGACATATTCTGTTTTTGTTGCATTGTTTGCTTATTTTGATGAATCTATGGATCGTATCGGGGGGTATGCGCCATGGGGAAGTTGGAGTACAGTAGCATTATGCCAATATTAAATATGAATCAATTTACAACAGTACCTAAAGTTTAAGATTTATTTGTTATACTAACGGATCTCATGATGTTTTTGTTGAGTTTTGTGTGCTGAAGTTTTCAAGTTTTGGGTGAGACTACGATGGATAAAGGAATAAGGAGCGGCAAGAGCCTAAGCTTGGGGATGCCCATGGCACCCCAAGGTAATATTCAAGGAAGACTCAAGCGTCTAAGCTTGGTGATTCCCCATATGACATCCCCTCTTTCGTCTACAATCTATTCGTATATCACTTGGAGCTATTTTTTTATTCATCACATGATATGTGTTTTACTTGGAGCGTCTTGTACCATAGTTTGCTTGCTTTTGTTTGCTTTTTAGTTTGCCACAATCATCTTTTCTGAACACACCTTTTTGAGAGGGACACACATTATTCATGATTTGTTAGAATACTCTATGTGCTTCACTTATATCTTTTGAGCTGGGCAGTTGCTCTAGTGCTTCACTTATATCTTTTAGAGCACGGCGGTGGTTATATTTTAAAGAAATAGTTGCACTCTCATGATTCACTTATATATTTTTGAGAGTCTAATAAATAGCAATGGTAATATGCATGGTTTATGAATTTGGTCCTAATATAATAGGTATTCAAGAGGGATATAATAAAAACTTTCATGTAGATCACTGAATATGATAAGTTTGATTCCTTGCAATAGTTTTGTGATATTAAGATGGTAATATGTGGGAGGTGCTAGTAGATAATTGTGGTTTAGTAAGAATATTGGTGTTAAGGTTTGTGATTCCCGAAGCATGCACGTATGGTCTGTCATTATGCTAAGAAGTTGAGCATGATTTATTCTTGATTGTCTTCCTTTGTGTGGCGGTCGGGGGCGCGCGATGGTTAACTCCTACCAACCTCCCCCCTAGGGGCATGCATAGTAGTACTTTGCTTCGAGGGCTAGTAAACTTTCGCAATAAGTATGTGAGTTCTTTATCACTAATCTGAGTCCATGGATTATACGCACTCTCACCCTTCCACAATTTGCTAGCCTCTTCGGTACCGTGCATTGCCCTTTCTCACAATGAGAGTCGGTGCAAACTTCGCCGGTGCATCCAAACCCCATGATATGATACGCTCTATCACACATAAGCATCCTTATATCTTCCTCAAAACAGCCACCATACCTACCTATTATGGAATTTCCATAGACATTCCGAGATATATTGCCATGCAACTTCCACCGTTCTTTTTATATGACACATATCATCATTGTCATATTGCTTTGCATGATCATATAGCTGACATAGTATTTGTGGCTCAGCCACCATTCATCATTTTCATACATGTTATGCTAGTATCATTGCACATCCTGGTACACTGCTAGAGGCATTCATATAGAGTCATATTTGTTCTAGTATCGAGTTGTAATTTTTGAGTTGTAAGTAAATAGAAGTGTGATGATCATCATTATTAGAGCATTGTCCCAGTGAGGAGATAAAAAAAGAGGCCAAAAAGAGCCCAGCAAAAAAATGAGAGAAAAAGAGAGAAGGGGCAGTGTTACTATCTTTTTCCATGCTTGTGCTTCAAAGTAGCACCATGTTTTTCATATAGAGAGTCTCCTATGTTGTCACTTTCATATACTAGTGGGAATTTTTCATTATAGAACTTGGCTTGTATATTCTGATGATGGGCTTCCTCAAATGCCCGAGGTCTTCATGAGCAAGCAAGTTGGATGCACACCCACTTAGTTTTCTTTTGAGCTTTCATACACTTATAGCTCATAGTGCATCCGTTGCATGGCAATCCCTACTCCTCGCATTTACATCAATTGATGGGCATCTCCATAGCCCATTGATTAGCCTCGTCGATGTGAGACTATCTAGTCTTTTTGACTTCCCCTTATTAATCTCTATCATCATTCTATTCCACCCATAGTGCTATATCCATGGCTTGCGCTCATGTATTGCGTGGGGGTTGAAAAAGCTGAAGCGCGTTAAAAAGTATGAACCAATTGCTTGATTGTCTCCAGGGTTGTGCATGATAAATACTTTATGTTAAGAAGATGGAGCATGACAGGATTATATGATTTTGTAGGGATAACTTTCTTTAGCATTTTTATTTTGAAAGGCATGATTGTTTATTAGTATGCCTGAATATTGATGTCTTTATATCAAATTATAGACTATTGCTTTGAATCATTCGAATCTTAATATTCATACCGTAAAAGAGAATTACATGATGAAACATGTTAGGTAGCATTCCACATCAAAAATTCTGTTTTTATCATTTACCTACTCGAGGACGAGCATGAATTAAGCTTGGGGATGCTTGATATGTCTTCAACGTATGATTGTTCCATGCTATTATAGTATCAATCTTTGATGTTTTATATGCAATTATATATCATTTTTTGTGCTAACCTATTAACCTTGTTTCCAGTGCCAGTTGCTGTTTTTTTGCCTGTTTTTGCCTTTTTAGAAAATCATTATCAAACGGGGTCCAAACGAATAAAAAACTTTGGATTAATTTTTTCTGGACCAGAAGGGACCCTAGAAGCTTCGGGAGAAGACCAGAAGAGTCACGAGGGAGCGACAAGCCCAGAGGGCGCGCCCAGGGGGGTAGGCGTGCCCCCCAGGCTTGTGGGCCCCTCGTGGCACCTCCTGACCTAATTCCAGCGCTATAAATTCCCAAATATTCCCAATATACCAGAAAGACAGAAGAGAAAACCTTTCCGCTACCGCAAGCCTCTGTTCTTCCGCGATCCCATCTAGAGGCCTTTTCCGATACTCTGCCGGAGGGGGAATCGATCACGGAGGGCTTCTACATCAACCTTGCTGCCCTTCCGATGATGTGTGAGTAGTTTACCACAGACCTACGGGTCCATAGCTAGTAGCTAGATGGCTTCTTCTCTCTCTTTGATCTTCAATATATACCATGTTCTCCTCGATGTTCTTGGGGTACTATTCAATGTAATCTTCTTTTGCGGTGTGTTTGTTGGGATCCGATGAATTGTGGGTTTATGATCGGATTATTCATGAGAAATATTTGAGTCTTCTCTGAAGTCTTTTATGCATGATTGTTATAGCTTTGTATTTCTCTCTGATCTATCCGTTTGGTTTGGCCAACTAGATTGATTTATATTGCAATGGGAGAGGTGCTTTCTGATGGGTTCAATCTTGCGGTGTTCTATATCCCAGTGATAGAAAGGGACAAGACATGTATTTGTATTGTTGCCATTAAGGATAAAAATATGGGGTTTAATTATATTTCTTGAGTTTACTTTGTCTACATCATGTCGTCTTGCTTAAGGCGTTACTCTGTTTTACACTTAATACCCTAGATGCATGCTAGATAGCGGTCGATGGGTGGAGTAATAGTAGTAGATGCAGGAAGGAGTCGGTCTACTTGTCTCGGACGTGATGCCTATATACATGATCATTGCCTTGAATATCGTCATAACTATGCGCTTTTCTATCAATTGCCCAACAGTAATTTGTTTACCCACCGTATGCTATGTGTTCGAGAGAGAAGCCTCTAGTGAAAACTATGGCCCCCGGGTCTACTTTTATCATATATTAAAATCCAAAAATACCTTGCTGCAATTTATTTACTTTTATTTTCTTTTGCAATTTACTTTTCTATCTATCACTATCAGAATTAATCGTTGCAAGTGACCGCTAAGGGGATTGACAACCCTCTTATTTGCGTTGGGTGCAAGTGTTTGCTTTTGTGGTGTAGGTGCTACTAACGAGGTTCTGTGTGGTTCTCCTACTGGATTGATAACCTTGGTTCTTAACTGAGGGAAATACTTATCTCTACTATACTGCATCATCCTCTCCTCTTTGGGGAAATCCCAACGCAGGTCACAAGTAGTAGTGACGCGGCCTCTCGAGGCCATGAGAAGGCCAAATTGCAATTTCTGCACACCAGAATATCTTGATCTAGCCCCCTGCAGAAGGGAGCTGACAAAATAAACTAGGTGCTAGACCACTTTCTTCTTCGGCACAATTTGTTGTTCTGTTACATTTGCCTGCGCTTGATCTGTCTTATCGGCACCTGACCTAGCCGGAGAAAATTCTAGCTTGTCGGGTCCAGGCTCTGTGGTTGCTGCCTCTTCTTCATCAACTTCCCTCTGCACCACTAGTGTAGCACTAACCACTTGATTGGTTGCCGCTAGATAAAGCAGCAATGGTTCTTGTGGCCTCTGCTTCCGGGGTCCATTTCATAGGACCTGCCTTTTTCAAGATTTTGAAAAACGGCAGGGCGCACTCGGCTGACTTGGAAATAAATCTGCTCAGAGCATGTCACGCCCAATATGCGATCCTATCCTCGAGGGACTCGGAGGTCCCACCAGGGATAGAAGCGCATATCGAAGATGCTTGCAAGGTGGATATCATTACATCATACCATGTACATAATAGATGGGGATACATACAAATACATACAGTCATCACAGGAATACATCAATACATAGCAAACACCATACAGAAGAGCAGAATCCGATTACGGATGAAACACAAACGAAAAACATGAACGACATCCACCCTGCTAGCCCAGGCTGCCGACCAGGAAACTACCCCAAGATCGACGAAGAGGAAGATGCAAAAGAAGAACTCCAAAAGCAAACGCGCATCGCTCTCACGTCAGATCATCGCTTTACCTGTACCTGCACCTGTTGTTGTAGTAAACTATGAGCCACGAGGACTCAGCAATCCCATTACCATGGGTATCAAGACTAGCAAAGCTTAATGGGTGTGGAATGGTTAAGTGGTGAGGTTGCAGCAAGCACTAAGATTTGTATGGTGGCTAACTTACGAGTACAAGAATAAGAAGAGTAAACTACGCATAACGGGCACAAATTAATATGATCAAGAAGTGATCCTGAACACCTACTTATGAGACAAACATAACCCCACCGTGTTCTCTTCTCGAACTCCCTCGAAAAGAGATGATCACGGTTAAGCACGCGGTTGATGTATTTTAATTAGATTTAGTGTCAAGTTCTCTACAACCGGAGGTTATAAATTTCCAAGTCGCCACATAACCGCGGGCACGGCTCTCCGAAAGATTTAACCCTGCAGGGGTGCTCCAAGTAGTCCATTATAAATTACCACACGCATCCGATGGAACATCCTCACACCATGATAACACGATGCTTACGATAAGGAATCCCGGTGGACAAGCCACTCGTAAAAGGTAAAACTAAACCAGCAAGACCTCCCGACGTGTCGACGATCCTGATAGGAGCCGCGTATCTCATTCTCAGGACACGGAGGATAATCGATGCGTACAGGTACCAAAAGACCCCAAGTTGCCAAGGGGCGGCCCTGCACACTGCTCTAGTTTTGGACCAGCACTATCAGCACTGGCCCTCCTGTATTATGTGGAATTAAGAATCCTCGGGTAGCGCTAACTCCCTATGCATCAAATTTATTATCAATATTATTATGTTGGGCAAATGTTAAAACCAATGTTGGGCTTTGCTGGAGAAGTTTATCCTAAAATGAATGATCAGGGGGGTTCCCATATGCCCCACATGTGTTAGAAGCGCTCATCAAGGAACATAACACCGGTATTACGGAAACTAGGGTGGCATGAGTGGAACAAAACACCAGGCAAAAGGCCGAGACTTCCACACACAACCAAGTATATAGATGCATTAATTAAATAAGAGATATTGTGATATCCCATGATATCCATGTCCCAACATGGAAGAACCTGCAACTGCACCTGCAACTAGCAACACTATAAGAGGGACTGAGCAAAGAGGTAACATAGCCAAACAATGGTTTGCTGGGATGGTGGAAGGTTAGAGGCTGTATCATAGCAATTTGGGAGGCTTACAAACAAGTGGTAGGTAGCGTGACATAGCGATAGCATCGAGACAACTAGCAAGCAAAGATAGTAGTGATATCCAGGGTAATGATCATCTTACCTGCAATCCCGCTAGGAAGAAGATCGAATCCATGAAGTAGTCGAACAAGCATAGTCAAACAAATCCTCACACTTCGCAACGCAACCAGAACTATTGAGAAGAAGCACAACCGGAAAGAAGCAAACAACATGGTAAACCAACAAGCATTAACATGGCATGATGCACAACCAAGTATGATGCATGTCCGGTTTAAAATGAATGGCATGGCAAGAGTGCAACAAATAATACTACACAATAAGTGAAGCTCAATATGCAACGAGTTGCATATTGACGAAACTCCACGTTCGTTTACTTAGTTCACTCCCGTTTATGTACATGGCAAGATTAAATGTTGTTAAACATGGCAAGAGGTGAAGCATGATTAAACTACCTATCTAGGCAATTTAAATGAGGCCGGAAATAACACAATACAATTCCGGAAAATCCCCATATGCATATTTCGAATTTGGTACTGTTCTGCCTAAAACACAATTTAATGTTGTTGAACAGCAAAAGCAAATGCATCATGTTAATCTACACATTTTTCTAGACCAATTACATATAAAGTTCATTTAATTCGGAGCTACGGTTATTTAGTTATGAAATAAACCATTTTAACATGTCATTTAGCAATTTAATGCAAACAACAATTTAAATGTTTTTAACATGCATGAGAATGACATATTCAAGTAGTATGCAATTTTATGAAAACATAGGCATATATCAAGATATGAGGCATTTGTCTCCATGTCGGAAAGAAATGGGTGCCACGGCGGCGATAACGGAAATGGTGCCACGGCAACATTCCGGTTCCGACAACTCGTTGAGATACCGATGAAAAGAGCAAGTGTGCGGATGTGCGGAACATGAAGGAGTGACGGGGAGTGATCCCGGATACCGGGTTCCCATGTCTCGGTGGCATGGAAACGGGAAACGTGCAAGAACAAATTGGACACGGTGCAAACATAGGGTGCATCTCATACAACACAACATTCGTTCATGGGCGGTTGTCTCGTTGGTTATACCTTCGGAACGTGCATTTGGAGCGGAACAAGCTCGGTAGAGGGAAGTAGATGTTCTCGTGATGTAGTGGTTCTCGCTTGTTTCGGAGAGGAACTTGATGAATCCAAGCCTTTCAGAGTCGACGGTAGTGGTACTCGTTCCGTAGACGAACTTCATGGGTCGTGGTACACGGGTCTTCGGCGACGGTAGTCGTACACATGTTGTAGTTGAACTTGGAGGAACCAATGTCTTCGAGGGTACTCGTGTACTTGGCATAATCCACGGAGACGTGCTTGATGATCGGTATGGGTCTTGGCGTCCAGCGGCAACAATACAGGAAGGCAAGGTCATGGCCAGCTTGAGCAGGGGTCGCCGGAGGTCAGCAAGAGGCGGAAATGATTGGCTGAAGGGGCAAGCACGGAGGCCGAGCACGCGAGGAGGGGCTGGAGACGTCGAGCGAGCAGGAGGTCGCAAAAGGAAGCTTGAGCGCGAGCTGCGGGCAGCGCGACAGGAGGGAGACGGATAGCAGCGCGCAACGGAGGAAGGGGAGGTGCAACTGGGCGGAGCTGCAGGTGGCGCGGGCGGCGCGAATGGCAAGAGCGGCCCGGAGCAGCGGCTGGCAAGGATGAAGGAAGCAGGAGCTCGGGCGCGAGCTCTCTGCTCGGCGCGATTGCAGGAGGCCGTGAGGACTCTCAGACGCGACAGGGCAGCAGTGCTGGCGACGGGGAGGTCCGGCGGCGCGGATGAGGGCGCCATGGGAGGCGGCTACGCGGGCACCAGGGCATGGCGGCGGCCGATGGCGAGGAGGCTTGGCGCGATGCGTGTGTGTGGGGGGGGGTGGCAGCGCAAGGGACCGAGGAGGAGGAGGGGATCGAGGGAGAGTGGGGGATCGAACGTGGGGTTCTCCCCTGGCGGCGCTGGAGTAGTCGCGGCAAAGGGGGTCGGGCGCGAGGCTGCGCCTCTGTCTCGTGCGTGGCGGCACACAGCAGGGAGCGAGGGAGAGAGGATCGAGAGGAGGAGGAAGATGGGGATCGAGCGAGGCTAGGGTTAAGAGCAGGCTGCGGCTAGGCCTTGGGCTCCAGCTGCTGGCTGGGCTCTCTCTCTCTCCACCTAATTTCTTAACAGAAAACTTACAAAGAAAGAAAACGAAGGGTAGAGTTGGGATTCCAACAAGTGACATATTTTTCTGGAGACAAATAAATATGGAGGATTTAACAAAAATGGTTGGCAAGAGTTTAGAAGATAGAAATTCAAATAAGTTTGAATAAAATTCAAACTATTTGAATCTGGAAGCAATTTAGATGGAGACCAAATGAGATGAGATTTTAACTGGTAACCCTACATGAATAGCATGATTTATGGGCAGAAGTTGAGCATTTATGGAGAAAGTAAAATTGCAACTCAATTTTACCCAAAGGCTTTAAAGGAAGATTAGGAAGTTGAGTTGGATAAAAAAAAGAGAGTTGAATAATAGTGCAAATGTGTTATGGGTGATTCCAAGTTAATGGAATGGTTTAATATAGCTCCCTAATAATATTGGGAGACTTTTATATGTTGTAAAGAGAAATCACCATGTGAATTCCCTCGATTTAAATGGATCGAAGATCCATGCAATTTATTTATTTGAGTTGCAAAATTTTAATGACATGATGGCATGATGCAATGCAAAATAAAATAAAATAGCTCGAACAATAGAATAATAATAATTACGGAAGGCATTTGTCTCGGGCTGTTACAGAGCGGCAACACAACCAGCAAGATGCGGGACGTCCTTGACGGTCCTTGGTGCTTCTATCTGCTCAATGGCCTTGATCTTGTTGGGATTGGCTTCAATTCTAGGTTGAGATACAAAGAACCCGAGAAGCTTGCCGGATGGGACGCCAAACACACACTTCTCGGGGTTGAGTTTCAAGTTGATCTTACGCAGTGCAAACGTCTCTTATAAGTCTTGAATTAGAGTCTCTGCATGCTTGGTTTTGACCACTATATCATCCATATATGCTTCCACATTTCTGTGCAGCTGCGGGCCAAATCCAATCTGCACTGCTCTTGCAAATGTTGATCCGGCACTCTTTAGTCTGAAAGGCATACACACGAAGCAGTATGTGCCACAAGGAGTTATGAATGCCGTCTTTTCCTCATCTTCCGTGGCCATGAAGATCTGATGATAACCAGAGTAGGCATCAAGGAAAGAAAGTAAATCACAGCCGGTAATTGAGTCCACAATCTGATCAATCTGCGGCAAAGGAAAAGGATCCTTTGGACAAGCTTTGTTGATATCAGTGAAATCAATACAAAGTCTCCATTTTCCATTTGACTTGCGAACTACAACAGGATTAGCCAACCAGGTTGGATGAAGGACTCCTCTAACTAAACCGGCAGCCTCAAGTTTTTGGATTTCTTGGGCTATGAACTCTAGAAGCTCCAAAGCTTGCTTCCTGACCTTCTGCTTGACAGGTCTTGCATTAGGACAGATGGCAAGGTGGTGCTCAATCACTTCTCCGAGAACACCGGGAATGTCAGATGGTTGCCATGCAAACACATCCACATTCGACTGCAGGAAAGTGACGAGCGCGTTTTCCTATTTCTCATTAAGGGTGGCGCTTATGGTGAAAGCGCCTCTCGTGCCATCCTCCTTCGCAGAGACCTGCTTCATTGCAGGTGCAGCGGGTTTGGTCTTCTGTTTCTTGCCGGCAGAGCTCTCCGGCACGTCCTCAACAGGCGTGTTGCACTCTGCGGTGCGTTTCCCAGAAGACTTGTCAGAGGTCTTGCTGTTCTTTTTCTTCTTCCCTCCTCAGGGAGCTTTGGTGGCAGGAACAGAATCCTTGCCGGCGGATGCTGCCGCTGCTTCCCGGTAGAGATGGTCCATGCAGATAACCGCGTCTTTCTTGTCGGGGTGAATGGTGATTGATGACCCACAAGTATAGGGGATCAATTGTAGTCCTTTCGATAAGTACGAGTGTCGAACCCAACGAGGAGCAGAAGGAAATGACAAGCGGTTTTCAGCAAGGTATTTTCTGCAAGCACTGAAATTATCGGTAACGAGTAGCTTGATAGCAAGATAATTTGTAACAAGTGACAAGTAGCAATAGTAACAAAGAGTGCAGCAAGGTGTCCCAATCCTTTTTGTAGCAAAGGACAAGCCGGAACGATCTCTTATAGTAAGCAAAGCGTTCTCGAGGACACATGGGAATTTCATCTAGTCACTTTCATCATGTTGGTTTGATTCGCGTTCACTACTTTGATAATTTGATATGTGGGTGGACCGGTGCTTGGGTGCTATTCTTACTTGAACAAACCTCCCACTTATGATTAACCCCCTTCACAAGCATTCGCAACTATGAAAGAAGAATTAAGATAAATCTAACCATAGCGTTAAACATGTGGATCCAAATCAGCCCCTTACGGAATAGCGCATAAACTAGGGTTTAAGCTTCTTTCACTCTAGCAACCCATCATCTAATTACTACTCCCCAATGCATTCCCTTAGGCCCAAAGATGGTGAAGTGTCATGTATTCGACATTCACATGACACCACTAAGAGAATCAACAACATACATATCATCAAAATATCGGACGAATACCAAATTCACATGATTACTTATGACAAGACTTCTCCCATGTCCTCAAGAACAAAAGTAACTACTCACAAATCATAATCATGTTCAAGATCAGAGGGATATTGAATAGCATAATGGATCTGAACATATAATCTTCCAGCAAATAAACCAACTAGCATCAACTACAAGATGTAATCGACACTACTAGCAACCCACTGGTACCAATCTGAGGTTTTGAGACAAAGATTGAATACAAGATATGAACTAGGGTTTGAGATGAGATGGTGTTGTTGAAGATGTTGATGAAGATTGGTCCTCCCACGATGAGAGGATCGTTGGTGATGTCGATGGCGATGATTTCCCCCTCCCGGAGGGAACTATCCCAGGCAGAATCTCTCCGCCGGAGAGCAAAAGTGCTCCTACCCAAGTTCCGCCTCGAGACAGCGGCACACCATCCCGAAAGTCTTCTCTATAATTTTTCTAGGGCAAATGGACTTATATACCAGAAAATGGGGGCCAGAGGCAGGCCAGGGGCCCCACGAGCCACCAGGGCGCGCCTGGGGGGGTGGCGCTCCCTGGTGCCTCGTGGGCACCTGGGTGGCCCCCTCTGGTACTTCTTTGCTCCAGTATTTTTTATTTATTCCAAAATAAATCTCCGTAAAATTTCAGCTCAATTGGAGATGTGCAGAATAGGTATCTTTGACGTACCTTTTTCAGGTCCAGAATTCCAGCTACCGGCAATCTCCCTCCTTGTGTAAATCTTGCATATTAAGAGAGATAAGGCATTAGAATTGCTCCACAAAGTGTTATATTGATTGAAAACACCATAAATAACAGTAGCAAAACATGATGCAAAATGGATGTATCAACTCCCCAAAGCTTAGACCTCGCTTGTCCTCAAGCGAAAGCCGATATCGATAATCATGTCCACATGTTTAGAGAGAGAGGTGTCGATAAAAACAAAATACGGACATAGTAGCATCATGATCATTATTATAACAACAATATTTATTATCATGGAACTTCTCATGATCAAGTAACAATTCATCACAACAACGAAGTATAAGACATAAACTTTCTTGAAAACTAACAAACTATGTTCTCAGTCAACAATGCAATTTCAATTCATCATATTTTCAGGAAGGGTCTCATGTAGGAGCTCGTTAGCAAGTCCACATACTCATCCATCATCTAGTCTTCTATGATTGCTAACACTCACGACATATATATGGAGCAAAAAATTTCAGCCAGACACATAGAAAGATAGGGGCTTATGATTTCGCCTCCCAACTTATTCACCTCAAGGGTGATGTCAACAATAATAACTCATGATCACTCATATCCAACTGGATATATATGCCTAGATCTTTCGCCACCACATGATGCTTACAAAAGAGAAAAAATAAAAAGGAATAGAGGAGAACACTATTGACTCTTGCATAAAAAGTAAATACATAAAAGTAAAAGATAGGCCCTTCACAGAGGGAAGCAGAGGTTGTCATGCGCTTTTTATTGTTGGATGCACAAGCTCTTAATGCAAAGGAACGTCACTTTATATTGCCCCTTGTGATAGCAACCTTTATTATGCAATCTGTCGCTCTTATTTCTTTACCATCACAAGTTCATACAAAGCTTATTTTCCCTTACAATAAAAGTTCAGACATATTTAGAAGCAATTTTTATTGCTTTTTGCACCGATGACAACTTACTCGAAGGATCTTATTCAATCCATATGTAGATATAGTGGACTCTCATGACATGAAACTGGGTTTAAGGGTTTTGGATGCACAAGTAGCATCTCTACTTGGTGCGGATTTTTGGCTAGCAAAGATATTGAGCAAGCACCACATGTTGGAGGATCTATAACAATATAACTTCTATGTGAATATAAGCAAACATAATTCATTACGTTGTCTTCCTTGTCCAACGTCAACAATTTGACATAAAATACTTAATGGGGGCTCACAATCATAAAAGATGTCCAAGATAGTATATTTGCATGTGAATCTTCTCTTCCCTTATTAATTCTTTCATGAATTGCATCATTGACCAATGCTATGCTTGTTAACTTTCAATAAATTTTACCACTTATACTTTTCTTTATGTAATGTCATTACTTTCCATAAGATTAGCATATGATTTTTTTTCATTATTTTCATTGCTAGGATTGAAACATAAAAGTAAAGAAGCAAAAACTCAAACTACTCTTTATTATATAACTCTCAACTCAATTACATAGGTAGATAGATCACGAAACTAGCACTCAAAAATAGATCATACTAAACTTTTATTCAACTAGATCACGAAATAACTAAGGATCGAACTAAAAATAGGTAAAGATAATAAAAGTGATGGTGATACGATACCGGGGCGCCTCCCCAAGCTTGGCACAAGCCAAGGGGAGTGCCCATACCCATGTGCTCAAGTTTCTTTCTTCGGAGATGATGGGGGTGATGTAGTGATGGGCTTGTCCTTCAGCTATAGCAGATACATCAATCTACTGTTGATGCTCCGAAGAGCGATGTTTTGCTCTTCCAACAAAATAACATCACGAGTGAGAGATGTATTCTGAACATAAACTATTTCAAAGACTCTTAGGGCTTCAATTACGAATGGGGAGAGATGATTATATAAGGGTTGAAGTATATCTCCCTTCTCTGCGGTCTCCTCCATGGGAATCGCTTGCCCTCCTTCTGGAGCCTGGGTTCCTTCAATTTCCTCGACCTTGTTCTCCTTGCCATCGTCTTCCTCTCCCG
Source organism: Elymus sibiricus (assembly GCA_039707655.1). NCBI lineage: Eukaryota > Viridiplantae > Streptophyta > Magnoliopsida > Poales > Poaceae > Elymus > Elymus sibiricus. Next base: position 80,320,418 of record CM077664.1, read on the forward strand.
ACGACCACTCGTAGTAGACCTCGCTGTAAGGGCGTTTGCCCGGCGATGGTTGCACAATACGGTGCTTGGTACGGAGCTTTTTGGGAGCCATGGCGATCTAGATCTGTCAGAAAATAGCTTGAAACAAGAACAGAGGAGATTTCTGCGATGCGGTGGTCAAAACGTCCTGGAGTATATATAAAGAATTTTTATCTTGCAAAACAAGTATTCCAGGAGAAAACGGAGTCGGGAAGGCTCACGAGGGGCCCACGAGCCACCAGGGCGCGCCTAGGGGGTGGCGCGCCCTGGTGCCTCGTGGGCACCAGGTGGGTCCCCTCGGCTGTTTCTTATTTTTGTATTTTTTTTCTAATATTCCAAAACTGACAAAAAATATTTTTATAGAATTTTTGGAGTCGGTTTACTTACCATATCACATACCTACCCCTTTTTTGGGTTCTGGAGCGTTCCGGAAGGTCCCTCTTATGTATTCCTCCGGTGTAATTATTTCAATAATATTAGTTTCAACATTAATAGGAGTACCTGAAATATAGTGCTTGATTCTTTGCCCATTCACCACTCTCAGATTATTGCCTTCGGAGTTGTTTATTTTGATACCTCCGGAGCGATAAACTTCCTCGATGATATACAGTCCTTCCCATTTAGAGAGAAGTTTTCCTGCAAAGAATCTCAAACGAGAATTGTATAATAAAACATGATCGCCTACATTGAATTCCCGTTTTTGAATTCTTTTGTCATGCCATCTTTTAACTTTTTCTTTAAACAATTTGGCATTATCATAGGCTTGGGTTCTCCATTCATCTAGCGAGCTAATATCAAATAACCTCTTTTCACCGGCAAGTTTAAAATCATAATTAAGTTCTTTAATTACCCAATATGCTTTATGTTCTAATTCAAGAGGTAAATGACATGCTTTTCCATAAACCATTTTATACAGAGACATACCCATAGGATTTTTATATGCAGCTCTATAAGCATAATGCATCATCTAGTTTCTTAGACCAATTCTTTCTATATCTATTGAGTGTCTTTTGCAAAATTAACTTTATTTCTCTATTGCTCAATTCAACTTGACCACTAGATTGAGGGTGATAAGGAGATGCAATTCTATGGTTGACATCATATTTAGCAAGCAATTTGCGGAATGCACCATGAATAAAATGTGAACCACCATCGGTCATTAAATATCTAGGGACTCCGAACCTTGGGAAAATAACTTCTTTAAGCATTTTTAATAGAAGTGTTATGATCAGCACTACTAGTTGGAATAGCTTCTACCCACTTAGTAACATAATCAGCAGTAACTAATATATGTGTATACCCATTGGATTTAGGAAAAGGTCCCATATAATCAAATCCCCAAACATCAAATGGTTCAATAACAAGTGAATAATTCATAGGCATTTCCTGACGTCTACCAACATTACCAATTCTTTGGCATTCATCACAAGATAAGACAAACTTACATTCATCCTTGAAAAGAGTAGGCCAATAAAATTCAGATTGTAATACCTTGTGTGCAGTTCTGTCTCCCGCATGGTGTCCTCCGTAAGCCTCGGAATGACACTTCCATAGGATTTGTTCCTATTCATGCTCAGGTATACAATGTCTAATAACACCATCTACTCCTTCTTTATAAAGATGTGGGTCATCCCAAAAGTAATGTCTTAAATCGAAGAAAAACTTTTTCTTTTGTTGGTATGTAAAGCTAGGTGGTATGTATTTAGCAACAATGTAATTAGCATAGTCTGCATACCAAGGAGTATTATGAGAAGCGTTTATGACAGCTAATTGTTCATCAGGAAAATCATCATTAATAGGAAGTGGGTCATCAAGAACATTTTCTATTCTAGACAACTTATCAGCTACGGGATTCTCAGCTCCCTTTCTATCAATAATATGCAAGTCAAATTCTTGTAGCAGAAGAACCCACCTAATGAGTCTAGGTTTAGCATCTTTCTTTTCCATAAGATATTTAATAGTAGCATGATCAGTGTGAACAGTTACTTTAGAATCAACTATGTAAGATCTGAATTTATCACATGCAAACACAACTGCTAAAAATTCTTTCTCAGTAGTAGCATAATTTCTTTGAGCACTGTCTAGAGTTTTACTAGCATAATGGATAACATTTAATTTCTTATCAACTCTTTGTCCTAGAACAGCACCAACAGCATAATCACTAGCATCACACATAATTTCAAAAGGCAAGTTCCAATCAGGTGGTTGAACAATAGGTGAAGTGGTTAAGGCTTTCTTAAGTGTTTCAAAGGCTTCTACACAATCATCATCAAAAACAAATGGGACATCCTTTTGTAAGAGATTAGTAAGAGGCCTAGAAATTTTAGAGAAGTCTTTAATAAACCTTCTATAGAAACCAGCATGACCAAGGAAACTTCTTACACCTCAAATATCTTTAGGACATGGCATTTTCTCAATTGCATCAACTTTAGCTTTATCAACTTCAATACCTCTTTCAGAAATTTTATAGCCCAAGACAATACCTTCATTTACCATAAAGTGGCACTTTTCCAAATTCAAGACGAGATTCACATCTCTGCAAAACTCGATCAAGGTTGCTTAAGCAATCATCAAAAGAAGTTCCGTAAACGGAGAAATCATCCATGAAAACCTCAACAATCTTTTCACAAAAGTCAGAGAATATAGCAGCCATACATCTTTGAAAGGTAGCAGGTGCATTGCATAAACCAAAAGGCATACGTCTATAAGCATAAGTTCCAAAAGGACAAGTAAAGGTGGTTTTCTCTTGATCGGCTTGTGAAACAGGTATTTGAGAGAAACCAGAATATCCATCAAGAAAGCAATAGTGTGTATGCTTAGACAATCTTTCTAACATTTGATCAATAAAAGGTAAGGGGTAATGATCTTTTCTAGTGGCTTTGTTTAATTTTCTAAAATCAATTACCATCCTATAACCAGTTACAATTCTTTGTGGAATGAGTACATTTTTATCATTAGGAACAACGGTAATATCTCCTTTCTTAGGGACACAATGAACGGGACTTACCCATCTACTATCGGCTATGGGATAGATTATACCTGCTTCCAGAAGCTTTAATATTTCAGTTCCTACCACCTCTTTCATCTTAGGGTTTAATCGTCGTTGGTGGTCGACAACTGGTTTAGCATCAGGCTCCATATTAATTTTGTGCTGACATAGAGTGGGACTAATGCCCTTAAGATCGTCCAGAGTATATCCAATAGCAGCACAGTGCTTCCTCAGAGTTTTTAGTAATCTCTTTTCTTCATGCTCTGAAAGGTTAGCACTGATGATAACAGGATATATCTTCTCATCTAGAGAAGCATATTTCAATGTATCAGGCAATTGTTTCAATTCAAACACAGGGTCGCCCTTGGGTGGAGGAGGACCTCCAAGGGTTTCAACGGGCAAATTGTGTTTAAGGATAGGTGGTTGATCAAAGAACATCTTATCTATTTCATTTCTTTCATTCATGTGCATATCATTTTCATGGTCTAGCAAATATTGTTCTAACAGATCAGTAGGAGGTACGGCAATAGAAGCAAGACCAATAATTTCATCTTTACTAGGAAATTCTTTATCATGAGGTTGTCTATGAAACTTGGAGAAATTAAACTCATGAGATGTACCACCAAAATCAACACTAACAGTTTCTTTAGCGCAATCAATCTTAGCATTAACAGTATTCAAGAAAGGTCTACCGAATATAATGGGACAAAAATTATCTTGTGGAGAACCGAGGACTAGAAAATCAGTAGGGTATTTTATTTTTCCACACAAGACTTCAACATCTCTAACGATCCCAAGTGGAGTAATGGCATTTCTGTTTGCAAGCTTAATAGTAACATCAATGTCCTCTATCTCAATAGGTGCAATGTCATTCATAATTTCTTGATATAAGGTAAACGGAATAGCACTCACACTAGCACCCAAATCACATAAGCCATGATAACAATGATCTCCTATTTTAACAGAGACAACAGGCATGCCTACCACATGTCTGTTTTTATCTTTAGGATCTGGTTTAGCAATTCTAGCTGCTTCATCATAGAAGTAAATAACATGCCCATCTCTATTATCGACCAAGAGATCTTTAACCATAGCAACATTAGGTTCAACTTTAATTTTTTCAGAGGGTCTAGGTGTTCTAATATTACTTTTGTTAACCACAGTTGAAACTCTAGCATGTTCCTTAATCCTAACAGGAAAAGGTGGTTTCTCAATATAAGCAGTAGGCACAACTGGATCAGCATGGTAAACAATTGTTTCTTCTATAACACTAAGGGGTTTTTCTTTTAATTCAATAGGTGGGTGATATTTAAACCACTTCTCCTTAGGGAGATCAACATGAGTAGCAAAGGATTCACAAAAGGAGGCTACTATCTCAGAGTCAAGTCCATATTTAGTGCTAAACTTGTGAAAAGCATCGGTATTCATAAAAGATTTAACACAATCGAACTCAAGTATTATACCTGACTCATTACCTTTGTCAAGTTCCCAATCTTCAAAGTTGTGTTTAATTCTTTCCAGAAGATCCCATCTGAATTCTATAGTTTTCTTCATAAAAGAGCCAGTCGAAGAAGAATCGAGCATGGTTTGATTATCATGAGAAAGCCGAGCATAAAAATTCTGTAAGATAATTTCTCTTGAGAGCTCATGATTGGGGCATGTATGCAACATATACTTAAGCCTCCCCCAAGCTTGAGCGATACTTTCTCCTTCACGAGGCCAAAAATTATATATATAATTCCGATCACAATGAACTAAATGCATAGGATAAAATTTCTGGTGGAATTCCAGCTTCAACCGGTTCCAATCCCATGTGTCAGTATCATCACATAGCCTATACCATGTCAATGCCTTTCCCTCCAAAGATAAAGGGAATACTTTCTTCTTAACTCCATCTCCGGATAAACCTGCAAGCTTAAACAATCCACAAATTTCATCCACATAGATCAAGTGCATATCAGGATGTACCGTTCCATCTCCTGCATATGGATTAGCTAGCCGTTTCTCTATCATACCCAAAGGAATTTCATATGAAATATTTTCAGTAGGTGTAGTAGGTTGAGGAGCAACTTTTTGTGCTTCCGGTCGAGGTGAAGATACCCCGAACAAACCCCTCAAAGGATTACTTTCCATAGTGACAAGTGACAATAAATTTCAGCACGTAATATAAATGTTTCCTTACCAAATTCCACTCACCAAAGGCGCTTCACTCCCCGGCAACGGCGCCAGAAAAGAGTCTTGATGACCCACAAGTATAGGGGATCAATCGTAGTCCTTTCGATAAGTAAGAGTGTCAAACCCAACGAGGAGCAGAAGGAAATGACAAGCGGTTTTCAGCAAGGTATTTTCTGCAAGCACTGAAATTATCGGTAACGAGTAGCTTGATAGCAAGATAATTTGTAATAAGTGACAAGTAGCAATAGTAACAAAGAGTGCAGCAAGGTGGCCCAATCGTTTTTCTAGCAAAGGACAAGCCAGAACGATCTCTTATAGTAAGCAAAGCGTTCTCGAGGACACATGGGAATTTCATCTAGTCACTTTCATCATAATGGTTTGATTCGCGTTCGCTATTTTGATAATTTGATATGTGGGTGGACCGGTGCTTGGGTGTTGTTCTTACTTGAACAAACTCCCACTTATGATTAACCCCCTTCGCAAGCATCCGCAACTACGAAAGATGAATTAAGATAAATCTAACCATAGCATTAAACATGTGGATCCAAATCAGCCCCTTACGGAATAGCGCATAAACTAGGGTTTAAGCTTCTGTCACTCTAGCAACCCATCATCTAATTACTACTCCACAATGCATTCCCTTAAGCCCAAAGATGGTGAAGTGTCATGTAGTCGACGTTCACATGACACCACTAAGAGAATCAACAATATACATATCATCAAAATATCGAATGAATACCAAATTCACATGATTACTTATGACAAGACTTCTCCCATGTCCTCAAGAACAAAAGTAACTACTCACAAATCGTAATCATGTTGAAGATCAGAGGGATATTGAATATCATAATGGATCTGAACATATAATCTTCCACCAAATAAACCAACTAGCATCAACTACAAGATGTAATCGACACTAATTGTAACCCACAGGTACCAATCTGAGGTTTTGAGACAAAGATTGAATACAAGAGATGAACTAGGGTTTGAGATGAGATGGTGCTATTGAAGATGTTGATGAAGATTGGTCCTCCCACGATGAGAGGATCGTTGGTGATGTCGATGGCGACGATTTCCCCCTCCCGGAGGGAAGTATCCCCGGCAGAATCTCTCCGCCGGAGAGCAAAAGTGCTCCTACCCAAGTTCCACCTCGAGACGGCAGCGCACCTTCTCGAAAGTCTTCTCTATAATTTTTCTAGGGCAAATGGACTTATATACCAGAAAATGGGGGCCAGAGGCTGGCCAGGGGCCCCACGAGCCACTAGGGCGCGCCTAGGGGGGTGGCGCGCCCTGGTGCCTCGTGGGCACCTGGGTGGCCCCCTCTGGTACTTCTTTGCTCCAGTATTTTTTATTTATTCCAAAATAAATCTCCGTAAAATTTCAGCTCATTTGGAGATGCGCAGAATAGGTATCTCTGACGTAGCTTTTTCAGGTCCAGAATTCCAGCTACCGGCAATCTCCCTCCTTGTGTAAATCTTGCATATTAAGAGAGAAAAGGCATTAGAATTGCTCCACAAAGTGTTATATTGATTGAAAACACCATAAATAATAGTAGCAAAACATGATGCAAAATGGACGTATTAGTGATGACGCTCATCGGCCCTGGCATTTTCAATGTATTGTAGGCGTAGTGAGACGCCGCCATGAATTTTGCTAGGGCTGGGCGACCAATTCCATTATAGGGCAATGGAATCTTGACAACGTGAAAGACGATCTTCTCGGTCCGATAGTTCAGCTCACTACCAAATGTTACCGGCAGTGTGATCTGGCCCTTTAGCTTGGTCCTCCCTGGATTGACACCTTGAAAAGTGCCCGTCTCCTTAAGACCTCCATCTGGGATTTTCAGCCTCTTGATCGCTTCTGGCGAGGTCAAGTTCAAGCCAGCCCTACTGTCAACTAACATCTTCGTCACCTTGAGGTTGCGAATTGTTGGTGAAACCGACAACAGCAAGCACCCGACCGCAGTGGTGCGATCAGAGTGGTCCTCGGCATCAAAAATGATAGGCATGTGGGACCACTTGAGTGGTTTCTGGGCTCGCACTGCTGGCTCTGCCGCATTAACCTCACGGGCCCATTATTTGAGCTGCCAGTGAGAGGAGTGCAAAGATGCGCCTCCGTCAATGCACATGGCATCTACAGCTTGCTGAAATTCTTTTCCGTCAGACTCGTCTTCCTCGTCCTCATCATCATCCTCTTCTCCTTCATTCTTTTCATGGCCCCTTGCCGGTTTCTCTTTGTTTCCTTTGCCGCGGCGGCCACCACGGTCCTTTGCCTTGTCCTTGTCGCGCTTTTCATATTCTTGCTTTTGTTTTTTGGCAAGTTGTTCCACTTGCCGGCACTTCTGGAGATCGTGGCCTTTGGTGCGATGGATCTTGCAGTATGGCCCGTCGGTCTCCAGCGGCAGCCTCATGACCACAGGTACACAAGGCAGTCTCCTTACCAGTACCTTCAGTCTTGGCTTTCTTGTCGGGTGTTCCTGACCCGTCAATAGCCATCACTGCCTTGCCTTTGCGCTTGCGATTGCGCTTTCGGCCTTTCTTCTTCGGGGTGGTCGCGCCGTCGTTTTCGGAATCGACTTCGGCGCTAGCATCCTCCCCGAGAAGGCCTCCTCCCCTCCTCAGCACGTGATCCACTTGTCCGCCAATGCATAGAGCTCGTTGATGGTTTTGACTTGCCGAATGTTCATCTCTTCGCGCATTCTGTGATTGTGCAGATTCGTATGAAAGGCAGCAATGACAGCTGTAGGATGACCATCTGGTATGTTGTGATGGACACGGCTGAATCTCTGAATATACTTGCGGAGGGATTCGCCATATTTCTATGGGATCACATGCAAGTCATTGGGCTGACCAGGAAGCTTGTGGCCTTCGGTGTATGCACCAATGAACTCATTGCAGAGATCTGACCACGAAGAAATAGAGCCCTCCGGCAGGTTCATCAGCCAAGATCTCATGTTAGGCTTAAGTGCCAACGGGAAGTAGTTGGCGAGAACCTTGTCATCTCGTCCTCCGGCAACTTGCACAGCAATCGTATAAATGCCCAAGAACTCTGCCGGGTTGAGCTTGCCATCATATTTCTTCGGCAGCTCTGGTTTCAAGGCCCGGGTAGATGGCCAGCGGACTTGCCGCAGCTCACGGGTAAACGCTGGGCACCCCACCTTGTAAGGCAAGTACCCAGAGCCCCCTGGCACTGGCTCATCAACGACTAGACCATGGCGCTCATCAAATTGATGACACGCTTCCCGACGTCGTTCGATGGTGGTGCAGGCGTCCTCCACCCGCTTGTCGCGTAGCACTTGGCGCTGGTCTTGCCGCGCCCGCGGATCCGAAGATGCCATCGACACCTCGTTGGGATCCTCAGATCGGCGTGTTTGTCGTTGCTGCTGTTGTGGTTGTTGTCATGGAGGCGACTGCACTGTTGGTGCAGCATCTCCGGCATGGCCGCCAGTTGGAGCTACTAACGCCCTGGGTGGTCGCCGCGAAGGTCCCGCCTGCTGTGATTTGCTGGACTCAGCAAATCCAATGAGACTCTGGATAGTGTCTCTCCAGTCATCCATCTTCTCAGGAGCTGGGGGGAAGTTTAGCAGCATCTGCGCCCGCGCCATGGCCTCTGCTGCCGTGGCTGGCATGGTTGGGAGCAAAGAATGGGAAGTCGCTCTACTCCTGGCAGAGCCAGCAGGAGTGCCATCGCGAACTTGCTGCCGCGGCTCATGCCCAGTAGCGGGTTGACACGGTGGTGGAGCTGGAGCATCTTGAGGACGATGCTCGGCATTGTTGTTGCTGTGTCGTCGTCCGGAGCCGCCGGTGCCGTGAGGAAGCGCGTCGCACCCATCTTGCGATGGTCGCGGTGTGCATCCCGCCGCGGCGTTCTTGGAGGCTGCTGCTCCGTCCTTGGATGTCGCAACGACTAGGTCCTGGCTTGCACCGGTTTGAACCGTATTGCTACGGTGACTGTGCTCGCCAGAATGTCTTGGGAGTTGGCCATCTGCGCCATCTCCAGTGTGGCGACTGTGTTCGCCAGAATGATGGGAAAGCTGGGTACCCGCACTGCCCGCTCCGCCTGCTCCCCCCACGCCGGCCACACCGCATGTGAACGTCTGCGACGGAAGCTTGGACGTAGATGGAGCTGCTGCGGTCGCGCCCTTCTTCTTGGGCGCCATCGAAGATAATGATGAAGAAGACTAGTGCGTAGACTACTGACTCAGGTTCGCACGCGCGATCCCCCTACCTGGCGCACCAAAGATGTCGAGGTATGACCAAGACAATCTATGGGACCTACAAAGATCCCTTTGCGGTTCGGCTGTGGGGATCAACGAGCACAAAGAGCAGAGACAACTGCAACACACAAGTTTACCTAGGTTCGGGCCACCGTGAGGCGTAAAACCCTACTCCTGCTTTGGTTATATTGGTGGTGTTTGAGCACAAGTACAAGGAGCGTAGCTTGCCGGCAGTATACACGGGAAGTGCAGCTACACATGTAAGTTGTGCAAAGTGTCGACCCTTCTACCGGTAGCCATGGGCCTCCTTTTGTAGGTCACCACAGTGGCAAAATGGTAAATACATGTTGATTTGATAGCAACAGTGCTATCATACCTAACTCTACCGGACTAGGACAAACACATTTAATGCGTCGTTAGGTGTCATGTGGAGAGGGCGTCCCAGCAAGGATCTTGTACCGCTCGCCCAGCTACCTTCTGTAAGCTTGACACACCTCCTGGACGGGTGTCATTAAAGTTAATCTTCCTCCCAGCGTGCTGGCACATGCCCCGACAAGTCTCACCAAATAGCCTGCCCACTCGACACCTCATCGATGCGTGACTAGCTGATCGATGAGGTGGAATGGTGGTGAGGCAGAGAGAGCTTGCCGGCACGAAGCTTGCTAGGTCTTCATCTTGCCGGTGTGTGGCTTGCCGGCAAGTGTTGACTTCATCTTCAGTACTAATTGAGTACCTCTCGATGGCCTGCATTGAGGTCTTCTTTATGGTTTTCTCAACCAACTCTTGTGTCTTGATGACAGCAATCCCCCAGCAAGGCCTGGCCATCGGGAAGGCTGCCACTGTCTGTGCATAAGTCAGGGTATAAAAATGCCCATGTTTTTATACACCGACATCCATTATCCATGATAACCGGTTTTTGCAATTATCGTTGTGAGCATTGCACATTTGTGTATTTATTTTGGTTTTTATTATTTTTCCTTCTTTTCTTGTGTCTATAGGTGTATTGGAGCAACCTAGGACCAAGCACGATGAAAGGACCAAGGATGGGTTCAATACGGAGTCAGCCAGGGGTCAGACTTAGCCATTTCGAAGGTCGGAAAAAGTCATTTTTCCAAAGTGCTCCAAATCAATATCTAAGACCGGAAATGGATCAGCGTCGTTCATACGAATCCAACGAGCCCAAGAACGTCAAATTCTGAGTTCGTATGAAGAAATAGCGGCCGTTTTACCGAAGAAAGATTGCACAGAAATACGGCACAAAAGACGACCTTTCATGCGACCGCGCGCGGTCCTTTTGGTGGTTGTTTGACGTCCAGACAGCTCCGAAAGTTGCCCTTCTAGACGGGATTCTTCACGGATTTCATCCCCAATTGTTCTCACGGGATCCTTGGCTCATAATGAAGGGATTGGGAGAACATAAGCCTCATCGTGAGCCCTTGGATTACCACATCAACGGAGGAGATACCGGGAGGCCTTCATATAAGCACTCCAACCCTAGGCGCCTCCCTCCTCCTCCATCATTCATCCACGCAGCCATCATCCATCTCCATTGCTGCTCCAAGACCACCTTCATAGAGAAGAGAAGGGCCAAGCCAAGAGGAAGAAGAAGGGGAGCCTCCACTGCGAGCACCGGCCTTCGGGCCGGTGTGGTCTTCATCACCGGCGCCGCCACCATCACCATTGCCACCGCGGCTGCCGCTGCCATCACCATCGCCACCATGCTCCTCTCTTCCACCGGCTCCATGCTGGCTTGTAACTTGCCTTCTCCCTCTCCTATGTTTGAGTAGTTGTATTAGTTCTTGAGGATTTGGATGAACCCTTGCATGATTAGTACCTTGTTGAATAAGAGATCCAATATTCTCTTTATATGTATTGCGTTGATTGTCTCATGGTGTTGTGAAGGGTGCCCACACAACATTAGCCACTTATGGACTTGAGGTGATTTATGTTGGTGAGAAGGGTAGTTGTGGAGGGTAGGTGGTGACAGTCCTATTCTCGCTTCGTCCCCGATCATTGCAATAGGGATTAGTGGAGAACCCTAGAACTTAAGGCCGTGACCATGGGGAGTTCACTCCCCTTAATCATCGTTGTGATAACCGGAGTGGGGAAGCACGGTGGTGGCATGAGTGTACGCGGTAACCTTAGTGGGGATGCGTACTTTAAATGGCTCTGCCCACGCGAGATCATATACAAGTGGCTTAGTGATACCATTAGAGAGCCATGCTTATCATGTGTTGTCAGCATCATACTTGTGGTGATGACTCTGATTCCCTCGAGAATGTTTACTACTCAAGCACCCTTTCCCTTAGTTTAGTTCCTTTAATTTTCTGTCTTTTAATTCTTGTTTGTAGTCTAGTAAACACTATCCCTTTTATTTGTGTTCCTAGCAACTTACTAAAGTAGGCTATTTCCAAACTACGGTTTGGGTGCGTACGTAACTGCATAAGTGATAGCATAGTTGCGGGGTTTGTAATTCCTTCCTATTTACTCCATGTGGGTTCGACACTTCACTTATCACGAAAGTGCTACAATAACCCTGTGCACTTGAAGGTCATCACACACGCGAAGAGGAAAATCGTGTCCCAACATCCCCACCTAGTGTGCTCAAGCGTGTGTTGGCTCAATACAGGTGTGGTGGACCATGGAAGATTAACTTCATTATCTACTTAGGAAGCTTTTGCGTGGCCGTCATTTTCCCTCCTTGGTGTGCTTAGGTGATCTGTCTTTACCTTTAGGTCCAATTAAATTTTTCACAAAGGATAAAGTATTTGTGACATGAATGACCTATTTTGTCCCATTTTTTCCTTGTTCATAAAATTCCCTAGTAATCTGAGCAACAAGTAAATAGGTAATATATAGTTTCATCCCAAAGTTAGATAGTTGGCCTTTTAGTAAGAAAGTAACATTCATATGTACCCTCAATGTTTTATTTTATTTTAGGGCATTACAAAAATGGAAAATCATGTGTGGAACTTGGACTTCTCATGCGAGGCGCTATGCGTTGTGTGAATGATTGATCCTACAACATGTGACCATTCTTGAAGATGTGCAAGGTTGACATGCAAGTGGCCACACATGTGGCATGCAATGTCCGTCGAACCATGGCACATCCCTTAGAAAATGTAAACGAGTCGCCGTCCGCTAAATTCAATCAATGTAAAAAGTAGCGTGCTAAAAGATTTAGCACCACCCTTCTCCAGATGCAACAAATGTAATAACATGCTAATAGTGTGCTATATTTGGAAACAACATTTTGGATAAAAATGGAAAATATATCACAGAATTTAAGGATTCCACAATTTGCAAGGATGGGGACTTGGGGAGGAAATAGAATGAGAATGAACCACTACTTGGAGATGGGACGAAGAGAGGTTGCTCTCACGTGCTGGCTAACTTACCGGCGCCGCCGGCCTGTGGTTGTCAGCGACGCTTACTTGCTGGATTTGGAGGCATGGCCGCCGCCGCCATTGGAGACGAGATGAAGAGAACCAACTATCGCACACGAACCGCCTCTGCCACCTTCTCTCACTAGTCATGAATGTTGCCACTGCCCTCCGTCACGAGCTAGTGGGAAACTGGTGACAACTTGGGTAGGTTAGGCTATATGCATTACTGTATGGGCTGTTATATGTGTAGAGTCTGAGAGAGTGAGAGTCAGTTAGGCCAATGTGGCAATGCCTGATGGGCTGCTGTGTGATACACGCAAAAATGCTACAACGTTATTTCGTTTAGCGTCAAAATAGCACGCTATAGCATGGATAGCGTCGTAGTGAGGGAATTAATTAAAACATAATGTGTCCCTTCCAGATATGCTATAGGAATGCTATAATGCTAAAAAAGCGCTAATTTTTTGGTTGCATTTAATTGCAATGCTTGTAGTAAACGGTTGTTTCTGATCTCGGGCGTAATTGAGGGATTTATCGCAAAGATACAGTTAAATTAAATTCTGTGAAACAAGATGTAAAAGATTCAGGTTTGCGTTAAGAAATATATCAGTCCTGGAAAATCCGAGCGGGGACTGAATATTTTTCATATCTTGATGTTAGAGTTGTATATTTATGTACTTCACATTTTTAAAGGAAAAAAATGTTAGCATTGCATATGAGTAATACACTTTCATATGTAGTCAGTGTAGAAATGCCCTGAAAAATATGCATGTAAACCAGAACTAAACGGCGCAGCTGTAGCGGGTTACCTCACTCCTCTCTTTGTAACTTCATTCAGGTCAAAGATAACTCGCCCAATGAAATCATACTTAACAATGTCCTTGTCTTTGATAATGAAATCAATATAGCAGGATTGGATGCGTTCCTTCGGGAAGGCAAATACCTGGTTCCCCTCAAGGTTAGTGTCGTGGTTTTGACACGGCAGATGTCCTCGTGAAAGGACTTAGTGGTGAGGCCATCGCAACTAGGTGGAAGCTTGAAGGGGTTGGTTGGAATCGAGAGACGCGAGTTTTCCCCAGGTTCGGCCCCTCGCGGTGGAGGTAAAAGCTTACATCCTGCTTGACTGCTATTGATGATGATCTTGATTACAAGGGTGCTCTGTTGCTACGTCCAATCTCGAGAGCTACTGATTTGTCTGTCTAACTTAACTTGTCCCACTTGGGGTGCCTTGCCCCTCCTTATATAAGTTGAAAGGGCCGGCTTACATGAAGAGTCCTAGTAGGACTACAACTAGTCTATTTTGACTTATCTCGTGCTCTTTCTCGCGGGCTTCTTACCGCGGGTGACTTACCGCGGGCTTCTTATCCAAGGGCTTCTTATCCGTGGGCTCATCTCTAGGACTCATCTTCCGGGACTCATCTTCCTGGCGGCTTATCATCCGGGCGGCTTATCTTCGGGACTCATCTCCTAGATTCATCTTCGGGACTCATCTCCGGGACTTAACCTCAGGGCGGCTTATGTCCAGAGATGACTTAACCTCAGGGCGACTTAAGCCCAGAGATGACTTATTCTCATGAGCCGGGTCTAGCCGCGGGTAATTCCCCCGACATTAGCCCCCAGATTAGCTTGGATTTATTCATGCTAAGCTCCTGAAATAAGAAATATGAAAAGGGACCGGCTCGCTCAAAAAGACCAACTTTAGTCAATTGACCAGCTCCTGAAAAAATCTGAGTTTCTGTCAACATGTTGATGCTGGTTCCATGCAGAAAAAAAAACCCTTATGATATTTTTGAGTTTTCTTCAAATGCCTTGGTTTGATAAAAAGAAAATCCGTCTGATGTTGAGCCAACTTTCAATGCTTCAAACTTTGATAAAAAATCTGTATGATGTTGAGCTGGCTTTGTCTGAATAACTCGGAGGAGATAACATGTAGCCCCCAAGTCTTAAGAGTAGAACAAAGTGATGACTTAAGACTTTCTTAAATATAAATGTTGCAACTTTGGAGAAATCTGGGTTGTTCGTCTGGGTCTCCAGTCATAAACTGAGTGTTTTGCACTTCACATGTGTAGCCCCCAAGGGCCGGCTCATCAGTATGTGATGGGTCGGGTCTTCAATCTAGACCTTATGATCTGTTGAAAACAACTGAACATTGTAGCCCCCAAGTGCCGGGTCGTTTGCTTGCAGCGACTTGGGACTTACATGTACTCCTTTGAAAATAACATCATATGATGTAGCCCCAAGCTTCGGGTCACTATTAAGGCTTGTGTACTTTGAATTTTTGACAGGAGCAAATGGTAGCCCCCAAGGGCCGGCTTATCATTATGTGATGGGTCGGGTCTTCAATGAGACTAGTAAAAATGACCATGCATTAGCCCCCAAGTGCCGTGGTGCATGCTTGCAGCGACATGGGACTTTCATACTTGATGTAATCTTGATTTGAATAATGTAGCCCCCAAGTGCCGGGTCGTATTTCCTGCGGCGACTCGGGACTATTCCTTCCACTGTAGAATAAACTCAGATCCACTGTAGCCTCCAAGAACCGGGTTGCCTGGCCGCTAGTATACTCCTTTGTATTATCAACTCACCAAATAAATCCTGGTGACCCGGCAAGTGACAACCCGGCGGCAATTGACGCAGAAGGAGAACAAACCAATGTTAATCTGGCAGACACAGCTGTCGGGTCTCAACCCTCAATCACTCTGCAAGCTTGAATTTGCTTTGAAAAACTTGATAGAAAAATAGCCGAATCATGGCCTGTAATTGTTTTTGAGCGTGAAACTGCATAGTCCGCCAATACCATCAAGCTCTTCAATATTTTGCGTGTGAACTGATGATGCCTTTACGATGAAAGAAATCCTTGGTCGTGGTTGCAGTGCAACCCGGCAAATGAAAAAATCCATAAGTGTTGTAGTCTTCTACAAAGCACATGTTGAATAACCCAAAACCCGGTCAATTAAATGACTAGGTATTACATGTGACCCGGTTGGATTTGTAACCCGGAAACTAAGAAGAATTGATATATCAATCATTTAATACTGGTTATGATAAACCATGAGGAAGATCCAGCCATTTTGGCTATTAAAGATTTGTTTGTTCCTGCAGAGTTACAATGTAACCCGGTTTGAAAACCAGCTCCTACAACATTAAAAAATATGTACATGCATATATGATGCATTGTATGATGATGCAATGATGATGAAATGTATGATGATGTATGTATATGATAACAGAGTATAAAAACGTCGGCTTTCGAGGCACGACATAAGACTGGCTTTCGAGGCTCGAGTCTTGCTTCAATGAAGCTGGCGTGATAGCCCATGGTTTATCCTCGCTCTCTGTAAGCCGGCTCTCACATGACATAACCGATGTTTTAACCAAGACAAGTTCAGGGTCATAAAAATGATTGACTTGTCAAGAGTACACCGGGTCACCTAAGTGGAGTAGCATCAAGCAGACAGGCAGGTTTAACCAAGATAATGTGGCGTTATTGCCTGGTCAAGAGGGTGAGAAAGCTAAAATCGGTGAGTTGGAAGCCCCCAAGTGACCATATGATTATGGAAAAGCTCAGCATAGGATATACAGGAGACAATGCTACTACTGCAAAACATCTGGAGTCTAGATAAGCCGGCTTTATTCCATTCATCATAATATGATGAGCCATTAAGGCAAGATACCCATGTTTGAACCGTGCATCGTGGCAGCTACTTCTCTTTGGCAATCTTTAATCCTTCACCAATAAGGCAGCAGCCCCCGGGACCGGGTTGTCTTCCTTGCAATGACCCGGGGTACTTGTATTTGTGAAAACAGCCAAATCTGCCAAATCATGTCTGTGTAGCCCCCGAGTCTTAAGTCGACTCGAAGAATTGGCTTGAGATTCTTCATACTTGGTCGTAGCATAAACCGACATATAGTTGACAGCTGATAGCTGAAATTTATTGAAGCCAGAAGCGTGTGGCGAGTTGATGATCTTCGCGACGCTCATTGTATGTCCTTGGCGTTGATAACACGATGTGAATCCGCGGAAGGTTGAGGTCGACCGTTGCGGGTCATAGATGATCCTGTATAAGTCGTGTCAGTAATCCGGCCGATGGTTTGTCCCAGCTGTTTGTTTGAAGTTAACCAAATCGCAACGGCGGCAACTTGTGCGCCTGTCCATTGAACCATCCGGTGCAGGCGGAGGCTGATAATATGTTTTTATTTGCTTCAGAGTTGTTGGAGTAGACCGGGCCACGGGGGCGGCGGCGGCCGTTTGAGCAGTTCGTGCAGACGGGCGTGGATCCGGTGTGTTGATGAAGACGTGGGAGTCGACCACGGCATTGAAAACCGCGGACGCACAAGTCGACCGCGGCGTTGTAAGCCGATGCGGACGCGCGAGTCGGCCGCGGCGTTGGAGGCCGGTGCGGACGCGCGAGTCGGCTGTGGCGTCGTAAGTCGGTGCAGACACGAGAGTCGGTCGCGGCGTTGTAAGCCATTGCGGACGCGCGAGTCGGCCGTGGCGTGTTGATGTAGACTGAACCACGGTGGCGGTGGCTCACGTGCGTGTCCATTGGGCAACTCGCGTGAGCGGGCATGGCCCTGGTGTGTTGATGTAGACCGAACCACGGTGGCGGCGGCTCACGCACGTGTCCGTTGGGCAACTTGCGCGAGCGGGCGCGGCCCTGGTGCGTTGATGTAGACCGAGAGCTGGCCGATAAATTTTCGTGGACGCGGGATCCTGGCCGCAGACGCGAGAGTCGGCCGTGGCGTTGTAAGCTGGCACGGACGCGCGAGTCGGCCGCGGCGTTGTAAACCGGCGGGGGCACGCGAGTCAGCCGCGGCGTTGTAAGCCGGCGGGGGCGCGCGGGTCGGCCACGGCGTGTTGATGTAGACCGGACTGCGGGACGGCGTCATGTACGCCTGCCCGACGGGCGACGCATCAATGGGCGGACGCCGGTGTAGGAAAACGCTGGCGCGAGCTCCATATCCGTGGCATGACGTCACCTTTGTAGTGGACACTTTTCCTGCGTAAAAATACTGTAGGCCATAGTAATTGTTCTTAGAGGAATTAAAGTATACTGATAAATAAATAGGGAGGATAACACCTGATATTTTTGCAGTGTGTTAGTATTGACCGAGGATTGCAGAGTAACGCGCGCCTGTCTGGTGACCCGACATGTTGATGTATATGGAACCGCAGGGAGGGCGGCTAGAGCATGCGTTCGTCCCCCGTCTCTAGCGCGTGGACGCACACCGGTCTTCCGGGTCAACGAGTTCCGCGTGCGTTTCATCTGTTAGCTCGGCACGGTGTGGACGCTGGTGATAATTATCCATTCAATCAAGCCTGGAAAACCGGTCCACATAGCAATTGCTCCATGTGGTGTGTTACGTAGTGTAGCTCTGTTTTTTATGACGCAAAGCTCCAGTGGCCAGTCAAATCGCCTGGGGACTTGAGCTCATAGTTTTTTTTATATCCTCTCATGAGGTGAGTGAATGTCTTTTGGCAGACCTATATTTTTTGCTCCTGGCCTTGCCATGTCCGCCTTGACTGCTGCCTCTTTTCCTCTTTTTCCTTTTTTGCCTTGCATTGAAATATCCTATGGAGTAGAACATGCCTTGTTATTCCATCAATCCTTGGAACCTGTGTGCACAAACCACGTAAGGTAGTACTAGCTTATGTAGTACTATAATCAAATCAGCTTTGAATTAAACTAGTAGTATTTTGCTTGAGGTCTCGGGTCTTGATCCAGCAGCTTGTAACTTTGGCAGATTACACGTAGAGGAGTCTCTGTTGGAATTATCGGTAGAATCTAGTCAGTCTCGGACACGACTGGTCAGCAGGGAACTTGGTCGATCCCGGTGGCGCAGCAAATCAGAGTTCCTGTCGGATTCGATAGATGACCGAGAGATTCATGCGGTGGCGGCTGCAGTTGAAGAAGAAGTTGGAACTGACCAATTGCCTGATGATTGTTTGATTGTCGCCAGAGAAAATTCTTTTGTTCCTGATGTACGCCACCGCTAGATTTCCGATCTCCACTGATGAACTCGGAGTCGATGTAAATCCTTCCGAGCCGGTTTTTCTTCATCCGGCCGATCGCGAACCTCTTGATCCCTAGAAAAACTCCCTCCAAGAACACAACACCACCGTGCAAGGCCCCACGGTGGGCGCCAACTGTCGTGGTTTTGTCACGGTAGATGTCCTCGTGAAAGGACTTAGTGGTGAGGCCATCGCAACTAGGTGGAAGCTTGAAGGGTTTGGTCGGAATCGAGAGACGCGAGTTTTAACCAGGTTCGGCCCCTCGCGGTGGAGGTAAAAGCCTACATCCTGCTTGATTGCTATTGATGATGATCTCGATTACAAGGGTGCTCTTTTGCTACCTCCAATCTCGAGAGCTACTGATTTGTCTATCTAACTTAACTTGTCACGCTTGGGGTGCCTTGCCCCTCGTTATATAAGTTGAAGGGGCCGGCTTACGTGAAGAGTCCTAGTAGGACTACAACTAGTCTATTTTGACTTATCTCGTGCTCTTTCTCGCGGGCTTCTTACCGCGGGTGACTTACCGCGGGCTTCTTATCCATGGGCTTCTTATCCGTGGGCTCATCTCCAGGACTCATCTTCCGGGTGACTCATCTTCCGGGACTCATCTTCCGGGCGGCTTATCTCCAGGACTCATCTCCTGGATTCATCTTCGGGACTCATCTCCGGGACTTAACCTCAGGGCGGCTTAAGTCCAGAGATGACTTAACCTCAGGGCGACTTAAGCCCAGAGATGACTTATTCTCATGAGCCGGGTCTAGCCGCGGGTAATTCCCCCAACATTAGCCCTCGGATTAGCTTGGATTTATTCATGCTAAGCTCCTGAAATAAGAAATATGAAAAGGGACCGGCTCGTTCATCCCCGATAGTTAGTGTTGCTCTCGAAGTGGCGGGTGGTGCACCTATAATTTCCAAGCTTAATCTCCACATATGGGTCACAGCTCCCAGTCACATCCTTTGCATGGAGGTCTTTGGCCTTGACAACATGCACATAGAGATAAGACATCTGCTCCAGAAGGTCATTTGTGCTTCTGCTCTTGTCACCTACGACTAGGAAAACCCCAATGTGGGATGATGTGTCTTTAAGGGTGTAGCCCCCAGTTCGCCGCTGGGGCTGGCCGCGCCACCTGTCCATGTGGATCTATGGTGGCCCCCCTCTGGTAGTTCTTGGCTCCAGTATATTTTATAAATTCCAAAATAATTCTCCAAAATTCCCGTCCAATTTAGTGCACTTTTCCTTTTGCACAAAACTACACCATGGTAGTTCTACTAAAAATAGCGTCAGTCCGGGTTTGTTTCGCTCAAATCATGCATCTTAGAGGCCAAAAGAAGACCAAAAGTGTTTGCAAAGTAGATACGTTGGACACGTATCACCATCCCCTAGACCGATAGCTCTAGATTGCCAGTTACAACACACGTGCCTTCTTTGGCGCCACTTCCTCTCCCAATGGCGTAGCTCCAGCATGCCAGCTATTGCAGTGCAAACACCTACTAGGCCCCACCCCCTGACCCGGCAATGTGGCTCCATCATGGCAGCTTCGACAGCGTACATGTGTGGGTGGTATCCACTCCTTCCTTGACATTGTGGCCCTGACATGGCTCCCACCTGTGTGCCCCCTTTGAGCTTTCCGGCACACGCGAAGAAGAAAATCGTGTCCCCGTATCCCCACCTAGTGAGATCAAGCGTGTGTTGGCTCAATATAGGTGTGGTAGACCATGGAAGACTAACTTCGTTATCTAATTAGGAAGCTTTTTCGTGGCCGTCATTTCCCCTCCTCGGTGTGCTCAGGCGATCTCTCTTTACCTTTAGGTCCAATTAAATTTTCACAAAGGATAAAGTATTTGTGACATGAATGACCTATTTCGTCCCATTGTTTCCTTGTGTGCATTCCCTAGTAATCCAAGCAACAAGTAAATAGGCAATATTTTCATCTCAAAGTTATATAGTTGGCCTTTTAGTAAGAAAGTAACATTCATACGTACCCTCTATTTTTATTTTATTTTAGGGCATTACAAATATGGAAAATCACGTGTGGAACTTGGACTTCTCATGCGAGGCGCTACGCATTATGTGAATGATTGATCCTACATCATGTTACCATTCTTGAAGATGTGCAAGGTTGACATGCAAGTGGCCACTAATGTGGCATGCAATGTCCATCGAACCATGGCACATCCCTTAGAAAATATAAACGAGCCGCCGTCCGCTAAATTTAATCAATGTAAAAAATAGCGTGCTGATTTAGCGCCGCCCTTCTCCAGATGCAACAAATGTTATAGCATGCTAATAGTGTGCTATATTTGGAATCAATGTTTTGGAAAGAAATGGAAAATATATCATAGAATTTAAGGATTCCATAATTTGCAAGAATGGGGACTTGGGGAGGAAATAGAATGAGAATGACACCACTACTTGGAGATGGGACGAAGAGAGGTTGCTCTCATGTGGTGGCTCACTTACCAGCGCCGCCGACATGTGGTTGTCATCGGCGCTTACTTGCTGGAGTTGGAGGCGTGGCCGCTGCCGCCATTGGAGACAAGATGAAGAGAACTAACTGTCGCACACGAACCGCCTCCGCCACCTTCTCTCACCAGTCATGAATGTTTCTGCCGGCCTCAGTCATGAGCTGGTGGGAAACTGGAGACATGTTGGGAAGGTTAGGCTGTATGCATTGCTGTATGGGTTGTTATATGTGTAGCGTCTGAGAGAGTGAGAGTGAGTTAGGCCAATGTGGCAATGCCTGATCACCTGCTGTGTCATACACGCAAAAATGCTACAACGTTATTTCGTTTAGCGTCAAAATAGCATGCTGCTGCACGGATAGCGCCGTAGTGAGGGAATTAATTCAAACATAATTTGTCCCTTCCAGATATGCTATAGCGACGTTATAATGCTGAAAAAACGCGCTATTTTTTTGGTTACATTTAATTGCAATGCTTGTAGTATGCCGTTGTTTCCGATCTCGGGTGTAATTCAAGGGTTTATCGCAAAGATACAGTTAAATTAAATTCTTTGAAACAAGATGTACAAGTTTCCGGTTTGCGTTAAGAAATATATCAGTCCGGGAAAATCCGAGCGGCAACTAAATATTTAGCATATCTTGATGTTAGAGTTGTACATTTATGTAGTTCACATTTTCTAAAGGAAAAAAATTGTTAGCATTGCATATGTGTAATACACTTTCATATATAGTCAATGTAGAAATACCCTCAGAAAATATGCATGGAAACCAGAACTAAATGGCACAGCTGTAGTAGGTTGCCTTGCTCCTCTCCTTGTAAGTTCATTCAGGTCAAAGATAACTCTCCCAATGAAATCATACTTAACAAAGTACTTGCCTTTAACAACGACCTCAATATAGTAGGATTGGATGCGTTCCTTCAGGAAGGCAAATACCTGGTTCCACTCGAGGTTAGTGTTCTTCTCAAAGTGATGGGTGGTGCACCTGTAATTTCCAAGCTTACTCTCCACATATGGGTCACAGCTCCCAGTCACATCCTTTGCAAGGAGGTCTTTGGCCTTGACAACATGAACATAGAGATATGACATCTGCTCCAGAAGGTCATATGTGCTTCTGCTCTTGTCACCTACTACTAGGAAAACCCCAATGTGGGATGATGTGCCTTTAAGGGTGTAGCCCCCAGGTCGCGGCAGGGGGTGGCTGCGCCACCTATCCATGTGGCTCCGTGGTGGCCCCCCTCTAGTAGTTCTTGGCTCCAGTAATTTTTATAAATTCCAAAATAATTCTCCAAAAATTCCCGTCCAGTTTAGAGCACTTTCTCTTCTGCACAAAAACAACACCATGGTAGTTCTGCTAAAAATAGCGTCAGTCCGGGTTAGTTTCGCTCAAATCATGGATCTTAGAGGCCAAAACAAGACCAAAAGTGTTTGGAAAAGTAATTACATTGGAGACGTATCACCATCCCCTAGACCTATAACTCCAGCTTGCCAGTTGCAACGCACGTACCTTCTTCAACGCCACTCACTCTCCCAATGGCGTAGCTCTAGCATGCCAGCTATTGTAGTGCACACATCTACTAGGCCCCATCCCATGACCCGACAATGTGGCTCCATCATGCCAGCTTTGACAGCGTACATGTGTGGGTGGTTTCCATCCCTTCCTTGACATTGTGGCCCTGACATGGCTCCCACCTGTGTGCCCCCTGTGAGCTTTCCAGCACACGCGAAGAGGAAAATCGAATCCCGGCATCCCCAGCTAGTGAGCTCAAGCGTGTGTTGGCTCAATACAGGTGTGGTAGACCATGGAAGACTAACTTCGTTAGCATTGCATATGTGTAATACACTTTCATATGTAGTCAGTGTAGAAATGCCCAGAAAAAATATGCATCGAAACAAGAACTAAACAGCACAGCTGTAGCAGGTTGCCTCGCTCCTCTCTTTGTAACTTCATTCAGGTCAAAGATAACTCGCCCAATGAAATCATACTTAACAAAGTCCATGTCTTTAACAATGACCTCAATATAGCAGGATTGGATGCGTTCCTTCGGGAAGGCAAATACCTGGTTCCACTCGAGGTTAGTGTTCTTCTCAAAAAGACGGGTGGTGCACCTGTAATTTCCAAGCTTAATCTCCACATATGGGTTACAGATCCCAATCACATACTTTGCATGGAGGTCTTTGGCCTTGACAACATGCACATAGAGATACGACATCTACTCCAGAAGGTCATATGTACTTCGGCTCTTGTCACCTACTACTAGGAAAACTCCAATGTGGGATGATGTGTCTTTAAGGGTGTAACCCCCACGTCGCGGCTGGGGATGGCCGCACCACCTGTCCATGTGGCTCCGTGGTGGCCCCCCTTTGGTAGTTCTTGGCTCCAGTATTTTTTATTAATTCCAAAATAATTGTCCAAAAATTCCTGTCCAATTTAGAGCACTTTTCCTTCTACTCAAAAACAACACCATGGTAGTTCTGCTGAAAATAGCGTCAGTCCGGGTTAGTTTCGCTCAAATCATGCATCTTAGCTAGAAACGTTGGAAACATATCACCATCCCCTTGACCGATAGCTCCAGCTTGCCAGTTGCAACACTTGTGCCTTCTTCGGCGCCACTCCCTGTCCCAATGGCGTAGCTCCAGCATGCCAGCTATTGCAGTGCACACACCTACTAGGCCCCAACCCCTGACCCGAGAACGTGGCTCCATCATGCCAGCTTTGACAACGTACATGTGTGTGTGGTATCCACCCCTTCCTTGACATTGTGGCCTAGACATGGCTCCCACCTGTGTGCCCCCTTGTGAGCTTTCCGGCACACACGAAGAGGAAAATTGCGTCTCGGCATCCCCACCTAGTGAGCTCAAGCGTGTGTTGGCTCAATGCAGGTGTGGTAGACCATGGAAGACAAACTTCGTTATCTACTTATTAGGAAGCTTTTGCGTGGCTGTCATTTCCCCCCCCCCCCCTCGGTGTGCTCAGGTAATCCCTCTTTACCTTTAGGTTCAATTAAATTTTTCACCAAGGATGAAGTATTTGTGACATGAATGACCTATTTTGTCCCATTGTTTCCTTGTGTGCATTCCCTATTAATCCACGCAACAAGTAAATAGGCAATATTTTCATCCCAAAGTTATATAGTCGACCTTTTAGTAAGAAAGTAACATTAATATGTACCCTCTATGTTTTATTTTATTTTAGGGCATTACAAAAATGTAAAATCATGTGTGGAACTTGCACTTCTCATGTGAGGCACTACGCGTTGTGTGAATGATTGATCCTACATCATGTTACCATTCTTGAAGGTGTGCAAGGTTGACATGCAAGTGGACACTAATGTGGCATGCAATGTCCGTCGAACCATGGCACATCATTTAGAAAATGTAAACGAGCCGCCGTCCGCTAAATTTAATCAATGTAAAAAATAGCGTGCTACAAGATTTAGCGCCGCTCTTCTCCAGATGCAACAAATGTTATAGCATGCTAATAGTGTGCTATATTTGGAAACAACATTTTGGATAAAAATGGAAAATATATTATAGAATTTTAGGATTCCACAGTTTGAAAGGATGGGGACTTGCTAGGGAAATAGAATGAGAATGACACCACTACTTGGAGTTGGGACAAAGAGAGGTTGCTCTCACATGGTGGCTGACTTGCCGGCTCCACCGGCGTGTGGTTGTCATCGACGCTTACTTGCTGGAGTTGGAGGCGTGGCCAACGCTGCCATTGGAGACGAGATGAAGAGAACCAACAGTCACACACGAACCACGTCCGGCACCTTCTCTCACTAGTCATGAATGTTGTCGCCGCCCTCGGTCACGAGCTGGTGGGAACTGGTGACAAGTTTGGTAGGTTAGGCTGTATGCATTGCTGTGTGGGTTGTTATATGTGTAGCGTCTAAGAGAGTGAGAGTGAGTTATGCCAATGTGGCAATTCCTATTCGGCTGCTGTGTGATACACGCAAAAATGCTACAACATTATTTCGTTTAGCGTCAAAATAGCACGTTGTAGCACGGATAGCGCCATAGTGAGGGAATTAATTCAATCATAATGTGTCCCTTCCATATATACTATAGCGATGCTATAATGCTGAAAAAGCCCTCTATTTTTCGGTTGCATTTAATTGCAATGTTTGTAGTAAGCCATTGTTTCCGATCTCGGGTGTAATCGAAGGATTTATCGCAAAGATACAGTTAAATTAAATTCTTTGAAACAAGATGTAAAAGTTTCAGGTTTGTGTTAAGAAATATATCAATCCGGGAAAATCCGAGCGGGGACTGAATTTTTAGCGTATCTTGATGTTAGAGTTGTACATTTATGTACTTCACATTTTCTAATGGAAAAAATGTTAGCATTGCATATGTGTAATACACTTTCATATGTAGTCAGTGTAGAAATGCCTAGAAAAAATATGCATCGAAACAAGAACTAAACAGCACAGCTGTAGCAGGTTGCCTCGCTCCTCTGTTTGTAACTTCATTCAGGTCAAAGATAACTCGCCCAATGAAATCATACTTGACAAAGTCCATGTCTTTAACATTGACCTCAATATAGCAGGATTGGATGCCTTCCTTCAGGAAGGAAAATACCAGGTTCCACTCGAGGTTAGTCTTCTTCTCAAAGTGACGGGTGGTACACCTGTAATTTCCAAGCTTAATCTCCACATATGGGTTACAGCTCCCAATCACATCCTTTGCATGGAGGCTTTGGCCTTGACAACACGCACATAGAGATACGACATCTGCTCCAGAAGGTCATATGTACTTCTTCTCTTCTCACCTACTACTAGGAAAACCCCAATGTGGGATGATGTGTCTTGAAGGGTGTAGCCCCCAGGTCGCGGCTGGGGGTGGCCGCGCCACCTGTCCATGTGGCTCCGTGGTGGCCCCCCTCTGGTAGTTCTTGCCTCCAGTATTTTTTATTAATTCCAAAATAATTCTCCAAAAATTCCTGTCCAATTTACAGCACTTTTCCTTCTGCACAAAAACAACACCATGGTAGTTCTGCTGAAAATAGCATCAGTCCGGGTTAGTTTTGCTCAAATCATGCATCTTAGAGGCCAAAACAAGACCAAAAGTGTTTGGAAACATAGATATGTTGGAGACATATCACCATCCCCTAGACCGATAGCTCCAGCTTGCCAGTTGCAACACACATGGCTTCTTTGGCGCCACTCCCTGTCCCAAAGGCGTAGCTCCAGCTTGCCAGCTATTGCAGTGCACACACCTACTAGGCCCCACCCCCTGACCCGGCAACGTCGCTCCATCATGCCAGCTTTGACAGCATACATGTGTGGGTGGTATCCACCCATTACTTGACATTGTGGCCTAGACATGGCTCCCACCTGTGTGCCCCCTATGAGCTTTCCTGCACACGCGAAGAGGAAAATCGTGTCTTGGCATCCCCACCTAGTGAGCTCGAGCGTGTGTTGGCTCAATACAAGTGTGGTAGACCATGGATGACTAACTTCGTTATCTACTTATTAGGAAGCTCTTGCGTGGCCGTCATATTCCCTCCTTGGTGTGCTCAGGTGATCCCTCTTTACCTTTAAGTCCAATTAAATTTTTCACAAAGGATAAAGTATTTGTGACATGAATGACCTATTTTGTCCCATTGTTTCCTTGTGCGCATTCCCTAGTAATCCAAGCAACAAGTAAATAGGCAATATTTTCATCCCAAAGTTATATAGTCGGCCTTTTAGTAAGAAAGTAACATTAATATGTACCCTTTATATTTTTATTTTATTTTACGGCATTACAAAAATGGAAAATCACGTGTGGAACTTGGACTTCTCATGCGAGGCGCTACGCGTTGTGTCAATGATTGATCCTACATCATGTTACCATTCTTGAAGATGTGCAAGGTTGACATGCAAGTGGCCACTAATGTGGCATGCAATGTCCGTAGAACCATGGCACATCATTTAGAAAATGTAAACGAGCCGCAGTCCGCTAAATTTAATCAATGTAAAAAATAGCGTGCTACAAGATTTAGCGCCGCCCTTCTCCAGATGCAACAAATGTTATAGCATGCTAATAGTGTGCTATATTTGGAAACAACGTTTTGGATAAAAATGGAAAATATATTATAGAATTTAAGGATTCCATAGTTTGCAAGGATGGGGACTTGGGGAGGAAATAGAATGAGAATGACACCACGACTTGGAGATGGGACAAAGAGAGGTTGCTCTCACGTGGTGGCTGACTTACCGGCGCCGCCGGCGTGTGGTTGTCATCGACGCTAACTTCCTGGAGTTGGAGGCGTGGTCGACGCTGCCATGGGAGACGAGATGAGGAGAACCAACTGTCACACACGAACCGCGTCCGCCACCTTCTCTCACATGTCATGAATGTTGTCGCCGCCCTCGGTCACGAGCTGGTGGGAACTGGTGACAAGTTGGGTAGGTTAGGCTGTATGGGTTGTCATATGTTTAGCGTCCAAGAGAGTGAGAGTGAGTTGGGCCAATGTCGCAATTTCTGTTCGGCTGTTGTGTGATACACGCAAAAATGCTACAACGTTATTTCGTTTAGCGTTAAAATAGCACGCTGTAGCACGGATACCGCCATAGTGATGGAATTAATTCAAACATAATGTGTCCCTTCCATATATCCTACAGCGATGCTATAACGCTGAAAAAGCGCGCTATTTTTTCGGTTGCATTTAATTGCAATGCTTGTAGTATGCCGTTGTTTCCGATCTCGGGTGTAATTGAAGGATTTATCGCAAAGATACAATTAAATTAAATTCTTTGAAACAAGATGTAAAAGTTTTATGTTTGCGTTAAGAAATATATCAGTCCGGGAAAATCCGAGCGGGGACTGAATTTTTAGCATATCTTGATGTTAGAGTTGTACATTTATGTACTTCACATTTTCTAATGGAAAAAAATGTTAGCATTGCATTTGTGTAATACACTTTCATAAGTAGTTAGTGTAGAAATGCCTTGAAAAAATATGCATGGAAACCAGAACTAAACGGCACAGCTATAGCGGGTTGCCTCGCTCCTCTCTTTGTAACTTCATTCAGGTCAAAGATAACTCGCCCAATGAAATCATACTTAACAAAGTCCTTGTCTTTAACAATGACCTCAATATAGCAGGATTGGATGCGTTCCTTCGGGAATGCAAATACCTGGTTCCACTCAAGGTTAGTGTTCTTCTCAAAGTGACGGGTGGTGCACCTATAATTTCCAAGCTTAATCTCCACATTTGAGTCACAGCTCCCAATCACATCCTTTGCATGGAGGTCTTTGGCCTTGACAACCCGCACATAGAGATACGACATCTGCTCCAGAAGGTCATATGTGCTTTTGCTCTTGTCACCTACTACTAGGAAAACCCCAATGTGGGATGATGTGTCTTTAAGGGTGTAGCCCCCAGGTCATGGCTGGGGGTGGCCGCGCCACCTGTCCATGTGGCTCCGTGGTGGCCCCCCTCTGGTAGTTCTTGGCTCCAGTATTTTTTATTAATTCCAAATTAGTCCTCCAAAAATTCCCGTCCAATTTAGAGCACTTTTCCTTCTGCACAAAAACAACACCGTGGTAGTTTTGCTGAAAATAGCATCAGTCCGGGTTAGTTTCGCTCAAATCATGCATCTTAGAGGCCAAAACAAGACCAAAAGTGTTTGGAAAAGTAGATACGATGGAGACGTATCACCATCCCATAGACTAATAGCTCCAGCTTGCCAGTTGCAACACACGTGCCTTCTTCGGCACCACTCCCTATCCCAATGGCGTAGCTTCAGCATGCCAGCTATTGTAGCGCACACATCTACTAGGCCCCACCCCCAATCCCGGCAACGTGGCTCCATCATGCCAGTTTTGATAGCGTACATCTATGGCTGGTATCCACCCCATCTTGACATTGTGGCCCCGACATGGCTGCCACCTGTGTGCCCCCTGTGAGCTTTCTGGGACACGCGTAGAGGAAAATCATGTCTCGGCATCCCCACCTAGTGAGCTCAAGCGTGTGTTGGCTCAATACAGGTGTGGTAGACCATGGAAGACTAACTTCGTTATCTAAATAGGAAGCTTTTACATGGCCGTCATTTTCCCTCCTCGGTGTGCTCAGGTGATCCCTCTTTACCTTTAGGTCCAATTAAATTTTTCACAAAGGATAAAGTATTTGTGACATGAATGACCTATTTTGTCCCATTGTTTCCTTGTGCGCATTCCCTAGTAATCCAAGCAACAATTAAATAGGCAATATTTTCATCCCAAAGTTATATAGTCGGCCTTTTAATGAGAAAGTAATATTCATATGTTCCCTCTATGTTTTATTTTAGTTTAGGGCATTACAAAAATGAAAAATCACGTGTGAAACTTTGACTTCTCATGCGAGGCGCTACGCATTGTGTGAATGATAGATCCTACATCGTGTTACCATTCTTGAAGATGTGCAAGGTTGACATGAAAGTGGACACTAATGTGGCATGCAATGTCCGTCGAACCATGGCACATCCCTTAGAAAATGTAAACGAGCCGCCGTCCGCTAATTTTATTAAATGTAAAAAATAGCGTGCTACAAGATTTAGCGCCGCCCTTCTCCAGATGTAACAAATGTTATAGCATGCTAATAGTGTGCTATATTTGGAAACAATGTTTTTAATAAAAATGGAAATTATATCATAGAATTTAAGGATTCCGTAATTTGCAAGGATGGGGGCCTGGGGAGGAAATAGATTGAGAATGACACCACTACATGGAGATGGGACGAAGAGAGCTTGCTCTCATGTGGTGGCTGACTTACCAGTGCCACCGGCGTGTGGTTGTCATCGACGCTTACTTGCTGGAGTTGGACGTGTGGCCGACGCCACCATTGGAGACGAGATGAAGGCAACTAATTGTCGCACACGAACTGCCTCCGCCACCTTCTCTCACAAGTCATGAATGTTGCCGCCGCCCTTGTTCATGAGTTGGTGGGAACCAGTGACAAGTTGGGTAGGTTAGGCTGTATGCATTGTTGTATGGGTTGTTATATGTGTAGCGTCTGAGAGGGTGAGAGTGAGTTAGGCCAATGTGCCAATGCCTGATCGGCTGTTGTGTGATACGCGCAAAAATACTACAACGTTATTTCGTTTAGCATCAAAATTGCACATTGTAGCATGGATAGCGTCATATTGAGGGAATTAATTCAAACATATTGTGTCGCTTCCAGATATGCTATAGTGACGCTACAATGCTGAAAAAGCACACTATTTTTTCGGTTGCATTTAATTGCAATGCTTGTAGTAACCGTTGTTTCCGATCTCGGGTGTAATTGAATTCTTTGAAACAAGATGTAAAAGTTTCAGGTCAGCGTTAAGAAATATCTCAGTCTGGGAAAATTCGAGCGGGGACTGAATTTTTAGCATATCTTGATGTTAGAGTTGTACATTTATGTACTTCACATTTTCTAATGGAAAAAAAATGATAGCATTACATATGTGTAATACATTTTCATATGTAGTCAGTGTAGAAATGCCTTGAAAAAATATGAATGGAAACCAGAACTAAACAGCGCAGCTGTAGCGGGTTGCCTCGCTCCTCTCTTTGTAACTTCACTCAGTTCAAAGATAACTCGCCCAATGAAATCATACTTAACAAAGTCCTTGTCTTTAATAATGACCTCAATATGGCAGAATTGGATGCGTTCCTTAGCGAAGGAAAATACCTGGTTCCACTCGAGGTCAGTGTTCTTCTCAAAGTGACGGGTGGTGCACCTGTAATTTCCAAGTTTAATCTCCACATATGGGTCACTGCTCCCAGTCACATCCTTTGCATGGAGGTCTTTGGCCTTGACAACACGCACATAGAGATATGACATCTACTCCAAAAGGTCATATGTGCTTCTACTCTTGTCACCTACTACTAGGAAAACCCCAATGTGGGATGATGTGTCTTAAAGGGTGTAGCCCCAGGTCGCGGCTCGGGGTGGCCGCGTGATACGTCTCCAACGTATCTATAATTTTTTTATTGTTCCATGCTATTATAGTATCAATCTTGGATGTTTTATATACACTCACAAGCAATTATATATCATTTTTGGGGACTAACCTATTAACTTAGTGCCCAGTGCCAGTTGCTGTTTTTTGCCTGTTTTTGGTTTTCAGAATATCAGTACCAAACGAAGTCCAAATGCCACAAAACTTTTGGGAGATTTTTTTCTGGACATAAGAGACACTAGAAGCTATGGGAGAGGGCCAGAAGATAGAGGAGGTGGCCACGAGCGACCAGGGCGCGCCCTAGGGGGGTGGCGCGCCCTGGTGCCTTGTGGGCCCACCTTTGCTCCGTTTGACCTAATTCCACCTTTATAAATACTCTAAAATTGGGAAACCAACAGAGGAGTCCACGAAATACTTTTTCCACCGCCGCAAGTTCTTGTTCTCGAGAGATCCCATCTGGAGGCCTTTTCCCGCACTCTGCCGGAGGGGGATTCGATCACGGAGGGGCTCTACATCAACCTTGCTTCCCTTCCGATCATGCGTGAATAGTTTACCACAGACCTTCGGGTCCATAGTTAGTAGCTAGATGGCTTCTTCTCTCTTTTTGATCTTCAATACAATGTTCTCCTCGACGTTCTTGGAGTTCTATCCGATGTAATCACTTTTTGCGGTGTGTTTGTTGGGATCCGATGAATTGTGAGTTTATGATCCGATTATCCATGAATATTATTTGAGTTTTCTCTGAACTCTTTTATGCATGATTGTTATAGCTTCATATTTTTCTCTGATCTATTGATTTGGTTTGGCCAACTAGAATGATTTATCTTGCAATGGGAGAGGTGCTTTGTAATGGGTTCGATCTTGCGGTGCTCAATCCCAGTGATAGAAAGGGACATGACACGTATGTATCATTGCTATTAAGGGTAAAAAGATGGGGTTTATTCATGCGTGAGTTTACTTTGTCTACATCATGTCATCTTGCTTAAGGCGTTACTCCGTTCTTTATGAACTTAATACTTTAGATGCATGCTGGATAGCGGTCGATTTGTGGAGTAATAATAGTAGATGCAGAATCGTTTCGGTCTACTTGTCTCGGACATGATGCCTATATACATGGTCATTGCCTTGGATATTGTCATGATTATTTGTTTTTCTATCAATTGCCCAACAGTAATTTGTTCACCCACCGTATGCTATTTTCAAGAGAGAAGCCTCTAGTGAAAACTATGGCCCCCAGGTCTACCTTTATCATATATTGAAAATCCTTAAAATACCTTGCTGAAATTTTACTTTATTTATTTTATTTTTTATTTTTTCTCGATCTATCTATCTATCACCATACAATTTAATCTTGCAATTAACCGCCAAGGGATTGACAACCCCTTGTTCGCGTTGGGTGCGAGGATTTATTATTTTGTGTGCAGGTGCTGCTAACGAGTTGTTGCGTGATTCTCCTACTGGATTGATAACCTTGGTTTCATAACTGAGGGAAATACTTATCTCTACTGTACTGCATCATCCCCTCCACTTCGGGGAAATCCCAACGGAGCTCACAAGTAGCAGGAAGAATTTCTGGCGCCGTTGCCGGGGAGACATCATCAACATCTATCAAGTAACTACGCATAAACTTTCATCTCCTTGCATTTATTTTATTTGCCTTTGCCTCTCATTTTCATCTCCCCCACTTCTAAAAAGTTTTTACAAAAATACAAAAATATTTTCCGTTTGCCTTTTTCTTGTTTGCTTCTTTGCTTGCTTGTTATCTTGTTTGCGTAGCCACGATGTCTCAAGAAAATACAAAATTATGTGATTTTTCCAATACTAATAATAATGATTTTATTAGTATTCCGATTGCTCCTCCTTCCGCTAGTGCGGAGACTTGTGATATTAATGCCGCTTTGTTAAATCTTGTCATGAAAGAACAATTTTCTGGTAGTTCTAATGAAGATGCTGCATCCCACCTTAACACTTTCATAGAATTGTGTGATATGCAAAAGAAAAAAGATGTGGATAATGATATTGTGAAATTAAAATTATTCCCATTCTCATTGCGGGATTGTGCAAAAATTTGGTTTTCATCTTTGCCACGAAAACTATCGATTCTTGGGATAGGTGTAAAGATGCTTTTATTACCAATTATTTTCCTCCCGCGAAAATTATTTCCCTTAGAAATCAAATTATGAATTTCAAGCAATTTGATCATGAACATGTTGCCCAATCTTGGGAAAGGATGAAATTAATGATAAGAAATTGCCCTACTCATGGTTTAAATTTGAGGATGATCATACAATTTTTTTATGCGAGATTAAATTTTGTTTCTAGAAATCTTTTAGATTCCGCTGCGGGTGGTACTTTTATGGAGATTACATTGGGGGAAGCTACTAAATTTCTTGATAATATTATGGCAAATTATTCACAATGGCATACTGAAAGAGTTCCTACTAGTAAAAAGGTGAATTCTGTTGAAGAAATTAGTACTTTGAGTGATAAAGTTGATGCGCTTATGAAATTGGTTGCTAGCAAAAACACTCCTATTGATGCTAATGATGTGCCTTTATCCACCTTGGTTGAGCAAAATAATGATCCCGTAGATGTGAATTTTGTCTCACGAAACAATTTTAATAGTAATACTTATAGAGGTAATTTTAATCCTAGGCCGTTTCCTGGAAATTCCTCTAATAATTATGGCAATTCCTATCGTAATCCTTATAATAATAATAGGATGCCCTCTGATCTTGAAAGTATTATTAAAGAATTTATTAATTCTCAAAAAGTTTTCAACACTATGATAGAAGAAAAATTAAGTAAACTTGACGATATGTCTAGGAGCATTGATAGAATTATTCATGATGTGGAAAATCTTAAGACTAAAATTTTGCCACCCAAAATTGATATTAATGAATCAATTAAAGCTTTTATATGTATCCATGGATCAGAGTAAGAAAAGAACCGCTATGCTAAAAGCTAAACGAGAATTTTTACAAAAAGCGATTCCTCCCGGTTTCTATCATAGTAATGATGAGGATATTAAAATGATTGGTGCTTCATCTATATATTCCTTGTTTAGCAATATAAAACTTGATGAAAAAGTGACTGAAGAATAGTCAACTTTAGCTAGAAGGCGTCCCCATAATTCGGAGGGTGAAAATCATGAAGAAAAAATTGATAAAAGTGGGTTTGGAGAGTGTTGGGGATGTTTACCAGCGTGTTGACCCGGCAGGGTGTTAACCCGGCCATAGAGCAAGCTCAGCGGGTCAACTCACCACGGGACTGGACTTTGTATGGGCCGGCTTAAACGAGGCCTGGCAAGGATAGGCCGGCTTAAGCAGTGGGCCGGCTTGCGAAAAGGAGAGTGGCGTGAAGACTGTCTTGGATAACAAGTAGGGAAAAGAGTAGGAGACGGATTACAGGGCGACCCAGACTCTCATGTAATCTAGGGTTCCACCTGTATATATAAAGGGGAGCACCTATGCAAAAAATACTAAGTTGCAATCTCCTCGAGAGCTAGGATAGCGAATCCACATCCTTGTAATCGAGATCTACAACAATATAATCAAGCAGGACGTAGGCCTTTACCTCCACCGTGAGGGGCCGAACCTGGGTAAACCCGGCGTCTTCTCGTTCCCGATCAACCCCGTTAAGCTTCCACACTCGTGCGATGGCCTCATCTCTAAGTCCTTTCACAAGGGCATCTGCCGTGTTAAAACCACGACAATTGGCGCCCACCGTGGGGCCTACGCACGGTGTCGTGGTTTTGTCACGGCAGATGTCCTCGTGAAAGGACTTAGTGGTGAGGCCATCGCAACTAGGTGGAAGCTTGAAGGGGTTGGTCGGAATCGAGAGACACGAGTTTTACCCAGGTTCGGCCCCTCACGGTGGAGGTAAAAGCCTACGTCCTGCTTGATTATATTGCTGTGGATCTCGACTACAAGGGTGCTGTTTCGCTACCTCTATCTCGAGAGCATCTACTTTTATCTTGTCTAAGACTTGTCTGTCTATCTTGACTTGTCTAATTGACTTCTCCCCCTCTTGGGGTGCCTTGCCCCTCCTTATATAAGTTGAAGGGGCGGCTTACATGTAGAGTCCTAGTAGGATTACAACTAGTCTATTTTGACTTATCTCGTGCTCTTTCTCGCGAGCTTCTTACCGCGGGTGACTTACTGCGGGCTTCTTATCCACGGGCTTCTTATCCGCGGGCTCATCTCCAGGACTCATCTTCCGGGTGACTCATCTTCCGGGACTCATCTTCCGGGCGGCTTAACATCCGGGCGGCTCATCTCCGGGTGACTCATCTTCCGGGACTCATCCTTCGGGCGGCTTATCTCCGGGACTCATCTCCTGGATTCATCTTCAGGACTCATCTCCGGGACTTAACCTCAGGGCGGCTTGAGTCCAGAGATGACTTAACCTCAGGGCGACTTAAGCCCAGAAATGACTTACTCTCATGAGCCGGGTCTAGCCGCAGGTAATTCCCCTGACATTAGCCCCCACATTAGCTTGGATTTATTCATGCTAAGCTCCCGAAATAGAAATAATTAAAATGTTGAGGGACCGGCTCGCTCAGACAACCGGCTTATTCAATGAACCATCTCCTCGAAAATTCGGATCTCCTTGTCATATAAACAGGCCTGCTTCAGAATCAACTTGCTGACGCGGGTTCCTTGAAGAAAAATATTGGGAAATAAAACACTCATCTGCCATTTAGTCGGCCTCCAATGCTTTGGCTTTGATGAATTTTTTTTGGGAATAAATAAAAACCATATGACGTTGAACCGGCTTTTCAGGCCTTCCTATGAATAACTTAGAGGAGATAAACTTTGCAAATTTCTCCACCAAGAATATGAGACCCGATTTGCTCAAAACTGAGAACTTGAAGGTGTTCCTCCCCTATGTCCGTATTACCTGTAGGCCCCAAGTCGTAAGGGTAGAAACGCAGTGATAGCTTATGACTTGCCTCAATATAAATGTTGCAACTTTGAAGAAATCCGGGTTGTACATCTGATTCGCCAGTTATGAACTGAATGTTTTTGTATTTCACATGTGTAGCCCCCAAGGGCCGGCTCATCATTCTGTGATGCGCCGGGTCTTCAATTTGGACCTTATGATCTGGTTAAACAACTGAACGATGTAGCCCCCAAGTGCCGGGTTGTCTTGCCTTCAGCAACCTGGGACTTGTAATTGTCTTGTGCTCATAAAACTTCAGCCAGTGTAGCCCCCAAGTGCCGGGTTGTCTTTGCCTGCTGCAACTTGGGACTAGAACTTAATCTTCAATGTTGTAGCTGCAAATAGTGTAACCCCAAGGGCTGGTTTAGCTGTTCTCATCAATCTGGAACTTTGAACGATCTGTAGAGTCAATGACTGTAGCCCCCAAGGGCCGGGTTACTATTAATAGTGAGCCGGTTCTTCCTTGACTCCATACTTGAATATAGAGCGACCCTAAAGGCCAGGTCATTATCAAAATTATGAGCCGGTTCTTCCTTGAATCGCCAACCTATAGCCCCCAAGGGCCGGCTCATCTCCTTGAGATAGCCGAGTCTTTTGATAATGTAATGATTTTGAAAAGCGACTTGCCTTAGCCCCCAAGTGCCGTGGTGCATGCTTGCAGCGACATGGGACTTAATGTGTTGTAGATCAATTTTGGCTGATGTAGCCTCCAAGTGCCGGGTTGCTTGCCTGCGGCGACTCGGGACTTACATGTACTTCTCCTTTGAAAATAACATCATATGATATAGCCCCCAAGCTTCGGGTCACTATTGATATAGTGGATTAAGGCTTTGTGGACTTTTGAATTTTGACATGAGCAATTTGGCAGCCCCCATGTGCCGGCTCATTATGTGATGGGTCGGGTCTTCAATGAAACTAGTTAAAATGACCATGCATTAGCCCCCAAGTGCCGTGTTGCATGCTTGCAGTGACATGGGACTTCATACTGAATGTAATCTTGATTTGAATAACATAGCCTCCAAGTGCCGGGTCGTATTGCCTGCGGTGACTCGGGACTATTCCTTCTACTGTAGAATAAATTCAGATCCACTGTAGCCTCCAAGAACCGGGTTGCCTGGCCGCATAGTATAATCTTTTGTATTACCAACTCACCAAATAAATCGTGGTGACCCGGCAAGTGATAACCCGGCAGCAATTGACGTAGAAAGAGAACAAACCAATGTTAATCCGGCAGATCCAGCTGCCGGGTCTCAACCATCAACCACTCTGCAATTTTTGAATTTGCTTTGAAAAACTTGATAGAAAATAGCCCAATTGTGGCTTGAAATAGTTTTTGAGCTTGAAACTCCATAGTCCGCTAATGCCATCAAGCACTTTAATATTTTGCCTGTGAACTGATGATGCCTTTGCGATGAAAGAAATCCCTGGCCGTGGCTGCAGTGCAACCCGGCAAATATGGTTGAAAAAATCCATAAGTGTTGTAGTCTTTTACAAAGCACATGCTGAATAACCCGGTCAATTAAATGACTAGGTATTATATGTGACCCGGCTGGTTTTGTAACCTGGGAATTTAGAGAAATTGATATCTCAATCAAGTAACACTGGCTTTGATAAACCATGATGAAGACCCGGCTCTCAATTGTAAGCCGGTTTTGTAGATGTGGTAAATATATACCTGCAATTATGTCTGAAAACCGGCTCCTGCGACATAAACAAAATATAGACATGTATATATGATGCATTGTATGATGATGTAATGTATGATGATGGAATGTATGATAATGTATATGTATGATAATAGAATATAAAAGTGCCGGCTTTCGTGGCACGACATAAGACCGGCTTTCGAGGCTCGAGTCTTGCTTCAATTAAGCTGGCGTGATAGCCCATGCTTTATCCTCGCTCTCTGTAAGCCGGCTCTCACGTGACTTAAACCGATGTTTTAACCAAGACAAGTTCAGGGTCATAGAGATGATTGACTTGTCAAGAGTACACCGGGTCACCTAATCGGAGTAGCATCAAGCAGACAGGCAGGTTTAACCAAGATAATGTGGCATCATTTGCCGGGTCAAGAGGGTGAGAAAGCTAAACTCGGTGAGTTGGAAGCCCCCAAGTGACCATATGATCATGGAAAAGCTCAGCGTAGGATATACAGGAGACAATGCTACTACTGCAAAACATCTGGGGTCCAGATAAGCCGGCTTTATTCCATTGATCATAATTGAGTAGGATACCCATGTTTAGACTGTGCATCATGGCGACTAGTCTTCTTTGGTAACCTTTACTTTTCGCCAATAAGGCAGGATACCTATGTTTGAACTGCGCATCGTGGCAGCTAGTCCTCTTTGGAAACCTTTTATTCTTTCGCCAATAAAGCAGCAGCCCCCGGGTCCGGGTTGTCTTCCCTGCAATGAGCCGGGGGTCTTGATTTTGTGAAGCCGGCTAAATCCGCCGAGTCATGTCTGTAGCCTCCGAGTCTTAAGATGACTCGAAGAGTCGGCTTGGGATTCTTCATTCTTGGTCGTGGCATAAACCAGCGTAGAGTCGACAGCCGAAAGATGAAATGTATTGAAGCCAGAGGTATGTGGTGAGTTGATGATCTTCACCATGCTCGTTGTATGCCCTCGGAGGCTGATAATAGATATTTTTTTGCTCCAGTTTGTTGGAGTAGACCAGGCTGCAGGGATGGCGACCTGCGTGCGTCCGTTAAGCTGCTCGTACGGGCGGGCGTGGCCCTGGCGTGTTGATGTAGTCCAGACCACGGGGGCACGCGAGTCCATTGGGCAGTTTCAGGCAAGCAGGCGCGGCCTTGGTGTGTTGATGAAGACGTGGGAGTCGACCGCGGCATTGGAAACCGTGGACGCACGAGTCGGCCGCAGCGTTGTAAGCCGATGCGGATGCGCGAGTCGGCCGCGGCGTTGGAATCGGACGCGGCGTTCGAGTCCGGTGTGGAAGCGCGAGTCGGCGCGGACGCGAGAGTCGGCCGCGGCGTTGTAAGTCGATGCGGACGCGCGAGTCAGCCACAGCGTTGTAGTCGGCCACGGCGTTGTAAGCCAGCGCGGGCGCGCGAGTCGGCCGTGGTGTTGGAGTCAGCCGCGGCGTTGCAATCGGCCGCGGGCGCGCGAGTCGGCCGTGGAGTTGGAGTCGGCCGCGGCGTTGGAATCGGCCGTGGCGTTCGAGTCGGCCACGGCGTTGTAAGCCGGCGCAGGCGCGCGAGTCAGCCGCAGCGTTGTAAGCTGATGCGGACGCGCGAGTCAGCCACAGCGTGTTGATGTAGACTGGACCACGGGGGCGGCGGTTTATACGGGTGTCCGTTGAGCAGCGCGGCATAGACGAACGCTAGTTTAGAATGATGCTTG
This sequence comes from Elymus sibiricus, assembly GCA_039707655.1. Lineage (NCBI taxonomy): Eukaryota > Viridiplantae > Streptophyta > Magnoliopsida > Poales > Poaceae > Elymus > Elymus sibiricus. The sequence continues at coordinate 80,359,898 of CM077664.1, forward strand.
GTGCACGCTCCGTAACAGTGGTATAACGCCACCTTTGTGATGAATAATTGTCCTTCGTAAAAATATTACAGGGCAAAGTAATTGTTCTCGGACGAATTAATATAAACTGAAAAACAGATAGGGCAAATAGCACCTGGTATTTTCGTCAGATGAACGTGCGAGTCGGCCGCGGTGTTGGGAGCCTGCGCGGGCGTGGGCGCGGACGCAGGAGCCAGCCGTGGCATCGAAAACCGGAACGGGCGCGGACACGCGAGTCGGACGCGACGTTGAAGGCCATTGCGGATACGCGAGTCACACGCGGCGTTGTAAGCCGGCGCAGATAGGCGAGTCGGCCGTAGCGTTGTAAACCGACGCGGGAGCGGACACGCGAGTCAGCCATGACGTTGAAGGCCGGCGCGGATGCGCGAGTCGCACGCGGTGTTGTAAGCCGGCGCGGGCGCGGACACGCGAGTCGGCTGCGACGTGTTGATACGGCGAGTTGCCTCCGTTGTTGATGAAGATCGGACCAATCAAAATCTGAATCCGGCCGATCGCGAGCTTCTTGATCCCTGAGAGAGATCCCTCCAAGAACACAAACCACCGTGCGTAGCACCACGGTGGGCGCCAACTGTCGTGGTTTTGTCACGACAGATGTCCTTATGAAAGGACTTACTGGTGAGGCCATCACAACTAGGTGGAAGCTTGAAGGGGTTGGTCGGAATCGAGAGACGCGAGTTTTACCCAGGTTTGGCCCCTCACGGTGGAGGTAAAAGCCTACGTCCTACTTGATTATATTGATGTGAATCTCGACTACAAGGGTGCTGTTTCACTACCTCTATCTCGAGAGCATCTACTTTTATCTTGTCTAAGACTTGTGTGTCTATCTTGACTTGTCTAATTTACTTCTCCCCCTCTTGGGGTGCCTTGCCCCTCCTTATATAAGTTGAAGGGGCGGCTTACATGTAGAGTCCTAGTAGGATTACAACTAGTCTATTTTGACTTATCTCATGCTCTTTCTCGCGGTCTTCTTACGGCGGGTGACTTACCGCGAGCTTCTCATTCACGGGCTTCTTATCCGCGGTCTCATCTCCAGGACTCATCTTCCGGGTGACTCATCTTCCAGGACTCATCTTCCGGGCGGCTTAACATCCGGGCGGCTCATCACCGGGTGACTCATCTTCCGGGACTCATCTTCCGGGCGGCTTATCATCCGGGCGGCTTATCTCCGGGACTCATCTCCTGGATTCATCTTCAGGACTCATCTCCGGGACTTAACCTCAGGGCGGCTTGAGTCCAGAGATGACTTAACCTCCGGGCGACTTAAGCCCAGAAATGACTTACTCTCATGAGCCAGGTCTAGCCGAGGGTAATTCCCCCGACATTAGCCCCCACATTAGCTTGGATTTATTCATGCTAAGCTCCGGAAGTAGAAATAATTAAAATGTTGAGGGACCGGCTCACTCAGACAGCCGGCTTATTCAATGAACCATCTCCTCGAAAATCCGGATCTCCTTGTCATATAAACAGGCTTGCTTCAGAATCAACTTGCTGACGCGGGTTCCTTGAAGAAAAATATTGGGAAATAAAACACCCATGTGCCATTGAGTCGTCCTCCAATGCTTTGGCTTTGATGAATTTTTTTTGGGAATAAATAAAAACCATATGACGTTGAACCGGCTTTCCGGGCCTTCCTATGAATAACTTAGAGGAGATAAACTTTGCAAATTTCTCCACCAAGAATATGAGACCCGGTTTGCTCAAAACTGAGAACTTGAAGGTGTTCCTCCCCTATGTCCATATTACCTGTAGCCCCCAAGTCGTAAGGGTAGAAACGCAGTGATAGCTTAAGACTTGCCTCAATATAAATGTTGCAACTTTGAAGAAATCCGGGTTGTACATCTGATTCGCCAGTTATGAACTGAATGTTTTTGTATTTCACATGTGTAGCCCCCAAAGGCCGGCTCATCATTATGTGATGCGCCGGGTCTTCAATTTGGACCTTATGATCTGGTTAAACAACTGAACGCTGTAGCCCCCAAGTGCCGGGTTGTCTTGCCTTCAGCAACCTGGGACTTGTAATTGTCTTGTGCTCATAAAACTTCAGCCAGTGTAGCCCCCAAGTGTCGGGTTGTCTTTGCCTGCAGCAACTTGGGACTTGAACTTAATCTTCAATGTTGTAGCTGCAAATATTGTAACCCCCAAGGGCCGGTTTAGCTGTTCTCATCAATCTGGAACTTTGAACGATCTATAGAGTCAATGACTGTAGCCCCCAAGGGCCGGGTTACTATTAATAGTAAGCCGGTTCTTCCTTGACTCCATACTTGAATATAGAGCGACCCTAAAGGCCGGGTCATTATGAAAATTATGAGCCGGTTCTTCCTTGAATCGCCAACCTGTAGCCCCCAAGGGCCGGCTCATCTCCTTGAGATAGCCGGGTCTTTTGATAATGTAATGATTTTGAAAAGCGACTTGCATTAGCCCCCAAGTGCCGTGGTGCATGCTTGCAGCGACATGGGACTTAATGTGTTATAGATCAGTTTTGGCTGATGTAGCCCCCAAGTGCCGGGTTGCTTGCCTGCGGCGACTCGGGACTTACATGTACTTCTCCTTTGAAAATAACATCATATGATATAGCCCCCAAGCTTCGGGTCACTATTGATATAGTGGATTAAGGCTTTGTGGACTTTTGAATTTTGACATGAGCAATTTGGCAGCCCCCATGTGCCGGCTCATTATGTGATGGGCCGGGTCTTCAATGAAACTAGTTAAAATGACCATGCATTAGCCCCCAAGTGCCGTGTTGCATGCTTGCAGTGACATGGGACTTCATACTGAATGTAATCTTGATTTGAATAACATAGCCTCCAAGTGCCGGGTCGTATTGCCTGCAGCGACTCGGGACTATTTCTACTACTGTAGAATAAATTCAGATCCACTGTAGCCTCCACGAACCAGGTTGCCTAGCCGCATAGTATAATCTTTTGTATTACCAAATCACCAAATAAATCGTGGTGACCCGGCAAGTGATAACCCGGCGGCAATTGACGTAGAAGGAGAACAAACCAATGTTAATCCGGCAGATCCAGCTACCGGGTCTCAACCATCAACCACTCTGCAATTTTTGAATTTGCTTTGAAAAACTTGATAAAAAATAGCCCAATTGTGGCTTGAAATAGTTTTTGAGCTTGAAACTCCATAGTCCGCTAATGCCATCAAGCACTTTAATATTTTGCCTGCGAACTGATGATGCCTTCGCGATGAAAGAAATCCCTGGCCGTGGCTGCAGTGCAACCCGACAAATATGGTTGAAAAATCCATAAGTGATGTAGTCTTTTACAAAGCACATGCTGAATAACCCGGTCAATTAAATGACTAGGTATTATATGTGACCCGGCTGGTTTTGTAACCCGGGAATTTAGAGAAATTGATATCTCAATCATGTAACACTGGCTTTGATAAACCATGATGAAGACCCGGCTCTCAATTGTAAGCCGGTTTTGTAGATGTGGTAAATATATACCTGCAATTATGTCTGAAAACCGGCTTGAAAACCGGCTCCTGCGACATAAACAAAATATAGACATGTATATATGATGCATTGTATGATGATGTAATGTATGATGATGGAATGTATGATAATGTATATGTATGATAACAGAATATAAAAGTGCTGGCTTTCGTGGCATGACATAAGACCGGCTTTCGAGGCTCGAGTTTGCTTCAATGAAGCTGGCGTGATAGCCCATGGTTTATCCTCGCTCTCTGTAAGCCGGATCTCACGTGACTTAAACCGATGTTTTAACCAAGACAAGTTCAGGGTCATAGAGATGATTGACTTGTCAAGAGTACACCGGGTCACCTAATCGGAGTAGCATCAAGCAGACAGGCAGGTTTAACCAAGATAATGTGGCATCATTTGCCGGGTCAAGAGGGTGAGAAAGCTACTCGGTGAGTTGGAAGCCCCCAAGTGACCATATGATCATGGAAAAGCTCAGCGTAGGACATACATGAGACAATGCTACTACTGCAAAACATCTGCGGTCCAGATAAGCCGGCTTTATTCCATTGATCATAATTGAGTAGGATACCCATGTTTAGACTGTGCATCATGGCGACTAGTCTTCTTTGGTAACCTTTACTTTTCGCCAATAAGGCAGGATACCTATGTTTGAACTATGCATCGTGGCAGCTAGTCCTCTTTGGCAACCTTTTATTCTTTCGCCAATAAGGCAGCAGCCCCTAGGTCTGGGTTGTCTTCCCTGCAATGACCCGGGGGTCTTGATTTTGTGAAGCCGGCTAAATCCGCCAAGTCATGTCTGTGTAGCCTCCGAGTCTTAAGATGACTCAAAGAGTCGGCTTGAGATTCTTCATTCTTGGTCGTGGCATAAACCGGCGTAGAGTTGACAGCCGAAAGATGAAATGTATTGAAGCCAGAGGTATGTGGCGAGTTGATGATCTTCACCATGCTTGTTGTATGCCCTCGGAGGCTAATAATAGATATATGTTTTGCTCCCGTTTGTTGGAGTAGACCAGGCTGCAGGGATGGCGACCTGCGTGCGTCCGTTAAGCTGCTCGTATGGGCGGGCATGGCCCTGGCGTGTTGATGTAGTCCAGACCGCGGGGGCGCGTGAGTCCGTTGGGCAGTTTCAGGCGAGCAGGTGCGGCCCTGGTGTGTAGATGAAGACGTGGGAGTCAACCGTGCCATTGGAAACCGCGGACGCACGAGTCGGCTGCAACGTTGTAAGCCGATGCGGACGTGCGAGTCGGCCGCGGTGTTGGAATCGGCCGCGACGTTCGAGTCCGGTGTGGACGCGCAAGTCGGCCGCGACGTGTTGATACGGCGAGTTGCCTCCGTTGTTGATGAAGATCGGACCAATCAAAATCTGAATCCGGCCGATCGCGAGCTTCTTGATCCCTGAGAGAGATCCCTCCAAGAACACAAACCACCGTGCGTAGCCCCACGGTGGGCGCCAACTGTCGTGGTTTTGTCACGGCAGATGTCCTCGTGAAAGGACTTACTGGTGAGGCCATCGCAACTAGGTGGAAGCTTGAAGGGGTTGGTCGGAATCGAGAGACGCGTGTTTTACCCAGGTTCGGCCCCTCACGGTGGAGGTAAAAGCCTACGTCCTGCTTGATTATATTGCTGTGGATCTCGACTACAAGGGTGCTGTTTCGCTACCTCTATCTCGAGAGCATCTACTTTTATCTTGTCTAAGACTTGTCTGTCTATCTTGACTTGTCTAATTGACTTCTCCCCCTCTTGGGGTGCCTTGCCCCTCCTTATATAAGTTGAAGGGGCGGCTTACATGTAGAGTCCTAGTAGGATTACAACTAGTTTATTTTGACTCATCTCATGCTCTTTCTCGCGGGCTTCTTACCGCGGCCTTCTAATCCACGGGCTTCTTATTCGCGGGCTCATCTCCAGGACTCATCTTCCGGGTGACTCATCTTCCGGGACTCATCTTCCGGGCGGCTTAACATCCGGGCGCCTCATCACCGGGTGACTCATCTTCCGGGACTCATCTTCCGGGACTCATCTTCCGGGCGGCTTATCATCCGGGCGGCTTATCTCCGGGACTCATCTCCTGGATTCATCTTCAGGACTCATCTCCGGCACTTAACCTCAGGGCGGCTTGAGTCCAGAGATGACTTAACCTCAGGGCGACTTAAGCCCAGAAATGACTTACTCTCATGAGCCGGGTCTAGCCGCGGGTAATTCCCCCGACATTAGCCCCCAGATTAGCTTGGATTTATTCATGCTAAGCTCCTGAAATAGAAATAATTAAAATGTTGAGGGACCAGCTCGCTCAGATAGCCGGCTTATTCAATGAACCATCTCCTCGAAAATCCGGATCTCCTTGTCATATAAACAGGCCAGCTTCAGAATCAACTTGCTGACGCGGGTTCCTTGAAGAAAAATATTGGGAAATAAAACACCCATCTGCCATTGAGTTGGCCTCCAATGCTTTGGCTTTGATGATTTTTTTTGGGAATAAATAAAAACCATATGACGTTGAACGGGCTTTCCGGGCCTTCCTGTGAATAACTTAGAGGAGATAAACTTTGCAAATTTCTCCACCAAGAATATGAGACCCGGTTTGCTCAAAACTGAGAACTTGAAGGTGTTCCTCCCCTATGTCCATATTACCTGTAGCCCCCAAGTCGTAAGGGTAGAAACGCAGTGATAGCTTAAGATTTGCCTCAATATAAATGTTGCAACTTTGAAGAAATCCGGGTTGTACATCTGATTCGCCAGTTATGAACTGAATGTTTTTGTATTTCACATGTGTAGCCCCCAAGGGCCGGCTCATCATTATGTGATGCGCCGGGTCTTCAATTTGGACCTTATGATCTGGTTAAACAACTGAACGCTGTAGCCCCCAAGTGCCGGGTTGTCTTGCCTTCAGCAACCTAGGACTTGTAATTGCCTTGTGCTCATAAAACTTCAGCCAGTGTAGCCCCCAAGTGCCGGGTTGTCTTTGCCTGCAGCAACTTGGGACTTGAACTTAATCTTCAATGTTGTAGCTGCAAATAGTGTAACCCCCAAGGGCCGGTTTAGCTGTTCTCATCAATCTGGAACTTTCAACAATCTGTAGAGTCAATGACTGTAGCCCCCAAGGGCCGGGTTACTATTAATAGTGAGCCAGTTCTTCCTTGACTCCATACTTGAATATAGAGCGACCCTAAAGGCCAGGTCATTATGAAAATTATGAGCCGGTTCTTCCTTGAATCGCCAACCTATAGCCCCCAAGGGCCGGTGACGGTGTCCTGGATTAGGGGGTGCCAACCTAGCCGGCCCAACACCTCGGATGGGCCGAGATGCCCTCGTACGTGATCAAGATGGACTCCGGAAGTCGCACATGGGACACGTGATCAAGACTGCCTCTACCGAAGACTTGACGTATGCTTCAAGATTATTCCAACCGCCTTATTCCAAGATACGGACCTTGTAACCCTAGATACCCTCCCTGGCGTGTATATAAGCCATAGGGTTTAGCCCGTAGGGGAGAAGAGCGAAACATCGAACACCTAGCTATAGTAGTTAGACACTTATTACGATCTCGAGGTAGATCAACTCTGTACTCGATACACCTCCATTAATATAAACAGAAGCACGATGTAGGGTTTTACCTCCATCAAGAGGGCCTGAACCTGGGTAAAACATTGTCTCCCTTTGTCTCTATTACCATCGATCTGAGATCCGCTGCTCGGGACCCCCTACCCCGAGGTTTGCCGGTTTTCACACCGACACTGGTGCTTTCATTGAGAGTTCCGCCGCGTGATCACCAGAAGGATTGATAGCTCATCTTCAGATCAACTGCATCAATGGCTGTGGGGACGTCTACGCCCCAGGACAGCTTTTCGTCTTTGGTAGCATGGTATTTTGCGCCGACTCGACAGGTCATCTGACCTCTGTCGAGAACTACGCCCCTGGTCGGATCGTGACCTTTGGCGGCCTCGAGTACACAACGGACTCCCGTGGCGAGCTCGTCTTATCGGGATGGACTCCCGGCCGGATCGAAGGCTCGGCCGGTTCTGGAGGCTCGACTCTGGAACCGTACTCCGTCATGGTGCCTCTTGAGACTCCGGACGCCGCGGCTCCGGCCAGTCCCTCCCCAATTGTCGATCCGGAGATAGATCCGGCGCCCACTCCTGAAATTACGCCAGCGCCAGAATCGATCCCGACGCAAAAATCGGATCCATGCTCAGATTCCCCTCGAACCGGAAACACGTCCGGTCACACACCAGGGCTGCTTCAAATCAGCCCTGCATACGGTGCGTCCATGGATCCTGAAGAGCTATCTCAGCTCGACAAGATGCTCGACCGTATCCGGAGCATGTCCATCTCGGACGGCAAAACTTCGGTTTATGATCAAATCGGACTTAAAGCCGACAACAGGGAAATTTATACCCCACCCACCACCCACTTAGTCGGCACGGTTGATGATTTAACCGACGTGTTGGACTATGGCGAACCTTCCGACATGGATGAAGATACTAATGGCCCCCTTGAGGACACCTTGGCCCCAGTTAACACGGGAAGGTGGACGGCCACATCCACCTACGATGTCTACATGGTGGACACCCCCAAGTCCCCTCCAAGACGTCGACGCAGACGCCGACGGGGAAATAATGGAGAACCCAGTGGCAACGACGCGACAACCACTTACAATGACGTGGAGGATGGTGATGCCAATGACCACGAGGAGGACATTCAAGCCTCCCCCGCAAGGGACGGCACACCAGATCGGCCTCTTGTGGACTCTGATCCCGATGACCTCTTCGAAGGGGCCGACGACAATTACATGCCGGAGTCCGAGGAGGACGATAGCCTCGGTGCCGAGGACTTCATCGTCCCCGAGGACCCCTTCGAACAAGAACGCTTCCGACGACGCCTCGTTGCGACGGCCCGAAGCTTAAAACGCAAGCAGCAGCAGCTGCAGGAAAATACTGACGCGCTAAATGACAAGTGGGTTGAAGTGCTCTCTGCCGAGCAGGATATGGAAAACCGACGCCATAGTGCGCCGAAGTCTTACCCACGCATGCGCCTCCTACCAGAATTTGATGAAGAACTCGCTGACGACCTCGATCGGCCCCCTAGAGGCCGGGACAGGCCAAGACGAGAAGACCAAGGTGACAGCCCACCCCCACGCCGTCATGGTAAAGACCCCGTGGACACCCTGGATCCTCATGACGCTAGACGTCGTATTGAAGAAAATAGGGCTCCCCCTCGGTCCATCTACGGATCCAGGGGACGCGCCCCCGTTGGGCCCAACGGCTACAACGCCTGGATGGACAAGAAAGACCGTGCCCGAAATCAAACCTACTCACGGCTCTCTCCCGAGACCCGACGAGATCCTCCTCGGTCCCGAGGTCCAGCTCACCCAATCTTCTTTACAGACGGGGTGATGGAGCATCAATTCCCGGAAGGGTTTAAACCCATCAACATAGAGTCATATGATGGCACCACGGACCCGGCAGTTTGGATCGAGGATTTCCTCCTGCATATACACATGGCCAATGGAGATGATCTCCATGCCATTAAATATCTGCCGCTCAAACTAAAGGGGCCGGCAAGACACTGGCTTAACAGCCTACCTCCTCATTCTATTGTTAGCTGGGAGGCCCTAGAAGACGCCTTCCGGGCAAACTTGCAGGGCACATATGTCCGACCTCCGGACGCTGATGACCTCAGCCGTGTCACCTAGCAGCCAGGCGAATCAGCCCGCAAGTTCTGGAACAGGTTCCTCACTAAGAAAAACCAGATTATAGACTGTTCTGAAGCCGAAGCCATCGCCGCTTTCAAAAACAACATCCGAGATGAATGGTTGGCTCGACAGCTCGGACAGGATAAGGCAAGAACTATGGCAGCCCTGACTTCACTAATGACTCGCTTTTGCACGGGAGAAGATAGCTAGCTCGCCCGAAGTACCCATAACGGCGAGGCAGGCACCTCGGAAATTCGCGACGCTAATGGAAAACCAAAGCGCAATAAAAAATAAGCGCAGGTATAAAAATGGCGGAAGCGACACTGAAGACGCCACGGTCAACGCAGCATTCACCGGACCTAAATCCGGGCAGAAAAGAAAACCCTATAAGGGGAATAAAGATGGACCTAGCCAGCTTGACAGACTCCTGGACCGCCCATTTGGGATTCACGGTACCCAGGAAAAACCAGCAACCCACACTAACAGGAATTGCTGGGTGTTCAAGCAAGCTGGGAAGATAGCGGCAGAGGGGCAAAATAAAACCCAACACCGCAGCGACGACGAGGATGAACCTCGGCAGCCCACTAATGGAGGGCAGAAGAAGTTTCCAAATGAGGTAACGGAGGTCAATATGATCTACGTCACCCACATCCCCAGGAGGGAGCGGAAACGTGCACTTCGGGACGTATACGCGCTGGAGCCAGTCGCCCCGAAGTATAACCCGTGGTTGGCTTACCCGATCACTTTTGATAAGCATGATCATCCGACCGGCATCAGGCACGGCAGATCAGCAGCGCTCGTCTTGGACCCCATCGTTGATGGTTATCATCTAACACGCGTCCTAATGGATGGAGGAAGCAGCCTTAACCTCATTTACGAGGATACAGTTCGGAAGATGGGTATTGACTCATCTCGGATCAAGCCAAGCTCTACCACCTTTAAAGGTGTTATCCCAGGCGTCAAAGCCCGTTGTACGGGGACGATAACCCTAGAGGTAGTCTTCGGTTCGCCCGAGAACTTCAGAAGCGAGGACTTAATCTTCGACATCGTACCCTTCCAGAGTGGGTACCACGCGCTCCTAGGGCGCACAGCCTTCTCCCGCTTTAACGCAGTCCCGCATTATGCCTATCTCAAGCTTAAAATGCCGGGACCCAAGGGCGTTATCACTGTCAATGGTAACACAGAACGCTCACTCCGGACAGAGGAACAGACCGCGGCTTTCGCAGCCGAGGTTCAAGCGTCCGAGGAGGCAGCCCGCAGCAGTAAACGTGCTGCCCGCTCTTTGAAGCGCGTCAAGGCTACACACGTCAACCTCAGCCAGTTACCCCCACACCCGAAATAGGGGTGCGGGCTCCTCGAGTGCCCTCTCTGTGGGCACTACATCCCTAGGGTGCATAATTTCGCACTCAAGATCCCCTGGGATGCCGAGGAGCCAAAACAATTCTGAAGCGTCATGCGCGGGTTCACCACGCAACGGCGAGGCCTAGAGCCCCAGCACAGGCACGCATCTGTAAAAGAAGCAGCCAAAATATGCATACGTCTAGGTGGCTTTAACCACAGAATGACTTCGGCTACACCTCCATTCTAGGAGCTCAGTCAATCAAACACTTAGAGTGTATAAAGGGCCAGAAGGGCATCGACCTTCGCAAATTCTTCGTCTTCAATCAGGACAATCTGGTCAACAGCTCGGGAACGCAGACGTGCAGCAAGCTTCGGTCCGGATCCTTTAAAATCCGTTGGTAATTATCCGACCTGTTTTCTCTCCTCCTTCTTTACCGTCTACACTGTATTCTTTCCATTACTCTCGTCCACAGGGCATGTACATGATTGATATTATGAAATAAAGAAACCGTGCCCTTTCAAGGTCCCTATTGCATTTCTTTATCAGTCTAGCTCTGGAATGATGATGTTCTCTAAAAAAGATGCAATTGTATCACAAAAGTCCGATGTGTTCGCCGTCTCGGATTTCGGCCTTATATGCATCAATTTCGAACCTAGATTTCGGTCAATAGTTGGGTCGCCCGGCTCCTATGTGTACCCCTTACATTTCCGATGAATTCGGCTAAGGGCGTAACGGGAGAACCACTGCGATTGCGCCGCCAGGTCAATTGGCATGACGCCTCAGTGGAGAAAGCCGAAAACTGACTATCTAGGTAAGCGTAAACTGGTCCGCCATCCGGAGACCGCGTCAAGCGATGTGATCCTAGAGATCACCCGTGTTAAACGAAGGGCTTTTATCTTTTAGCCGAAGTGTGCTCTGGCTTCAACCTCGGCCAAATAGGCCGAACACTTCCCACACCGGGGGCTGGTCATCACCCCCACAGTCAAACTCCTATGGTAAGTGAAAGACATCAAGCCACTATAGTCCGATTGCCTAGTTCCTCTAAGTCATCGACCGCCCATGGGTACCGAGACGTCAGCTAAGGGTCAAGTATGGCTTAGGGAACACCCTTTGTATGACCTACATGGGGGCTAAGGCCGATGACTAGCCACTCTCACTTTAAAACGTTATATCGGAGGAATAATCAAATTACTAAAATATGGAACTTCAAACCATTCTCATTTCCAACGATAAAGTTTTTACATCATACACCCCGGCATTCCGGAGTACCTAAAAATACATCGTGTGCTTCGGGCACATGGCCTCGGTGGTCCGAGCTCCTGCCTCCACCTCGGTGAAGAACTGCTCGGCGGTGCGCGGCTTCTCGGCAGGGGGGCCAGCAGCACAAGTCTCCGCATCAACTTTGCGGAAGTGCGTCTTCACACACGTGTATGCCCTCCGAGTCCCTTCGAAGCACGCTGACCTCTTCCGCGGTCAACGCAGGGCACGGCATCTCGAAGACGAGCCGACAGACCGAAGAGACTCCTCGGCATGGCTTCGGCCGGCCACAGAGCAACGCAGAGATCCTGGAGTGCTGGCCTGGTCATGCGGAACAGCTCGACCAGCTGCTTCACTTGATGATTTAGCAGCTGCGCGGATGGGGACCCTGGGAATTGACTCCATAAGGCTTTCTCCACCTCATGACCCGCCAGTTGGCCAAAATAGGCCACCGCATCCTCTGCACTCTGCGGCAGATCCTCGAAGACCTCTGCGGAATGCCAGAATTGGGTGAGCTCGACACACCCTTTGCTGCCAAACGCACACTGCAGCAAAAATATCTTACCCGAGGCGATTTGTTCCATTTGCTGGAGCACCTCACGGTCCGCACGAGCCGAGGTGTTGAGTTCGGAGTGGGCACGCTGCAGCTTCTCGAGCTCCTCTTTCGCGCACCGCTCCTCCTCCTGAAGCTTCTCGCGTGCTTCAAACACGCCCTTCAGGGTCTCCTCGACCTCCAACACCCGCGCCTGGTACTTCTCCCCGGCCGCCTTCTCGGCGACCCGCGCCTTCTCGGCTGTGGCGGCAGCTACTTTCTGCCGCCGCACTTCCTTCCGAGCACTTTTAAGCTTGGCCTTGAGCGTCTCCAACTCCGCTGTTAGCATTTCTAAGTCTTAGTTGTCATGCATTGCAAGTTTAACCTTGCTTACCTTGAGATCGCTCAAGTTTTCGGTTCATCTCCGCCATCTCTCTAGAGGCGGAGTCCGGCACTAAGGTCGACACCTGTCATAAAAACACACTCCTTGTTAAAGGACAAATGGTCTTGACCATCCACATGCTCCAGGACAACTACTTCGGGTAGCGTCCTGTGGGCTACTCAACAGGCTCCTAATTATTCACGCGACCCCGATGCCTGTTTCTTGCAACCGACTTCGGGCTCGGGGGCTACTCACTCATTACGCCGTTTTACAGGCTACATTTTTATGTCCTCAGACACATTTCGTAAAGACAAAGCAAACCGAAGGCGCAGAAGACGTACCTCGAAACCTGCTACAAGGTTTTTGAAGACCTCGTGCAGGCCGGCCTCTGCGGACCGGTAGCCTTCCAGCGCCGCGCCCATCAAGACGCGGTGCTCCTCATTAAGGGAGCAGCCCTTTAGGGCCTCCTCCACCTCCTCGGCCCACCCCGCGCCGGTCCGTCCTCGGACAGCAGGCTGGGGTGGAGGAACGACCTTGGAAGGATCCACCCGAGGAGCCCCCGTCTGTGAAGGCGATGCCGAGGCTAACTCCTGCTGAGCCGATATCTGGCCCAGCCCTTCTTCGATGACCTCGGGGCGCTTCGTCCCCTGGTCTTGCTGGGCCGAGGTTTCAACCTCGGCCATTACCACCGCATCGTCGGCCCCCGCCGTATTGACGTCGGGGGCCAGGGTGGATGTTGCCTCCCCCAGACCGACTTGCATCGGGGGAGAAGCAGCGGGCTCTGGAGTCCCGCTGGCAGACGGCAACCCGTTCGAGGAGCCGCTGGGGATTACCCTCGGCGGACTGTGTATGAAAAGTTGCCTCTGTGAAAATTTCTCTTGATGAAACAATGACTCAAGCAAGGAAGACAAGGATAAGGGCTTACCCTCGAGGCGCCGGCTTCTTCCTCCCCGTTATGAGGGGGTCTTCCTCTGAGTCACCGGAGAGCTCGGCTCTCTCCGACGACTTGTGGGCGGCCTCGGATGAGGCTCGCCTCAGCCTCTTTTGGCCCTTGGGCGCCATGCCCGCGTCGGCGTCTTCTGACACCGACCTCTTCCCCTTAGGGGAGGGGGATCTCCTCCTCACCCTCCTCGGCGCCGCCGTCTTGAGCGGCGGAGGTGTGGGTCTCCTCTGATCGGGTGACCGAAGTCCCCCGGGTCCGAGCACTGGACTTCCCCGTTTGGGTCCTCGTCCCTTTGGAAGCCACCACATGTGGCTCCTCGGTCAGAAGCGCTGAGAGCAGGGGAGTTTGGGGTTGTTCCGGCAATGGGGCTGGGCATCATACCCCCTTTACCCATGCCGACCACTTCTGCAAAATGTCAAAACACGACGGCTCAAATAAAGACTTTACTCCTCGGAGCAGTAAGCATAGAATGAAAGATTGATGGACGGAACCACTCACCGGGGGGGGGGCTCATAGCCGTGTTCGAGGCCGCGGTCCTCTCCCTCCTTGGGAATCTTGTCCTTGGCCAGCTTCATGAGCTTTGTCCACATAGTGGCCAAGGTGGAGCGGAAGAATGTGTTGATGGTGTCCATGTCCTCGGGTTTCTGCGCCCACATCGGGGTGGCCCAAAGTTGGAGAGGAAGGATGCGGCAGTTGAGCATGACGTTGATGACATCGGCCAGCTCAGCCGTCCCCGTGGTGGTCCACCACGCGATCCTCTCGACTAGGGTCTCTACCTCTTCAGGCTTCCCCCAGGCGACGCCCTTTTCCTTCCAAGACTTGAGTTTCTTGGGAGGCCCGACCGAGAAGGCCGGGACCTCGGTTTGACCAGCGGCAAGGGGCTCAGTGATATAGAACCATTCCTTTTGCCACTCCTTCACCATTTCGATGAAGGTGCCCTTGAACCAGGTGGCCCTCTGGTTCTTGCTGATCATTGCCCCTCCACACTCCGCAAGTTCGGAGCCGCTTGACTTCGGTTTGATACCGAAGAGCTTCAGCCATAGGCCGAAGTGTGGCTCACAGCGAAGGAAGGCCTCGCAGACTGTTATGAAAGCAGCGAGGTGGAGAATGGAGTTGGGGGCTAGGTGATGAAAATCTAACCCATAGTAGAACATGATCCCGCACACGAAAGGGTGCAGCGGGAACCCCAGGCCTCGGATGAGGTGGGGAACAAAGACCACCCGCTCCCCGGCATTGGGAGCGGGTACCAGCTCGTCGGCCTCTGGAGCACGGGCGGCAACGGTACGGGTTAGGTACCCCGCGTCGCGCAGCTTGGCGATGGTCACCGCCGTCACGGTGGAGCCTCCCCAGTGCCCCTTATGGGTATCGGCCATGGTTGATGGGGAAATCGGGCTCGCGTACGAGAAAGGCGTAAGCGCTGGATCTGGGCGCTGGAGCTAGACGAAGCGGCAGTAAGAGAGGAATGGGAGCGTAGGCTATCGCGCTGTTCTCCCCATTACTTTTATAAGCCTATGAAAGGCCAAAAGCCCCCTTTTGCTGCGCCGATAAATTCGTGATTATTATCAAAGATGTTGTTGAAACACATGGGGAAACGAAATTTTGATGATATCCCTAAGAAAGCGGGCACAATCTCTGCCTTGACGGGATGTGCCAGTAGAGGAGCCGCCTCGAAGCATGATTTGAGGGGAGGCAGTAACTGCTCAACCTGTCGTGGGATGGGTCTCTCCGATAAAGCTGTCAGGCCGGATTGGGCTGTTCATATCGGCACAGCAAGCCTTCGAGGCTAAGATACTTGCTCACCTCGGATAGGGTACAAGCTTGGTTGGACCATGGATGTCGATGCTCTGTTAACAGAATTCAAAATTTAAGGTGGAACTCGTCTGTCAAGCCGAAAACTTCGAATCCAAAGTGTTGGTTCAAAGTCGTCTTAGGCATAGAAGACCAGTTCGGGGGCTACTGACGGTGTCCTGGATTACGGGGTGCCAACCTAGCCGGCCCGACACTACGGATGGGCCGATATGCCCTCGTACGTGATCAAGATGGACTCCGGAAGTCGCACATGGGAGACGTGATCAAGACTGCCTCTATTGAAGACTTGACGTATGCTTCAAGATTATTCCAACCGCCTTATTCCAAGATACCGACCTTGTAACCCTAGATACCCTCCCTAGCGTGTATATAAGCCATAGGGTTTAGCCCGTAGGGGAGAAGAGTGAAACATCGAACACCTAGCTATAGTTGTTAGACACTTATTACGATCTCGAGGTAGATCAACTCTGTACTCGATACACCTCCATTATTATAAACAGAAGCAGGACGTAGGGTTTTACCTCCATCAAGAGGGCCCGAACCTGGGTAAAACATTGTCTCCCTTTGTCTCTGTTACCATCGATCCGAGATCCGCTGCTCGGGACCCCCTACCCCGAGGTCTGCCGGTTTTCACACCGACAGCCGGCTCATTTCCTTGAGATGGCCGGGTCTTTTGATAATGTAATGATTTTGAAAAGCGACTTGCATTAGCCCCCAAGTGCCGTGGTGCATGCTTGCAGCGACATGGGACTTAATGTGTTGTAGATCAATTTTGGCTGATGTAGCCCCCAAGTGTCGGGTTGCTTGCCTGCGGCGACTCGGGACTTACATGTACTTCTCCTTTGAAAATAACATCATATGATATAGCCCCCAAGCTTTGGGTCACTATTGATATAGTGGATTAAGGCTTTGTGGACTTTTGAATTTTGACAGGACCAATTTGGCAGCCCCCATGTGCCGGCTCATTATGTGATGGGCCGGGTCTTCAATGAAACTAGTTAAAATGACCATGCATTAGCCCCCAAGTGCCGTGTTGCATGCTTGCAGTGACATGGGACTTCATACTGAATGTAATCTTGATTTGAATAACATAGCCTCCAAGTGCCGGGTCGTATTGCCTGTGGCGACTCGGGACTATTCCTTCTACTATAGAATAAATTCAGATCCACTGTAGCCTCCAAGAACTGGGTTGCCTGGCCGCATAGTATAATCTTTTGTATTACCAACTCAACAAATAAATCGTGGTGACCCGGCAAGTGATAACCCGGCGGCAATTGACGTAGAAGAAGAACAAACCAATGTTAATCTCGCAGATCCAGCTGCCGGGTCTCAACCATCAACCACTCTGCAATTTTTGAAGTTGCTTTGAAAAACTTGATAGAAAATAGCCCAATTGTGGCTTGAAATAGTCTTTGAGCTTGAAACTCCATAGTCTGCTAATGCCATCAAGCACTTTAATATTTTGCCTGCGAACTGATGATGCCTTTGCGATGAAAGAAATCCCTGGCCGTGGCTGCAGTGCAACCCGGCAAATATGGTTGAAAAAATCCATAAGTGCTGTAGTCTTAAGATGACTCGAAGAGTCGGCTTGAGATTCTTCATTCTTGGTAATGGCGTAAACCGGCGTAGAGTTGAGAGCCGAAAGATGAAATGTATTGAAGCCAGAGGTATGTGGCGAGTTGATGACCTTCAGGATGCTCGTTGTATGCCCTCGGAGGCTGATAATAGATATTTTTTTTGCTCCAGTTTGATGGAGTAGACCAGGCTGCAGGGATGGCGACCTGTGTGCGTCCATTAAGCTGCTCATACGGGCGGGCGTGGCCCTGTCGTGTTGATGTAGTCCAGACCGCGGGGGCGCACGAGTCCGTTGGGCTGTTTCAGGCGAGCAGGCGCGGCCCTGGTGTGTTGATGAAGACATGGGAGTCGACCATGGCATTGGAAACTGCGGACGCACGAGTCGGCCGCAGCGTTGTAAGCCGATGCGGATGCGCGAGTCGGCCGCGGCATTGGAATAGGCCGCGGCGTTCGAGTCCGGTGTGGACGCGCGAGTCGGCCGCGACGTCGTAAGTCGGCGCGGACGCGAGAGTCGGCCGCGGCGTTGTAAGCCAATGCGGACACGCGAGTCAGCCGCAGCGTTGTAGTCGGCCGCGGCATTGTAAGCCAGCGCGGGCGCGCGAGTCGGCCGTGGCGTTGGAGTCGGCCGCGGCGTTGGAATCGGCCGCGGGCGCGTGAGTCGGCCGTGGCGTTGGAGTCGGCCGCGGCGTTGGAATCGGCCGTGGCGTTCGAGTCGGCCACGGCGTTGTAAGCCGGCGCGGGCGCGCGAGTCAGCCACGGCGTTGTAAGCCGATGGGGACGCGCGAGTCAGCCGCAGCGTGTTGATGTAGACTAGACCACGGGGGCGGCGATTTATACACGTGTCCGTTGAGCAGCATGGCACAGACGAACGCCAGTGTAGAATGATGCTTGGTGCGTGCTCCGTAACAGTGGTATAACGCCACCTTTGTGATGAATAATTGTCCTGTGTAAAAATATTACAGGGCAGAGTAATTGTTCTCGGATGAATTAATATAAACTGAAAAACAGATAGGGCAAATAGCACCTGGTATTTTCGTCAGATGAACGTGCGAGTCGGCCGCGGTGTTGGGAGCCGGCGCGGGCATGGGCGCGGACGCGGGAGCCAACCGCGACATCGAAAACCGGCACGGGCGCGGGCACACGAGTCGGCCACGACGTTGAAGGCCATTGCGGATACGCGAGTCGCACGCGGCGTTGTAAGCCGGCGCAGTTAGGCGAGTCGGCCGTAGCGTTGTAAACCGGCGTGGGCGCGGACATGCAAGTCGGCCGTGACGTTGAAGGCCGGTGCGGATGCGCGAGTCGCACGCGGCGTTGTAAGCCGGCGCGGGCGCGGACACGCGAGTCGGCCGTGACGTGTTGATACGGCGAGTTGCCTCCGTTGTTGATGAAGATCGGACCAATCAAAATCTGAATCCGGCCGATCGCGAGCTTCTTGATCCCTGAGAGAGATCCCTCCAAGAACACAAACCACCGTGCGTAGCCCCACGGTGGGCGCCAACTGTCGTGGTTTTGTCACGGCAGATGTCCTCGTGAAAGGACTTACTGGTGAGGCCATCGCAACTAGGTGGAAGCTTGAAGGGGTTGGTCGGAATCAGGAGACGCAAGTTTTACCCAGGTTCGGCCCCTCACGGTGGAGGTAAAAGCCTACGTCCTGCTTGATTATATTGTTGTGGATCTCGACTACAAGGGTGTTGTTTCGCTACCTCTATCTCGAGAGCATCTACTTTTATCTTGTCTAAGACTTGTCTGTCTATCTTGACTTGTCTACTTGACTTCTCCCGCTCTTGGGGTGCCTTGCCCCTCCTTATATATGTTGAAGGGGCGGCTTACATGTAGAGTCCTAGTAGGATTACAACTAGTCTATTTTGACTTATCTCATGCTCTTTCTCGCGGGCTTCTTACCACGGGTGACTTACCGCGGGCTTCTTATCCACGGGCTTCTTATCCGCGGGCTCATCTCCAGGACTCATCTTCCGGGAGACTCATCTTCCGGGACTCATCTTCCGGGCGGCTTAACATCCGGGCGGCTCATCTCCGGGTGACTCATCTTCCGGGACTCATCTTCCGGGCGGCTTATCATCCGGGCGGCTTATCATCTGGGCGGCTTATCTCTGGGACTCATCTCCTGGATTCATCTTCAGGACTCATCTCCGGGACTTAACCTCAGGGCGGCTTGAGTCGAGAGATGACTTAACCTCAGGGCGACTTAAGCCCAGAAATGACTTACTCTCATGAGCCGGCTCTAACCGCGGGTAATTCCCCCGACACACGGTGGAGTTGAGTTCTTAGCGGGATCTCTTCCAGGGTTCGGGAAGTACGCGGTTGGCATGATGACAAGGAGCCGCCACTGGAAGTTTTACATCAATGATTCATACTGGGGCCCCGCGGCTGACTCAATAGAGTACGGGTACTGGGTCCCCTTCGGAAGATGCACCCCTACACCGGCGGGATCGGCAAGTCGGTCACCGGGTTGGAAAGCAGCGCCGGCGTCGAATCGGCATGTCGCACCGGTCCGAGCGAAGCAAGACCCGGCCCCGCTCAAGCCGGTCGGAACCATGTCTTCATAGTATCATGTGCACACGCTGGCTGATGCATCGATCGAGAGGATGCTCAAGTGACTCAAGACGAAGGAAATCAAGCCGGTCACACCCGGAGACCAGATCATCATCTGTCGTCTGAAAAACATCAGGTGATATCCTTCCTATGTATTTTATCATCACATATTAATTCATCCGAGAACAAATACTCTGGCCTATAATATCTCTACGCAGGACAAAAGTGGCGTTATACCACGGATACGGAGCGCGCACCAGCATCATTTTACACTGGCGTTTGTCCGTGCCGCGCTGCTTGACGAACACACGTGTAAGCCGCCGCTTCCACGGTTCAATCTACATCAACACGCCGTGGCCGACCCACGCGCCCGCGCCAGCTTACCACGTCGTGACCGGCCCACGTGCCCGCGCCGGCTTATAACGCCGCAGCCGACTCGCGCCCCCGCCGGTTTACCACACCGCGGCCGGTTCGCGCGTCCGTGCCGGCTTACAACGTCACGGCCGACTCGCGCGTCCGCGCCTCCGTCAAATGTCGCGGCCGGCTCGCGCGTCCACGTCGATTTATCGGCCAGCTCTCGCGTCTACATCAATACACCGGGGCCTCGCCCGCCCATACTAGCTGCCCAACAGACATACACAGCTCACCATCTTGCGGTCTGGTCTAATTCACCACATCAGAGTCGGCCATGGAGGAAACGTCCCCGAAAGAGCAAAGAGAACCGATCTCAGTAGAGTCGGTAATTCTAAAGCCGGCAGCGAAGAAACAGAAAAGAGAGCGGCCCTGGGGGAGCCAGGAGAGCTGGACCAAGAGGCATACCAAATCACTTTGGGCAAAAACGTCCCTACAAGCTCAGCAACTCGTCATATCGCCTCCGGCTTCGATAAATTCTAGTTTTCAGCTGTCAACTGTACGCCGGTTTATGCCACAGCCAGGCACAAAGAATCTCAATCCGGCTCCTCGAGTCGGCTTAAGGCTTGGGGGCTACACAGATATGACTCGGCGGATTTAGCCGGGTTTAACAAATACAAGAACCCCGGGTCGTTGAAAAGAGGACAACCCGGGCCCGGGGGCTGCTACTTTATTTGCGAAAAGGTAAAGGTTGCCAAAGAGGACTAGCTGCCATGATGCGCAGTTCAAACATAGGCATCCTGTCTTATTGGCGAAAAAGTAAAGGTTGCCCAAGAGAACTAGCTGCCACGATGCGCAGTTCAAACATGGGTACCCTGCCATATTGGCGAAAGGAAAGGTTACCACAGAAGACTAGTTGCCATGATGAGCAGTCTAAATGTGGGTATCCTGCTCAATAATGATCAATGGAATAAAGCCAGATGTTTTGCAGTAGTAGCATTGTCTCCTGTATATTCTATGCTGAGCTTTTCCAGGATCATATGGTTACTTGGGGGCTTCCAACTAATCGAGTTTAGCTTACAAAACCCTTTAACCCGGCGAGATGCCACAAAGTTCGTTAAACCTGCCTGTTAGCAAGATGCTACTCCCTCAAAAAAAACGAGCTGGCGTACGTCTGATGAGTCAATCACCTAGGTGACCCTGAATACATCATAGTTAAAACGACCAATTGGTTGTGTGAGCGCCGGCTTTCAGAGAGCGAGGACAAACCAACCGGCCAAGAAGCCAATTTCATGAAAGAACATTCCGGTTTGCGTTTTATAAACCGGCCGATTCAAGTTTAGCAGCCAGCTTACGCTTTATGAACCAGCCGTTTCAACCATATTCCGGCTTATGATTATATTCTGTTATTACTCATCTCATCTCTGCATACATGCATACATCCATGCATAGCATTTACTTAGTTCCATTTAATATTCTTGATTCATTACAAACAGTAACAAAGATTACTTGTTCATATGATTTCATCAGTAACCATTACTTGCAATTATTATTGTTTCAGCAGAATCACTCTATTGCAAACCTGGCTCTCAAAAGCCAAAAGAGGATTCACAGAAGCTTTAGTTATATTTACAGGCAATAACCAAGCGCAGTACACGATGGCACTGGAATCAGCGGAAGTGTTTCATACTACTCTACTACAAGCCGCCAATCAGCTACGGCCACGACAAATTCTTTTACAAGTTCTGCCTACAAAGGACGAGCCGGCGTTCTATATTGCCGGGTCAGAGCTGGCACCAGCGCCCGACGAAGCCCTATGTGCCGGTTCTTCACGGCCGTCCTCATCCTCCGCTTCTTGGCTTGAGTTGCCGGTCGACCACTGAATTGAGCGCAAGGCTTCAAATAGGGCATCGGTGGATATCAGGGTGGAAGGGTCGACTTCGGGAGCAAAGGATGGCTTACACGTGCGGGTTAAGGCCACCGGCTCATGGTTTGGCGGCTCTATCTGCTCATTCTCCTTGGAGTATGGTGCCTGGTACTTGGTCAGGTCGGCCTCTTCGGCGATCGCGGTCGCTGCAACCCGGTTTCTTTGATGCAGCGTTGGAAGTCCTTATTTGTGAACGGCGAGTCATCAACATTGAACTCTGGGTACCTGCCCACGATCTGAGCCGGGTCGAGCTCTGGTACGTAGGCCTTGGCCCGTGCAAGCGCCGTCAGGGCTCCAGTGCGGCAAGCCGCCTTTTTCCAGTCATTAAACCACCTGGGCACGATGGATAGCTCTTTTAGAGTATCGGCAATCAACTGCGGCGGCACCTTGGTGTTCTTTGCAGCCATTATGCAATGGCAACTGCCTATATATAGTTTTTCTACCAGGGTATAGACCGCCTTCAATTTCACCACCGGTTGCTGCACATTAGTTTGATTCTTCCGGCCTGCATAAGTCAGTATACATGATCAGCAAAGCCGGCTTAGCATATTTCAGACGGAACCATTGACTTATAATAAAAGTCTTACTTACCAAAGATGGCTCGGCACATGGCGGTAATCTAACTCTTAAGAATTGCCAATTCCTGAGTTACCGGCTCAAGCTTGGTTTCGGCCTCTTCAGCACGTATGGCTTGGGCGGCTCTTGCGGCCTCCGTCTCTTGCAAAGTGGTCTTCACAATGACCAAGGATTTATTGGCTTCAGCAACGGCTTCTTCAGCTTGCTGGCGCAATTTTCTCTCCTTCCTCGCTTCCTTTCGGAAGGAGGAAGCCTGGGCCTCCGCTTGATCCAGGATTTCCTGCAGTGTAGTTTGTTATATATCATATATGCATGACCCGAGCCGCCCTAAAGGACAACCCGGCACATGGGGGCTACATGTTTTCAAGCTTACAACACACAGCACGACAAGTTGCATGCAGCTGCAGGCACTCTACATGGCACTTGGGGGCTAATGCCTAAATTGCTCTACTCTGCTAAAGTTGTGAAGACCCGCCCATTATGAATGGTGAGCCGGCCTTTGGGATCATTGATAGAAGTTGTGCATACAAATCACATTTTGAAGTCCCGGGTCATCATTCCATAATGACCCGGCCCTTGGGGGCTACATATATATATGGTTCATAAGAAGGTGCAACTTACCTCATATTTCCTCTTTAGCGAGATTATCATAGCTATCTCTGTATCCCGGCTTTCAGACAGCCGGGTCAACACAGCCTGGTGCAAAGCGCTGGCATCTTGTTCTTCAAAAGTAGAAAACTTAAGAGTTGTCTTCCCCTTGTCCTTTGGGGCCGGCTCAGGCTTGGCCGGAATTTTGGTTAGAGCGGTGGAGGATTCTGGCACAGCAGTTTGCCGCTCACTCGTCACCGCTACTTCTTCTTGAGCCGGCGCCTCGGGCTGCGGGGCGGGTTGGTCTTCAATTATAATTTCCCTCTCCTGAGTAGGAGGGGATGTGCGAGCCGGGCTTGTTGTGTCCAGGGGCGGCGGGTTGTTCTGGAATGCCGGCTCATCCTGGATGACCAAGGTGGCCTCTTCTCGCGGCTCCGTTGGAATGACCGGGTCAGATGACCCGGCGGCTGTTTTCTTCTTAATGGCCTTGGCACTGAAAAGAGCAAAGATTTAATTTAGTCAAGGGTTATAAGGTGAAGAGCTGTGCAAATAAGGGATAATCAGTATGCTTACCCCGGGTTGATATGGAAAGCCGGTGCTTGAGTGGCGCTTGATTCATCCGAGGAGGGAGACGTCTGGTATGCCGAGTCATTTAAACGTAAGGGTTCTTTGAAGCCACCAGCTAGAGGAAAGGAAGGAGTTGGACTGAGAAGCACCTCTGCCCGTGCTCTACGGGATGGCGGCTCATACGGAAGCCCGCCACTCAGCTTGCCCTCACTGCTCCGGGTCTTCCGTTTGGAGGTGCCGGCTTGCTGTGTTTTCTTCAAAACAGATTTGGGATCCAAATGAGCGTCTTGATGAGAAAAGGGGACTTTACGGATGGCAACCCGGGGTTTCCTTCGAACTTTGCAGATTGCAGCCCGCGTTTCCTTTCGAATTGGTATTGGGGAATCAGAATCTGAGGAGATCAAAGTTACCTCTAGCTCGGCGTGGTGGCTAGCTTCAACTTCCTCCTGAGATGAGTAGGCATCAGCAATCTGATTAAAAAGGCGGCCTAGAGAGTCAAGTTCTACCTCATTGTCTTCATCGTTATCCGACTCCTCTTCATCGTCTTTTCGAGGAGGGGTAGGATCTACAGGCTCGACCCGCCACCAGTCGTCGTTTTCCTGCTCCGGGGCAGATTGGCGAAATGAAAACAAGGACAATGTAGTATTGATAATGTTCAAGGACAGAGACGGCATACTGGAGGGGCCGGCTTGTTGGCGCTAAACGGGGCAAGCCCCATAGTCTTGTTGTCTTCCATCGTCTCACCAAGCAGTTTCTTGGCTAGTTTCATAACCTCCTTTTCCTTGAGGTTGACCCAGCTAAACCGGAGCAGGTCTTCATGATGGACGGTGTAAGTGTGCATCAGCCGGGTTCTGGAGCTCAGCGGCTAAATCCTCCATTCGACCCAAGTCCGGGTCAAATCGACACCGGTGAGGCCGTGAGCAAGTAAGGCGTTCATCTTTGGATATAGTGGCTCTAGATTATCCCTCTCTTCTTGGGGAGCAAGACCCGGGAATGTTGCATTGGTAAGCCGGGTTGACCGGTAACCCGGCAAAGGGTTCTGACCTGCGGGAGAGGTGTCTTTGCAATAGAACCAAGTCCTCTGCCACCCCTTCGGATGGCTGGCCAGCTTGGCATTGGGGAAGATAATGTTCTTTCGGCGTTGGCTAGAAATCCCGCCGAGCTCAATGCTAGGGCCGTCCTTGTGCTCAGTTTGGTGGTTTAGATAAAAGAGTTCTCGGAACAAGGTAAGAGACGGCTCGAGTTGCAAATAGACTTCGCAAAATACTTGGAATTGGCAAAGATTGAAGATGGAATTGGGGGCCAAGTCTTGGGGCCTGATGTTGAACAAGTGTAACGCGCCCCGGAAAAACTTTGAGCCAGGAGGACGAAAGCCCCTTGAGACATGATCAGCAAATATGACAACTTCATTTTCGCCGGGTTGCGGGTGGATTTCTTCTTCAGGAGCTCGCCATGAGATTATCTCCTTAGCTGGCAGCAACCCGGTGTCTGTGAAAGCTTGCAGGCTCGTTTGGACATACTGGACTTAGCCCAGTTGACGACCTTGGGCTTGGGAGGCATGATATCAGCTGTTCTGTGAAGGAAAATGTGTCACAAGCTGGCAATAAGAGCCTTTTGATAAAGTGAGAATGATATAAACAAGCCAGTGAAATTTTGGCCGGGTTAGCAAAGAGGATGCAGGCAAATTGCCGGGTCAAGATTATTAGCACGGATGAGTCAGAACTACAGGTCACAAATTTTTACAAGTGTTGCGGCACAGTTTGGGCTACGAGTCCGTAAAACAGATTTATACAAAGTAAGAAGATTCTACAGATCTGCAAAATGGATAAAAATGAAAAGGTAAAAACTATGTGTGTTCTTCGATGAACTGCGGTGGGATTTCGTCAAGATAGCATGATGGATCTATTAAAAGAGGAAAATGCTGTGAATGGCTGCGGACTAAACAAAAAAGAGGCTTGAGATATTCAAGATCTACCGTAGCTACCGCAAAGAACCCGGAAGAAGCTCGAGCGAACCATGGCAATGGTGGTGAGGCACTTACATATCTAGAGTGTGGGCTTTGTAGTCTTCGCGGCGCAGGCGATGGCGGCCGCGCGGCGATGGAGGATTCCGGCGACGACTGGGCGGTGGAGAGGACGCAGCCGAAGTGGCCGGAGAGCTCGAGGCGGTGGCGCTTCGGGTGCGAAAGGCGGCAGAGGCGAGGAAGAAGAAGAGGTAAAAGGTGACAAAGAAGGTGAGCTGGCATATTTATAGGCATAGTAAAATTGAAACGACAGGGGCAGAGCCCCAGGCGGCGCAGTAATTTTCGACTGCGGGCTCCTCGATTCTCGCGCTTGACAAGACGATACGTACCCACTCAAAGATTGATATGATGTCATCCCAGATGTTGCGGGAGTGGATGGTGACGTCATAAGAAAAAAGGAGCTGAAAATGCTAAGTCTAAACCTGAAAGGGTGACCCGTCGATCCACTTAACCCGGTGCATTGAGCCGGTCAAGGGCGGTGTTTCTCAAAGACCGGCTTGGGAAGCACTTGGAGTATATTACTGATGTTTGCTTTTTTAGGATGAAGTTTAACGTGGATAAATTCAAGTCAAACTGAGGGCTAATGTTGGGGATGTTTACCAGCATGTTGACCCGGTAGGGTGTTAACCTGGCCATAGAGCAAGCTCAGCGGGTCAACTCACCGCGGGACTGGACTTTGTATGGGCCGGCTTAAACGAGGCCTGGCAAGGATAGGCCGGCTTAAGCAGTGGGCCGGCTTACGAAAAGGAGAGTGGCGTGAAGACTGTCTTGGAGAACAAGTAGGGAAAAGAGTAGGAGACGGATTACAGGGCAACCCAGACTCTCATGTAATTTAGGGTTCCACCTGTATATATAAAGGGGAGCACCTATGCGAAAAAGACTAAGTTGCAATCTCCTCGAGAGCTAGGTTAGCGAATCCGCATCCTTGTAATCGAGATCTACAGCAATATAATCAAGCAAGACGTAGACCTTTACCTCCACCGTGAGGGGCCAAACCTGGGTAAACCCGGCGTCTTCTCGTTCCCGATCAACCCCGTTAAGCTTCCACACTCGTGCGATGGCCTCATCTCTAAGTCCTTTCACAAGGGCATCTGCCGTGTTAAAACCACGCCAGAGAGGTAAAAACTTTAACTAGCGATGTGCCCACTCTCTTGGATTACAAAGACTTTAATTATGGTAGTTGTTCTTTGATTGAGTGTATTTCTTTGTTACAATCCATGCTAAATTCACCCAACGCTTATGAACAAAATAAGGCTTTTACTAAACATATTATAGAAGCGATGATGAAAGCATTAGAAGAAAAGCTAAAACTAGAAATTTCAATCCCTAGAAAATTATATGATGAGTGGGAACCCACCATTAAAGTTAAAATTAAAAATTATGAGTGCAATGCTTTATGTGATTTGGGTGCTAGCGTTTCCACAATTCCAAAATCTCTATGTGATGTGCTAGGTTTTACCAATATAAATGAATGTTCTCTTAATTTGCACTTGGCGGATTCTACTTTTAAAAAGCCATTCGGTAGAATTAATGATGTTCTTGGGGAGAATTAATGATGTTCTTATTCTTGCAAATAGAAACTATGTGCCCATTTATTTTATTGTACTTGACATTGATTGCAATCCGTCTTGCCCCATAATACTTGGTAGACCGTTCTTACGAACCATAGGTGCCGTTATTGATATGAAAGAAGGGAATATAAGATTTCAATTTCCACTAAAGAAAGGGATGGAACACTTCCCTTGGAAAAGAATTAAAGCACCCTACGATTCCATTATGATGGCCACTTATGGAATCAACTTGAAGGATGATAATACTTGAAACTATGCATTATGCCTAGCTAGGGGCATAAAACAATAGCGCTTGTTGGGAGGCAACCCAATGAATAAAATAAATTTTTGCTTCTTACTTCTTATCTTGTGTGTTTACACAATTAGGCTACTATTATGATTGTGTTTTTATGTTTTAATTAGTGTTTGTGCCAAGTAAAGCCTTTAGGATGATTTGGAAGATAGAATAATTGATGCTGTTTGGAAAACAGAAAGTTTTGCGTCCAGTGCTGGAATTTGGATGAAATTTTTACAAAGTATTGGTATATTAATTTCCCACGTTTTCCTAATTTTTCAGAATTTTTGGAGTTACAGAAGTATAGCTTTTAAATAAATCTTTACAGACTGTTCTGTTTTAGACAGATTCTGTTTTGGTTGCATAGTTTGCTTATTTTGATGAATCTATCGATCGTATCGGGGGGTATGAGTCATGGAGAAGTTGTACTACAGTAGCATTTTGCTAATATTAAATATGAATCAAATTACTACAGTACTTAAAGTTAAAGATTTATTTGTTATACTAACGGATCTCACGAACGTTTTGTTGAGTTTTGTGTGATTGAAGTTTTCAAGTTTTGAGTGAGACCACGATAGATGAAGAAATAAGGAGTGGCAAGAGCCTAAGCTTGGGGATGCCCAAGGCACCCCAAGGTAATATTCAAGGAAGACTCAAGCAACTAAGGTTGGGGATGCCCCGGAAGGCATCCCCTCTTTCTTCTACCAACTATCGGTAATTTTACTTGGAGCTACATTTTTATTCGTCACATATCATGAGTTTTGCTTGGAGCGTCATGTATTATATGAGTCTTTGCTTTGTTTGCTTTTTAGTTTTTCACAATCATCTTTTCTGGACACACCTATTTGAGAGAGCCACACGTTTATCATGATTTGTTAGAATACTCTATGTGCTTCACTTAAATCTTTTGAGCTAGGCAGTTGCTCTAGTACTTCACTTAAATCTTTTTGAGCACGGGGGTGGCTATATTTTGAAGAAATATTTGAACTCTCATGCTTCACTTATATTATTTGAGATTTGTTAATATTAAATTTGAAGAAATATTTGCACTCTCATGCTTCACTTATATCTTTTTGAGAGTAGATAATAGTAATGGTAATTTGCACAAGATATGAATTTGGTCCCAAGGTGATGAATATTCAAGAGGGATATAATAAAAACTTTCATGAAAGATCATTGGATATGATAAGTTTGATTCCTTGCAATAGTTTTGCGATATGGAGATGATAATATGTGAGTCATGCTAGTGAGTAATTGTGATTTAGTAAGAATATTGGTGTTAAGGTTTGTGATTCCCGATGCATGCACATCAAGTCAATAGTTATGCAATGAAATTATATCCTACTTATGGTGCATTATTCGGTGTTAGTTATGTTCAATGCATGTTTATGACCGTTTTCGCTTTTTGGTTGGTCGCTTCTCAATCTATTTGCTAGCCTTCATTTGTACTAAGCGGGAATGCTGCTTGTGCATCCAACTCCTTAAACCCAAGTTGTGCCAAATGAGTCTACCATACCTACCTATATGCGGTATTTCCATGCCGTTCCAAGTAAATTTGCATGTGCCAACTCTAATTTTTCAAAATAATTTTCCGTTTTGTGTGCCCGTACCGCTCATGAAGCGGGAGGGGGTGGCCAATATTTTCCATGCTAGGTGTGTTATTCTCACGATGAGTGTTTATTCACTTGTCATTGCACGAGAGAGTGGCAGGTAATAGGGATGCCCAGTCTCGAAATGAATTTTATTTTAATATGATGATAATAATAAATTCCTTGGAAAGTGTTGGTATGGAGGGCACCCGTGGATACGGCTAGCCATGGATTGTGAAAGAATGGTGGAAAGGAAATAAACTTTATTTTCTGTTTGGGAACCACCTATAATGTGTCTAGCATGGAAGATATTGGGAATTCTCAGTCATTTTCGTTGACAGGAAAAGCATGCGTCTCAAAATAATTTTATGTCTCTAATTTAAGCCTTGAGCTCTGGCACCTCTGCAAATCTCTGCTTCCCTCTGCGAAGGGCCTATCTATTTACTTTTATGCAATTTTTATTTTTATTTTGAGTCTCCATCTTCTCTTACAAAGCACCAACTAGAGAGCACTATTGTCATACTTGTGCATTGTGTGTAGCTAATATTGAGTGTGTTTCTTGAATGGATCAATGATTGAGCATAATGGGCTAGGGATAGCTTTCTTTAGCGTTGATATTTTGAAAGACATGGTTGCTTGTTAGTATTCTTGAGTATTTATGTCTTCATGTCAAATTATAGACTATTGCTTTGAATCATTCAAGTCCAAATGTCCATGCTACAAAGAAAAGAGTATATGATGAATATGATAGGTAGCATTCCACATCAAAAATTTTGTTTTTATCATTTACCTACTCGAGGACGAGCAGGAATTAAGCTTGGGGATGCTTGATACGTCTCCAACGTATCTATAATTTTTGATTGTTCCATGCTATTATAGTATCAATCTTGGATGTTTTACATACACTTACAAGCAATTATACATTATTTTTTGGGACTAACCTATTAACTTAGTGCCCAGTGCCAGTTGCCGTTTTTTGCCTGTTTTTGGTTTTTCACAATATCAGTACCAAACAAAGTCCAAATGCCATGAAACTTTTTGGAGATTTTTTTCTGGACATAAGAGACACTAGAAGCTTCGGGAGAGGTCCAGAAGACAGAGGAGGTGGCCACGAGCCACCAGGGTGCGCCCCAGGGGGGTTGGCGCAACCTGGTGCCTCGTGGGCCCACCTCTGCTTTGTTTGACCTAATTTCACCTCTATAAATACTCTAAAATCGGGAAAC
Source organism: Elymus sibiricus (assembly GCA_039707655.1). Classification (NCBI taxonomy): domain Eukaryota; kingdom Viridiplantae; phylum Streptophyta; class Magnoliopsida; order Poales; family Poaceae; genus Elymus; species Elymus sibiricus. The sequence goes on from CM077664.1 coordinate 80,390,168, forward strand.
CAATAGAGGAGTCCACGTAATACTTTTTCCGCCACCACAAGTTCCTGTTCTCGAGAGATCCCATCTAGAGGCCTTTTCCGGCACTCTGCCGGAGTGGGATTCGATCACGGAGGGGCTCTACATCAACCTTGCCGCCCTTCCGATGATGCGTGAGTAGTTTACCACAGACCTTCGGGTCCATAGTTAGTAGCTAGATGGCTTCTTCTCACTTTTTGATCTTCAATACAATGTTCTCCTCGATGTTCTTGGAGTTCTATCTGATGTTATCACTTATTGCGGTGTGTTTGTTGGGTTCCGATGAATTGTGAGTTTATGATTAGATTATCCATGAATATTATTTGAGTTTTCTCTAAACTCTTTTATGCATGATTGTTATAGCTTCGTATTTCTCTCCGATCTATTGATTTGGTTTGGCCAACTAGATTGATTTATCCTGCAATGGGAGACGTGCTTTGTAATGGGTTTGATCTTGCGGTGCTCAATCCCAGTGACAGAAAGGGACATGAGACATATGTATCATTGCTATTAAGGGTAAAAAGATGGGGTTTATTCATGCGTGAGTTTACTTTGTCCACATCATGTCATCTTGCGTAAGGCGTTACTCCGTTCTTTATGAACTTAATACTCTAGATGCATGTTGGATAGCGGTCTATGTGTGGAGTAATAGTAGTAGATGCAGAATCATTTCAGTCTACTTGTCTCAGACATGATGCCTATATACATGCTCATTGCCTTGGATATCGTCATGATTATTTGCTTTTCTATCAATTGCCCAACAGTAATTTGTTCACCCACCGTACGCTATTTTCAAGAGAGAAGCCTCTAGTGAAAACTATGGCCCCTGGGTCTACCTTATCATATATTGAAAATCCTAAAAATACCTTGCTGCAATTTTACTTTATTTATTTATTTTGTATTTTTGTTCGATCTATCTATCTATCACCATACAATTTAATCTTGCAATTACCCGCCAAGGGATTGACAACCCCCTTGTTCGCGTTGGGTGCGAGGATATGTTATTTTGTGTGCAGTTGCTGCTAACGAGTTGTTACGTGATTCTCCTACTGGATTGATAACCTTGGTTTCATAACTGAGGGAAATATTTATCTCTATTGTACTGCATCATCCCCTCCTCTTCAGGGAAATCCCAACACAGCTCACAAGTAGCACCGCGCCCCCTGTCCATGTGGCTCCGTGGTGGGCCCCCTCTGGTAGTTCTAGGGTCCAGTGTTTTTTTTTAAATTCCATAATAATTCTCCAAAAATTCTGGTCCAATTTAGAGCACTTTTCCTTCTACACAAAAACAACACCATGGTAGTTCTGCTAAAAATAGTGTCAGTCCGGCTTAGTTTCACTCAAACCATGCATCTTAGAGGCCAAAACAAGTCCAAAAGTGTATGGAAAAGTAGATACGTTGGAGACGTATCACCATCACCTAAACCGATAGCTCCAGCTTGCTAGTTGCAACACACGTGCCTTCTTCGATGCCACTCCCTGTCCCACTGGCGTAGCTCCAGCATGCCAGCTATTGTAGTGCACACACCTACTAGGCCCCACCCCCTGACCCGGCAACATGGCTCCATCATGCCAGCTTTGACAGCATACATGTGTGGGTGGTATCCACCCCTTCCTTGACATTGTAGCCCCAACATGGCTCCCACCTGTGTGCCCCCTATGAGCTTTCCGGCACACGCGAAGAGGAAAATTGTGTCCCGGCATCCCTACCTAGTGAGCTCAAGCGTGTGTTGGCTCAATACAGGTGTGGTAAACCATGGAAGACTAACTTCGCTATCTACTTAGGAAGCTTTTGTGTGGTCGTCATTTTCCCTCCTCAGTGTGCTCAGGTGATCCCTCTTTACCTTTAGGTCCAATTAAATTTTTCACAAAGGATAAAGTATTTGTGACATGAATGACCTATTTTGTCCCATTTGTTACCTTGTACGTATTCCCTAGTAATCCAAGCAACAAGTAAATAGGCAATATTTTCATCCCAAAGTTATATAGTCGGCCTTTTAGTAAGAAAGTAACATTCATATGTACCCACTATGTTTTATTTTATTTTAGGGCATTACAAAAATGGAAAATCACGTTTGGAACTTGGACTTCTCATGCGAGGCGCTACACTTTGTGTGAATGATTGATCCTAGATATCACTACTATCCCACCGAAGAGACTTCATGCAATATGATCATTACCAGGGTAATGATCATCTTGCCTGAAGTCTCTTTGGTTGGATATCACTACTATCTTTGCTTGCTAGTTGTCTCGTTGCTATCGTTATGTCTCGCTACCTACCACTTGTCTGTCAGCCTCCCATATGCCATGATACAGCCTCTAACCTCCACTACCCAGCAAACCGTTGTTTGGCTATGTTACCGCTTTGCTCAGCCCCTCTTATATCCTTGCTAGTTGCAGGTGCAGTGCAGGTTATTCCATGTTGGGACATGGATATCTTGGGATATCACAATATCTCTTATTTAATTAATGCATCTATATACTTGGTTGTGTGTGGAAGGCTCGGCCTTTTGCCTAATGTTTTGTTCCACTCATGCCGCCCTAGTTTCCATAATACCGGTGTTATGTTCCTTGATTAGCGTTCCTAACATGTTCGTGGTATATGGGGCTGCCTTGACAGTTCGCTTTGAATAAAACTCTTCCAGCAAAGCCCAACTTTGGTTTTAGTTTGCCTAATAACAACTAAAACTTGCATAGGGAGTAATTAACCCACGGATATTTAATCAACAACCCAGGGCCAATGCTACTCATGAGTGTTGGTCCAAACTAGAGCAGCTTGCGGAGCCGCCCGGGGCAACTCGTGGACTTGGTCGTTGTAACCATAGCTCATCCGTCGTGGCCTGATTTCGAGATACGCGCGGCTCCAATCGGGGTGTCGGCACATCGGGAGGTCTTGTTGGTTTTGTTTTTCCATTGTCGAAATGTCTTGTGCACCGGGAATCCGAGGACACTTCGGGCTATCTCGAGGTTGATCAGGCTATCTCGAGGTTGAGGTTTTTCCTCCGCGGCTTGTGATAGTTTGTGATGGACTAAGTTGGGACACCCCTGTAGGGTTAAATCTTTTGGAAAGTCGTGCCTGCGGTTATGTGGCGACTTGGAATTTTATAACCTTCGGTTGTAGAGAACTTGACACTGATTCTAATTAAAATACACCAACCATGTGCGTAATCATGATTGTCTCCTTTCGAGGGAGTTCGGGAAGAAAACACGGTGGGGTTATGTATGAATCGTAAGTAGGTGTCCAGGATCACTTCTTGATCACTGCTACTTGTGAGCTGCGTTGGTAATTCCCAGAAGAGGAAGGGAGATGCAGTACAGTAGAGATAAGTATTTCCCTTAGTTATGAAACCAAGGTTATCAATCCAGTAGGAGAATCACGCAACACCTCGTTAGCAGCACCTGCACACAAAACAACAAATCCTTGCACCCAACGCAAACAAGGGGTTGTCAATCCCTCAGCGGTAATTGCAAGATTAAATTGTATGTGATAGATAGATAGTTTGAAACAAAAATACAAAATAAAATAAATAAGATAAAAGTGCAGCAAGTATTTTTAGGGTTTTAGTATATGATTTAGATAGACCCGGGGGCCATAGTTTTCACTAGAGGCTTCTCTCAAGAAAATAGCATACGGTGGGAAGACAAATTACTGTTGGGCAATTGATAGAAAAGCAAATAATCATGACGATATCCAAGGCAACGATCATGTATATAGGCATCACGTCTGAGACAAGTAGACCGACTCCTGCCTGCATCTACTACTATTACTCCACACATCGACCGCTATCCAGCATGCATCTAGTGTATTAAGTCCATAAAGAACGGAGTAACGCCTTAAGCAAGATGACATGATGTAGACAAAGTAAACTCACGCATGAATAAACCCCATATTTTTACCCTTAATAGCAACGATACATATGTGTCATGTCCCTTTCTGTCACTAGGATTGAGCACCGCAAGATCGAACCCATTAGAAATCACCTCTTCCCATGGCAAGATAAATCAATCTAGTTGGCCAAACCAAATCACCAGATCGGAGAAGAAATACGAAGCTATAATAATCATGCATAAAAGAGATCAGAGAAGACTCAAATAATATTCATGGATAATCTGATCATAAACTCACAATTCATCGGATCCCAACAAACACACCGCAAAAACTGATTACATCGGATAGAACTCCAAGAACATCGAGGAGAACATTGTATTGAAGATCAAAAAGAGAGAAGAATCCATCTAGCTACTAACTATGGACCCGAAGGTCTGTGGTAAACTACTCACGCATCATCGGAAGGGCAGCAAGGTTGATGTAGAGCCCCTCCGTGATCGATTCCCCCTCCGGCGGAGTACCGGAGAAGGCCCCCAGATGGGATCTCTCAAGAACAAAAACTTGCGGCGGCGGAAAAAGTGTTTCCTGGACTCCCCTCGTGGTTTCCAGATTTATGGGAATTTATAGTGGTGGAATTAGGTCAAACGGAGCTGAGGTGGGCCCACGAGGCACCAGGGCGCACCTCCCCCCCCAGGCTCGTGGCCACCTCCTCTGGCGTCTGGTCTTCTCCCGAAGCTTCTAGTGTTTGTATTGTCCAGAAAAAAATCTCCAAAAAGTTTCATGGCATTTGGACTTCGTTTGGTATTGATATTCTGTAAAACAAAAAACAGGCAGAAAACAGCAACTGGCACTGGGCACTAAGTTAATAGGTTAGTCCCAAAAAATGATATATAATTGTTGTAAATGTATATAAAAACATCCAAGATTGATAATATAACAGCATGGAACAATAAAAAATTATAGATACGTTGGAGACATATCAATCACATTAATTTTGTGCCCGTTTATGCGTAGATCACTCATCCTATTCCTGTACCCGTAAGTTAGCCAGATATAAACATGCTTAGTGCTTGCTGCAACCTCACCAGTTAACCATACCTCACCCATTAAGCTTTGTTAGTTTTGATACCTTGGGTATAGAGATTGCTGAGTCCCCGTGGCTGACAGATTCCTACAAACAACAGTTGCAGGTACTTTCGAGACAGACACAGGTGATGGTACAGAACTCTAGTGGGAGTATGACGAGGAGCGTGCTCGCATGTACGTGTCGTTTCCGGACGATCAGTAGTGGTTCCTAGTCGGACGATCGGGCAATTGCAGGCTGGATTAGTTCTTTTCGTTTGATTTCATCCGTAGTCGGATCCTGCTCTTATTTGGATGAATGTATGAACGATTGAAATATTTATGCTGTAGCACGTGGCGAGTGTAAGCCTTTATCTGGTACTCTCATCTATTCATTACATGATATGTTGTGAAGATATCCACCTTGCGAAGTGTCTTGATATGCGCTTCTATCCTTGGCGGGTCTCCCCAGACTCCTGAGTATAGGACCGCATATTGGGCATTACATGCACACACCTACATGGCCCCACCCCCTGACCCGGCAATGTGCCTCCATCATGCCAGCTTTGACAGCGCACATGTGTGGGTGGTATCCAACCCTTCCTTGACATTGTGGCCCGACATGGCTCCCACCTATGTGCCCCCTGTGAGCTTTCCGGCACACGCGAAGAGGAAAATCGTGTCCCGGCATCTCCACCTAGTGAGCTCAAGCGTGTGTTGGCTCAATACAGGTCTGGTAGACCATGGAAGACTAACTTCATTATCTACTTATGAAGCTTTTGCGTGGCCATCATTTTCCCTCCTTGGTGTGCTCAGGTGATCACTCTTTACCTTTAGGTCCAATTAAATTTTTCACAAAGGATAAAGTATTTGTGATATGAATGACCTATTTTGTCCCATTGCTTCCTTGTGAGCATTCCCTAGTAATCCAAGCAACAAGTAAATAGGTAATATTTTCATCCCAAAGTTATATAGTCCGCCTTTTAGTAAGAAAGAAAACATTTATATGTACCCTCTATGTTTTATTTTATTTTATGGCATTACAAAAATGGAAAATCACGTGTGGAACTTGGACTTCTCATGCGGGGCGCTACGCGTTGTGTGAATGATTGATCCTACATAATGTTACCATTCTTGAAGATGTGCAAGGTTGACATGCATGTGGCCACTAATGTGGTATGCAATGTCCGTCGAACCTATGGCACATCCCTTAGAAAATGTAAATGATCCGCTGTCCGCTCAAATTAATCAATGTAAAAAATAGCATGCTGCAAGATTTAGCGCCGCCCTTCTCCAGATGCAACAAATGTTATAGCATGCTAATAGTATATTTGGAAACAACATTTTGGATAAAAATGGAAAATATATCATAAAATTTAAGGATTCCATAATTTGCTAGGATGGGGACTTGGGGAGGAAATAGATTGAGAATGATACCACTACTTGGAGCTGGGATGAAGAGAGGTTGCTCTCACGTGGTGGCTGACTGACCGGCACCGCCGGCGAGTGGTTGTCATCGACGCTTACTTGCTGGAATTGGTGGCGTGGCCAATGCCAGCATTGGAGACGAGATGAAGAGAACCAACTGTCGCACACGAACCGCCTCCGCCACCTTCTCTCACCAGTCATGAATGTTGCCACCGCCCTCGGTCACGAGCTGGTGGGAAACTTGTGACAAGTTGCGTAGGTTAGGGTGTATGCATTGCTGTATGGGTTGTTATGTGTGTAGCGTCTGAGAGAGTGAGAGTGAGTTAGGCCAATGTGGCAATGCCTGATCGGCTGCTATGTGATATACGCAAAAATGCTACAACGTTACTTCGTTTAGCGTCAAAATAGCACGCTGTAGAACGGATAGCGCCATAGTGAGGGAATTAATTCAAACATTATGTGTTCTTTCCAGATATGTTATAGCGACGCTATAACGCTGAAAAAGCGCGTTATTTTTTCGGTTGCATTTAATTGTAATGCTTGTAGTAAGCCGTTGTTTCCGATCTCGGGTGTAATTGAAGGATTTATCACAAAGATACAGTTAAATTAAATTCTTTGAAACAAGATGTAAAAGTTTCAGGTTTGCATTAAGAAATATATCAGTCTGGGAAAATCCAAGCGGGGACTGAATATTTATCATATCTTGATGTTAGAGTTGTATATTTATGTACTTCACATTTTCTAAAGGAAAAATATGTTAGCCTTGCATATGTGTAATGTACTTTCATATGTAGTTAGTGTAGAAATGCCCTGAAAAAATATGCGTGGAAACCAGAACTAAACGGCGCAGCTGCGGGTTGCCTCGCTCCTCTCCTTGTAACTTTAATCAGGTCAAAGATAACTCGCCCAATGAAATCATACTTAACAAAGTCCTTGTCTTTAACAATGGCCTCAATATAACAGGATTGGATGCGTTCCTTCGGGAAGGCAAATACCTGATTCCACTCGAGGTTAGTGTTCTTCTCAAAGTGACGGGTGGTGCACCTGTAATTTCCAAGCTTAATCTCCACATATGGGTCACAGCTCAGAGTCACATCCTTTGCATGGAGGTCTTTGGCCTATACAACACGCACATAAAGATACGACATCTGCTCCAAAAGGTCATATGTGCTTCTGCTCTTCTCACCTACTACTAGGAAAACCCCAATGTGGGATGATGTGTCTTTAAGGGTGTAGCCCCCAGGTCGCGGATGGGGTGGCCACGCCACCTGTCCATGTGGCTCCGTGGTGGCCCCCCTCTGGTAGTTCTTGGCTCCAGTATTTTTTATAAATTCCAACATAATTCTCCAAAAATTCCCTCTGCACAAAAACAACACCATGGTAGTTCTTTTGAAAATAGCGTCTGTCCGGCTTAGTTTCGCTCAAATCATGCATCTTAGAGGCCAAAACAAGCCCAAAAGTGTTTGGAAAAGTAGATACGTTGGAGACGTATCACCATCCCGTAGACCGATAGCTCCAGCTTGCCAGTTGCAACACACGTGCCTTCTTCGGCGCCACTCCCTGTCTCAATGGCGTAGCTCCAACATGCCAGCTATTGCAGTGCACACACCTACAAGGCCCCACCCCCTGACACGGTAACGTGGCTCCATCATGCCAGCTTTGATAGCGTACATGTGTGGGTGGTATCCATACATTCTTTGACATTGTGGCCCCGACATGGTTCCCATCTGTGTGCCCCCTGTGAGCTTTCCGGCACACGCGAAGAGGAAAATCGTGTCCCCACATCCCCACGTAGTGAGCACAAGTGTGTGTTGGCTCAATACAGGTGTGGTAGACCATGGAAGACTAACTTTGTTATCTACTTAGGAAGCTTCTACGTGGCCGTCATTTTCCCTCCTCGGTGTGCTCAGGTGATATCTCTTTACCTTTAGGTCCAATTAAATTTTTCACAAAGGATAAAGTATTTGTGACATGAATGACCTATTTTGTCCCATTGTTTCCTTGTGCGCATTCCCTAGTAATCCAAGCAACAAGTAAATAGGCAATATTTTCATCCCAAAGTTATATAGCCGGCCTTTTAGTATGAAAGATATGTACCCTCCATGTTTTATTTTATTTTAGGGCATTACAAAAATGGAAAATCACTTGTGGAACTTGGACTTCTCATGCGAGGCGCTACGCGTTGTGTGAATGATTGATCCTACATCATGTTAGCATTCCTGAAGATGTGCAAGGTTGACATGCAAGTGGCCACTAATGTGGCATGCAATGTTCATTGAACCATGGCACATCCCATAGAAAATGTAAACGAGCCACCGTCCGCTAAATTTAATCAATCTAAACAATAGCGTGCTACAAGATTTAGCGCCGCCCTTCTCCAGATGCAACAAATGTTATAGCATGCTAATAGTGTGCTATATTTGTAAACAATGTTTTGGATAAAAATGAAAAATATATCATAGAATTTAAGGATGCCATAATTTGGTAGGATGGGGACATCGGGGGGAAATAGATTGAGAATGACACCACTACTTGGAGATGGGATGAAGAGAGGTTGCTCTCACATCGTGCTTGACTTACCGGCACCGCCGGCGCGTGGTTGTCATCGACGCTTACATTTTGGAGTTGGAGGTGTGGCCGACGCTGCCATTGGAGACAAGATAAATAGAACAAACTGTCGCACACGAACCGCCTCGGTCACCTTCTCTCACAAGTCATGAATGTTGCCGCCGCACTCGGTCATGAGCTAGTGGGAACTGGTGACAAGTTGGGTAGGTTAGGCTGTATGCATTGCTGTATGGGTTGTTATATGTGTAGCATCTGAGAGAGTGAGAGTGAGTTAGGCCAATGTGGCAATGCTTGATCGGATGCTGTGTGATACATGCCAAAACGCTACAACGTTATTTTGTTTAGCACTAGAATTGCACGCTGTAGCACAGATAGCGCCATAGTGATGGCATTAATTCAAACATAATGTGTCCCTTCCAGATATGATATTGTGACGCTATAACGCTAGAAAAGCGCGCTATTTTTTGGTTGCATTTAATTGCGATGCTTTTAGTAAGCCTTTGTTTCCGATCTCGGGTGTTATTGAAGGATTTATCACAAAGATACAGTTAAATTAAATTCTTTGAAACAAGATGTAAAAGTTTCAGGTTTGCGTTAATAAATATATCAGTCCGGGAAAATCCGGGCGGGGACTGAATTTTTAGCATATCTTGGTGTTAGAGTTGTACATTTATGTACTTCACATTTTCTAAAGGAAAAAAATGTTAGCATTGCATATGTGTAATACACTTTCATATGTAGTCTGTGTTGAAATGCCCTGAAAAAATATGCATGGAAACCAGAACTAAACAACGTAGCTGTAGCGGGTTGCCTCGCTTCTCTCCTTGTAACTTCATTCAGGTCAAAGATAACTCGCCCAATGAAATCATACTTAACAAAGTTCTTTTCTTTAACATTGACCTCAATATAGCAGGATTGGATGCTTTCCTTCGGGAAGGCAAATACCTGGTTCCAATCAAGGTTAGTGTTCTTCTCGAAGTGACGACTGGTGCACCAGTAATTTCCAAGCTTAATCTCCACATATGGGTCACAGCTCCCAGTCACATCCTTTGCATGGAGGTCTTTGGCCTTGACAACACGCAAATAGAGATACGACATCTGCTCCAGAAGGTCATATGTGCTTCTGCTCTTGTCACCTACTACTAGGGAAACCGTAATGTTGGATGATGTGTCTTTAAGGGTGTAGCCCCCAGGTCACGGTTGGGCGTGGCCGCGCACCTGTCCATGTGGCTCCGTGGTGGCTCCCCTTTGGTAGTTCCTTGGCTCAAATATTTTTTATATATTCCAAGATAATTCTCCAAAAATTCTTGTCCAATTTAGAGCACTTTTCTTTTTGCACAAAAACAACACCATGGTAGTTCTGCTAAAAATAGCGCCAGTCCGGGTTAGTTTCTCTCAAATCATGCATCTTTGAGACCAAAACAAGACCAAAAGTGTTTGGAGAAGTAGATACGTTGGAGACATATCACCCATCCCCTAGACCGATAGCTCCAGCTTGCCAGTTGCAACACACGTGCCTTCTTCGGTGCCACTCCCTGTCCCAATGGCATAGCTCTAGCATGCCAGCTATTGCAGTGCACACACCTACTAGGCCCCACCCCTTGACCCGGCTGTTAGAGCTAAACACGGACGTGATCCGACTAGTACTCTAACTAGTAACCGAGTAGGATATGTAATAGGTTGATTGGCTTCTTTATATACCCATGTAACCCCATGATGTAAAAATCAGAAAATCAAGAAAAACAGAAAAAGCAATAAAGAACCAGGCTCGAAACGAGCCTGTTGCAATCCATCGATTTGTTTTCTGTCGCCGAAGAGACGATCCGCCGAAGAGACGATCGAATCGATCATGTCGCTAGAGAGCTAGCTTCCGGGGTCAGGTGCACGTACGGAAGCTTACGATGATACGTGCATGTGCTAGTGCTACTGCACATCAATCAACCTACTTGCTTGTGTGCTTCGGTGCTAGCTTTCACGTACGTATGGTTAGCTCCTAGGTGATTTGATCTAACAATCAAAAACCAACAATTGGTATTAGAGCCTAGAAGATCTATGATCTACGATGGGGGACAGCGATCATGAGTGGGTCAACTCCAAGTCTGGCAACGACGGTTCCAAGGCGAACAAGTCTGGCAACATCGGTTCCAAGGCGAATAAGTCCGGCAATGTTGGTTCCAAGGCGAACAAGAACAGCGACAAGGTGAACAAGGGCGGCAAGTTAGCAACCAGTGGTGGAGGAACGGACGGCGCCAACGTATTATCGCACTGCACATCCCCATCCAGTCCCCAATGCTCACCAATGCCAACTAGGTCGTGTGGGCGGTGAAGATGAAGATTATTCTCCGAACCCTTCGAGTGTGGGAGGCCATCACGGATGACGACATCGACGAGGAGTGCGATGATGGTGCCATGGCCACCATAACCCAGTTAGTGCCGGATTATGTGCTGATGACATTGGCGGAGTTTGAGACGGCAAGAGAGGTGTGGAACAAACTCAAAGATATGAGGATTGGAGAAGATCACGTCATGAAGGCTCGGGCACAAGTATAGAAGCGCCAATTTCACAAGTGGCAGACGGAGGAAACTGAATCAGTGAATGACTATGCCATGTGTCTGACTACTATGGTGGGAGAGATCCGCACACTTGGTGCAAAGCTTGAGGAAGTCAAGATCATGGAGATATTTTTCGGTTCGGTGACTGATAAATTCACGTACATCATCGGCATGCTCGAGCAGCTTTACGACATCGACGACATGACCATAACGGAGGCGATCGAACACTTGCGAACATGGGAAGAGAAAGCTCATGGCTGTCGGAAAGGCAAAGGAGGAGGTGGTGACCAACTCATGTACTCGCGCGCAAATTGGGAGTCCCCGAGTAGCAAAGGAAGGCGTGACGGTGGTGAAGGCTCAAGCAACCCGAAGTGCGGCGGACAAACCAAAAAAGGCAAAGGAAAAGGCAAGCCACAAGGTCCTGGTAAGGCGGACCGGTCTAAAGAGCAAAAGTCACGGAACTTGGATATGTCCGAGGTCAAGTGCTATAACTGCAACGAGATGGGTCACTTTGCGAAGGATTGTCCGGAGCCTAACAAGCGGGAGATCAAGGCAAATTTGGCGAAGCACGAAGATGAACGTTCAGGTCTTCTGATGGCCGAAGTTTGTGATCTAGTTCAAACAGTGGTTGTGAAACCAAACCGGAAGGTGCTACTTCATGAGAAGAAAGTAATACCAAAGTTATCCGGAAACCAGAACGTGTCATGGTATCTAGACACAGGTGCCAGTAACCACATGACGGGTTGTAAGGAGAAATTCGTCGAGTTGGAATATGATGTTCAAGGCTCGGTCAAGTTCGATGATGGTTCAAATGTGGAGATTTGCAGGCAAGGTTCTGTCCTCTTCGAGGGTTTCACAGGAGAACATCGCATACTCACCAGAGTATACTACATCCCACGGCTTCGCAACAACATCATCTCTGTCGAGAAAGTTTATGAGAATGGATGCAAGGTGGATATTGAGAACGGGGTGATGACGATCTTCGACAACCTTCGACACGTGATTGCGCGTGTGAATCGCATGCAAAATAGGCTATATATCCTCAACCCCTTATCAATCTCAACCAGAGTGTTGGCTCGCTAAGAGTGATGAAGATTCATGGTTATGGCATGCTAGATTTGGACACGTTAACTTATATGCCTTGAAGAAGATGTTGAAGATGGAGATGGTATCCGGGATGCCGTTTATCGACCATGTTGATCGAGTATGTGATGGGTGCTTGGTTGGAAATCAACACCGCAGGTCATTCTCTGCTCAGTCTACCTATCATGCAAGTGATGCACTCGAGCTACTCCATGGTGATCTATGTGGCCCTATCACCCCGGCAACTCATGCAGGAAAGAAGTACTTCTTCCTTCTGGTAGATGACTACTTGAGATACATGTGGGTCGTTTTCCTACGATCTGAAGATGAGGCGTTCGAAGCGTTCAAGAAACTGAAGGCTGCAACGGAGATGGAACAAAAGCTGAAGGTTCACGCTCTATGGACAGGTCGCGGCGGAGAGTTTATGTCAAACGAATTCAACGACTACTGCGAGAAGATTGGCATAAAAAGGTTCCCCACGGCACCCTATACGCCGCAGCAGAACGGGGTTGTTGAAAGGCGCAATCGAACAATCATCGACATGGCCAGGAGTTTACTCAAGAGCAAGAACTTGCTGAGGACTTTTTGGGGAGAAGCTGTCTCGACAGCGGTCTATCTTTTCAACCGGGCTCCAACACAGGCAGTGATCGGCAAGACTCCGTGTGAAGCAATTTACGGATGGAAGCCGAATGTGTCTCATTTATGGACGTTCGGGTGCGTGGCGCATGTGAAGATGGCGGAGCCACATCTCTCAAAGCTTGCCGATCATAGCTCCGAGATGGTGTTCATCGGATACGAGAGGAGTTCCGGCACCAAGGCATACCGCTTCTACGATCCACGAACCAAGCATCTACGGATTTCACGCGACATTGTGTTTGAAGAAAACCAAGCGTGGACTTGGAGGGCAGCAACCGACGATGCTCCAAATGGTAACATATTCACAATTGAATTTCCAACTGGTGATGATATAGGGGAGGACGTCCAGGTGGTTGGCAAGACACCCAACCAAGGTGACCACAATGGCAGTGATCACCATGGTGCTGACACCAACGATGACGCGCATGGCTCTCAAGGTGATAGCGATGACGATGCACACGACATGGGCGGAGATCTCGGCAACAACATCGACAACGAGTCGCATAGTGATGACGACAATCAAGATGATGGTCACGGTTACAACGACTACGCCGACGACGCGGATGCCGACGACCTGGCATCTACCACGCCCGGGGCTTAGCCATGTTCCAAAAGTGCATCGACGCTAACACAATTTGTGTCGCCTCCTCCGCAAGCCACAACGGATTCTTCCGGGCCTTGTTGCTACAAGACGCTCAAGAAAGTCTACAAGTACGCAAAGCCAGTTACGCTCGAGTACTCTGGACTATGTTTGCTCAGAGTTGAGGAGCCGGCGAACTTCGTAGAGGCGAGCAAAAGTTCAAGTTGGACGCACGCCATGGACGAGGAGATGAAGGCGATTGAGAGCAACGACACGTGGACTTTGGTAACCCGACCTCCGAACCAAAAGGCTATAGGTTTGAAGTGGGTTTACAAGTTAACGTAGGACACGAAGGGTGCCATAGTGAAGTACAAGGCAAGACTCGTTGCAAAGGGCTACGTACAACGTCAAGGAGTTGACTATGAGGAGGTGTTTGCATCGGTTGCTCAACTCGAGACGGTGAGAGTGCTCCTAGCTTTGGGAGCACAAGAGTATTGGAAGGTTCATCATATGGATGTTAAATCCGCTTTCCTCAATGGTGATCTCACAGAAGAAGTGTATGTGGAACAACCCCTCGGCTACGAGAAGAAAGGTGAAGAAGGGAAAGTTTACAAGCTCAAGAAGGCACTTTATGAGATGAAGCAAGCACTAAGAGCTTGGAACTCAAAGTTAGACCAAAGTTTGGTCTCGCTCGGATTCAAAAGATATCTTCCCAAAGTTATATAGTCGGCCTTTTAGTAAGAAAGTAGCATTCATATGTACCCTCTATGTTTTATTTTATTTTAGGGCAGTACAAAAATGGAAAATCACGTGTGGAACTTGGACTTCTCATGCAAGGCGCTACGTGTTGTGTGAATGATTGATCCTACATCATGTTACCATTCTTGAAGATGTGCAAGGTTGACATGCTAGTGGCCACACATGTGGCATGCAACGTCCGTCGAACCATGGCACATCCCTTAGAAAATGTAAACGAGCCGCCGTCCGCTAAATTTAATCAATGTAAAAAATAGCGTGCTACAAGATTTAGCGCCGACCTTTTCCAGATGCAACAAATGTTATAGCATGCTAGTAGTGTGCTATATTTGGAAACAACATTTTGGATAAAAATGGAAAATATATCACAGAATTTAAGGATTCCATAATTTGCAAGGATGGGGACTTGGGGAGGAAATAGAAAGAGAATGACACCACTACTTGGAGATGGGACAAAGAGAGGTTGCTCTCATGTGGTGGCTGACTTACTAGGGCCGCCGGCGTGTGGTTGTCATCGACGCTTACTTGCTGGAGTTGGAGGCGTGGCCGCCGCCGCCATTGGAGACGAGATGAAGAGAACTAACTGTCACACACGAACCACCTCTGCCACCTTCTCTCACAAGTCAAGAGCTGGTGGGAAACTGGTGAGAAGTTGGGTAGGTTAGGCTGTATGCATTGCTATATGGGTTGTTATATGTGTAGCATCTGAGAGAGTGAGAGTGAGTTAGGCCAATATGGCAATGCCTGATGGGCTACTGTGTCATCCACGCAAAAATGCTACAACGTTATTTCGTTTAGCGTCAAAATAGCACGGATAGTGCTGTAGTGAGGGAATTAATTAAAGCATAATGTGTCAATTCCGGATATGCTATAGCAATGCTATAATGCTGAAAAAGCACGCTATTTTTTCGGTTGCATTTAATTGTGATGTTTGTAGTAAGCCATTGTTTCTGATCTCGGGTGTAATTGAAGGATTTATCGCAAAGATACAGTTAAATAAAATTATTTGAAACAACATGTAAAAGTTTCAAGTTTGCGTTACGAAATAAATCAGTTCGGGAAAATCCAAGCGCGGACTGAATATTTAGAATATTTGATGTTAGAGTTGTACATTTATGTACTTCACATTTTCTAAAGGAAAAAATGTTAGCATTGCATATGTGTAATACACTTTCATATGTAGTCAGTGTAGAAATGCCCTGCAAAAATATGCATGAAAACCAAAACTAAACGGCGCGGCTGTAGCGGGTTGCCTCGCTCCTCTCTTTGTAACTTCATTTAGGTCAAAGATAACTCGCCCAATGAAAACATACTTAACAAAGTCCTTGTCTTTAACAATGACCTCAATATTGCAGGAATGGATGCATTCCTTCGGGAAGGCAAATACCTGGTTCCACTCGAGGTTAGTATTCTTCTCAAAGTGACGGGTGGTGCACCTGTAATTTCCAAGCTTAATCTCCACATATGGGTCACAGCTCCCAGTCACATCCTTTGCATGGAGGTCTTTGGCCTTGACAACACGCACATAGGGATACGACATCTGCTCCGGAAGGTCATATGTGCTTCTGCTCTTGTAACCTACTACTAGGAAAACCCCAATGTGGGATGATGTGTCTTTATAAGGGTGTAGCCCCCAGGTCGCGGCTGGGGGTGCCCGTGCGACCTATTCTTGTGGCTCCGTGGTGGCCCCCCTCTGGTAGTTCTTGGCTCCAGTATTTTTTATATATTCCAAATTAATTCCTCGAAAGTTCTCGTCCAATTTAGACTAGTTTTCTTTCTGCACAAAAACAACACCATAGTAGTTCTGCTTAAAATAGCGTCAGTCCGGGTTAGTTTCGTTCAAATCATGCATCTTAGAAGCCAAAACAAGACCAATAGTGTTTGGCAAAGTAGATACGTTGGAGATGTATCACCCATCCCCTAGACCAATAGCTCCAGCATGCCATTTGCAACACACGTGCCTTCTTTGGTGCCACTCCCTGTCCCAATGGCGTAGCTCCAGCATGTGAGCTATTGCAGTGCACAAACCTACTAGGCCCCACACCCTGACCCGGCAACGTGGCTCCATCATGCCAGCTTTGACTGCGTACATGTGTGGGTGGTATCCACCCCTTCCTTAACATTGTGGCCCCGACATGGCTCCCACCTGTGTGCCCCCTGGGAGCTTTCCGGCACACGTGAAGAGGAAAATCGTGTCCCGGCATCCCCACCTAGTGTGCTCAAGCATGTGTTGGTGAAATACAGGTGCGGTAGACCATGGAAGACTAACTTCATTATCACCTTAGGAAGCTTTTGCGTGGCTATCAATTTCCCTCCTTGGTGCGCTCAAGTGATCTCTATTTACCTTTAGGTCCAATTAAATTTTTCACAAAGGATAAAGTATTTGTGACATGAATGACCTATTTTGTCCCATTGTTTCCTTGTGCGTAAAATTCCCTAGTAATCCGAGCAACAAATAAATAGGCAATATTTTCATCCCATAGTTATATAGTTGGCCTTTTAGTAAGAAAGTAACAATCATATGTTCCCTCTATGTTTTACTTTATTTTTGGGTATTACAAAATTGGAAAATCACGTGTGGAACTTGGACTTCTCATGCAAGGCGCTACGCATTGTGTGAATGATTGATCCTATAGCATGTTACCATTCTTGAATATGAGCAAGGTTGACATGCTAGTGGCCACACATGTGGCATGCAATGTCCGTCGAACCATGGCACATACCTTAGAAAATGTAAATGAGCCGTCGTCCACTAAATTTAATCAATGTAAAAAATAGCTTGCTACAAGATTTAGCGCCGCCCTTCTCCGGATGCAACAAATGTTATAGCATGCTAATAGCGTGCTATATTTGGAAACAACGTTTTGGATAAAAATGGAAAATATATCACACAATTTAAGGATTCCATAATTTGCAAGGATGGGGACTGCTACTTGTGAGCTGCGTTGGTAATTCCCTGAAGAGGAAGGGAGATGCAGTACAGTAGAGATAAGTATTTCCCTCAGTTATGAAACCAAGGTTATCAATCTAGTAGGAGAATCATGCAACACCTCGTTAGCAGCACCTGCACACAAAACAACAAATCCTTGCACCCAACGCAAACAAGGGGTTGTCAATCCCTCGGCGGTTAATTGCAAGATTAAATTGTATGTGATAGATAGATAGATAGATAGAACTAAAATATAAAATAAAATAAATAAAGTAAAAATGCAACAAGGTATTTTTAGGGTTTTTAATATATGATTTAGATAGACCCGGGGGCCAAAGTTTTCACTAGAGGCTTCTCTCAAGAAAATAGCATACGGTGGGTAAACAAATTACTGTTTGGCAATTGATAGAAAAGCAGATAATCATGACGATATCCAAGGAGATGATCATGTATATAGGCATCATGTCCGAGACAAGTAGACCGACTCCTGCCTGCATCTACTACTATTACTCCACACATCGACCGCTATCCAGCATGCATCTAGTGTACTAAGTCCATAAAGAACGGAGTAACGCCTTAAGCAAGATGACATGATGTAGACAAAGTAAACTCATGCATGAATAAAGCCCATCTTTTTACCCTTAATAGCAACGATACATACGTTTCATGTTCCTTTCTATCACTGGGATTGAGCACCGCAAGATCGAACCCATTACAAAGCACCTCTCCCATTGCAAGATAAATCAATCTAGTTGGCCAAACCAAATCAATAGATCGGAGAGAAATACGAAGCTATAATAATCATGCATAAAAGAGTTCAGAGAAAAGTCAAATAATATTCATGGATAATCTAATCATAAACTCAGAATTCATCCGATCAAAACAAACACACCGCAAAAAGTGATTACATCGGATAGAACTCCAAGAACATCAAGGAGAACATTGTATTGAAGATCAAAAAGAGAGAAGAAGCCATCTAACTACTAACTATGGACCCGAAGGTCTGTGGTAAACTACTCACGCATCATCGGAAGGGCAGCAAGGTTGATGTAGAGTCCCTCCGTGATCGATTCCCCCTCCGGCGGAGTACCGGAAAAGGCCTCCAGATGGGATCTCTCGAGAACAGAAACTTGTGGCGGCGGAAAAAGTATTTCGTGGACTCCTCTGTTGGTTTCCCGATTTTAGAGAATTTATAGTGGTGAAATTAGGTCAAACGGAGTTGTGTGGGCCCCACAAGCCACCAAGGCGCGCCCCCCTTGGGGCGTGCCCTAGTGCCTCGTGGGCCACTGCTTCATCATCTGGCCCTCTCCCTAAGCTTCCAGTACTTGTTATGTCCAGAAAAAAATCTCAAAAAAGTTTCGTGGCATTTGGACTTCGTTTGGTACTGATATTCTGGAAAACCAAAAACAGGCAAAAAACAGCAACTGGCACTGGGCACTAAGTTAATAGGTTAGTCCCAAAAAATGATATATAATTGCTATAAATGTATATAAAAACATCCAAGATTGATAATATAATAGCATGGAACAATCAAAAATTATAGATACATTGGAGACGTATCAGCATCCCCAAGCTTAATTCCTGCTCGTCGTCGAGTAGGTAAATGATAAAAACAGAATTTTTGATGTGGAATGCTACCTATCATATTCATCATATATTCTTTTCTTTTATAGCATGGACATTTGGACTTGAATGATTCAAAGCAATAGTCTATAATTTGACATGAAGATATAAATACTCAAGCATGCTTACAAGCAACCATGTCTTTCAAAATATCATCGCTAAAGAAAGTTATCCCTAGCCCATTATGCTCAATCATTGATCCATTCATGAAACACACTCAATATTAGCGACACACAATGCTCAAGTATGACAATAGTGCTCTCTAGTTGGTGCTTTATAAGAGAAGATGGAGACTCAAAATAAAAATAAAAATTGCATAAAAGTAAATAGACAGGCCCTTCGCAGAGGGAAGCAGAGATTTGCAAATGTGCCAGAGCTCAAAGCTTAAATTAGAGAGATAAAATTATTTTGAGAGGCATGCTTTTCCTGTCAACGAAAACGACCGAGAATTCCCAATATTTTGCATGCTAGACACATCATAGGCACTTCCCAAACAGAAAGTAAAGTTTATTTCCTTTCCACCATTCTTTCGCAATCCATGGCTAGCCGTATTCACGGGTGCCCTCCATACCAACACTTTCCAAGGAATTTTGTTGTTATTAATTTTTGATTCATTGTGGGACTGGGCATCCCTATTACCAGCCACTCTCTCATGTAATGACAAGTGAATAAACACTCATCGTGAGAATAACACACCTAGCATGGAAAATAATGGCCACCCCCTGCCGCTTCATGAGCGGTACGGGCACACAAAACAGAAAATTATTTTGAAATTTTTAGAGTTGGCACATGCAAATTTACTTGGAATGGCATTGAAATACCGCATATAGGTAGATATAGTGGACTCATTTGGCACAAATTGGGTTTAAGGATTTTGGATGCACAAGCAGTACTTCCGCTTAGTACAAATGAAGGCTAGCAAATAGATTGAGAAGCAACCAACCAAAAAGCGAAAACGGTCATAAACATGCATTGAACATAACTAACACCGAATAATACACCATAAGTAGGATATAATTTCTTTGCATAACTATTGACTTAATATGCATGCATAGGGAATCACAAACCTTAACACTAATATTCTTACTAAATCACAATTACTCACTAACATGACTCACATATCATCATCTCCATATCGCAAAACTATTGCAAGGAATAACACTTAACATATCCAATGATCTATATGAAAGTTTTTATTATATACCTCTTGAATATTCATCACTTTGGGACCAAATTCATATCTTGTGCAAATTTCCATTACTATTATCGACTCTCAAAAAGATATAAGTGAAGCATGAGAGAGCACATATTTCTTTAAAATTTATCAACTCTCAAAATGATATAAGTGAAGCATGAGAGTTCAAATATTTCTTCAAAATTTTAATCTTATCAACTCTCAAAATAATATAAGCGAAGCATGAGAGTTTAAATATTTCTTCAAAATATAGCCACCGCCGTGCTCAAAAACATTTAAGTGAAGCACTAGAGCAACTGCCTAGCTCAAAAAATTTAAGTAAAGCACATAAAGTATTCTAGCAAATCATGATGATCGTGTGGCTCTCTCAAATAGGTGTGTCCAGCAAGGATGATTGTGACAAACTAAAAAGCAAACAAAGCAAAGACTCATATAATACACGACGCTCCAAGCAAAACACATATCATGTGACGAATAAAAATATAGCTCCAAGTAAAATTATCGATGGTTGGTAGAAGAAAGAGGAGATACCTTCCGGGGCATCCCCAAGCTTAGACGCTTGAGTCTTCCTTGAATATTACCTTGGGGTGCCTCGGGCATCCCCAATCTTAGGCTCTTGCCACTCCTTATTCCTTCATCCATCGTGATCTCACCCAAAACTAGAAAACTTCAATCACACAAAACTCAACAAAACCTTCGTGAGATCCGTTAGTATAACAAAATAAATCACTACTTTAAGTACTGTTGCAAACCCATTCATATTTTATTTTTGCATATACCTACTATATTCTAACTTATCCATGGCTTATACCCCCCTATACAATCCATATTTTCATCAAAACAAGCAAGTAGTGCATCAAAAACAGAATCTGTCAAAAACAGAACAGTCTGTAGAGATCTATTTAAAATCCAGACTTCTGTAACTCCAAAAATTCTGAAAAATTAAGAAAACTTGGGCAATTCATATACCAATACTGTGTAAAAATTTCAGATTTTTCTGACACTCCAGTACAGAAGGAAAATTCCAGCACTTGACGCAAAACTTTCTGTTTTCCAAACAGCATCAATCATACTATCTCCCAAATCATCCCAAAGGCTTTACTTAGCACAAACACTAATTAAAAACACAAAACACAATCATAACAGTAGCATAAATGTGAAATAACACAAGAACAGAATGATATTGGGTTGTCTCCCAACAAGCTCTTTCTTTATAGGCATAAAGATAGGCTTCGAGATTTTAATGATGCTCACATGAAAGATAATAAATGAAACACAAGAGAGCATCATGTAGCATGTGAAAAACACATTTAAGTCTAACATACTTCCTATTCATAGGCATTTTATAAGAGAAAAAATTATCAAGACAAGAATAACCTAGCATATGCAAGGAAGGAGAAAGAAACAATATCAATCTCAACATGAAGAGAGGTAATTTAGTGACATGAAAATTTTTATAACCATATTTTCCTCTCTCATAATAATTACATGTAGGATCATAATCAAATTCAACAATATAGCTATCATATACAATTTTATATTCATGATACAAATGCATAAATGTTTTATACTCTTCCAAGATAGTGGGATTAACATCAACTAAAGTAATGACCTCTCCAAACCCACTTTTATCAAAAATTTCATAAGATTGATAATTCTCCAAAGTAGTGGGATCATTGTTACCTAAAGTTGACGCTCTTCCAAACTCACTCTTAATAGTATTACAAACATTATTATCAATATCATATTCATCATGAGTCTTAAATAAATTTTCAAGATCAAAAGAAACATTGTCACCCCAATCATGATCATTGCAATAAGTAGTGGACATAACAAAATTATTATCCCCAAGCTTGTAGCTTTGCATATCATTAGCACAATTGACTTTAATGGAATTTATAATAACATCACTGCAATCATGCTTTGCATTCAAGGAGCTATCATGAATCACTTTATAAATTTCTTCTTCTAACACTTCATCACAATTTTCAGATTCATGATTTTCAAGCAAAACTTCATAGAGGAAATCAAGTGCACTCAACTCACTAGAAATTGGTTCATCATAATTGGGTCTTTTGAAAAGATTATCAAGTGGATGAGGATCCATATCAATAGATTTTTAGCAAGCGAAGATGCAAGCAAATAGAAGGCACATGGCAACACAAGCAAAGATAGCAAACAAGCAAAAAGGCAAATGGAAAATACTTTTGTATTTTTGTAAAAACTTTTTAGAAGTGGGGGAGATGAAAACGAGAGGCAAAGGAAAATAAAATAAATGCAAGGATATGAAAGTTTTATGTGTAGGTACTTGATAGATGTTGATGATGTCTCCCCGGCAACGGTGCCAGAAATTCTTCCTGCTACTTGTGAGCTGCGTTGGTAATTCCCTGAAGAGGAAGCGAGATGCAGTACAGTAGAGATAAGTATTTGCCTCAGTTATCAAACCAAGGTTAGCAATCCAGTAGGAGAATCACGTAACACCTTGTTAGCAGCACCTGCACACAAAACAACAAATCCTTGCACCTAACGCAAACAAGGGGTTATCAATCCCTCGGCGGTTAATTGCAAGATTAAATTGTATGTGATAGATAGATAGATTGAACTAAACTATAAAATAAAATAAATAAAGTAAAAATGCAGCAAGGTATTTTTAGGGTTTTTAATATATGATTTCGATAGACCCGGGGGCCATAGTTTTCACTAGAGGCTTCTCTCAAAAAAATAGCATACGGTGGGTAAACAAATTACTGTTGGGCAATTGATAGAAAAGCAAATAATCATGACGATATCCAAGGCAATGATCATGTATATAGGCATCACGTCCGAGACAAGTAGACCGACTCCTGCCTGCATCTACTACTATTACTCCACACATCGACCGCTATCCAGCATGCATCTAGTGTATTAAGTCCATAAAGAACGGAGTAACTCCTTAAGCAAGATGACATGATGTAGACAAAGTAAACTCACGCATGAATAAACCCCATCTTTTTACGCTTAATAGCAATGATACATACGTGTCATGTCCCTTTCTGTCACTGGGATTGAGCACCGCAAGATCGAACCCATTACAAAGCACCTCTCCCATTGCAAGATAAATCAATCTAGTTGGCCAAACCAAATCAATAGATCGGAGAAAAATACGAAGCTATAACAATCATGCATAAAAGAGTTCAGAGAAAACTCAAATAATATTCATGGATAATCGGATCATAAACTCACAATTCATCGGATCCCAACAAACACACCGCAAAAAGTGATTACATCGGATAGAACTCCAAGAACATCGAGGAGAACATTGTATTGAAGATCAAAAAGAGAGAAGAAGCCATCTAGCTACTAACTATGGACCCAAAGGTCTGTGGTAAACTACTCACGCATCATCGGAAGGGAATCAAGGTTGATGTAGAGCCCCTCCGTGATCGAATCCCCCTCCGGCGGAGTGCGGGAAAAGGCCTCCAGATGGGATCTCTCGAGAACAGGAACTTGCGTGGACTCCTCTGTTGGTTTCCCGATTTTAGAGTATTTATAGAGGTGGAATTAGGTCAAACGGAGCAGAGGTGGGCCCACAAGGCACCAGGGCATGCCACCCCCCTGGGGCACGCCCTGGTCGCTCGTGGCCACCTCCTCTGTCTTCTGGCCCTCTCCCATAGCTTCTAGTGTCTCTTATGTCCAAAAAAATCTCCCAAAAGTTTTGTGGCATTCGGACTTCGTTTGGTACTGATATTCTGAAAACCAAAAACAGGCAAAAAAACAGCAACTGGCACTGGGCACTAAGTTAATAGGTTAGTCCCAAAAAATGATATATAATTGCTTGTGAGTGTATATAAAACATCCAAGATTGATACTATAATAGCATGGAACAATAAAAAAAATTATAGATACGTTGGAGACGTATCACGCGGCCACCCCGAGCCGCGACCTGGGGCTACACCCTTTAAGACACATCATCCCACATTGGGGTTTTCCTAGTAGTAGGTTACAAGAGTAGAAGCACATATGACCTTTTGGAGTAGATTTCGTATCTCTATGTGCGTGTTGTCAAGGCCAAAGACCTCCACACAAAGGATGTGACTGGGAGCAGTGACCCATATGTGGAGATTAAACTTGGAAATTACAGGTGCATCACCCGTCACTTTGAGAAGAACACTAACCTCGAGTGGAACCAGGTATTTGCCTTCGCGAAGGAACGCATCCAATTCTGCCATATTGAGGTCATTATTAAAGACAAGGACTTTGTTAAGTATGATTTCATTGGGCGAGTTATCTTTGAACTGAATGAAGTTACAAAGAGAGGAGCAAGGCAACCCGCTACAGCTGCGCTGTTTAGTTCTGGTTTCCATTCATATTTTTTCAGGGCATTTCTACACTGACTACATATGAAAGTGTATTACACATATGTAATGCTAACATTTTTTTCCATTAGAAAATGTGAAGTACATAAATGTACAACTCTAACATCAAGATATGCTAAAAATTCAGTCCCCGCTCGAATTTTCCCAGACTGATATATTTCTTAACGCAAACCTGAAACTTTTACATCTTGTTTCAAAGAATTTAATTTAACTGTATCTTTGTGATAAATCCTTCAATTAGACCCAAGATAGGAAACAATGGCTTACTACAAGCATTGCAATTAAATGCAACCGAAAAAATAGCGTGCTTTTTCAGCATTATAGCGTCGCTATAGCATATCTGGAAGGGACACAATATGTTTGAATTATATCCCTCACTATGACGCTATCCGTGCTACAACGTGCAATTTTGACTCAAATAATATTCGTGGATAATCGGATCATAAACTCACAATTCATCGGATCCCAACAAACACACCGCAAAAAGTGATTACATCGGATAGAACTCCAAGAACATCGAGGAGAACATTGTATTGAATATCAAAAAGAGAGAAGAAGCCATCTGGCTACTAACTATGGACCCGAAGGTCTGTGGAAAACTACTCACGCATCATCGAAAGGGCAGCAAGGTTGATGTAGAGCCCCTCCGTGATCGATTCCCCCTCTGTCGGAGTACCGGAAAAGGCCTTCAGATGGGATCTCTCGAGAACAAAAACTTGCGGCGGCGGAAAAATTATTTCGTGGACTCCTCTGTTGGTTTCCCAATTTTAGAGAATTTATAGTGGTGGAATTAGGTCAAACGGAGCTGTGTGGGCCCCACAAGCCTCCAGGGCGCGCCCCCCTAGGTCCCGCGCCCTGGTGCCTCGTGGGCCACTGCTTCATCTTCTGGCCCTCTCGCAAAGCTTCCAGTACTTGTTATGTCCAGAAAAAAATATCCAAAAAGTTTCGTGGCATTTGGACTTCGTTTGGTACTGATATTCTGGAAAACCAAAAATAGGCAAAAAAACAGCAACTGGCACTGGGCACTAAGTTAATAGGTTATTCCCAAAAAATGATGTATACTTGCTGTAAATGTATATAAAAACATCCAAGATTGATAATATAATAGGATGGAACAATCAAAAATTATAGATACATTGGAGACGTATCAGGGACTTGGGGAGGAAATAGAATGAGAATGACACCACTACTTGGAGATGGGACGAAGAGAGGTTGCTCTCACGTGGTGGCTGACTTACCGGGGCCGCTGGCGTGTGGTTGTCATCGACGCTTACTTGCTGGAGTTGGAGGCGTGGCTGCCGCCGCCATTGGAGACGAGATGAAGAGAACCAACTATCGCACACGAACCACCTCCGCCACCTTCTCTCACAAGTCATGAATGTTGCCGCCGCCCTCGGTCACGAGCTGGTGGGAAACTGGTGACAAGTTGGGTAGGTTAGGCTGTATGCATTGTTGTATGGGTTGTTATATGTGTAGCGTCTGAGAGAGTGAGAGTGAGTGATGCCAATATGGCAATGCCTGATGGGCTGTTGTGTCATACACGCAAAAATGCTACAACGTTATTCCGTTTAGCGTCAAAATAGCACGGATAGTGCCGTAGTGAGGGACTTAATTAAAACATAATGTGTCAATTCCGGATATGCTATAGCAATGCTATAATGCTAAAAAAGCGTGCTATTTTTTCGGTTGCCTTTAATTGTGATGTTTGTAGTAAGACGTTGTTTCTGATCTCGGGTGTAATTAAAGGATTTATCGCAAAGATATAGTTAAATAAAATTATTTGAAACAAGATGTAAAAGTTTCAAGTTTGCGTTAAGAAATAAATCAGTTCGGGAAAATCCAAGCGGGGACTAAATATTTAGAATATTTGATGTTAGAGTTGTATATTTATGTACTTCACATTTTCTAAAGGAAAAAATGTTAGCATTGCATATGTGTAATACACTTTCATATGTAGTCAGTGTAGAAATGCCCTAAAAAATATGCATGAAAACCAGAACTAAAGGGCGCAGCTGTAGCGGGTTGCCTCGCTCCTCTCATTGTCACTTCATTCAGGTCAAACATAATTCGCCCAATGAAATCATACTTAACAAAGTCCTTTTTTTTTTACAATGACCTCAATATTATAGGAATGGATGCGTTCCTTCGGGAAGGCAAATACCTGGTTCCACTCGAGGTTAGTATTCTTCTCAAAGTGACAGGTGGTGCACCTGTAATTTCCAAGCTTAATCTCCACATATGGGTCATAGCTCCCAGTCACATCCTTTGCATGGAGGTCTTTGGCCTTGACAACACGCACATAGGGATACAACATCTGCTCCAGAATGTCATATGTGCTTCTGCTCTTGTCACCTACTACTAGGAAAACCCCAATGTGGGATGATGTGTCTTTATAAGGGTGTATCCCCCAGGTCGTGGCTGGGGGTGGCCGCGCAACCTGTCCACGTGGCTCCGTGGTGGCCCCCTTGTGCTAGTTCTTGGCTCCAGTATTTTTTATATATTCCAAATTTATTCTCTGAAAATTCCCATCCAATTTAGACCAGTTTTCTTTCTGCACAAAAACTACACCATAGTAGTTCTGCTTAAAATGGCGTCAGTCCGGGTTAGTTTCGCTCAAATCATGCATCTTAGAAGCCAAAACAAGACCAATAGTATTTGGCAAAGTAGATACGTTGGAGACGTATCACCCATCCCCTGGACCGATAGCTCCAGCTTGCAAGTTGCAACACACGTGCCTTCTTTGGCACCACTCCCTGTCCCAATGGCGTAGCTCCAGCATGCCAGGTCTTGCAGTGCACACACCTACTAGGCCCCACACCCTGACCCGGCAACGTGGCTCCATCATGCCAGCTTTGACTGCGTACATGTGTGGGTGGTATCCACCCCTTCCTTGACATTATGGCCCCAACATGGCTCCCACCTGTGTGCCCCCTGGGAGCTTTCCGGCACACGCGAAGAGGAAAATCATGTCCCGGCATCCCCACCTAGTGTGCTCAAGCGCGTGTTGGCTCAATACAGGTGTGGTAGACCATGGAAGACTAACTCCGTTATCTACTTAGGAAGCTTTTGCGTGGCCGTCAATTTCCCTCCTTGGTGCGCTCAAGCGATCTCTGTTTACCTTTATGTAACACCCCCAGTGTCATGCTACAGTGACCTCACACTAATGATGCCATGTCACCATGCCTTTCCATGCCAAATAGCCACTTGTCCAAAAAGCAAGTTCAAATTCCATTGAAAATGCAAGTCAAATAATTACATCTTCAAACACCCAAACAAAATAGTTCATAATTTTGCAGATAATTCCAAAGCAATTATAAAAATAAAACCAACATTATTTGACTTTCCAAATTTACCCTAGCAACCAAAACAGTAGACCAGCAACAATTTATTTGACTGTTTCAACTTTGTGGACCCATTCATTGCATTGCATCCTATGTATGTGCCAAATTTCATATTTTACAAAAATCATTTGATATGAAACTAAAATAGAAAACAGTGCCAGGAAATAAAACAGAAAATAGAAAAAAGAAAATGCCTAACGCCTACTGTGCCTTCGGGCTTAAGGTCTACAGTACCCGGCCCAACCCACGACGCCGCTGTCTTCAACCTCCTGCTCACTGCGTCGCCGTGGAGGCCGCGCGCTCGTTCGCGCCTCGGATGGCCACCTGTCGAGCATCCGGAGACAGCCTGAAATGGATAAGATCACCCCAAGCCCAGGACAAACCCTAGTCCTCCCATTTCTCCCCCTCGCCTCGCCCCCTTCATTTTCTTCGAACCCGAGCACTGCCGTCGCCATTGCCCCATCATTGTCGTGGCCACTGGCCAGCCCTCACCGAGCCAGCATGTCCAGGAGATCCGTCACGGTCGTCTTCGTCTCCTACGCCAGTGGATCGAGGCCAAGGTGCACCAGCGATGCCGTCCACGTCGATCCCCTTCATCGGATGCCGCCTCTGCCTCGCCGTCGATCTACGCCACCGCGACCTCCCCGGCCTCCCAGAGCTGCTCCTCGACCCTGCTGTGAGCCTCCGCGCCGGATGCGCTCCTCCTCTGCCTTCCTAGTCGCCCCTAGATGCCCGGGCCGCCACTGCCAAAGCTCGATTCCGCCGCCACGCTCGCTGCCGCCCGTATCATGGCCATCTGAGCACTTCGTTGTGCTCAGCACCTCCCCAGCAACCCGTAGCGGCCAACCGCTGGTCTTACCATGCCCCCTAACCCCGGATTCAACCTTGCCCGACTCCGGCTGCCGCTCTGCTAGTCACCGCAGTCATGACCGGCCACCCCGTGGCCTCCCGCAACCTCCATCGGATGCGCGACTCTCCCAGCTCATCGTAGAGCCTAGCGGCGCGGCAAACCGCCGTCTATAGCGCCTGATTCCGGCGATGCTGACATGGCACATCATTAAGCCGCTAACCACCGTTTAATTAACCACTAACCCTCTGGCTGACAGCCAGGCCCCCACCACTTAATCAACCCTAATAAACTGTTTAGCTAAATTAACTAAACTGACAAGTGGGGCCCACCTTTACTGTTCAAACGGATAAGATGGGTCCAGTCAGTGTGCTGACTCAGCACTGGGACCCACTATCAGCCTCACGTACAAAAGCTGGGTACACTTCACTGGGTACCCGTAGCAGTTAAATACTAAATATTTTTGAATTAAAGTTAATCCAGAAATTTCAGAATAATGTTTAAACTTGAAAAATTTAAAGAAAATAATCCGTAACTGGGATGAAAATAATTTATATATGAAAAATGATCAGAAAAATATGACGAATCCGATTATGCCCTCCACATACCTGTCACATGCCTCTAACATACTGAACGTTGAACATTTGCTTCCGAAACCGCTAAATGAATAGTGTTCGGAGCTTTGAAAATATTCCCGGATATTGTCCCGCTCCGAGTAAAATACTTAGTACTGCATTAGGTCACCCCTAGCGCAGCTTATTGCCATGTCATGCCTCTGTGTTGCATTTGTTTACTCTGTATTTATTGTTTCTTCCCCCTCTTCTCTCCGGTAGACTCCGAGATTGATGCTGCTCCCGTGTACGACTATGCCCCTGATGTCCAGCCCCTCTCATCAGAGCAACCAGGCAAGCAAAACCCCCTTGATCATTCCTATATCGCCCATTCTTTCTCTCCCATGCCTGCATTAGATTTTGCTACTGTAATTGATTGCCCCTATTCTGATACATAGCCTAATTTTGTAACCTGCTGTTGATACTTTACCTGTTGACCTAAATGCTTAGTATAGGCTAGTTAGTGATCCATCAATGGCCCCACACCCTTGTCCTTGTTGCCATCATTTACCACCGGTGACTCGATCAGTGTGATCGATGTACAGAGACCGAACACAGCACCGCACACCCCCTTAGTTGTACGACTCTGCAGGGCTACTATCGAGTGCCGAGGGTGATACCTCCTACCTCACTCCTGATGATATCTCTGTAGCGTAGCTAGTCGGTTGTGGGTTACCGAGGGGGATTCCTCTTTCACCACCTCCGATGAGGCCTCTGTCATGCAGCCCCTCAAGTGTGAACCCATCGAGGGTGATTCCTCCAACCTCACCTTGATGGTTACATCGAGTGGGAATCCATCGAGGGTGATTCCTCGGATTCCCCATGATGTTATGGACACACGGGTACTTTGACCTTCACCTCAGACCATTGTTAAAGACGGGTCGGCTCCAAGATCACCCGCGAGATAATGTTAAAGTCGGGCCGACCCCAATGGTACCCGCGAGAGAGTCCTGTGGCGGCTGGCTGTTAGCGGTACCACCCAGGATCTGGTGGTAGCTCGGGACTTGTCCCGACAGCCGACACGGAACTTACACTGTAGTCGGAGCGACAGGGCAGGCGGAGACTACCTAGGAGAGAGGTGGGCCGAGTCCCTGGTCGTGGTCCGCGAGATACCTAGTCGGAACGGCCGAAGCACTGGTCGTCTCCGCGAGCTCCTAATAATTCACTAACGGATTTGGGTATTTGATCTGAGTTGGCCACTGGCCTATGCGCACTACCACCACGCGTGATAATGGTTTAATGGGGCCCTCGTCGCCGTATGTATCAGCCGAAAGCTCTGTCAGACGTCCAGTTCAGCATTGCGGCACGGCTGACAGCAGATACCCACAGGCACAACGTGGTGAGGCTGGCCCCTGCCCGCAACGACCCGGAGTGCAAAGGGCGATGGGCCCAAGACCCCTGAGCACTTAGGATGTAGACCGGCGGGGACCTCTCTGCGGAGCCTAGGTAGGACTACATCATGTCGATCAGCCGAGGCCAGGCATGACCGAGAAAAGTGTGTCCGGCCGGAGTTAATCGAGCATGTTGGGTAATAGTAGTGTACCCCTGCAGGGAAGTTATCTATTCGAATAGCCGTGTCCATGGTAACAGGACGCTCAGTGTTGTATCCCGATCTACTACAACTCGAACTGGATACTTGTGATACTAAACTAATATGATGGCTCCAAAATCGCTTTCTCACAGGGAGTCGAGGAAGGATCTCTGGGCATGGCTACTATTATACTTGTTACTAATACTTTTATATGCTAATCTGCACTCTTCTAATGCTGCAAGATGATAGTCTTCGTAGGCTAGGCCTTTCCCCTCTATTCTGGCATTTCTGCAGTATAGTCCATAGATATAGCCCCTTCCCTTTGATACCGATGCATACTTAGCATAGATCTGATGTAAGTCTTGCGAGTACTTTGGATGAGTACTCACGGTTGCTTTGCTACCTCTTTTCCCCATCCCCGGTTGTTGCGATCAGATGACGGAGCCCAGGAGGCAGCTGACCCCGTCGACGACTTCTACTACTCCGACGGAGCCTACAACTATGAGGAGACCGACGACCAGGAGTAGTTTAGGAGGCTCCCAGGCAGGAGGCCTGCGCCTTTTCGATCTAGATGTCGTTGTTTTGCTCAGCCTTATTAAGGCAACTTGGTCTAATTATGTCTGTACTCAGATACTAATGCTTCCGCTGACTATTGTGTAACTCGAGCTTATGTATTCGAGCCCTCGAGGCCCCTGGCTTGTAATATAAAGCTTGTATTATTTTATTTCGTGTCTAGAGTTGTGGTGTGATATCTTCCCGTGAGTCCCTGGGCTTGATCGTGCGCATTTGCATGTATGATTAGTGCACGGTCGGGTCAGGGGCGTCACAAGTTGGTATCAGAGCCGACTGCCTGTAGGAAGCCCCTTTCCAACTCCTTGGCAGAAGTTGAGTCTAGTCTTTGAAAAACCTGTTTTACTAACATGGGTGTGTGGCTTATGGGCCCACGTCACCAATGGATGGGATTAGGATCTTTTATTCCTCTTCTTTACTTTGGGACTCTGATCTCTCTTCTATTCGGGTTAAAGTTTTGCTGACACTAACATTAGGTTCTCGTATTCACATTCACCCGGAGAGCTGGATTGTCTGCAGTTATTCCTTTCCATTGGTATGTTTAATCTGATAATCACATTTTCCTTTCCATTGGTCTGTTTAACCTTCCTTGTAATCTAGCTTTTATCTGAGCAGTGATAATTCCCTGCTTAAGTCAACACCCCCAAATAAAACCATGTTACTATTGTTGATGACATTCCGGTATCCACTGATGAACGAGAACCTTGCCTATTGGTCCGCCGCATTTTAACGAGCAAGAAAATGGTTCTCTTCCTTCCCCGCCCATGGTACCGACGTGTTACCGACATAGCTGACAGATTTTCCTCTGACACATCTTGTTGTCGTGACCACGCAAGATGTCACCACCATTCCTACTCTTAATCCACACTCACTGCAATTCCACAGGATCAAAACCTGACTCTCCTGTACAACCTTGATTCCGAAGTATCCTTTGCACATGGCTTCGTATGTTATCACGAGCCACATTCCTAGAGATGATCTATTCTGGTGTCAGACGCAATACTTATTCCCGATGCTCTGAACCCCTTTCACACTCTGTTTCAAGCATCGAACGATTGTCTATCCGCTTGAAACTCCTTATTGTACCTTCTTACTTTGCTCTCGATGTTTTTCTTAAGTTTCAATTCGAGAGATACTATATGCCAAATTCCCTGAGTTAACTACCCGATACTCAACCTTGTAAAGGACCGTCCTTCCGGAGTTACCCCTTTTCCTTTCGTAAGTACAATGAAGACTCCGAGGAAAGGATGGCAGCTTCGTCATGACGCATGATGCAGAGAAAATGAAGACATCAACGCAATGGACCGACCTCTTCGAGAAGAACAATCAAGGCCAAGAAGACAAGTTACAATTTCGTAACTAACCCCTTCCCCTTTACTCCACCTCTTAAATATCGGGACGAGATTTCTTGTAGTGGAGGAGATTTGTAACACCCCCAGTGTCATGCTACAGTGACCTCACACTAATGAAGCCATGTCACCATGCCTTTCCATGCCAAATAGCCACTTGTCCAAAAATCAAGTTCATATTCCATTTGAAATGCAAGTCAAATAATTACATCTTCAAACACCCAAACAAAATAGTTCATAATTTTGCAGATAATTCCAAAGCAATTATAAAAATAAAACCAACATTATTTGACTTTCCAAATTTACCCTAGCAACCAAAACAGTGGACCAGCAGCAATTTATTTGATTGTTTCAATTTCAAAAAAATACTTGCACATTTCAAAATGCTCCCAAACTTTGTGGACACATTCATTGCATTGCATCGTATTTATGTGCCAAATTTCATATTTTACAAAAATCATTTGATATGAAACTAAAATAGAAAACAGTGCCTGGAAATAAAACAGAAAATAGAAAAAATAAAATGCCTAATGCCTACTGTGCCTTCGGGCTTAAAGTCTACAGTACCCGGCCCAACCCACGACGCCGCTATCTTCAACCTCATGCTCACCGCGTCGCCGTGGAGGCCGCGCGCTCGTTCGTGCCTCGGATGGCCACCTGTCGAGCATCCGGAGATAGCCTGAGATGGATAAGATCACCCCCAAGCCCCAGGACAAACCCTAGTCCTCCCATTTCTCCCCCTCGCCTCGCCCCCTTCATTTTATTTGAACCCGAGCACTGCCGTCACCATTGCCCCATTGTTGCCGTGACCACTGGCCAGCCCTCGCCGAGCCAGCATGTCCAGGAGATCCGTCGCGGTCATCTTTGTCTCCTGCGCCACTGGATCGAGGTCGAGGTGCACCAGCGATGCCATCCACGTCGATCCCCTTCATTGGATGCCGCCTCTGCCTCGCCGTCGATCTACGCCACCGCGACCTCCCCGGCCTCCCCGAGCTGCTCCTCGACCCCGCTGTGAGCCTCCGCGCCGGATGCGCTCCTCCCCTCCCTTCCTAGTCGCCCCTAGACGCCCGGGCCGCCACTGCCGAAGCTCGATTCTGCCGTCGCTGCCGCCCGTATCATGGCCATCTGAGCACGTCGTTGTGCTCAGCACCTCCCCAGCAATCCGTAGCGGCCAACCGCTGGTCTTACCGTGCCCCCTAACCCCGGATTCAACCTTGCCCGACTCCAGCCGCCACTCCGCTAGTCACCGCTGTCACGACCGGCCACCCCGCGGCCTCCCGCAACCTCCATCGGATGCGCGACTCTCCCAGCTCATGGTAGAGCCCAGTGGCGCGGTAAACCGCCATCTGGAGCGCCGCCCCGTGCAAACTCTGCCGCACTGGAAGGTCGCCGGCGCCTGATTCCGGCGATGCTGACATGGCACGTCATTAAGCCGCTAACCACTGTTTAATTAACCACTAACCCTCTGGTTGACAGCCGGGCCCCCACCACTTAATCAACCCTAATAAACTGTTTAGCTAAATTAACTAAACTGACAAGTGGGGCCCACCTTTACTGTTCAAACGGATAAGATGGGTCCAGTCAGCGTGCTGACTCAGCACTGGGACCCACTGTCAGCCTCACGTACAAAAGCTGGGTGCACTTCACTGGGTACCCGTAGCAGTTAAATACTAAATATTTTCGAATTAAAGTTAAGCCAGAAATTTTAGAATATTGTTTAAACTTCAAAAAAAATTAGAAAATAATCCGTAACTCGGATGAAAATAATTTATATATGAAAAATGATCAGAAAAATATGACGAATCCAATTATGCCCTCCACATACCTGTCACATGCCTCTAACATACTGAACGTTGAACATTTGCATCCGAAACCGCTAAATGAATAGTGTTTGGAGCTGGGAAAATATTCCCGGATATTGTCCCGCTCCGAGTAAAATACTTAGTACTGCATTAGGTCACCCCTAGCGCAGCTTATTGCCATGTCATGCCTCTGTGTTGCATTTGTTTGCTCTGTATTTATTGTTTCTTCCCCCTCTTCTCTCCGGTAGACTCCGAGACTGACGCTGCTCCCGTGTACGACTACGCCCCTGACGTCCAACCCCTCTCATCAGAGCAACCAGGCAAGCAAAACCCCCTTGATCATTTCTATATCGCCCATTCTTTCTCTCCCATGCTTGCATTAGATTTTGCTACTACAATTGATTGCTACTATTCTGATGCATAGCCTAATTTTGTAACCTGTTGTTGATACTTTACCTGTTGACCTAAATGCTTAGTATAGGCTGGTTGGTGATCCATCAATGGCCCCACACCCTTGTCCTTGTTGCCATGCTTTACCACCAGTAACTCGATCAGTGTGATCGATGTACAGAGACCGAACACAGCATCGCACACCCCTTTACTTGTATGACTCTGCAGGGCTACTATCGAGTGCCGAGGGTGATACCTCCTACCACACGCCTGATGATATCTCTGTAGGGTAGC
Source organism: Elymus sibiricus (assembly GCA_039707655.1). Taxonomy (NCBI): domain Eukaryota; kingdom Viridiplantae; phylum Streptophyta; class Magnoliopsida; order Poales; family Poaceae; genus Elymus; species Elymus sibiricus. Next base: position 80,425,515 of record CM077664.1, read on the forward strand.
TAGTGGGTTGTGGGTTACCGAGGGTGATTCCTCTTTCTCCACCTCCGATGAGGCCTCTGTCGTGCAGCCCCTCAAGTGTGAACCCATCGAGGCTGATTCCTCCAAGTTCACCTTGACGGTTACATCGAGTGGGAATCCATCGAGGCTGATTCCTCGGATTCCCCATGATGTTATGGACACACGGGTACTTTGACCTTCACCTTAGACCATTGTTAAAGATGGGTCGGCTCCAAGAGCTCCCGTGAGATAATGTTGAAGTCGGGCTGACCCCAAGGGTACCCGCGAGAGAGTCCTATGGCGGCTGGCTGTTAGCGGTACCACCCATGATGTGGTGGTAGCTCGGGACTTGTCCCAACAGCCGACACGGAACTTACACTTTAGTCGGAGCGACAGGGCAGGCGGAGACTACCTAGGAGAGAGGTGGGCCTAGTCCCAGGTCGCGGTTCGCGAGATACCTAGTTGGAACGGCCGAAGCACTAGTCGTCTCCGCGTGCTCCTAATAATTCACTAACGGATTTGGATATTTGATCTGAGTTGGCCACTGGCCTATATGCACTACCACCACGCGGGATAATGGTTTAATGGGGCCCTCAGCGCTGTATGTATAAGCCAAAAGCTCTGTTAGACGTCTAGTTCAGCATTGCGGAACGACTGACAGCAGATACCCACAGGCACAACGTGGTGAGGCTGGCTCTGCGCGCAACGACCCGGAGTGCAAAGGGCGATGGGCCCAAGACCCCTGAGCACTTAGGATGTAGACCGGTGGGGACCTCTCTGCGGAGCCTAGGTAGGACTACGTCATGTCGATCAGCCGAGGCCGGGCATGACCGAGAAAAGTGTGTCCGGCCGGAGTTAATCGAGCGTGTTGGGTAACAGTAGTGCACCCCTACAGGGAAGTTATCTATTCGAATAGCCGTGTCCACGGTAACAGGACGCTCAGTGTTGTATCCCGATCTACTACAACTTGAACTGGATACTAGTGATACTAAACTAATATGATGGCTGCGGGATCGCTTTCTCGCAGGGAGTCGAGGAAGGATCTCTGGGCATGGCTACTATTATACTTGTTACTAATACTTTTATATGCTAATCTGGACTCTTCTAATGCTGCAAGACGCTGCAAGATGCTAGTCTTCGATAGGCTAGGCCTTTCCCCTCTATTCTGGCATTTCTAGAGTATAGTCCACAGATACAGCCCCTTCCCTTTGATACCGATGCATACTTAGCATAGATTTGATGTAAGTCTTGTGAGTACTTTGGATGAGTACTCACGGTTTCTTTGCTACCTCTTTTCCCCATCCCCGGTTGCTGCGATCAGATGACGGAACCAAGGAGGCAGCTGACCCCGTCGACGACTTCTACTACTGTGGCACCCCGATCCGCATGGAGCAGGGGGCCTTCGCACGTCAGCCCAGGATAACACCTGACGCACGACAGGTCCATGGTACAACATTCCAAGCACAAAATATATTTCATTTACATGAAATAGAGTATTACATCACGGATGAATACAAGGGTTTGCATAGCTCTAAGGCTATCTAAATGGTGGCGGAAGTCTTGGTTTAGCGGCACGTCGTCTCTGGCTGGACTCCACAACTCACAAGACTGGCGAGGTTACAGTCTAGCACGACACGTCTTCTCCTGCAATCTGGCCACGTGCAAGGCCAGGTGAGTACTTTGAATGTACTCGCAAGACAACCAAATACATAGCATCCAAACAAGCAGATGACAAAGCAATCCCTATGCTCAGACATAAATTTATCTCATGGCAAAGGATAAGCATGGCATGATACTAGCAAGTAACATGGATCAAGTACATCTATACCAAATCATATCAAAACATATCATAGCATATCATGGCAGATCATGGCATAACATGGAATATCATGGCATGGCATAGTTGTATCTTAACATACATGCATGCTACTATGCTGGAAATTAAATTACCATTACCTCCCGTGGCGAGTTAAAGCAATATGTTGTTCATTTACCAGTTTCACTGCCACTGCCCCTCTGGGCTAGCTCATGACTCACCGAGATCTCATCTCATAATCATGTCCAAAACAACTCTGTGACTTCTCGCGACTATCTCATAGTCCAAGTCACCACATTTACTTTATAGCACATTCTTTAACAAGTTTATTATATCAGGTTTATCCTCCATGTCGACACAGACCAGATAGTGTGACCTAGTACGAACTGTGTCCATATCCGAGGACGCGGCTATCGATAGATTATACACTCTGCAGAGGTTAGTACACTGTACCCACACTACGGAACTCATGGCCTCATTCAGGTGGACCAACGACATTCCGACAAAACCAATCTATTGCATGACACTCTCCCGGCCACTCCCGACAAACTCCCCTTTGGGCTATGTCCTGGGTTGCCCCTGATGTCAACTCGTGACATCCGCCACCTCTGTGGCTGCCACCGTCGTGGCCAAACCGAACAAACCGTCCCAAACGGGGACAACCGCGTGCAAACAACTTGGGCACTCAAGGCTTATGGCCGCCCACCGGGCCAGGGTAGCGCGCGCACATAACCTCCCCTAGTTGGAGGCACCGGCGAGAGGCATGACAATAGACCGAATTAGGGCCCCCCATAAGGCAAGTGTGGTTGCACTGGTGAGCTCGATTCGGTGGCACTATGACACGATCCAGCCGATGGAGGTGGTTGTTGTTATTAATACATGTTCTTTTCATCTCCATCATTTAATCGCGTCATCAGGATTATAAGCATGAATATCATGAATTCATTAATAAACATGTTTACCAAACTTATGAAGTGCATGGCATATATGACATATGTATCATGGCAATAGTATGACAGGATCACGATAGCATTGACAACATGGTATGAGATACATGCACAATATTAACATGATATTATCAATAAAAACATTATCGCTAACATGACAGAAGATAGTATGAAGTTTGGTACTAGCATGACAGGGCAAGCAATGCATATATCACAACTGCAGATAGAAACATCATATGAAAATACTGCAGCTACACACGCACAGGGTTCAAGCAAAGTCAACATGCAAGTCTGGTGCTCATGATAAGAGGTTGGCTTGCCTTGGGGTGGACAAAGACAACGGGTGGAAGTGCGACGATCCACTGGAAACGAGTCGCCGGAACCGGTACTCTCGGGAGAGGCCTGGATTCGGAGAAAGGCAAAGATGGTATTTTCAATATGTGACAACATTATGAAAATAGCACCATCGGAACGGGCTCGATGCACTGAGTGCGTGGGCTTTGGAATTACCTCAATCGGAGTTACGGGCGCAAAGATACGACCGTTCGTTTGTTAAGCGTCAAACGGACAAAAATCTGTCCGTTTTAGTCCTTAACGGGCGAACGCTCGCAAAGTAACTAGTTCGGCCGGCGGCTGGGCAGAAAGCGTATTTTCGGGAGTGCGCTTCTGCGCAGAGAAAGCGTATTTCACCGCGAGGCCGCAGCAGAGTGCGCTTCCCTTAGCAGAAAACGTATTCCGTAAAAATACGCGTCCACTTATCCGGTCAACCGGTCAGCCTGGTCAGCGCCTGAGAGAATGACATGCGGGGCCCACTGAGACTTTTCTCTCCTCTTCACTGTCTTCTTCTCCAACGCGACAGAGAGCAGGGGAGGGGCTTCGGCCGGCGACGCAGGCGGCGTCCGGCGACGCGGGGAGGCCGGCCGACGAGCGGAGGGGATCGGGCGCTCCTCGCCGCACCCGTGGGTGGCCTCGGGACGGGCTGAGGCTGCCCACAGCGCCGGGGCCGCTGCTCAGGTGCCATGGCCGAGATGCAGCAGGGGAAGGGCAGCGCTGGCGGGGTTGCCTGGAGGGAATGGAGGGCGGCGGCGGCTCTACAGCTCTAGGGGACTCTAGGGCGCCGAAAGGAGGGAGGGGGAGGGCCACTGGCCGGAATGGCCGAGGGGGACAGCAGCTCCCATCTCGGCCATGGAGGGGACAGGGGAGCTCCGAGCTCAGGGAGGGGCTGTGGAGGCAATCGGGAGCTCGGTGACGTGCTAAAAAGAGCCAGGGGAAGGCTCGGGAAGGAGAGGGACTGTGGCTACGCGGTGCAAGACTTGGCGGCGTCCCGGCGACGGACGCGGCGCCGGCGAGCGCGGCCAACGGTTACGGGACGAAGGGAATCGGGGCACAGGCGACGCAGGAGAGGACGTGGCACTTGGTGGCGCGCTGGGCGGCCGAGGAGGGGGCTCACGCGGGTACGGCGCACAGAGCACGCCTACTCCCATCCATGCGCGTGCCCGACGCGTGGTCACCGCGTGGCCACAATGCTAGCACGCGCACGGGGTGGCTCAGGCGTGTCTGGCGAGTTAGTCCCTCCCCCACTAACAGCTTGACTCCAAGAAACGATACCCAGGGCCCACGATGTGACTGAAGCATGTCCAAAGCCTAAACCACAACAAGGTGTTTGATAGATATATTAGGTAGTGCACAGCTCCATTAGGCCTGGGATTTGGGTGACGCTGATCATCTACTAAGGTGATCATTGTGCCAAAATCTCAGGTCAGAAAGAGGGGGCTAGCTGGTACTTCCTTTACAAAGTGTCCAGCTGACCAGAAATGCAAATGAGGGTGCTGGGGAAAAATGGCTAGATGAAAATGGCCCAAATTTGGTGGACACCAATTATTTGAGCATATGGAGTCACTGGAAAAGTTTCATACCATTTGGATAAATAAAAATGGTACTTCCTTCACAATGCTTCCCACTGGACAGAACTTTGGGAATTTGCTGAGGAAACTTGGCTAGGCAAATAGAGCTGAATTTTGGCATGAGGCAATAATTTGGATGTGAAAGGGTGCTCAAAAATTTTGAGGGCAATCCAGCAAATATAAATAGCACTTCCTTCACACAGGTGGAATCTGGACAGAAACTTGAGAAAATCATAGAAAAAGATTGGATAGATGAATTGAGCTAATCTTTCGTTTTCAGTAGTAATATATCAATATGAAATATCCTGCAAAATTTCAGCTCAATTGGATCAAGGAATCGAGCACTTCCTTCACAAAGTTTCAGACAGGGCAGAAACCTGCATTGGATCATGTGCTCAATTTTTGAACTATGGGACATGGGGTTTGGATGAAAATGATGAAGATATATCCAGGAGAAGCTCCACAAATTATTTGGGAATTTTCCTGGCTACCAAAATGGTAGTTCCTTTGGAAAGTGGCAGAGAGGCAATATTGGCCTTGTTAAGGAAAAGGGAATTTTCCTTATTTAAATTTTACCAATATTTTTACTAGAGCTTCGTATAGTTACAAACATCATCTCCACAAATTTTCATGAATTTACGAGATGTCTAACTATCCTTCTGGATTTAATTCCTCCGAAAGGCAGGAAAAGAAATTAATCCCAGATGAAAAATATTGCATATGACTTGGCAATATTTTTGCACATCCAGGGTTTATAAGTGTAGGAGGGGCACTGGGAATTTTTGGAGGATCAACAGAGCAAAGGAAATGATGGCTCCTTTGTAATCCCAAAGGCAGGGTTTAAAATTCCCAATATTGGAATTAGGGTTCTGATGAGGGTTGGGGTGATGCAGATGGGGTCTTGACCAGCATCAAATGCATGGGCAAGGTTCTGAAAGGTTGAAAATTTCCTGGATTCATCTGATCATCCAGCAAACTTCGGAGAAAGATTTTGAAAAAGAAAGCTTGGAAAGGAATAACAGCACAAAAATTGATAACCCAATTGTCGGGGTGTTACAACTACTCCGACGGAGCCTACAACTACGAGGAGACCGACGATCAGGAGTAGTTTAGGAGGCTCCCAGGCAGGAGGCTTGCGCCTTTTCGATCCAGATGTCATTGTTTTGCTCAGCCTTCTTAAGGCAACTTGGTCTAATTATGTCTGTACTAAGATACTAATGCTTCCGCTGACTCTTGTGTAACTCGATCTTATGTATTCGAGCCCTCGAGGCCCCTGGCTTGTAATATAAAGCTTGTATTATTTTATTTTGTGTCTAGAGTTGTGTTGTGATATCTTCCCGTGAGTCCCTGGGCTTGATCGTGCGCATTTGCGTGTATGATTAGTGCACGGCCGGGTCGGGGGCATCACACTTTAGGTCCAATTAAATTTTTCACAAAGGATAAAGTTTTTGTGACATGAATGACCTATTTTTCCCCATTGTTTCCTTGTGCGTAAAATTCCCTAGTAATCCGAGCAACAAATAAATAGGCAATATTTTCATCCCATAGTTATATAGTCGGCCTTTTAGTAAGAAAGTAACATTCATATGTTCCCTCTATGTTTAATTTTATTTTCGGGCATTACAAAATTGGAAAATCACGTGTGGAACTTGGACTTCTCATGCATGGAGCTACGCATTGTGTGAATGAATGATCCTACAGCATGTTACCATTCTTGAAGATGTGCAAGGTTGACATGCTAGTGGCCACACATGTGGCATGCAATGTCCGTCGAACCATGGCACATCCCTTAGAAAATGTAAACGAGCCGTCGTCCGCTAAATTTAATCAATGTAAAAAATAGCGTGCTACAAGATTTAGCGTGCTACAAGATTTAACAATGACCTCAATATAGCAGGATTGGATGCGTTCCTTCGGGAAAGCAAATACATGGTTCCACTCGTGGTTAGTGTTCTTCTCAAAGTGACGGGTGGTGCACCTGTAATTTCCAAGCTTAATCTCCACATATGGGTCACATCTTCCAGACACATCCTTTGCATGGAGGTCTTTGGCCTTGACAACACCCTCATAGAGATACGACATCTGCTTTAGAAGGTCATATGTGCTTCTGCTCTTGTCACCTACTACTAGGGAAACCCCAATGTGGGATGATGTGTCATTAAGGGTGTAGCCCCCAGGTCGCGGCTGGGGTGGCTGCGCCACCCGTCCATGTGGCTCTGTGGTGGCCCCCCACTGGTAGTTCTTGGCTCCAGTATTTTTTATATATTCAAAAATAATTCTCCAAAAATTCCCGTCCAATTTAGGGCACTTTTCTTTCTGCAATAAAACAACACCATGGTAGTTCTACTGATAATAGCGTCAGTCCGGGTTAGTTTCGCACAAATCATGCATCTTAGAGGCCAAAACAAGACCAAAAGTGTTTGGAAAAATAGATATACATTGGAGAGGTATCACCCATCCCCTAGACCGATAGCTCCAGCTTGCCAACTGCAACACACGTGCCTTCTTCAGCGCCACTCCCTGTCCCAATCGCGTAGCTTCAGCATGCCTTCTATAGCAGTGCACACACCTACTAGGCCCTGCCCCCTGACCCGGCTGTTAGAGCTAAACACGGACGTGATCCGACTAGTACTCTAACTAGTAACCAAGTAGGATATGTAATAGGCTGATTGGCTTGTTTATATACCCATGTAACCCCATGATGTAAAAATCAAGAAAAACAGAAAAAGCAATAAAGAACCAGGCTCGAGACGAGCCTGTTGTAATCCATCGATTTGTTTTCTGTCGCCGAAGAGACGGTCTGCCGAAGAGATGATCGAATCAATCCTGTCGCTAGAGAGCTAGCTTCCCAGGCCAGGTGCACGTACGGAAGCTTACGGCGATACGTGCATGTGCTAGTGCTACTGCACATCAATCAACCTACTTGCTTGTGTGCTTCGGTGCTAGCTTTCACGTACGTACGGGTAGCTCCTGGGTGATTTGATCTAACAATCAAAAACCAACAATTGGTATCAGAGCCTAGACGATCTATGATCTATGATGGGGGACAACGATCAGGAGTTGGTCAACTTCAAGTCTGGCAACGGCAGTTCCAAGGCGAACAAGTCCAGCAACGTCGGTTCCAAGGCGAACAAGTCCGGCAATGACAGTTCCAAGGCGAACAAGAATGGCGACAAGGTGAACAAAGGGCGGCAAGTCTGCAACCAGTGGTGGAGGAACAGGCGGCGCCAACGTATTATCGCACTGCAACATCCCCATCCAGTCCCCAATGCTCACCGACGCCAACTACGGCGTGTGGGCGGTGAAGATGAAGATTATTCTCCGAACCCTTCGAGTGTGGGAGGCCATCACAGACGACGACGTCGACGAGGAGTGCGATGATGGTGCCATGGCCGCCATAGCCCAGTCAGTGCCGGATTCCGTGCTGATGACATTGGCGGAGTTTGATATGGCAAGAGAGGTGTGGAACGAACTCAAAGATATGAGGATTGGAGAAGATCGCGTCACGAAGGCTCGGACACAAGTGCTAAAGCGCCAATTTCACAAGTTGCAGATGGAGGAAACTAAATCGGTGAATGACTATGCCATGCGTCTGACTGCTTTGGTGGGAGAGATCCGCACGCTTGGTGCAAAGCTCGAGGAAGTCAAGATCATGGAGATATTTTTTGGTTCGGTGACTGATAAATTCATGTACATCATCGGCACGCTCGAGCAGCTTTACGAAATCGACGACATGACCATAACGGAGGCGATCGAATGCTTGTGAACATGGCAAGAGAATGCGCGTGGCTGTCAGAAAGGCAAAGGAGGAGGTGGTGACCAACTCATGTACTCGCGTGCAGATTGGGAGTCCCCGAGTAGCAAAGGAAGGCGTGACGGTGGTGAAGGCTCAAGCAACCCGATGTGCGGCGGACAAACTGGAAAAGGCAAAGGAAAAGGCAAGCCACAAGGTCATGGTAAGGCAGACCATTCTAAAGAGTAAAAGTCATGGAACTTGGATATGTCCGAGGTCAAGTGCTACAACTGCAACAAGATGGGTCACTTTGCGAAGGATTTTCCGGAGCCTAACAAGCAGGAGATCAAGGCAAATTTGGTGAAGCACGAATACGAACGTCCAGGTCTTCTGATGGCCGAAGTTTGTGATCTCGTTCAAACGGTGGTTGTGAAACCAAATCGGAAGGTGCTACTTCATGAGAAGAAAGTAATACCAAAGTTATCCGGAAACCGGAACGTGTCATGCTATCTAGACACAGGTGCCAGTAACCACATGACGGGGTGTAAGGAGAAATTCGTCTAGTTGGAATATGATGTTCAAGGCTCGGTCAAGTTTAGTGATGGTTCAGATGTGGAGATTTGCGGGCAAGGTTCTGTCCTCTTTGAGGGTCTCACAGGAGAACATCGCATACTCACTAGATTATACTACATACCATGGCTTCGCAACAACATCATCTCGGTCGAGAAAGTTGATGAGAATGGATGCAAGGTGGATATTGAGAACGGAGTGATGACGATCTTCGACAACCTCCAACACGTGCTAGCGCGTGTGAATCGCACGCAAAATAGACTATATATCCCCAACCCCTTATCAATCTCAACCAGAGTGTTGGCTCGCTAAGAGTGATGAAGATTCATGGTTATGGCATGCTAGTTTGGACACGTTAACTTCTACGCCTTGAAGAAGATGTCGAAGATGGAGATGGTATCCGGGATGCCGTTTATCGACCATGTTGATCGAGTATGTGATGGGTTAAAAGCACATTAGCTCCCTTGGTGGTTTTGGTAATTCATAACAACATATATCTCATTGAACTAATGTCCATTCAAGTTAAAGATTTCAGGATGTTCAATGATTGGCATGGCAAGGACTAGAGATGTGGACCCCTCAAAATGCTAAGGACATGGATTGGCAAAAGCTCAAGACTCTACATTTTCTGTTAAGTGATCCAAGATCACATTGAGTCCATAGGAAAGCCAATACTATTAAAAGGGGATGAAGTGTTGCTTAATGGTCTTTTTGCTCAAGTGCTTAGTGATAGTACTCCAAAACCCTCAACCACTTTCTCCATCAAAATATGTCCAAAACCTACATTCCAACTCGGTCCCACCAAAAATTTCATATCCGGAGCCACCGAGTTCATCTGGACTTAGCCACTGCTAAAACCCTAACAAATCGGATCCACCGATATGGATCTCGGTCCCACCGAGATGGCCTTGCCAACTCTCTGTAATCGTTTGCACTTACTTCGGTCCCACCGAGTTTTGCAAATCGGTCGCACCGAGATGGCTTGCCAACTCTCTGTTGCCTTATTGCTTCACTTCGGTCCCACCGAGTTGATGCAATCGGTGCCACCGAGACAAGGTTTGCCCTAACCATTGCACATCGGTCCATCTGAGTTGTTCCAGTTGGTCCCACCGAGATTCCTAACGTTCATATCTTTCACATAGTTCGGTGTCACCGAGATTTCTGATCGGCGCCACCGAGTTGGGTCAAAAGTGTGTAATGGTTGGATTCTGTGTGGAGGCTATATATACCCCTCCACCCCTTCTTACTCAGTAAGGAGAGCCATCAGAACGTGCCTACACTTCCACCATACATTTTCTGAGAGAGAACCACCTACTCATGTGTTGAGATCAAGACATTCCATTCCAACCACTTGAACCTTGATTTCTATCCTTTCCCAAGTTGCTTTCCACTCAAATCCTTCTTCCACCATAGCCAAATCTGTGAGGAGTTGTTTGAGTGTTGGGGAGACTATCATTTGAAGGACAAGAGCAAGGAGTTCATCAACAACACACCGTCTATTACCTTTTGGAGAGTGGTGTCTCCTAGATTGGTTAGGTGTCACTTGGGAGCCTCCAACATGATGTGGAGTTGAACCAAGGAGTTTGTAAGGGCAAGGAGATCGCTTAGTTGGTGAAGATCTACCCGAGCGAGGCTAGTCCTTCGTGGATGTAAGCCACGGTGGAATAGACAAGGTTGCTTCTTCGTGGACCCTTCATGGGTGGAGCCCTCTGTGGACTCACACAGCCGTTACCCTCCGTGGGTTGAAGTCTCCATCAACGTGGACGTACGATAGCACCACCTATCATAACCACGCCAAAAATCACCATGTCTTCATTGCGTTTGAAATCTCCGATCCCCTCCTTTACTTACATGTGCAATTGCTTACTTTCCGCTGCTACACTCTTAGAATTGCATGTGTAGGGTGATGCTTGACTTGTATACTTGCTAAAATCTGCCTACAACTAAAATTGGGAAAAGGTTAGGTTTTTATTTGGTCAAGTAGTCTAATCACCCCCCTCTAGACATACTTTTGATCCTACAAGTGGTATCAGAGCTTTGGTCTCCGTAAGCCTTGATTTCCATTGCTTTGGTGATCATAACCTTGGTTTCACAACCTAGGAGAGTATGGCATCTAGTGAGGGTAATTATCACCGTAGAGGTCCATATTTTGATGGTACAAACTTTGCTAGTTGGAAACATAAGATGAAAATGTGTATTCTTGGTCATAACCCCACCGTTTGGGCTGTTGTTCATGTTGGCTTGCATGGTGAATTCTTTGAGGATGGCAAGGAACCGGATCGTGAAGCAACCCCGGAAGAATTGAAGATGTTGCAATACAATGCTCAAGCTTGTGACATTCTCTTCAACGGTTTGTACCCCGAGGAATTCAACAAAATCAGCCGCCTCGAGAATGCAAAGGAAATTTGGGATACATTGGTTGATATGCATGAGGGTACCGAGTCCATCAAGGAATCTAAGTTGGATGTGCTTCAAAGTCAACTTGACAAGTTCAAGATGAAGGATGGTGAAGGAGTCACTGAAATGTACTCTAGGCTTGCTCTCATCACAAATGAGATTGCCGGCTTAGAAAGTGAAGAGATGACCGACAAATTCATCATCAAGAAGATCCTTAGAGCTTTGGATAGAAAATATGATACCGTCTGCACATTGATCCACATGATGCCAAATTACAAAGATCTCAAGCCCACGGAAGTCATTGGAAGGATTGTTGCTCATGAAATGTCACTCAAGGACAAAGATGAGCTGCACAACAAATCAAGTGGTGCTTACAAAGCCTCAACCGATGCTCCAACAACTCCAAGTGACAAGCTAGTATCCAATGAAGAGATAAGCCTAATGGTGAAAAGATTCAACAAGTTCTAGAAGAACAAAGGGAAAGAAAGAAGCTCTAGCTCAAGACACTACGAGAGAAGATCATCAAGTCGTGACTGTAATTGCTACAATTGTGGAAAACCCAGAAACTATTCCAATGAGTGTACGGCTCCCTACAAGAAAAGAGACGAATCACCAAGAGGAAGACATAGAAGAGATGAATCACCTCATAAGGAGAGAAGGATTAGTGATGAAGATGATTTGCTTGGTGACGATGATTTACTTGTTGATAAGGCTAGTGATGTGAGCTATAATGAAAATGCTAGTAATTATGATAGTCAAGAGGAAACGAATGACAATGCTATGAAGGAGATTGAGCGTCTAACTAAAGAACTAAATCCTCTTAAATTAGCTCATGAAACAACTCAAGAGGATCATAGACAACTTCTAAGAACTCATGAGAAGCTACGCTTCGAGAAGCTAAATTTAGAGCAAGAGCATGAGTTTCTTAAAGCTATCAATGACGATCTTCGAAAGAAGAGTTCTTCATATCTTGCCAAACGTTTACTCTTGTCTACCTTTATGCCACAAGTTAAACCTAAGCAAACTAGTAACAAGGGTAAAAAGGGTTCTACCTCTAGTAGTAACAATAACAATGCTATATCCAATGTTGTTGCTTCTAGTAGTTCTATTGATTCCACTAATGATTCTCTTAGCCAAGTTACACTTGAGCAAGAAAATAATCTATTGAAAGGAATTATAGAAAAAGGTGTCTACAAGAGTCTTGTCAGGAGTAAGCAATTTGAGGAAATTGTACACAAGCAAGGAAGGCACCGGAAGAACCAAGGTGTTGGTTTTGAACGAAAGTTTAATGCCAATGGAGTTGAGTGGGAAGATGATCAATACCCCTAGACGAAGTTTGTTCCTCAACAAGAGAAGTATGATCCTACTTCATTCAAGGGAACACAAGCTCAAGAAGATCTTCCACCACAAGAGCACAAGCTAAAAGGCAAGGACAAGCTTCAAGAAGAGATTGATTCATTTGAAGAAGCACCTCAAGCCTTGGTCAAGTGGGTTCCGAAGACTTCATCAAGTTCTACTTCATCAAGTGCTACTACAACTCCAAGGATTCCCGTCAAGTTGATGTGGGTCCAAAAGAAGAAGAACTGGAGAGTTATTGAGGGTGACTCCGCCAACAAACTTCACTCACATTCATTTATGGCAAGAACTTGTGCAATCAACTTCCACATCTTGCACTAGTTCATGGAGTCACAAACACTCTTGTTGGTAAGGCAAGGGACAAGGTAATCATTGCATTCATGGACATCATCATATGTGTATTTCACTCTATGTCTATGGATATCCTTGTATGTTCCTTGTGTGGGACTAACCCATGTAGGTATTGAAAGCACACAACTCCAAAGGATTGCTCCCAACTCTTGATAGTCTACATCAACATTGAGCATCCACATCTTCAACATCTATATGAAGTCATCATCGACAAAACCCAAGGTTAGTTCATCCCTCTTTGGGGGATATCACATCTAGGGGGAGCTTTGCTCTAAGACTTGAGCTAAAGCAACTCTAATGGTGTGAACACATCAATGCTTTATGTAAAAGTGGCAACCCCACTTGTGCTTAAACGATGAGTATGACCTATGATCAAATGTTCTCATTTGACTCCTAAGTCAATATACTCATATATAGATGACCTAGTCATCGCCATTGCTTGATAGATGCTAGAATTGGTTGTGCATGTTTGACACATATTTCATTTGCTATCTTATTGTGTGAGCATGTTGATTTGCATGTTTTCTTCATTCGAGGACATCCATTTGTTGTTTTGATTGACTTGGTTTTTCTGGCCAAGTGGATGTACAACAATGCCTAGGTACCTTCTCTAGCTATTTATGCTTTCTTGTCTCAAATTCTATTCTTGCTACATCACAAAAATTGAACAAGTCATTTTCGGACCCTATGGGTGAGGCGCACTCGGAGCCACCGATCTGAAAGGGCTGAATCTCCAAAACCTTGTACATGATTTCGGCCGAACCAATCCACTCACACGCGGTCCAACCAAAATCATTTAGATTGATCTAGGTTTCCATCTCGGTGTCACCGACTTGAACCATTTCGGCGTCACCGATGTGCCAAACTGCTTGCAGTTACACATATCGGTGCCACCGAGTTGTCCAACTCGGAGCCACCGATAGCACACGGGTATATATACTCCACGGGCCCGATCGATTGAAATTTCTCAAACCTCTTCGTTCCCGCACCCCGTTGCTGCCGTCACCCAGGTCTCCAGATCATCGCCCTCATCTCTTCGCCGCCGGAATCTGTCGCCGTCTACGGGAATCTACCCCGCCGTTGCCGCCGTAGAGGATGTCCACCAAGTTAGGGTGAGATTCGACCCCCTCCATGTTCCTCATTCTGATTCAATGCACGGATGGATTGCCATTATTCTTGCCACGGATTGAGACCTTCCTTTACACTACAAATTCCGTAGATTAGATTCGAGCAAAAAAATTAGGTTTAAGTTTCCACCGTAAGCATCTCGGACCGACCGATTAGAGATTTTCGGAGTCACCGATTTGGCCCCAGGCCATTGCACTAGTACGTCTTGGTGCCACCGAGTTGTATGAATCAGTGAGACCGAAAGTAAAGTCTCTGTGAAACCCTAGAATCTCGGAGACACCGAACCACATCTCGGTCTGACCGAAATGGAGTGTAAAGTTTCTGTTGAGTGCTTCGGTATCACCGAGATGATCAACTCGGTCCATCCAAAATGCCTTCTGTGAAAACTTGAAACTAAGATTTGAACTCAATTTTTATGAAAAACATCTCCTTTTTGTGATGACTCATCCACTCTGCCCATACCCATCTATTCACAGGGTCAGTCTTCAAAGATGTCAGGTGCCAGTGAGAGCCAGAATATGTCAGAGCAGCACACAGATCTCAGTTCAGGCTCTAGCCCTGAGGGCAGCTACTATGAGGGAGAGAGGAGTTTTCCAGAATTGCCCAAAGCTGCAACAGGGACAAGGAAGAAGAGAACCTCAGATGATGAGGATGAGGACTTTGTGGCAAGTGAGGCCACATCAAAGAAGAGGACAGTGGTTGCTAAGGAGTATGGCAAAGCAGCTAGCTCAAAACCTGCTGCCAAAGATAAATCTGCTGTAAAGAAAGTTACAAAGAAAACCATGTCATTTACACTTGAGGAACCAAGTGATACAGAGGAAGCTGCTGCAGGAAAGAAAAAGAGGGCTAGGAAGACAACTGCTCAGGTTGTGGGCAAACCCTCCATGAGGACTGATGAGGAGGAGGAGGAGGGGCCAGCAGCAGATGCACCTCCTGCAAAGTCTCAGAAGCTTATGTCTGATGCTATAAGGACTGCTGCCCCCACCAAGTCCAAGCCCAAAGCTCCATCACCCAAGAGATCCACTAGAAACATCCCTGCTACAGAGAAGAACAAGGCCCCAGTGCCTGAAGTTGATGTTGATGAGGAGCCACTAATGCTCAGAAAATTGAAGCCCAAAATTCCAGATCATGACAATGCACACCCTGCTGCCGAAAACATGATGCTCAGGAAGGATAAAGGACTGCGTCAGTGGAGATTGTGAGATCCTTATGCTGCCAGAAGAAGAACTGCTTGTGTTTACCGATTCCAGACCAGAGAACAACAAGATTTCTATGAGACTGTGTTACTTGATAAGAAGCCAATCATTAGTGACATGAGATGGGTGGACTGGAAGTACATCGATGCAAATGAGGACTACTTGCCCCATGTTCATGAGAGCTTCAGGATAGCTGGTGTAGATGATTTTGTTGGACAGAAGCTTACCAAGTGGAATGATGAGATCATCATGCAATTCTACTCCACAGCTCATTTTTATCCAGATGGCCGAATTGTGTGGATGACTGAGGGATCTAGATACCAGTCAACCATCTCTGAGTGGGCTACTCTTCTTGGTGCCCCAAAGAAAGAAGATGATGACATTGACATATATGCCAAGCTCAAGATGGACCACAATTCCATGGCTAATATGTACACAACTATTCCAGAGAAGGACATTGAGTCTCACAAGCTAGGGTTAGTGAAGCACTTGCTACATGGTTTGGCCACCACCAACACAATCTTGAGGTACACTTTGTTGCCCAAGTCTGGAGATGATAAGATGATACGTGGTCACTCCATCAACTTGCTGCACTTGTTCGACACACCTCAGAAGTTCAAAGTCATGAGCCTCATAGTTGAAACTATCAAGAGAACCATAGCTGACCAGAAGAGATCTTGCGGATATGCTCCACACATTCAGATGCTCATCAACTCCAAGGTTGGAATGAGCACATATCTTCTTGATCGTGAGCATCTTCCATTGCGTCTAGAGTTCGAGGACAATGTAGTGGTGATGGACCCTTCACACCCTACATCTGCCCAAGCTCAAGAGAGGATCCGGGCAGCTGAGGCAGCAAAAGAAGGTCAGAAGGCATCTGCTCCCAATGCACCTATAGCTAACCTCAAGACAAAGAATGATCAAATGACTTATCTGCTCGAAGCGACCCTGCGGATTGAGCGAAGTCTGGCCAACCTCACCAAGAACCAGGCTAGCCTAGAGCGGATAGTCGAGACAAAGATTCATGATCTTGATGTGAAGATTACTGATGTCGTGGTTTTGTCACGGCTGATGCCCGAAGGCTTAGGTTCGAGGCCATCGCTAAAGAGGTGGACTCAAAGGGGTTAAACGGGACAAGGGACACAAGTTTACCCAGGTTCGGCCCCTCACGGTGGAGGTAAAAGCCTACGTCCTGCTTATCCTGTATTAACTGGTGTATCGATTACAAGGGGCGGCTTGCTTGCCCTAACTCTCGATTGCTTGGTCTCTCTCGCCGTAAGGCGTCTCTCGCCGTAAGGCTTCTCTGTCTTTCTTAACTTGTCTAACTCGCCGCAGGGGCTCACCCTTATATACATAGGTCGAGGCCCTGGGCTTACAAGAGTCCGGGTCGGGTTATGCAACGTAACCGATCCTGGCTCCAACTCCCTAGTCTTACAGAACAAGTCATCTTATGGCGGCTTATACCTTCTGGCCCATGAGTCGCCTCCTGCCTCTTGGGCCTTGACCTCAGCCCATCTGGTAAGCCGCCATATGGCCTGGTCTTCATGTCTTGTCTTTCTCTTGGCCCACTTGGTAACCCGCCATGTGGTTTGGTCTCCGTCTTCTGGCCCACCTTATGGGTCTTGACTATGAACCGCCAAGCTGGTGACCAGGTCTTCAGTGAATCGCCAAGTCCTGGCCGGGTTATACTCCGGCCGGGTTATATCGCGGGGTTATATCCCTGACATTAGCCCCCAGGTTAGCTTGAATTTATTCATGCTAAGCTCCTGAAATAAGAATAAATATATTAAGTGACCGGCTCGCTCCACTGGCCGGCTTTAATGAAGTAGTTCCTTTCAAAATCTGGGTTTCATGTGTACGAGCCGTCTTCTCAATCGTCTTGCTTGTCAGTGTCCTTCGAAGTAAAATTCTGGAATACAACACCCATATGCCATTGAGTCGACCTCCAATACTCTCGGCGGGTCTCACCGCCGGGTCATGTAATGTTGGTGACGCCGGGTCAAATAACCAGACTCCAGAATTAACATCTTGAACACTCTTTTCAATTTTGATATATCCTTATTACCTGTAGCCCCCAAGCTCCAAGTTTATCCATGATGACTTGGCGCTTTGCAATAATATCTTTGACTGTGCAGCCCCCAAGTATCAGGTTGTCTTGCTTGCAGCAGCCTGGGACTTATAACTATTTTCTACCTTATAAAGCTTCAGCTGGTGTAGCCCCCAAGAGCCGGCTCTTCAGTATGTGATGGGCCGGGTCTTCAATGGGAACCTTATAGTCTGCTTGAACAACTGAATACTGTAGCCCCCAAGTGCCGGGTCGCATGCCTGCGACGACTTGGGACTTTAGAGAATTTGATCTGAGCGGTGTAGCCCCCGAGTGCCGAGTCAGTAATATGTACTGGGCCGGGACTTAGAAAAATATAGAAAGACCGGCTCATCTCCTTGAGATAACAGGGTCTTGTTGATAATATACTGATTTCAAAACCAGCTTGCATTAGCCCCCAAGTGCCGTGGTGCATGCTTGCAGCGACATGGGACTTGCACAATTGATGTAAACCCGACTTGAATAATGTAGCCCCCAAGTGTCGGGTTGTCTGCCTGCGGCGACTCGGGACTGTATAAGAATAATATGACTCCTTGACCGTGGTTGTAACCCGGTGTCAATAGTGAAATCCCTGCTCGTGGTTGCGGTGCAACCCGGCAAGTATATGCTTGAGAAATCCATGAGTGTTGTAGTATACTACAGAGCACTGGTTGAAGAAATCCAAGAGCCGGTCGATCTAGATAATCCGGCATTATAATCAATAGGGCGGCTCTTCAAGAATAGCCAGCCATGTCGGCTATTTAGTGTCTTTATTATGCTTGCAGAGGTTACGATGTAACCCGGTATGGCGGGCGGCTTGAAAAAGCACAAACCCGGAGAGGTTAACTTTCACAAACTTGCTTAAAACTCAGGCTTTATCTTCTAAAGACTTAGGCATGATTGCCACTCATGTGCCGGCTCTTACATGGCACAGATTCGTCATTTTAACCTTAACCAGCTCAGGGTCTTATTACGAGATTAACTGTCAAGAGACAAGTTCAGGGTCTCTAAAGATTGACTGTTAAGAGTACAACAATTTATAAAACCGACTCTTTGACAAGTTCAGTGTCTTATAGATTGACTGTCAAAAGAGAGGTAAATCATAACCCGGCTCTTGACAGTTCAGGGTCATACAGATTGACCGTCAAGAGACGTAAATCATAAGCCGGCTCTTGACAGTTCAGGGTCATATAGATTGTCCGTCAAGAGTCATAAACCATAAGCCGGCTCTTGACAGTTCAGGGTCATATAGATTGATCGTCAAGAGACGTAAATCATAAGCCGACTCTTGACAGTTCAGGGTCATATAGATTGACCGTCAAGAGACGTAAATCATAAGCCGGCTCTTGACAGTTCAGGGTCATATAGATTGACCGTCAAGAGACGTAAATCATAAGCCGGCTCTTGACAGTTCAGGGTCATATAGATTGACCGTCAAGAGTCATAAACCATAAGCCGGCTCTTGACAGTTCAGGGTCATATAGATTGACCGTCAAGAGACGTAAATCATAAGCCGGCTCTTGACAGTTTAGGGTCATATAGATTGACCGTCAAGAGTCATAAACCATAAGCCGGCTCTTGACAGTTCAGGGTCATATAGATTGACCGTCAAGAGACGTAAATCATAAGCCGGCTCTTGACAGTTCAGGGTCATATAGATTGACTGTCAAAGAGTCGTAAATCATAAGCCGGCTCTTGACAGTTCAGGGTCATATAGATTGACTGTCAAGAGACGTAAATCATAAGCCGGCTCTTGACAGTTCAGGGTCATATAGATTGACTGTCAAGAGACGTAAATCATAAGCCGGCTCTTGACAGTTCAGGGTCATATAGATTGACTGTCAAGAGACGTAAATCATAAGCCGGCTCTTGACAGTTCAGGGTCATATAGATTGACTGTCAAAGAGAACGGCGGATCACCTGTTGGAATGTGGCGGCAATCTCCAGGACCAGGTTTTATCTTCTTTGAAATAACGATCTTTGCCGAGTCATAACTACATAGCCCCCAAGTCTTTAAGATGACTTGAGGAGTCGGCTTAATAATCTCCACTGAAGGTTGAAGTTGCCCATTGCGGGTTATAAATGGTCCCGTTTGAGGTGTTTTAGTAATCCTCGTTGAGGCGTTTCGGGTTCCTCTGATACCCTGACTGGTTATTCTGCCGCTGGCCTCCGCCGCGAGGCTGTTGATTATGACCTCCATGGTTGCCTTGACCCTGGTAACCGGATCCTGAGCCATCAGCATCCAAGCCGGCTTCTGAGCCGCCCGGACCTGAGCCGCCCGATGGGCCATCACCGTTATCACGATGCTGTTGAATGCTGTAATTCCGGAACTGTCGCATAGTATAGCAATCCCTCCATAGATGGTTTGCCGGCTTATTTGGCCGGGTGTGCTCTGGACAAGGTTGGCTGAGCCTTTCCTCCAGGTTGAAAGTAGTTTTTCCCTTGTTAAAAGACTGCTCGAAGTTCCCGTTGCCCTTAGCACGGTTGTTCCTGACGTTGGTATTTGCCACCAGTTCTGACCTGCCATCTGGGTGCTTCCGCTTGCCATTGCTACCTTTCTTCCCCTGACCTCATTTCTCATTATCAGAGTCCGGGTCCTTCGTGTTATTAGAATCTGCGTACTTGGTGAGAGCCGCCATGAGCTCCCCCATGTCTTGGCATGAGCGTTTGAGCCGGCCAAGCATCTGCTTCAAAGGCGTGAAGTGACAATTCTTTTCTAGAATCAAAACTGCCTGAGACGCCGTAATCTGCTCAGAAGAGTGGATGATTTCGGAGACCCGCCGGACCGAGTGATGAGCCGACTCGTCCTCACGCTGCACACAATGGTCCAAATCCTCAATCGTCATGGGCTGCTTGCACGTTCCTTGAACATTTTTGATGAATTTCGCCCTTAACTCGGCCCAGGAATTAATGGTGTTGGGTGGCAAGCCCTTCAACCATGTATGAGCCGGCCCTTCCAGCATCATGATAAAATATTTGGCGCATACTGCATCACTGACGTCTAACATCTCCATGGCTAGTTCATAGCTTTCAATCCAAGCCTCCGGAGGTAAGTCAGCTGTATAATTGGTCACCTTACGAGGGCCCTTGAAATCCTTCGGCAGACGCTCATTCCGCAGAGCCGGCACCAAACATGGAACTCCCATAGCCCTGGAAGTCGCCCCCACTCCTCCTGAGACGGAAGGTGCAACTATGGGTTCCTGATAAGCCGCCGCCGCTGCCAGAGCCGCCGCTTCTCGCTGTGCTTTTGCCTGATCCACCAGCGCCTGAGCATCCAGAGCCGCCCGATCAGTTTGCGGCGGGTTATGATGTCGTTCACTGCTAGAAACCGCCGACGACTCATAACGCCGGTTGTAGCTACGGCTGGGGATGGGGGTTGAGTGCACGCGACTCCGGCTGTAACTGTATTTCTCCTGCTGGGCTATCGCCGTTCGTAAGTATCCGATGGCATTCCGCACCTCCTCTGCATAAGGCGCCTCATCGGGAATTGGGATTGTATCAAGCCTGGTTGCCGCTACCACCATGTTCTCCGCCGGGTTAGCATAATGACCCGGCGGCATTGGATAGAAAGGTGGCGGGTTTTGATTCCGTCGGGGCGGGTCTAGCTGCTGACGTTGAGCCGCCGCCCGGCTTCCAGGTATTTCCACCATCCGGGTTACGGTCAAAGGTACATTTCGTCCCGTTCCTGGTGTGTTAAAAAGATTCCTAGCTTCATATTGCTCTGGCAAGCGGGATTGATGTCTCATGCGATAAACCGCCGCTGCTGACTGCTGCTCTAACTCAAAACAAAAAGCGTCCGTCTTAAGGCGTTCTGCCTCCACATCCATCTGAGCCTTCAGCTCATTGATCTCCTGTTGGACTCCGACCATCTGATCTTTCAACCTTGCGATCTCCGCGTTACGGGCCGCTTGGTTTTCAGCAGTGACCTCAGCCTCCATTAGGGTTGTAAACTCATTCATCAGATCCAGAAGAACCTGAGCCGGCGGCCTGCCAGCCCCAGACCCGGTCGCACCAGCGGCTGTACCGCTCGGAGCCGCCGCGGAACCCGCCATAAAGACGGCAGCGCGGTTTGGCGGCTCATCCTCCTCCGGCTCATGATACTCTGACTCGGGGTAAAGCTCATCGTAGCCCCCAAGTCCACCATTATGAAGCTGATAGATCGATTCCATCTCTGCACTCGAGGACCCTTCCTCTGAGTAGACAAGAGTTTCCTCCTGTGACATAGAACTTTCAAGCTCCATGCCCTGAGTAAAGCCAACGAAGACGTGCTTCTTGCCCGAGTCAACACGGGCGGGTTGCACGCTCTGGGCGAGTTGCTTGCGCCGAGCCGGCTCGACGATGTCGGTGCAGATGTCCGGCCCGGATTCAGATCCACCAATCTTGTCAAAGAAAATGTTGAATCTGCCGAAGGGGACCCGGAAACCATGCTTGATTGAGTCGGTCTCAGGACCCCGGCCGGCGTCGTCGAGGTAGAGTCTCCCATGGCGACTCTTGGTCATCTCATCATTGACGTACCCCTCGTTCCCAGAGAGAGAACCCTTTGAGAACTCAACACCATCAAGCGCTGGCCCCACGGTGGGCGCCAACTGTCGTGGTTTTGTCACGGCAGATGCCCGAAGGCTTAGGTTCGAGGCCATCGCTAAAGAGGTGGACTCAAAGGGGTTAAACGGGACAAGGGACACAAGTTTACCCAGGTTCGGCCCCTCACGGTGGAGGTAAAAGCCTACGTCCTGCTTATGCTGTATTAACTGGTGTATCGATTACAAGGGGCGGCTTGCTTGCCCTAACTCTCGATTGCTTGGTCTCTCTCGCCGTAAGGCGTCTCTCGCCGTAAGGCTTCTCTGTCTTTCTTAACTTGTCTAACTCGCCGCAGGGGCTCACCCTTATATACATAGGTTGAGGCCCTGGGCTTACAAGAGTCCGGGTCGGGTTATGCAACGTAACCGATCCTGGCTCCAACTCCCTAGTCTTACAGAACAAGTCATCTTATGGCGGCTTATACCTTCTGGCCCATGAGTCGCCTCCTGCCTCTTGGGCCTTGACCTCAGCCCATCTGGTAAGTCGCCATATGGCCTGGTCTTCATGTATTGTCTTCCTCTTGGCCCACTTGGTAACCCGCCATGTGGTTTGGTCTCCGTCTTATGGCCCACCTTATGGGTCTTGACTATGAACCGCCAAGCTGGTGACCGGGTCTTCAGTGAATTGCCAAGTCCTGGCCGGGTTATACTCTGGCCGGGTTATATCGCGGGGTTATATCCCTGACAACTGAGGTTCAGACCATAGTGGAGAAGCTGAAGGATGATGTTGATGCAGCCAGGGCTACTTCTGATGATAGTGGAGATGATAGACCCACGACTAAGAGATTCCAGACAGTGCCCAGGGCATCCAGGTCTGCTGCTGTGCCAGTTGCAGATACGAGGACCACAATCTCTACACCTGCTGCTGCTGCTACAGTGCCACCTCCAGTCTCTACTCCACCAGCCCAGCAGACGTCAGCTGAAGCCTTCGCGGATGCACTTCTCTCAACGCCATCTACGCACACCGGAGCTGCCAGCCGATGATCACCTTCAGGAGCTTCCAAGGATTGTGCCTAAAGAGCCGCATAGTCCTATACCCATTCGAATTTTTTGGTACTTGTTGCCAAAGGGGGAGAATTTGTATAGATCATTATGCTTCAAGAGAGAGTGTCTCGCTTTTGCTCGTCATTTTCTTGAGTTTCTGCTACTGTTTGGTTTATGCTACTCTTGCTTGATGTGCTTGATACTATGTGTGTGAGATACTTTGATCGTTATGTTTGTGAGCTACTATGTGTGATTGATCATACTATGCTTCATGCTATGCTTAATGCTTATCCTTATCATTATCTTGTATGATCATTCACTTGTGTTTTTGGTGATGCGTGCCTACTATTCCATTCATATCATTTTGCGCGCTCCAACAAGTTGTATGTGACATGGAAGAGTGACCCATGATCCTAATCGATTGTGCATTTGCATTCAAACGCAAATTATTAATAATGCACAAATTTAGGGGGAGCTCTTGCTTATCACATACTTCTCAAAGCGATGATGTATTTCAGTCATTTAATCATTTGTCGAAGCTTTGATCTATATGTTGTCATCAATTACCAAAAAGGGGGAGATTGAAAGCACATTTGCTCCCTTGGGGGTTTTGGTAATTCATAACAACATATATCTCATTGAACTAATGTCCATTCAAGTTAAAGATTTCAGGATGTTCAATGATTGGCATGGCAAGGACTAGAGATGTGGACCCCTCAAAATGCTAAGGACATGGATTGGCAAAAGCTCAAGACTCTACATTTTCTGTTAAGTGATTCAAGATCACATTGAGTCCATAGGAAAGCCAATACTATTAAAAGGGGATGAGGTGTTGCTTAATGGTCTTTTTTCTCAAGTGCTTAGTGACAGTACTCCAAAATCCTCAACCACTTTCTCCATCCAAATATGTCCAAAACCTACATTCCAACTTGGCCCCACCAAAAATTTCCTAACCGGAGCCAGCGAGTTCATTTGGACTTAGCCACTGCCAAATCCCTAACAAATCGGATCCGCCGATATGGATCTCGGTCCCACCGAGATGGCCTTGCCAACTCTCTATAATCGTTTGCACTTACTTCGGTCCCACTGAGTTTTGCAAATCGATCGCACCGAGATGGCTTGCCAACTCTCTGTTGCCTTATTGCTTCACTTCGGTCCCACCGAGTTGATGCAATCGGTGCCACCGAGACAAGGTTTGCCCTAACCATTGCACATCGGTCCATCCGAGTTGTTCCAGTCGGTCCCACCGAGATTCCTAACGTTCATATCTTTTACACAGTTCGGTGCCACCAAGATTTCTGAGCGGTGCCACCGAGTTGGGTCAAAAGTGTGTAACGGTTGGATTCTGTGTGGGGGCTATATATACCCCTCCACCCCTTCTTACTCACTAAGGAGAGCCATCAGAACGTGCCTACACTTCCACCATACATTTTCTGAGAGACAACCACCTACTCATGCGTTGAGATCAAGACATTCCATTCCAACCACTTGAACCTTGATTTCTAGCCTTTCCCAAGTTGCTTTCCACTCCAATCCTTCTTCCACCATAGCCAAATCTGTGAGGAGTTGTTTGAGTGTTGGGGAGACTATCATTTGAAGCACAAGAGAAAGGAGTTCATCAACACCGTCTATTACCTTTTGGAGAGTGGTGTCTCCTAGATTGGTTAGGTGTCACTTGGGAGCCTCCGACATGATGTGGAGTTGAACCAAGGAGTTTGTAAGGGCAAGGAGATAGCCTACTTCATCAAGATCTACCTGAGTGAGGCTAGTCCTTCATGGACGTAAGCCATGGTGGAATAGACAAGGTTGCTTCTTCGTGGACCCTTTGTGGGTGGAGCCCTCCGTGGACTCGCGCAGCCGTTGCCCTCCGTGGGTTGAAGTCTCCATCAACGTGGACGTACGATAGCACCACCTATCGGAACCACACCAAAAATCACCGTGTCTTCATTGCGTTTGAAATCTCCGATCCCCTCCTTTACTTACGTGTGCAATTGCTTACTTTCCGCTGCTACACTCTTAGAATTGCATGTGTAGGGTGATGCTTGACTTGTATACTTGCTAAAATCTTCCTACAACTAAAATTGGGAAAAGGTTAGGTTTTTATTTGGTCAAGTAGTCTAATCACCCCCCACTAGACATACTTTCGATCCTACATGGGTGCTTGGTTGCAAAACAACACCGCAGGTCGTTCCCTGCTCAGTCTACCTATCGTGCAAGTGATGCACTCGAGCTACTCCATGGTGATCTATGTGGCCCTATCACCCCGGCAACTCATGCAGGAAAGAAGTACTTCTTCCTTCTGGTAGATGACTACTTGAGATACATGTGGGTCATTCTCCTACGATCTAAAGATGAGGCGTTCGAAGTATTCAAGAAACTGAAGGCTGCAACGGAGATGGAACAAAAGCTGAAGGTTCACGCTCTATGGACAGGTCATGGCGGAGAGTTTATGTCAAACGAATTCAACGACTACTGCCAGAAGATTGGCATAAAAAGGTTCCCCACGACACCTTATACGCTGCAGCAGAACGGGGTTGTTGAAAGGCGCAATCGAACAATCATCGACATGGCCAGGAGTTTACTCAAGAGCAAGAACTTGCCGGGGACTTTTTGGGGAGAAGCTGTCTCGATGGTGGTCTATCTTTTCAACCGGGCTCCAAAGAGGGCGGTGATCGTCAAGACTCCATGTCAAGCAATTTACGGATGGAAGCCGAATGTGTCTCATTTTTGGACGTTCGGGTGCGTGGCGCATGTGAAGACGGTGGCGCCACATCTCTCAAAGCTTGCTGATCATAGCACCAAGATGGTGTTCATCGGATACGAGAGGAGTTCCGGCACCGAGGCATACCACTTCTACGATCCACGAACCAAGCGTCTACGGATTTCACGTGACATTATGTTTGAATAAAACCAAGTGTGGACTTGGAGCGCAGCAACCAACGATGCTCCAAATGGTAACATATTCACAATTGAATTTCGAACTGGTGATGATGCAGGGGAGGACGTCCAGGTGGTTGGCAGGACGCCCAACCAAGGTGACCACAATGGCAGTGATCACCATGGTGCCGACACCGACGATGACGCGCATGGCTCGCAAGGTGATAGTGACGATGATGCACATGACACGGGCGGAGATCTCGACAATGACATCGACAACGAGGCGCATAGTGACGATGACAATCAAGATGATGGTCATGGTTACGACGACTACGCCGACGACGCGGATGCCGATGACCCAGCATCTACCACACCTGGGGCTCAGCCATGTTCCTCAAGTGCATCGACACTGGCACAATTTGTGTCGCCTCCTTCGCAAGCCACAACGGATTCTTCCGGGCCTTGTCACTACAATATGCTCAAGCAAGTCTACAAGTACGCAAAGCCAGTTACGCTCGAGTACTCTGGACTATGTTTGCTCGGAGTTGAGGAGC